>OZ024718.1:20545217-21145217 GCA_964016875.1 Fallopia convolvulus | reverse complement strand
TTTGAAGCGAAAGCGGATCTATCCTAGTTGAAGTAGAAGAGATTAGATAGTAAGTTTATTAATTGAACGAAAGTTAGTTGATTTACTTGCTTAGGTTGACGAAAGTTGACACCTTTATGTGATAAAAGCATGATCTTTATGTTTCATTAGCGTTGGCATGCATAATTGTTGCTGTGGTGATACCTTTACCTTAGATTTTCTCTCTTAATTGATAAAAACCTTTGCTTTGTTTGATTGCTTGCGTAATAAGTTACAAAACTTGATACTGACTTTCTCCCTGCGGACGAACCTGGCTCTACTATACAACAACGGGGTCTTGATATAAATTTATTTGTTGTCAAGAAACCCTCTCAACACATATTGGGACAACTTACCCAACATGGAATTGCTATGGATGAGAATTTCGTCGTCTCTTCCATAGTGGACAAGTTGCCTCCTTCATGGAAAGAGGCAAAACATCTTCTTAAACATTCCAAGGAGGACATGAATCTTGTCCAACTTGGCTCCCATCTTCGGATTGAGAAGGAGTTCAAAGTGAACGATAAAGGGAAGAAGAATGAGGATAAGTCCGCCCATTCGGTTAATTCCATAGAGGCGGCTAAACGTAAGGGCAAAGGTGCCAAGAGCGCCAAGATGTCCAAACGGTCCAAGGGGTGGAAAGGCGAGAAGCGTGGTTCAAAGGAAAAGGCTAAAGGGACATGCTGGAATTGTGGCAAGGTTGGTCACATGAAACGGGATTGTCAAGCCAAGCCCGTTCACAAGGACAAGGGCGCGCCAACGCCTAAGTCGGGCTCGGGCGCAAGCCACGAGCAAGGTAATCCAATGGCTTTTGGTTTATCTAAAAAGGATTCATTGTTTAGTGTATCTAAAATTGATGAATGTCTTGTCTTGAAGGATGAGAATCAAAATTGGTGGCTTGACTCGGGAGCCACCACCCACGTGTGCATGGATAAATGATGGTTCAAGAACATGAAGAATGTGGAGGACGGTTTAGTTCTTTACATGGGAAACGGGTCGACGACTCCAGTCTTAGGGAAGGGAGACGTGCTTCTTCACTTTACAAGTGGGAAAGAACTTATTTTACATAATGTATTGTACGCACCCAACATTAGAAAGAATGTTGTAAGTGGTGGTGCATTAAATAAGTTAGGATATCGATTGGTCTTCGAGGCCGATCGTCTTGTTATAAGTAGGGATAGAATATCTGTATACTTTGGCCACTATAAGAACAATATGTTCCTACTTAATGTAATCAATAATAATAAGGTTATGTATGATTACATGGTGGTTTCAAATGATTCGGTTTATGATCTATGGCACGCGAGGTTGAAACACATGGTGGATATGGCAAAGGATCAAGTTATTCCTAACTTTGAACCTACAAAGGAAAAGTGCAAAACTTGCTTGCTAACCAAAATAACAAGGCTTCCTTTCAAGAAAATTGGGAGAGAGGAAAAGGAGTCCTAGGGCTAGTCCATTCGGACTCGGGGGATTTGCATGCAACGCCATCGTTGGGTCAAAAGCGTTATTACATAACATTTATTGATGACTACTCAAGGTTTTGCTATATATATCTAGTTCATTCCAAGAGTGAGGCACTAGACAGGTTCAAGGCATATAAAACCGAAGTAGAATTGCAAACCGGTCATAAGATCAAAAGACTACCAACCGATCGTGGTGGTGAATATATGGACAAGGAGTACTTTGAGTCTTGTGGTATAATCCATGAGACAACGGCTCCATATACCCCTCAATAGAATGGGGTGGTGGAACAAAAGAACCGTGTGCTTAAGGACATGGTAAATGCCATGTTGTCCTACTCCGGGTTAAAGAACTCGTTTTGGGGTGAAGCAATGCTTACGACAAACTATATCTTGAATAGAGTGCCTAGCTATAGAAATCGCCAATCACATTACGAGTTGTGGTTCAAGAGAAAACCTAATCTTCATTATCTTCGTATATGGGGTTGTCGTGCGGTTGTTAGACTAACGGAGCCTAAGCGTAAGACATTGGGAGATAGAGGTGTTGAGTGCATCTTCATTGGATATGCTCAAAACTCTAAGGCCTATAGGTTCTTTGTGATAGAGCCTAATCATGCCATTTCGGTTAATACCGTGATAGAATCGCGTGATGCCATATTTGATGAGACTAGATTCTCGTCTAGTCCGAGGCCTAGGGAAAAGGACCAAGAAGAAATCGACTCATCATCAGATCCAATGGATACCGAGGTGGAGCCAACTTCGGAGCTTGGACCGAGAATCACTCGATCCCTGTCTCGTGCCGTCGTGCCACAAGGCTCGACACAAGGCACTTTCATAGGGGCGTCGCAAGGCGCGCCCTTGACACCGAGCGATGATGACGTCGGCGTGGCGCCGATGCTCAAAGGATCGAACCCGTTTGAAGGATCGAGATCACCAAAGCACAAGGCTGCGGGGATTGAGGATGAGGATGCCGGCGCGTCTAGCGATGCCGAGGACGCAACTGTAGCGTTGCTTGGCACATGTAACGCCGAAGTGTCGACGCCGAGGTCTCGAAGACCTAAGCGGTGGCGAGTGCACAATGCACTTGTGATGGGTCAAACGTCTCGTGAGCCCATCTTTGAGATGTTCTTGGTTGAAGGATCTAGAGAAATAAAGGGTCAAAGTATTTCATATTTCCATATGGATGAGGATCCTAAGACCTTCAACGAGGCCATGAGTTCTCAAGATGTTTCATTTTGGAAAGAAGCAATCCAAGATGGAATGGACTCCATTGTTGGCTACAACACATGGGAGTTGTCGGACCTTCCACCTGGATGTAAACCATTAGGGTGTAATTGGATCTTCAAAAGGAAGATGAAGACCGATGGGTCCATTGAAAAGTTTAAGGCTCGATTGGTAATCCAAGGCTTTAGACAAAGAGAAGGTGTCGATTATTTTGATACCTATGCCCCCGTGGCAAGAATCACCACGATAAGACTCTTGATTGCTTTGGCAAGCATTCATGGTCTTGTCATCCATCAAATGTACGTGAAGACGGCGTTCCTCAATGGAGATTTGGATGAAGAGGTTTACATGAAGCAACCCGAAGGATTCGTAGTGGAAGGACAAGAACATAAGGTATGTCGTTTGATCAAATCTCTTTATGGACTTAAGCAAGCGCCTAAACAATGGCATCAAAAGTTTGATGAAGTAATCTTGGCCTATGGTTTCAAGATAAATCAAGCGGATAAGTGTGTATATAGCAAGTTTGATAATTCCGGTCAAGGAGTTATAATTTGTTTATATGTTGATGACATGCTTATATTTGGTACAAACCAAATGATAGTTGACGAGACGAAAGAATTCTTGTCTACTAAATTCTCCATGAAGGATTTTGGAGAGGCCGATGTGATCTTAGGAATTAACATAAAGAGGGATGGCAATGGCTTGACCCTAACACAATCCCATTACATCGAGAAAGTGGTGAAACGATTTAATTGTGATAAATCCATGCCGGTGAGCACGCCTATGGATCCTAGTGAGAAACTCCTTCCTTACCCAGGAGAACCAATGTATCAACTTGAGTATTCGCAAGTGATAGGGTGCTTGATGTATGCAATGACGAGTATGCGCCCCGACATAGCGTATGCCGTGGGAAAATTGAGTCACTATACTAGTCGACCAAGTGCAAGTCATTGGAACGCTCTAAAAAGAGTGCTTCGTTATTTGAAAGGGACAATGACTTATGTTATTGTATACATGGGTACTCCTTCTACATTAGAAGGTTATACCGATGCAAGTTGGATCACCAATATGGAAGATCACTCATCGACAAGTGGTTGGTTATTGCTATTGGGTGGTGGCACAATATCTTGGGCATCCAAGAAGCAATCTTGCATAACAACATCGACTATGGAGTCGGAGTTTGTTGCTCTTGCCGCGGCCGGAAAGGAGGCGGAATGACTTAGGAATCTTGTGAGTGAGATACCCTTGTGGCCAAAACCGATATCCCCCATTGCTATCTTTTGTGATAGTCAAATCACTTTGGCAAAGGCCTATAGCCAAGTGTATACTGGGAAGTCAAGACATCTAGGTGTGAGGCATAGTTCCATTAGAGAATTGATCACACATGGAGTCATCTCGGTTGTCTTTGTTCGAACACACAATAACCTTGTCGATCACTTAACCAATAGTTTGGCAAAAGATTTGGTGTACAAGGTATCGCGCGGGATGGGGTTAAAATCCTAACAAACCCCATGAATTGGACGCCCAATTCCCCCTTACCGAAAGGTGTAGGGCTGAATTCAATGTGGTAGGCCAAAGACATGGAGTTGGAGAGCATATAAAATTCCCATCAAGGTAAATTGCTCTAGCCTACATGGAAAAATAGTTTTGAAACAAGTTTTCATTAATGAGTTTTGGGAAATTGCAATTGTAGGGCAAGTTAGAAAACTCAACTAAGCATATGTGGAAGTGCAAGGCTTCCCAAGTTAGAGTTCAAGGATGACTTGACTATAAGCATATGTGAATAGATATGGGACGAAAGAGCCTTCATAAATGCGTCAAGTATAGCCTATATACGCTAAGAAACTCATGTGTAATTCTTACGACGTGTACCTAGTCTCCAATTTGGAGGACATCTCGACACACTTGAAACGTTTTATGAATATAAAAGGTAACATAAATTTGAACTTGATATTTGATAGAGTCAAGACTTTCTCTTTATTAAAAACGTATTTGGACCTTTATTATGCCTAAGGTTACCACCAAATATTTTGTGAGATTAAACTACCAACATTTGAGGTTGAGGCTACACAACTCAAGCAATGACTTTCTAGTGATAATTGGTAAGAAATCATTTGTAATAAATATAGAGTTACTCAATCCGAACATATACATAATGAAGCACATGTCATGACTGTTTATAGGCTAATGTCCATTCCTAGGCTCATAAATGGAATCCACTGGACCCAATCCATCAAACAAGGAATGAGAGAGAGAGAGAGAGAGAGAGAGAGAGAGAGAGAGAGAGAGAGAATGCTTTGTTGGCAAACCCATCTAACTAACTAGGAGTTTTGGGCTTGGGCCTATTCCGCTAAATATCACAACATAAGGCAAGTAGCACCACACATGTGTCATGTGTGCACTAGTGGATAAGAATGAAGAA
Organism: Fallopia convolvulus; assembly: GCA_964016875.1. Taxonomy (NCBI): domain Eukaryota; kingdom Viridiplantae; phylum Streptophyta; class Magnoliopsida; order Caryophyllales; family Polygonaceae; genus Fallopia; species Fallopia convolvulus. The sequence continues at coordinate 21,140,090 of OZ024718.1, read as the reverse complement.
TCCTTCCAAGAATCTAGGAAATACCCTCCATAGAATCTATGAACCATCCAATAAGCTAGGAAATAATTTCCAATTTCCCTTGAATCTAGAAATTTATGAGCCACCATGGCAACTAAATAAGTACCTTGGTAACCGCCTATAACCTCCAAGCGTGCCTGCTCAGTGCCCATAGGTACAGTGACCCACAACCCATAGGTGCACTGATGCCTAAGCTAGCATAGATAGCATACCTAGCTCACATGTTCTATCTTGGTCGACATTCAAGCTTCTCAAACACTCTAAATGTTCTAAATAGTCTAATGTTCAAGACCGTTTTAAAAATGCTCGACTAAATCCAAAGTTATATCCAAATAGTTCAAATGATGCACATCAGCACACACACGACATGACATGGCTCGATGCAATTTGCTTCTTGTGTGGGTCACAAAACTTCAACTTGCATCAAGGAACATGAGTCTTGGTAGATGGCATGACACATGGTGCCTTAGCCATAATGGAATATAACCACATTCCCTAGCCATGTGATCCCAAACCTAAGTGTGGCTAAGACTAGACCTTGAGACATATAAGTATCTTCGACCATAATAACTAAGTACTTCAAGGTGACACTAAAATCACTAACAAATGGCACCTATGGATCTGATATTGATCAAGGAGGTTGAGGAGGATCACAAAGTGGATCCAATGTATGGGAGTGATAGGTCTATCAAGTTCACCAATGAGAGGTCATCCAAGAGAGATGGAGGCCACCAAATCTGTATTACTTATCAAAGCTATCTTCAAACTTTTGAGACACTTCATGGGCCCAAAAAAGAGGATGAAGAGTATGCACCAAAGCTAAAGTCACCACTTGTTGGATTGGATCCTTCTCATGTTTACTCACCTAAGAACTATATATCAAGCCACTCCTCACCACCGAAGCCATACATGGATCCTGCTAAGGACCAAGTGCTACAAGAGTCCTCCAAGTTTATAGAAGGGAATCCTATTTTTGTTGAGATGTCCCAAGAGAGATTCCGTTGGTGATTTGTGAAAGTCATCAATCCATTTGGTGTGAGTCATGAATGGATAAGTGTGGGAATTACTATTCACTTAGGCTTGGGGCGTGCGGGAGGCACGACGTAGTGATCGGTCCAATAGTATTTCTAAGGGTTTTAAAGAGTTCGAGGAATCATGGTGGATCGGCATAGGCCTTGATGCAAGGCCGCAAGAGGCGCGCCTTGATTGGTAAAGCCGAACTTGAGGTTCTCGGCATAGGCTGGCTCGTGGCAGAAGGGCTTGTTGAACCTCGAATGCGCCGAGCACCATCCATCGACATGGCGTGGTGGGACTCTCCAGCGAGCGCGCACCGAGTTTCAAGGCATCGGCGCTGGTGCGCCGCTGCGCCGAAGCATGCGCGCGTCTCATGCGGCCATAGCGTAGGCGCGCCTAAGGGGCTGTTTTGCATTGACTTGCATGTTTAGCCAAATTCATGTGATTGATTGGTTATGTTATGATAACTATAGTGAGAAATGAAGCTCTAAGACTATGTGGCAAAATTTGAGAGCTAACCAAAGCTTGTAACACCAGTTTTAAGCTAGCTCAAGTTATGAGCTGGTTTTGGGTTTTAGCTCGGTTTGAGCTAAGGCGTTGACCTTCTGGCTTCGCGGAAGCATCACTAAGCTTCGTAGAAACATTGTCCATAATTTACGTTTCGGGAGTGATGGCTTGACAAGCTAGCTCACCCATGGTGTTGGGTCGCGCGCACATTGGGCCCTTTTGGGCCATGACTTGAGTTTTGGATAAGGATGGATTTGAGTTTTGAAAAGTTGTTAAGGGAAGTTACAAAAGTTGTTACAATAAACTCCCTACTTTTCCTCCTTGTTTTCCTCCTTATTTTTCTCAACTAATTAACTAACTTTTCTCTTTCTATAACCACCACTCCTCTTGGCCTATAAAAGGGAGTGGACACCTCTTTTGTAGTTGTTCGCAAGAGAGAGTTTGTGAATTCAAAGCAAATCATGAGATTGTCGTTTGAGGTTTTCCACATCAAATTACAAACACTTATCAAAAGAACGAGGTGCGTATATATGCAATGATGATACATGCTTGCCACATGTTCATTGTATAGGAACGTTTTATCTCACAACGTTATTGTGGTTGAACCCTTGGCATTGAATAGGGGCAATAAACGTTGAAGGAAAGATCGATCTAATCGGTTGACTCGTTGCCTTTATCAAGTCATGTTTGTTTATGCTTAAAGTTTTACTTGTGTTCTAACATAAACTAACAATTCGGCGGTGATTACCCTTGTGGTCTACACCCAACGAGATTACCTTCGGGTCTACTCATGAGATTACCCTTCGGGGGTCTACTCAAATTGTCTTGACTACCCTTCAGGGTCTACAAGAGCCGAATCTAATCTTCAACTAACAACATATACTAAAACTAACAGATTCCACCAAGAGTCTATTCTCAAGGGAGCTAAAACCTCAATAGATGCCTACGGGAGGATAGATGATGAGGTAGAGCACCATAGGGATCTAGTTCATCCATGAGAGGTGCACGTTACTTTAGGGAGCACTAGGTAGGCGTGCACTAGGGTCAAGGATAAGATCTTGACCCTTAGATTATAGTTAGAATTCTATTCTGAGGCTAGAGATGAGTCTGAATAGGGCATATGACTGTGTAGTGATGTTGAAGAGGAACGTTAATTTTGAAATGCACCTCATAGACAATAACTTTACTTGGGTTATAAATTGGATGAACTTCCACCTACGAGTTGTGAAACCATTGGCCCTTTAGCTAGCGACATTAAAAAGACTCTCACTTAGGACGACACCATAAAAAATATACCTAGCGGTTCATGCTTCTTAATTCGCTTTTTGTTTTGTTTTCCAATTGTGTTAATAATAAAGCAATAAACTCTTAATATTGGGTGATTTCGGTCTCTAATCCATTTATAAAAGATAAAGGAGTTGTTAATTATACAAGTAGAGTAGAGTAATGAGATAAATGTTTTTTATCCATAAACTCAAATCAAATTAAGGATTAATGTCTTTTACAGCAAGGCAACACAGTTCAACAGGAAAAATATCAGCATCTGAATAAAAAAGACTAGAAGCAAGCCTTAAGGAGGCCAACCAATGAGCAGGGGCATTTGCCAAACGTCGTACAAAGGCCCACGAACAATGTTGAAATTCCCATGCCTTGTCAGTATTCTTGCTACAAGAATCCCAACAGTAGTTCGAGGAATGGAGGAGCTCCTAATCTTCGACACCAGAGCAAGATAATTAGTTTCAACAATCAGATTTTGGATCCCCTGTTGTACAGCTAAATCTATCCCCCATAGTGCAGCTTCTGCCTTAGAGATTTCAGCACTTGTACCTTCCTGGATTCTTCTAGCTGTAGCAAAGGTAATTTGACCAAATTCGTCTCTGCATATCACACCTACTCCACAATCCTTGTATAGAGTTGAAGCATCACAATTGATTTTGAAAAAACCAGTTTTTCCCACTTTGAATTAACAGGTGATGAGTCACTCTTTCCCGCCTCCCTCTTCTGGCCTAAAACTTCCAGCACATCCAAACATCTGTCAATTACTTCCTGGCAAGTAAGAAGCTTTCCTTCGAAGACTCTTACATTTCTCGCTCTCCAGAGTTCCCACACCACAATTGCCCATAACTTGACAACTTCACTCTCCATCTTATCAAAGATTTGGTTAGCCTAGTCACTAAAAAAACAAACTCTTGAGCATAGCAAAGAGAATTCAGGCCATCTTTCCAAACTTTACGAGCCAGTTTACAGTAACACAGGACATGCATGATAGTTTTGTGTTCACCACATTCATCACAAGCATCCTCAGCAACAACCTTTCACCTAAGAAGATTTGCTTTGCAGGGTAAAATCTCCCTCGACGAACGCCATAGAAATTTTTTTATCATTGGTGTCACCGGCGTTTTCCATAATTTCTTCCAGTAAGATTTTCTAGTCTGCTCATCAGAAGTATCACCCTTGTCTTTCACTGTTTCCAACATATTAACAGTTGCATGATAAGCTTATCTAACAGTGAGCCGTCCATCTCTCTCGTAGAACCAGATAAGTTGATCATCAACAGAAATGTCAATTAGGTGAATCTTCAAAACCAGTTCAGCATCTATAGGATTCAACACATTTCTCACCAAAAACTCATCCCATCTATTTTGGCTCCAATCAATCAAATCACAGACTACCAATCCATTCCCAATGCTCGGTTTTGGAGATACAACCTTGAATGACACAGGCCGAGGAATCCACTTATCATCAAAAATATTTATAGACACACCATTCCCAACTTGCCAAAGCAATCCCATGTCAAGGACATCTCAAGCCTTGAAAATACTCCTCCATGTGTAGCTAGGATTAAAGCCATACCGAGCATTCATGAACGAGGTGTTTGGGTTGTACATTGCTTTGAGCAATTTTGCAATAAGAGTATCAGGGTTTTGGATAAGCCTCTATCCCTGCTTTGCCAATAGAGCAAGGTTGAAAGCATGAAGGTCTCGAAACCCTAAACCTCCCTTATACTTTGGAACCCCAAGATTCCGCCAACTAAGCCAATGCATTTTCCTCTTTTGCCATTAAAATCCCTAGATAAAATCACACATCATCTGTTCTATTTCATTGCAAAATTCCACAAGCAACAAAAAGCATGACATAGCATAATTGGGGATTGCTTGAACAACAACTTTCAATAAAACTTCTTTTCCCGCCCTTGAAAGGCACTGCTCCTTCCAGCCTTTCAATTTCTTCCAAATCCTCTCTTTAAGATGATTAAAAATGACTTTTTTTGACCTCCCAACCAAATTTGGTAAGCCATCATGCTTGTCGACCTCCCTGACATTCAGAATGCGTTGAATATCTCCCTTTCTATCAACATTTACATTCTTACTGAAAGACAGCTCCGACATTGCTAAATTGACATGTTGTCCCGACACTGCTCCATAGGCCTGGAGAATATTGACAATTTCAAGAGCTTGTTGACAAGTCGCCCTAGCAAACATCACACTGTCATCCGCAAAAAAAATAGATGAGACACTGCAGGAGCATTCCTAGCAATTCTGATTCCATGAAGCCTACCCGTCTCTTCACTCTACCGAATCAATCTAGCTAGTCCCTCAGCACAAAGCAGAAATAGATAAGGTGAAAACGGACCCCCTGTCAAATTCCTCTTTCAAGCCAAAAAGGATGAAGGAGTCCCATCAATTAGAACCGAAAAGGAAACGGAACGAACACATTTAATGATTAAGTTCACCCATCTATTCTCAAAGCCCGTCTGAACCATTCAATTTTCCAAGAAACTCCATTCAACCCTATCATAAGCCTTCGCCATATCCAACTTGAGAGCCATATATCCCATCTTACATGTCCTCTTTGTTTTCATATAATGGAAAATTTCAAAAGCCGAGAGAACTTATCTATGATTAATCTTCCTGGAACAAAAGCACTCTGAGCTGGCGAAATAGCCTTGTGTAGCACCATCCTCAACCTGTTAGCTAGCACTTTGGAAATAATCGTGTAAAGCACATTGCATAAACTAATAGGTCTTAGATCTTTCATACGAAAAGGGTCTTTTATTTTTGGAATTAGGGAAATGAAAGTATGATTAAGATCATCAGGTAAAGGTGTACCATTCAGAATATTTAGACAAAATTGTATAACATCATTGCCTAAAATATTCCAATGATGATGGTAAAAAAGAGCAGACATTCCATCGAGTCCAGGTGATTTTGTAGGATGCATAGAAAAAAGGGCAGAATGTACCTCTTCTCTAGTGAAGGGACGTAAGAGCTCGACATTATCATCCTCGAATATTATAGGCTGGATTCCTTGAGGAACCGTGTTTGAGAGTGCATTATGATCAGATTTAAACAAGTTACAGAAGTAATCAACCGCCACCTTTTTCTTTCATGTCCTACTCCTCCACACCATTCCTCCCTCATCAACTAACCTTCTGATTTTGTTCCGCTTCTTCCTACCATTCGCCTTTTGATGAAAGAAAGTTGTATTTTGATCCCCCATTTAAATTCATTAGCCTTTGCCCGTTAGTACCATAACATTTCTTCTTTTGCCATCAGATCTTCTTCAACTCTTTCAAGATTTCTCCTAATTCGAACTTGATCTCCTAACATCCCATTCTTACTTAGTTCTCTAAGTTGCTCCCTAACCTTCTTCAGTTTGACCAAAATTTTGCCAAACTCCACCCGATTCCAATCCTTTAAAGAGTCGGCACACCTTTCTATCTTTTCGGCTATATGCACAACTTCACCTCTAGAACCCCGACAAATTCCAAGCATTATGCACCACATGAATACACCCTTCATTTGAAGTCCACATTGCCTCAAATCTAAAAGGTATAGGGCCTCTTCTTTCATCACTGTCTTCTTCTTCAAATTGAAAGAGATCAACTACAATTGGAACATGATTCGACCCTTCCCTACAAAGATGTCTCACATTTGCACCCGGAAAAATCTCCATCCATTTCTCATTTGCAACTGCCAAATCAATTCTCTTCGCAATAAAATCTTTGCCCTCTCTCCCATTGTCCCAAGTAAAATGTGCTCCCGAGTATGAAATTTCACCAAAATTACAGCCCTCAAGAGCATCTCTAAAATTCAGCATATCCCCCGTATCAACTAGCAGTCCATCTTCCTTATCCTCCTCATGTAAAACCTGATTAAAATCACCAAGACAAATCCACCCCTCATGCTGATCCTCCCATAAATGTCTTAGAAGATCCCATGACATATATTTCTCCTCCTTTCTCGGCCATCCATAAAAACTTGTAATCCGACAATCTCCCCCACCATCATTACAGCGCACAAAAGCATCCACATGATGCGCCGTATACGATTGAACATAGACTTGAATATCCTCCTCCCACATCAAATAGAGGCCTCCCGCTTTTCCAACACAATCCACTATAAACACCCTGCCATTCCTTATTTTGTTCTTATAACCTCCATCTTTTTCCTATCACATTTGGTCTCCATTAAGAAGACCATCTTTGGGGACTCCCTTCTCACCAAATTGATGAGACGACCAATTGCACGAGCCTTCCCCAATCCCCAACAGTTAAAACTTAACAGACTCATGGCGTTCGGCTGGAAGGGCTTTGCCCCCCCCCCCCCCCGCCGATGGAGTAAAAATGATTTGTTTCTTTGTTGCTACAAACATCTCTGCCATTCCATTCTATCTCTTTTCACCCTCGATTCTATCTCAGCTTTTCCCCTATCAATTTCCCGAGCCTGTCTCTTCCATTTTTTACGACCACTATCCTTCCCATTTACAACCTCTTTCTTTTCCTCAACTCCCTCATTCCCCGCATTTGCATGCCCCTTGCATGCAATATCAGTTTTTTCAGTTCCTCCCTCAGTTTCTATCCCTTTCAATTTTTTGCCACTTTCGCTCCCTATTTCAGCCACTCCCTCATTTGTTTTGCTTCCACCCTCACCTCCCGCATCATCCAAATTTACTTGTTCCAACCTTAACTGCAGTACACTCGTCTCATTTGCAGTCACTTCTCCCTTTTCTTTCAATAGATTTTCCTGCCCCACTACTTCAGTCGTTCCTATCTCCTCCTCTTTTGTGTCTCTTTCATCAAGCAAAGCAAGAAGAGATTTTCGAGCTGACCCTCCTCCCCCTTCAGCCTCAGTATTTTTCTTTTCCTGTATCAACCCTCTTATTATTTTTCTTTCTTGCTCACGCTCATGCTCCGATCTTTGTTGACCCCTTCTCACTGGAGACGCACATAACTACTCACCATACTCATGCTACTGTTTTTTTTTCATCTTCTTCAATTCGGTTAGCTTCAACATGACCCAAGAGACCACACACATAGCAAAAGTTTGGTAGTCTCTCATACTTAATTTCAGCCCAGATCTTTTTTCCATTAATCCGCAGCACCAGACCTCTTCTCAACAGCTTTGTGACGTTAACCAGAACTCTAAATCTGATGAACTTTGCACAGATTAGGGTTTCAACTTAATCAACCTCCTGTAGACCCCCATAAGCTTTCCTGATGACTTCTGTTGTCGCCTTCGTCATCGCATTAAGCGGCAAGTCATAAACCCTAATTCAGAGAGGCACTGTGTCCACCACAATCTTCGATGGTTGTTCACTCCCCGACTCCTTGAGCGCAAGCAATGCCTTGTCAAAGGCCCAAGGACCTCCTCGAAGCACCACGTCCTTTTCCGACTTGTCACCAAATCGAAACAAGAAAAGATTTTGACGCACTTCTCGAAAAATAAAACCGTTTTTCAATTTCATGCTCCTTTCATAGTTGCCTTGAGCGCAAAAGAATTGAACGGTCTCGCTGTCATGAGTGTACCAACAAGCACAAGACTATTGTCAGGACTCTCATCGTCATTCGATCCCCCTGTTCCATCAAAAACCTCAATCTCATCCTCTGTTAACTTCAAAATCCCGTTTTTTCCTTCCGTCTTCCATTCTTTCTGAAACCTGCAAAAACTGATACTGTATGCACTCTTGAACACTGGCGAAACCTGCACGGAATCGGCGGGAATACCCCGGCTCCCACGACCCTAAACCGGAGAGAAGAAGGACGATCGGAGAAGTCTGCAATCGCAGTCGACATAATCGCCCCATAGCCCTTAATTAAACCGACAACATTCGTACTTGAGATAAATGTTTTGAATCTAAAAGAAAAGGTAGATTGTTTTGAAAGTCAATGTAATTAACTTGTTACGTTTGCACGTTTTATAAAGTTGATTTGATTTGTAGTACAGAAGTTTCAATTAATATGCAAGTATGCACTTTATTTTTTCAAGAAAATAATTAGCTTCCACTTTGAAATTTGGATAGTCCAAAGTCGTCTAACCACAACCAGTCGAAAATCATCTTTCCCGTAAAATTGTTTCACATCTTTATTATTTTCAAATTTCCAACCTGGATTTCCCCTTCTTCCTCCTCCCTCTCCTCTCTGTATTTCCTTCTCCCAAACCCTAATAATTTCAACTTGCCGCTGCCTCTGTATTTCCTGGATCAGGTATGATTCCACTTTCCTGATCATCCCGGAACTCCAATGCTTATGCGATCTCATTCCTACCTCGAATTTACATGTAGTGGACGTTCACCTCCATTTATTATTCTTCAAGCTTAGTCTATTGATGTCATTCATCGTTCTTTGTTCTAATTGTCTAAAGATCAGCGTGGAAATCTCCTGATACCAGCTGGTTTTAATCATAATTTGTCTTGGTTTAATCGGCTTGAATTATGCTCAAACAGGTTTGAGCCCTACGAATTCGCATTGCTGCATTAGATTTCTGTGCATTTAATGTCTCTGCGCGAGTTTGATCTTTTCTGATTCTGAATTTTGTGAATTCAGTAGTTATTGTTGTTGCAGAATTATTGTAGCCTAGGGCTGTGTTTCTCGCCATGTGAGTGGATCCGGAAAACTCTTCATGCATTGAAATTGGTCAAAATACGAGAAATCATATATGGAAGCTAACGAATGCGACAGCTCTCACCTGGATTCCGATGTCCTCTTGCCTCCACGGAAGAGACTGCTCGCAGGATTGAAGAGACAAAGTTCAGAGACCACATCGCAGGGCTCAGGTTCTCCGGAGAGCTCAAGCTCCACTCCTTTGAACGAGTACAACACTCGTCTCCAAACTCTACTGAAATCCTACAAGAATGGCTCCCAGATGTCTCCTGAAGAGATTGCAAAAGCTGCTAGATCTGCAGCTTCTGCTGCTGCTAAGGCGGCCATGGCTGCAAGAGCTGCAGCTGAGGAGAAGGCTGCCGTTGCATTGAAGGCGGTTGCAGCTGCTAAGGATGCAATGAGTTTGGTTGCGTCTTTCTCGAAGGGGAAAGGGGTCTTAGAAAGGCAGTCAAGGAAGAACAAGCTGAAGAAGCATGTCCAGGTTCGGAATCTTTACACGAATCAGGACTCGGGTGATGAAGAAGCAGCTCGTAAGCTTCACGGGGTGGCTACTAGCTCTCCTAGGGTTTTGAAGCATTCTCCTGGTTCTGAGGCTAAAATTAAGCATAAGAAATCTTCATCTGGGGAAGTTATAGATTCTCAGGCATCAAAATCTAGTAAGTCTGACTCAGTAGTGGAAATTAGTGGCGAGTTGATTGAATCGCCGGATGATATGCATGCTAATGGTAGAAAGAGAGGAAGAAACAAGCAGAAAAAGTTGCCCTTAAGCTTTTGTAATTTGAAGGATAGATCAAACCCTAGAGATGAGCTAAAAGAGAGCAGCTCAGGTGATACTTCCATGTCTGTTGAGCCTGCACAGACATGGAAATGCCAGGATTTCAAGGTTCCACAATGCATTGAACCGAATAAGGTCATGCAATCGTAACACTCTGCTTCGGTCGTCTTGTAGAAAAGGTCAGATTGCTCGATTGTGATGGACTTGTTCACACCAATATATACTTGTTATTTGGTTGTATCTCTCACGTGTAGAAGTGACATAGGACAGATGTGCAATAAAGTGTAGTGCTTTGCTGCTTATTGTGTAGCCAATTTCCTCTGTGGATGTCGTAGTCGTATTTATACTAAAGTAATTTGTATGCGTTTCTGTGTTTTCCAATATATAGATGTTTTCATTTGTTTTCTTTCCCTGAAAGATGGTGAATTGTGTTCTGTTGAGAGTGTTCAGCTTGCAATCTGGTTTGCTTTTTCGTTTGAATCATCATTGTTGCCGTTTTTTCTTTAATGATAATGGAGTTTATTAGAGGGAATGAGGCGATTTGTGGGTATTTTTCGATTTTCTGCTTGAGAATATCATGATTTAGTTTCTAACTAATCAGGATACGATATGCAATAACTATTCTGTTACAGTTATCCTTTATTGAAACTGAATTTTTTTTTTAAGTGTTAAATGTGTCTGCATGTCTTTCAATTTCCCTTTTTTACGGTCATTCTCTTACCAATTTCCATCATGAAAGCCAGTGTCCTCACATTTACACTCTCAAGGTTATCAGGAGGTTGTAATGCTCGAAATAGCAGCATCTTCTTGAAGATCAGTTCCTTTTTTAACTGCTGCTATTCTCTTGTTCTTATTTGACCTCTTCAAATATTTGACATATTTGACCACTTGATTTTGTAACAAAGTTTTGACATATATTTCCATATGGGGTTAGATCAATTGGCACTTGGAATTAGGGAAAGAAAGGAAATAGTGTAACTCTGGGATTGGAGGTCAACTGTGTATCTTTCTTATGCTCTGTTCGGCACAAGCTTAATGGAGCTATTGAAAATAAAACCTATTTCACATAAGAAATAAGAATATAAATTGTCTACTATATAAGTAGATGAGTTACTCCTCCTATTGTCAAATGGTTTTAGGATAGAACCCCATGGGCTTATGTGCAAAGCTCATCCGTGCATGTGCACCCGTACTGACATGTCCTCGATTTACCTATCTACTAGCCCCACAAACTTTCTTCATGGTATCAGAGCGGGTTTAGTCACGGGCCCATCATTTACCCTTGTCCTTCCCAGTTGCACCTTAACCTACCGATATTCAAGTGTCAACTACCCTCATGTAAGTACATGGAAGAACCTCATGGGCTTGTGCTAGGCCCATTCGCGCATGTACGCTCGTACTAACACGTCCACAGTTTACCTATCTACCGAACCCATGAACTTTCTTCAGGAGCTTAGTTTAATTTTCTAAACTAGTAGATAGGTGTTCAACAAAAAAATCTAGCACTAGCTTGAGGAGCTGAAGGGAGCTTGAAATTTCTTCCAAAAAGAAGCTCCCTCTCCATGTTTCCATCCGCGCACGTACGCTCGTACTAACACGTCCCCATTTATCTATCTACAAGACCCACGAACTTTCTTCAGGAGCTTAGCTTAATTTTCTAAACCAATAGATGGGTGTTCAACAAAAAAAAAACACTAGCACTAGCATGAGGAGCTGAAGGGAGCTTGAAATTTGCCCCCAAAAGAAGCTCCCTCTCCAAGCTTCCTCGAGCTAAAGATTAAGCCATTTTGGCTGATTCCGTTTACACGCGTTATTATGTCTAAATGCACCACGCAATCCTATGGCTCGGGCTCCACTCAAACAGTTTGTGTGGGGAGGTGCCCCATTCCGGTCTTCTCGCCTCGCTTCCTCTAGGGTTTTGCCAACCCAACTCGATTGGGTTGGCAAATTATGGGTTGGTGTTTAGTCTATTATATAGGGTTTAGGGTTACAATTTAGGGTTAAAGTTAGGTTTTAGGGTTGCAGTTAGGGTTATGGTTTAGGGTTCATGTTAGGGTTTAGGTTTAGGTTATAGTAAGGGTTTAGGGTTGTGATTAAGGTTAGGGTTAGGGTTTAGGGTTCATGTTAAGGTTAGGGTTTATGTTTGAGGTTTAGGGTTACTGATATGTGTTAGGGTTTAGGGTTCGAGTTTAGAATTAAGGATTTAGTATTTAGGGTTGTGGGTTTAGGGTTTAGGATATTATTTATGGTTTAGGGTTATGATTATGGGTTATGGGTTTAGGTTTAGGGTTATAGTTAGGGTTTAGGGTTTGAGTTTATAATTAAGAATTTAGTATTTATGATTTAGGGCTAGTATTTAAGGTGTAGGGTTATGGTTATGGGTTTAGTGTTTAGGCTATTATTTAGTTTAGTGTTACAATTAGGGCTTAGAGTTGTGGTTAAAGTTATGGTTTAAGGTTCATGTTAGGGTTAGGGTTTAGGTTTATGATTACAATTTAGGGTTACAATTAGGGTTTAGGGTTGCGGTTAGGGTTTTGTCGTGGAGTCCACTCAAACAATATTGTCGTGCCATACTCAAATAGTATGCGTGGAGAGGTGCCCCTAAATCCTAACTATACCCTAAACCGTAACCATAAACCCTAACCCGCGCCATAAGATTGCGTAGTGCACTTAGATATAATAACGCATCCAAACGAAATCAGCCCTAATTTTTGCCCCATTTTTACCAATTAGTGTTTTTGCTTATAGATTCATTTCCAACTTTGATTAAATATTCAGCTTCAATTTCATCTACATATTTACCTCCAGCTCTAGCTCAGTTTGTTGAGCAGAGCCTTAATTCAATTGGATTAAAAACCCCATAAAATAAAAAAAATTCTTGGACGTATTGTGTACATGGTATAGACATGTAAAAACACTATTCGATCCAAGAACATATGCTTCTAGGAAAGAACTTCAAATTGGGAGGGTGATCCTCATAGTGACTTGATGAAGGTCAGATTCACCTTCTTTTGTCCCCGGATAAAGCGCGAAGAGCGAGCAGGAAGCAAACCCCACACGACATACAAATAGAAAATTTTAACATAAATATTGTAACCCCAAACTCGAGATAACCAGAACACGTGGACCCATAAAATTTTAGGACGGGTCGGATCGGGTCATGAGTAAACTCGTTGTATTTTCTTTTGTCATTTGTTATAGAACTTTTATAAATAGAGTAAAAATATATTCTTAATATAATTTACTAGATTATTTATTTAGTTTTGTATTATAATTAACTAGTATTATAATATTATTTAAATTTAAATTTGAAAAAAATTGAAAAAAAAAATAGAATAGTGCTCAAAACCCGGTTGGTTAACCCGAATTAGTAGAATGTGGATTATGGAGTATTTCTCGACGTGACTTGGAATGATTCAACATGTCATTGAACTAAACAAAGATGACTTGACTTGGACCTAACTTGATTGACTTGTTTGACAATTCTAAAAGATTACAAAAAAAGGTCAATGTTTTAATGCACATATATTCTAGATGGGGCGCATCTTCATGCTCATTGGCTTTTATACAGTGGCTTTGAAATGGATATAACCCCTATATTAATTTTGGTGCATTTTATCTAAAGGCGCATCCTCCTAACAAGTTCAGGCTATGGGTGCCCCCATCTTGACCCTCCGATGCTGCTGGAGTGGGACTTTATTGGGAAAAAATGTTATTGCTTTAATGGACAGACAACACACGAGTAGCTAGTGATTCACAAGCTATGTGCGTCGCATAGACTTTCACGGTCAATAGAGTCACAAATTTGATGGATTGCAATTTGCAATGCAAAGACTCCATAATTGATTTACGTAAATGGCTACTCAAATTAAGGTTGAGCAAACATGGATTGAATCGAGAGATTGAACCAAAATATTACTATCCGATCCAAGACCATGACCGACATGGTCAGTCCACGGTGCATTATATTTTGAAATTACAGGTTAAGGACGATCTAATCTAGTCTAGGATCGTAAATTTACGGTCCGGACTAGATAGGACCGTAATATATTATATTGCTTTGTAGGCCATATTATTTTCTTTAGACAAATAACATATTGTATTGTTTTGTAAATGTCACATGAAAGTGTTTCGGGCGATTATCATTTTTATAGGTTTTAAAATATCAAAATTCACAGTAAAGCGATCATCCTTTTTGAAAGCAGTCTTCGTGAAGTCGATAAAGGAAATAAGCATTTGACACGCTGCTGAAATTGAATTGGAATAAGGAATCGAAATGGGTCATTACTGGGACATTTTTGGTATGTTGTCGGAATTAACCATTCTTGATAATTAGGGCTTAGGGTTTATAGTTATGAATTGTGATTTAAGGTTCTTAAGGTTAGGAGTTTTTAAGATTTATAGTTTAATTAGGATTTTCTAGATTTTATAATTTAAGCTTTTTTTTGAATATTTAGGGTTTAGGGGTTGTAAGGTTATAATAATTTATGATTTTAGGGTGTATGGTGTAAATTATTTAGGGTTTAGGGTTTAGGATATGTAATTTAGGTTTTTGAGTTTGCATTTTAAGGTTTAGAATTAGGAGCTTAGGGTTTTAGGATTTAGGGTTATTAGGGTTTGCGGTTTAAGATATCTAAGGTTTAGGGATTTTAGAATTTATCATTTAACTTTTAAGGTTTAGGATTTTAGGATTTAAGGTTTGGGATTTTAGTGTTTTTAATATTTAAGGATACAATTTAGGGTTTAGGGTTTTAAAATATATGGCTTAAGGTATATAGGATTTGTGGTTTAGGGTTTAGAGCTTAGGGTTTAGGATTTAGGCTTAATGATTTTTATAATTTATAATTTAAGATTTAGGGGTTTTAGGGTTTAGGTTTTTGAATGAAGAAATAGATTTTAAAAAAAAATGGATGATACCTTCCATTTTTTGTTAGAATAAAATTTGCCTAAGAGCTTGGAATGAACCATTCACGGGAATGAAATCGATTCTAGAAATTTTCCAACCAAACAACATATTGGGATCATCCATTCCTAGAATCAACAAAACAAGGCCTAAGTTTATCAGGGAAAACATAGCAAAATATAGTGTTTGCATAACACAAGCTGAAATCTTCTACTTTAATCATTCACATAGAGCTTAACAGATAGCACTAGAATATACTTCATATTAGTGATCAAGGAACCTTGAATCCCTGTTCTGAACTCAAAGTCAACTTATCATCTTCCTATATTTCTCATACATAAATCAATCTCAAGGATTCCAAAAGAAAACAAGTTCTAGTCTTCCAGATATTGTAGAACAATTCCCATCACTAAAAACACCATATAAAAGAGAATGGGAAGCCATTAGAATTTGGAGAATTGCAGAAAATAACCTGCACTTTCAAGGTTTTGGCCGCTGGCAAATAGCTGCAACTACGGGGTGGGTTGCTAGCATACATTAATGTTGATGTTGCCTATAATCAATTCCTACCAATCCTAAACGTTAATGTCGTGTGACTGTTAGCAATGAAAATCTCATATTTAAGGATGCTTAGGGTAGTGATCAAAACCCAATCCATACTTGACTATTTTTCGCAACCAACCCCACCTTTGGGGTTATTAGTTAGGATATTTTTGTTGCCTTTGGTCTCTCATCTGATTCTCTAAGAGCTGTTATTTGAATGCATCAAGAAACAAAACCTTTCTAAATGCCAATTAAGACAATCATCAATGGAGGAGTAGACAACCTACACTTGGAAAAATGTCTATAAATAACATGCCTTATCATGCACAAACTAGAGACCCAATTTGCCCTAACCAACAAAAGTACCCATAAAAGTAAACATTTAACATTGGTTTTCAGTTAAAACCCAATTGGAAGGAAATGCATGATACAAACCCAAATATAAACTACATTAGCTTTATTTATTATCTTCATTTCTGCATTTTGTAGTTGGTTTTCCTGATTGTCTATTTGTTTTTAGGCATTTTCCCCACTTACTCCATTATGTTGCCCATTAATTATTATTTAGTTTTAGGAGTTAGTTATTGCATTTATCTTATTATAAAAGCAGGAGATCTTATTGTAATTATTCACACTTGATGAATGAAATGAATTACAAGTGAGGATTCCTCAAAATTGGCTGATTAACGAGATTCTTGCTTTTCGGATTTCTATCCCTTAATTTTCAGTTTTAGGGTTCTAACATTTGGTATCAGAGCCATCCGATCCAAATGGTTGAAGATTCTTCAACAAAATTCCTGTGAGTGAGATCCTTGCTCTCAGTGGGCTGGTGTGAGATGCTTGCATCAGATTAGAATGAGGATCTTCAAACCCTTTCACCAAGTTATATTATTCCTCTACCCTATTAAATATCCAAAAAAAAATCAGATTGCTTTCTGCCAGCAGAATCACCAATTGTTGCAAGGTCTATCCACAATGCCAACTAGATCATGAAGGCCAAGTGGCAGCACAGATGCATCAATGGGATCATGCTATCAGTACAGCAATGTGCTTAGTATTGGACAGAAATGTAAGCCTTTACTTCAGTTTTAGGGTTCTAACAATGCAGCCCTTACATATCGAATCAATCAGTTGTCAGAAATGACATCTAATATATCTACTGAATATATCTAGTTGTCAGAAATGACATCTAATATATCTACTGAATATATCTAAGGACAGATCATATGATGAACAAGCCGATGGGAGCAGACACAGAAGAGCTCAATTGTGCTAAAGAGTAAAGCATAAAACATGAAAGTTGGAGAACCAAGATGTAAATGTGAAATCCAGATATCTGGAATGTGCATAACAAGCTAATAGGTTCATCTCCTACAATGCAAACTCAAATCATTGAAACAAAGAACAACCCAAGGATTCTACTAATTAACCATCCAGTATCTGCCATTCTACTAACATGTGAACAAGAAATTGAAATTAGAAAAAACTGAATTGGATGCAATTTTCATCATTCATCACTCTATATTGTCAAAACAAAGAAACCTGAGAACAACCAGAGTTTATTAAAGCCTGGTAGATAGAAAGTCTACAGTAACAAATGATCTTACGCAGAGATACAAAATCACAAACCTGGAACTCTCTAGAAGAAATCCATACTACTCCAATTCCTTGACCACCTGAATCCCCATAGTATTAGCAGTTCCAATGATAGACTTACAAATGCTCTCGAGCGGGACATTTATCAGAGTCGGATCCTGCTGCTTGACCTTCGCAATCTCATAAACATGCTTCACCGTCACCGAGGACGCCGTCAAGTGGCCCGGCCGAGTGCTAGCGGTGTCGATCCCGGCCGCCTTCTTAAGGTACCAGCTCACTCTCGGCGATTTCACCACGAAATCGAAGGTGTTATCCTTGTAAGCCTTGATCGTCACCGCCATCGGAGTCTCCGGCTTGTATTTCTGAGTTCGGGCGTTGAAATCCTTGCAGAACGCCATGAGATTCAACCTGTACTGACCGAGCGCCGGCCCTACCGGCGGCGCTGGACGAGCGGCGCCGGCTGGGACCGTAAGGCGAATGGTGGCCGCGAGCGGTTTCCGTATGAGCTCTTTCGCCGCCATGGCAGGGAGTAGAGAAGAGATTGGGGGAGAGAAAGGGGCTGTTTACAGAGAATCAACGAAAGAGAGAGTGTGCGTGAAAGGGGTAGGTTGGAAGGGGCTCTGATCTCTAATGGGCCGTTTGTTTCACTTCTGGGCTTCGAACTGATTTTGGACTCCATTTTGAGCCCGGCCTCTAATGGGCTGTTACATTCTTCTAGTTCTTGTTTCCCTTTGAGTTTATATATATTTTCCCTCTACGTTCTTGTTCTCTCTATTCGAAATTCAATTTATACATTAGGAATTTTGGGCATCTAGAAAATGGAGCCTCTTAATCCTGCAATCAGCAGCTGGTGGTGGCATGGACAACATCCACAAAAAGTGCAAGGTATACCGAAACAGGAAACAAGAACAACACTTATAATTTCCAGATTTTTACACTACAAATGAGTTTGAGTTTTTGGTTTCCGACATGAAACGAAAACGAAAAATGCTGTCTGTAACATAGCTTTCTTCATGTAGAGACTGTTTTATGGTTATCTGTTGTGAGTTGTGATGGAATTGATCACCCATTTCACAGAAATATATTTGTCTTAGAATTGGATGGGTCAATTACTGCACTTTTCTTGCAATTTCACAAAGAAAACCTCCTGCTAGTATTGTTTCATTATTTTTGTTACATTAGACAAATTTAGCTTGGAAGCAGTATCTGTTTTTTTTTTTAATCAAAGAATACATTAGTGTTACACGAAACCATATACAAGTGTCAAGTAATGTTGATCACACATGGGATACAAAACTCCCTTAATCTACAACTTCCACAAACAAGATCAGTTCACCACATATATATATCAACTGAGATTGTACTCTCCATTTTCTAGAGACTCCACACCTCTCACATTGATTAAAAAGATAAAAATACCCTCCAAATCCTTCTAACCATTATGAACTCGCCTGCATTTCCTTGATAACTTCTTCAATAAGCTCTGCTGTGATTCTCGCTTCGAGTTCCCTGCCAACAAGCTTCGTCTCCTCACCATCAAAGATTTCAAACCAGGGCAAGAAATCCAGATCATGGGACATGATGTCATCAAGCGAGTCGAATGCTTTATCAGGTGATGGGTAAATGTAGTCACAAATAATCTCCCATACCTTTTCCAGCAGCTTTCTTCCCTGAAGAGGTGGGAAAATTGCAGGGCTGGTTATTCTTCTGCTGAACTTGGACAAGTTCATGGGAGGTTTAAGAACAACACAAAGAGCTTCATTTAGGAGATGGAATAGAAGTTTGTGGTATAAAGCGATTTCCTCGGTTTCATGATCCTTTTCATCATTTGGGTTTCTGTAGGATTCTTCAACTTTTTCAAAGACCCAGTCACCAATGTGCTTCACAAAAGGATCCCATCTTGAAAGGCACTTATCTGAGGACCCGTCGTATAAGCCTGAGGTGACGAGAAGATTCTTGATGTAAGTTTCTGATTCATCTTCCAAGTACAAGAATTCGGTTTCTACAGGCTCGTCAGTGACGGTTGTGATTTCTGAGCCTTCGTAGTCCAGCTGGTTCAATTGTCTTCTCAATTCTGTGGATCAAAAGGACAGAAAAAGGGTAAAGTGTCAAGTGGAATATTCTTACTTCTAATAAATCTGTCTTGTGGATTCAGAGCAGCATATGAGATTTTGGATTTTGTAGTGTGTTTGAATACTTCATTATAATGTATTATATTGCATTATAATGTTAAGAGTTTGCATTAAATCCTCCCTGTATTATAGTGTGTAATTAAAACGCAACCTTAGGGCCTGTTTTGATTACCACCCATAATGCATTAAAGTGTCTTAATGTAATTTAATGATATAATGCATTATATTGTGTCATCCAAATGAACGTTTTGCATATTGTAAGACTATTACTACTCATGAATTTGTGTCTTGTAGTTCAGCGTATATGAGATTCCTTGGAATGCGTTTGAATTTTCTAAGATAATGCATTATATTGCATTTACTCTATTTAGGGTATGTTTGAATAACACATTATAATGTCTTATATTATCATAATATGAGCATTTGTATTACATTATAATGCATAATCCAAACGCACCTAATTTAGAGATATAATGCAGTACAATACATTGTAATGCATTATTTTGGGTGATAGAAAAGAACAATTGATGTACCATGTAGATTTGAGCTGATTTCTCTGAAGACGTTCCCGACGCTATGATCTCCAACTGAAGTTATATCTGATGTAGAAATTGGGCTGGGGTGGTCTATTGGCTTCCAAAATTCATCATGAGCACTGCTACATATGGAAGCAGGGCTGGGAGGCACCTCAGTATAGTTGTCCTGAGACCGAAAAAAGAGACAATTAGCTTAAAAAAAGCAACAACAACAACAACATTTACCCAGTGGAACTTCCCTAGTGGGAAAAAATCAGCTTAAAAAAAGCAATGGGAAAAAAATCAATAGAACAAAAGAGCACTTACATTTTTGTCACTGAAGTTCATCATAGCAGTTGCTCTATCAGCAACATCTTGCGTCAAGTCATCAAATTCATGGCTTTGTGATAGATCAACAGAACGGAGCTTTTTGTTGAATAACTTTCCTCTGAGGGTAAAACTGGATTTCATGTTGGATACCTTTTCCCGAATGTTGAACTTGTCTTTCTTCCTGTTTTTTCCATCCATTCCATCATTTTCTAGCGTTTCATGCTTCCTCCTGATTTGAGCTCCACTCTGAATGTAACGATCCTCCAGGATAAGCTTTCCAAACGATGTTCTTGATACAGGAGCTGACAAAGATCTCATCAGGCTCCTTGGAGATGAATTATTTTGGGATTTATCTTTTTCGTCACGCACAAACTCATGCCTGAAGGACCTTGACTGTGCTTCTGGTCCATAATTACCGTCATTCCAACTGTTCCACCCATTTCTAGAATTCAAGATATTCTTAGCTTCTTCTAGTCGTTCCCTCGTATCATCAAACATTGAAGATCTTGAGCTGCAATCGGTAATATTTCGAATTTCATGATGATTTTCCCCATTAAGAGCATTCCTCAGACGCTCTGATAGGATATTTCTAGTGTCTGTGCTGATAACTTCTGGTGAGTCTAGCCCAATAGGGTGAATCTCACTTCTGTATGATATAGATGATTCTGATCTAAGCAATCTCATTCCATGATCTTCACATGGTTTTTGATTTGGGGGTAATGGTTTCTCTTTAAATGGCGTTTCTATCCCACCGCCTCTAACCATACTACCTTTTTTAAATGTTTTCCCATGTAACTCACATTTCAACCTTTCCTTCACTTCTTCAAGTAGATCTTCAATGCAATCTCTATCTGCCGTTGAACTTGAACTACTTACCCAAGATTCATCTTGCGAACTAAAGCTTTCAGGACCAGGCTTCAAAATCACTATCCGTGAGGAAGCAGAAGAATTCTCAGATTTCTGATTAAAATCTGACTCTTTATCCACATTTTGATCCCTTTTGAAAGTCTTTGTCTTTGTTATTATGTTACTCTTAACTGTCTCAGATTTATCAAGAGCGGATTGTCTTGCATTTTCATATACAGCCATTTTTTCCTTAGTGAGCCCCAATTGAGCAATCCACTGTTCAGGAATGTTTCCAAGTTGAACAACTCTTGCACATTCGAGAAATCTTGCGGCTTGCCACGCTTCAAAATCTTTCTTGAACTGTTGCAGTTCTTTCTCTTGGGGATGTACACGAGCTTGAGGCTTCCCAGGTTTTGATGAGCTGCTCCATAATCGAAAGTAAGCATGCTTATGTGATATTTTAAGATCCTTGTCTTTAGAAGAAGACTTTGACTTCTTCTTATGGAAGACCTTTTTCGTACTTTGTTTTTGTGCACCCTCAATTTCTTCAACAGTGTCTTTCTTCTTTTCAAGAGGTTGAACAAATGAGTCCTTATTGCCTGATGGGCGCGCATCCATTCCCATTAGGCGAGCAACAATACTTGGAGCATGTTTCTTCATTGAGGCATCGGTAGAATAGGAACTGCTTTTGGACATACTCCGACTTGCTTCATGAGAGTACTGAACAATAAAGGTGAAATTTTAATGTATCTAATGCATAAGAGATAATTCAGAAGATAAGCAACCATTTGAACATAAGATGTATGGTATCATCAATGACATCAAAATCATAGCAATAAGAAACTAGAGTAACAAGAAAACCTACTAGACCACACTCGTGCACACATGGAAGTTTCAGAGTGCTGTGTAGTTTAATTGAATCAGAAGTTGCAACCACACAAACAGAGAAAAACATTTAGTTATGCTACATAAGTATATGTACTTAGTGGCTTAAATTTTATTGAATGATTAAGCCAAACTAGTAACCGGAGTGAGAATTAAGGATCAAATTGTAAGGAGATGTCATGTGACTTAATCAGAATCCTTCATATGGTAATTTAAAACAAAGGAAATTACCATTTCACTCTCTCCGGCTGTAAAATAGCTCTGGAGAGACTCTGCTGGTGAATCTAAACTGTTACGAGGAGCTTCAAAACCTGCAAAGTCTGTGCACAGTCAATTAACTTCTGTATGAACAGCCATGAACAAAAAACGTCTTCCTCATAATTTGCTTTTAGTTGAATTATCCCAGAATTTGAATGAGCTAAACATGACACTACAGGTACCTAATTTCCATTTCAAAAGATGCTCATCAATCTATGGTTCATAGCTACCAAAATGTACATACCTCCAATTTGATTTTTATGCTTCTTTGCCATGTTTCCTGAATTGTGATCAAACAGGTGTAATAATCCAGCCATCCAGTCAATAGGTCCACTAGATCAGCCCCAAAAGAACTCCTCAAATGTGGTAAAACTCTACCTTTTCACTAATTCCCAGAATCTTTAGATTAAGAAAAAAAATAAACAGACCTGCAGATTCACAAAAAAGAAAAAAAAAACAGAGTTAGGAAACTCTGCATATGATTCGTAATTGAATGTTCTGAAAACTTAAAACTATATATTTGAAGAGGAAATGGATGCTTGTAAAAACTTGGAACGAAACAGTCTAAGTTGTCCAATCAAAAGAGAACCCCAAAAGTGGCTAAAACACTGAAATAGCAGCCAATCAAAAAGAGAAAAATCTGTAGACCTAAAAACAAAGAGAAAATCTCATAGGCTGAAATGCTGTTGTCTAATTATGATTTTCACATCATCATCACACAAAAGTTGACTTATGTATCCCAAAATTTGACCATGAACTGATGAACAGCAATGGGAATCTACTTTTCTACACTTACCATTTTCGACCAACAAAAGATCAAAATTCAAATCCAAAAAAGCAAACAAACAAGGAAACTCTACTTCCTAAAAACATCAGAATTCACCAAAAATCACAAGAAAACAGTACCACCACAATCAATTGAATCCAAATTTAGACGAAATGTAAACGAATCCGAAACCAATTCAGATATTACAGAATCAGAAGCGTCGAAAGCTAACATTGGAGATTGAAGAAAAAACAGCTCCGGGGCCGAATCGTTGAAGTTCCAAGCATTCAACAATTAAATTCCATTAATTTCTCTGAAGGATAAGAACGATCGAGAGACGAATTGTTGCGATCGGAACCAGTAGGAGGAGCTAGCTCGTAACGGTCTTCGATTGCCTTCTGCTAGTACTCGTGAAATTAAAAAAAAAATGGAAAAGGCAAATGCTTCAAGTCTTCAACTGCCCCCCTCCCACGCTCTTTTCTATCTTTCCATGGGCTTCGTATTTTCATATAAAGGATAGATGATTGGGTGAGGGAGGCTCCACCGAGTGAGAGTGCGCCTTCGTCGATTAAATCTCAATCCAACGGACGGCAGAGCAACTTAAAAAAAAAAGCATTAAGATTCTGAGATGCATGTGATTATCTCTCCGGTGGTAATGTTAGTTGAGAGTGCGTTCATGATCTGGTCTTATTTGGATTCTTAACTTTCCGATTGACCATACTTGTTTTTTCGCCTGTCAGAGAATTTGTTTTCATTATTATTGTGTTATTAAATTGGGTGAATAAAGGCAAGTAGCATTATTGAATAAAGGCAAGTAACAAAAATAATAATTAGAGGAAAGAATAATTAATATTATACGCACTTGAGATATTGTTGTGTTAAATAAAAGTAAGTAGAAAAACAGCTCAGGTCTCGTGGACAGTTAGCCTTTGCCCACTACACCCAAACTCCCAAACCTTATCATTATTGAATTTGTTTTTGTAAATAATACTCCAGTAATACTAATGATTTTCTTCTTTTTTTTTTTGGTATTTTTCCCTCTTTATATTTATTTATTTTTGTTCTGTCCTGCATATATATATATTAGCTGACTCCCCTACCACAAAAACGTGCGCTCCGCGCGCTTTTTCTCCTCGTAATTTTTGAGAATTTTGAGCTACAAAAATTATGCTCCTGGCGACGTTAGACAACACTTAGGCTCCGTTCGGTAAGACTTATCTGGATACTTATAAGTACCCAGTTACTTATATGGAAAAAATAAGCTTTGTTTTATGTGTTCGGCAAAATTTACTTATTTGAAATAAATTACTTATATCCGATACTTATCTCCTGAAAAAATAATCAGCACCCCAACCTTATTACATAAGCTAACTTATCTAAGAAAATATAAGTAAGCGCGACCCACGAGATTTCCAATTAAATTTTATTTTTGATTTTTTTACCATTCATTAATCCATTTTTAGTAATTTTACACCTCTTGCTTAAAATATCAGCAATTCAATTTACCGAACACATTCCAGATTATTTTGGAAAATAAACAACTCATATAAGTATCTCATATCAGCATCCACGATCAACATCAACAACCATAAGTATCAGCATCAGCATCAACATCAACATCAACATCAACATCAACATCAACACCGATAAGTATCGATTTACCGAACGAAACCTTATTTAGTTGCTTATAAGTACCACTTGATTATCTGAAAAAAATAAAGTACGTGTGCAGTAGCAATTGCTTATTTGAAATAAGGTACTTATTTCCGATACTTATCTACTGAAAAAATAATGAGCATCCTCCTACCATATTTCAAATAAACTAACTTATCTACCAAAATATAAACAAGTTGGGTCCATATAAAATCCTTAGTTTCATTATTTTATATTGCATATAAAACATTATTATTTTTCACTTAGTTGCAAGAAACTATCCTTTATAAAAAAAATTATGTAAACATGTCCCTTATTTATCTAACCTAACTAGTTATACCCGTCGTACCATGTACGACTACAATTCGATATTTTATAGACATTATAAATAGGATACTAATAAATAAATAAAAATATAATATAAACATTAATATAAGTAATTTGTTGCTCATAGAATGTATAATTTTTTAATCAAATATTATATTCTTCATATTTTATTACTTCTCATGTACGTAAATTTAGGGATTATCAAACATTTCAATATATTTATTAAATATTTTATTATCTATTTTATTATTTTTTAAAATTATAAATAATTATCTATAAAAAATCACTATATATCTATAAATAAATTCATCAAAATATATATGCTAAAAGATTTATATTTATCTTACAATATTTTATCTTTAATTATAAATACTTGTATAAGGATGTTTTCAAAAGATATTGTTATACTAAATAGATATTTGTTTGATGTTAAAGATAGATTTAAATAGTTAAAGAGTAAATTTAATAGGAAAAAGTTAAAATATTAGAAATAAAAATTGATTTTGTAAATATGAGGTGGGGTCAGAATCGTTCTGGTTGCTCGTAAAGGTATAGCTTTAATATATAGTTATAGATACTTGAAGCTCAAGGTTTGTTAAAAGATAAAAAAAAATATTAAGCCCCTAAATCTTATTAAGAGATAAAAATATTAAATTAATATGGAAAATATCATCTCATAGGAATTTATGTATATAAAAATTATATAAATATGTTATCTATTGTAGTAAACTAATACATAATCCATAGATAGAAAATTATATACATAAAAAATTATATAAACATGTTATCTACTTAGTATATATAGCAAGAATACTATAAGTTGTTACAAAATTTATTAAATATAATTTTACATTAATTTATTCAAAAATGCCACGTAGCGCAAATTTTACAACAAACTTGGGTTCTGTTTTATAATGTATTATGGTAGATACATTATAAAACAAAGATCATTTATGTTAAAAAATTATGCCACGTGATATAACCTTAATAAATTAACTTAAAAAAATTATATTATACTTAATCTACCCATTTATATTTTATTTAGGGTATTGCATTTTATTTATTTTTCTCTATATTATCTTCTCTACCAATTTTTATATTATTTTTTTCATATTTACGAATGTTATGATATTCATTACATAGTAAAATATAAAAAAAACATAACACTTAACCTTAATAATTAACTTTTAAATTTTATTTTAATAAATATTTTAACAAAATGAGAATTTGAGTGGTTGTTTGCAACAAATTATAAATTGTTGGATCGTATGCATTAAGTTAAGAGTTAGGAACAGTAGTTGGATTATTCCCAAAGCAGTATAAATAAGTAAATCACAAGTATAATAGAAAAGATGGGACACGGTTTCTTTATAGAGGAACCCACTACAACCAACTAGTTGTATGAGTAAACCTCTACCTCCGCTTGGAGGATTTTGAATCACTTCTTTCTTTTATTGATTGTTCTCTTAGCTACTATAAGACAATGTTCAAACTTCTCTATTCCTAGTAGTCTCTGAACTCTAGGAAGTAGGAACCCTAATGAACTTTCTCAACCTAATTAAGTACTAAGACAACAACTCAGCTAACATAAGAAACTCAAACCTTAAAACCTTCTCGATCTTCTACTCTATTCAGTTCCCTAGCTCCTAGGAACACACTCTTCAACGTTGCCAAGATCACACACTCGCCGTTGGGGACTTCTCTGGATATATTCTTCTTGCTTGCTTGGCTCCTTTAGGGTATGTTTGAGGCTTTGTGAGAAGTGGTTTGCAAGAGCACTATTCATGAGCTTATATAGGCGTGTGATGCTTGGGGCTCAATCTTATCTGCTTGTGCATTTTTTTGAAATACCCTTGTCTTGCTCTTCAAGTATGTGTACTTTCTTCACATGTGATTCAATTTGAATTTTGTCAACTCTCGAAGCTCATCGGGTCATTAGATCAATCGGCTCAGTCTGAGGAACAGACTACGCCTCTGTTTTGTCCGGAATAGGCTTCCACATTTCACGCCGAGCTGTCTTTGTTTTCACATGTGAGTTCCCTTCTCATGAGAACTTTCACTCATGAGTTCCCTTGATGGGAACTTCTTCATTCACCTTCCATTCAGCTTGGCGATATCTTACTTCGAAGTTCCCTTGATGAGAACATCTTCATTCAGTTTTGCGATATCTGTGACCTGTGGTTCCCTTGAAATACTTGGACCAAAATATTAGTTTCATAATGTTGTTTGTCATTATCAAAACCGGAAAATTCGATCGTTGTTCCAGTGTTGTAGAACCTGAGTTCTCAACACTGTCCCAACCTAAATAAGGGGTGGTTTTGTACAATTTATTTACGGTGGGTGATTTTTTGTAAACAAGTGAATATAAATGGTGGCTTTATCCATTTTCCCAAACATTTAAAGTTGAATTTTATTGAGCATACGACTTTGAAATATAGGTACGTAAAAAACTGTTTCACTCGTAATGTTGAGATGATGTAAGAGCTATTAGTTCCTGACAATTTTCATTTTTATAAATCTTTTATATTAATGGTAAATTATCTCAATGTTTATTTGTATATCCATGCCATAATGTCCATATTATTATCAATAGAATGAATTTTAAATTGAGTTATTATTATCAAATAAGGTAGAGCTCCCCTAGTTTCTTTGAAGAAAGTTATTTGGGCCATTTTAATGATACGGGGAGATTCTCTTCTTGAAAGTGAATAAATAAAAAAACAATGTATAAGCACAAGTTTGTGTCAATAAATTTAAGGGGGAAAAACATGAAAGATAAGTTTGATTTGAAAAAGAGAGGTGGAGGCCGGAGGAGGAGCATTTGGATACAATAATTGAAAATCTATCGTAAAAATGTCGGGCAAAGTGTAGGCTGCATGTTTGTAACGGGACCTCTATACGTCTAGTCAAATTCAATACTAGTATATAATTAATCTCCTCAAATTAATTTTCATTTGTATGTTTATGTCAAAATATTTCTACCGGCTAAACTAGCTAGTAATGCTTGATATATAAATAATATATATAATAGTACTTTTTCTGTTCCAATATGTTTATCTATAAGTAGTACACATAGCATAATATATATTTATGAAACTTAAAAATTAAGGAAGAAGTAACACAATATTTAAGAAACTTAAAAACGAAGAAGTGCTGAAGTATAAGTTAAATTTAAATGTATGATTTTTTTACTTAAGGATGCATAATCATAAATTAATAATATGATTTTCCGGTTTTATATCACGTAACAAACATTTTTTTATTGGTACAGTTGTTATAAGTACTATTTAGATTTATCTAGAGCATTTATCATGGATGAAAACTGGTTACTAATCAAATCAAGACAAAAATGGTAAACAGCTATCCGTAGGGATCAAAATAGTAACCTCATGATATCATATCCCAAAGGCATAACCGATCCAAAGGCATTTCGGACACCGCGTAACAAATATTATCTCCAAGCTAGCTAATATATTTGGTATATATTCTCATGACGTCTATGGAAATGAAGAAATTAAAGAAACCCCACATAATTATTCGGTGGCTAAATTGAATTGAAAGGATAATAAAGTATACAACTCATGCATGCACGTGGGTAGATGTTGATTAGAATGATGATCAACGAATTAGGCTCTACGTGTTGTTTTTGTGGGGCTCGTCGATTTTCTTCAACCATAATATTTTGTGAACCTATACACCAAGTAACATGCATGTATATAATGAATCATATTGTAGTATATAGAATGATTGTGCTCCCAAAATCAAAATAAACAAGGACGACAATACAAAACTAATATGTACTTTCCACACTGCAAATCAACACGCCAAGTACGTACCTAATCGAAATGTAAGAGGAATAATTGACGTCTTTATCATTACACTTATTCATTCCTGAACCTGCTCGTAAATTAAAGATTTGATCGGTGATCGTTGTTGATATCTTATGCCAACAATTTAAATTTTCACGGGCGTTTAAATTAAGTATGTACGTACATTTGAAGAGAACTAAATTAGGTACAAAAATTTCACATTTCATTAGGCCACGGATCTTGACTTCTTCAGCTACAGTGCTTAAACAAGATCAAATTCTTAGAAATTTCATTTGTAAATAGGCTCTAGCTAGGGTGATCCTCAATTATCAATAAGGTATTCCTACTTCTTTTCTTATAAAGATAGAATAATTGAAATGCATGCAATAAAGAGAAACCT
Organism: Fallopia convolvulus; assembly: GCA_964016875.1. Taxonomy (NCBI): domain Eukaryota; kingdom Viridiplantae; phylum Streptophyta; class Magnoliopsida; order Caryophyllales; family Polygonaceae; genus Fallopia; species Fallopia convolvulus. The sequence goes on along the minus strand of OZ024718.1, from coordinate 21,110,931 downwards.
AGAACGACCTAATTTTGACCTCCTAATCCTCCTTTATTTGAAGGTAGACGAATTTTAGATTGTTAGATCAACGTGGAAACACATACTCCGTATCTATTTCACATCTAATGAACAACAAATAAATTATAATTTTGACCTCCGAATAGAGATATTTGAAGAAAAGAGACTAGAGGGTCACTTGTCCTAAATAATTAATTAAAAATCTCTATTTGAAGATTGTTATAACTAAAAATAGGCTCGACTAGGGATCGTCTAACAAAATAACTTCTAACCGATGAGTTTGAATACGGTGATCTTCATAAATGATCAATGTGTTTCATGGTCAAAGATAATATTAATAAGCTCTACAAGGAGGAGAAGCAATAATTAAACGGCTGGTAGCAAATAAAACGCAATAATATTATATGGCCGTTGGAGGGAGGATAATGACAGGTTTTATTTAAAGGACGGCCATGTGCTTCACTAACCCTTTTTCTTTTTGTTAAGGTTTGTTACTAATTAGTTTTAATTATTAAGCAATTTTTTTATAATATTCGATTTGGACTTCTTATTATTATAACAATTTCACAAAGAAAAGAGCAAGTAATGTGCAATACATGACTTCTACTAACATATAAAAATGGCATCGATCTATAATTAATCAAATTAACAATTAGGTTTTATAGCTTAATTTTCATTTATTTTTGTCTTTACCAACCTTCGATTTATAAACCCAATGAAAGCGACTTTGTACATATGATTGGAAGTTTCTAGGAAGCATACGTACGTGTGATTACTTGCACCTATAAGTTGGGGAGATATTATCGTTAGTTGGATGATATCCATCGTGGTATGAATCTTAATGTAGCACATGGATTGTCATCCAAATAGGCCAATATCTAGGATTATGCTATTAATTAGACTTGTCATAATGCAACCCAATTCATTTCATCAACCATCCGACTTCAAAATTTTTTAAGAATTTATTCAACAGCTTTAAATACGGGAAATCTATATACACACATAACTTTTTCTCGGCACACAAGATTTGACTCGCTTCATAATGCGAGCCATATACGGATACCCAAGCAGATTTTTTACAGAATCGGCAAAATAACACGCTTCACGAAACATGAAGCAATATTGTGCGATTTCCTTACCGAATCCAATATTTTTTACATATATAGGTTCCTCTCGTCGATAGCTTCGATTTGATAGGTAATAAGCTCAAATCCGACACCCGAGCAGAAAGTTATGAGTGTTTTAAGATTGGACATACGCAAACTACTTTAACATGATGTTTTATTTAAGATATGATTTAAGAGAAGACTTAGTATATAATATTTTGGGACAGTTTATGTTTATCGTAAGTATTAGGGTTTATGGTTAGGGCAAGAATTTCTCGTTAACCAATAATTATTTATTTTATGATTTCAGTTAATTAAAATCATTAACCAAAATTGACCATTTAATCTCAGTTGATGAGAGATTTGTTAACCAAATTTTTGGTTTGGTTTTTTCGTTAACCAATAACTATTTATTTAATTTTATATTATAAGAATACACTTGAACAACAATAAAGTTATCAGCTTTATATTAAAAATATTATCGCTCAGTTAAAATTTCAAAATAAATAATTATTTTACATGGTGGTTATGTTTTAAATTGTCTTTACAATATGTATTTTATATATATAACATTTTAGGAGTTAAATATTAAAAAAAAAAGCATATTTAACTAATCAATGATGGAAATATAAAGTAATATTTTCAAAATCAAATATAATTTGAAATTCTGAAAATAAGCATGTAATTCCATTAAGACGAAATATATTTAATATTTTTTTTTTACAAATTAAAAACTATATTTTGGTTTTTCGGTTAATTGAAAATATGAATATGTCGATCCGTAACCAACCTGTAAAACCGTGAAAAAATATCAGTTTGGTTAATCAAACCAAAATTTTAACATATATAAGTTAGGTTACCCTAAAACCTTACTTTAAACATAAACCACAACCCTACCATAAACATTAAACCTTACCCTAAATCCGTCCTTAAGCCTTATCTTAAACCCTTTTATTCAAACTCTACTATAAACCCTAGACCTTACTTAAAATCCTATACTTAAGCCTTGCCGTAGAACCCTTATCCAAACCCTAAGCCCTAAAAATATATACTCTATCCTAAATCATATACCTAAATCCTAAACTTCACTAAAATCTACAATAAACCCTAAACCTTACTCAATATCATACTTTAAGACTTGTCTTAAACGCTACCCTCACACTAGACCTTATCTAAAACCCTACACTTAAGCCTTGATTTAAACCATACATCCAAACCCTATGCTATATCACATACCCAAACTTTAAACCTCATTCAAATCGTACCCTAAACCATAATATTTACCATAAACCTTAAATTAACCTTACCCCAAACCCTACCATAAAGCCTTACCCTAACCATAAACTCTAACACTTACCAAAAAATCTTATTCTATACTTTATCTTAAATCTTATCCTAGATAAACGACGTTTGAAAGTAGTATGCGTATGTCCAATCTTAAAACGTTCATAATTTTTTGCTCGGGTGTCGGATTTGAGCTTATTACCTATCAAATCGAAGCTATCGACGAGAGGGACCTATAAATGTAAAAAAATATTGAATTGGGTAAGAAAATCGCACAATATTGCATCACGCTTCGTGAAGCGTGTCATTTTGCCGATTCTGTAAAAAATCTGCTCGGGTATCCGTATATGGCTCGCATTATGAAGCGACTCGCTTCATGAAGCGTGCCAAATCTTGTGTGCGGAGAAAAAAATACGTGTGTATATATCTTCAACCCTTTAAATATGCAACTTTTAAAACAAAAAAAAAGGGTTTATGTAATTAATAAAGAGATAATCCATTTCTTAAGCCTTGAGAACAATAAGTAGATTTTTACCGGAATTTATTGAGGCCGGGTCTTATTGACAAGTGGAAAATGGTGCAAACATTCGGGTTTGGATACACGGATCCAAGGGTGGGCTGGGTGTGCTACAGCCCACCCTAAAAAATATAGAAATATGTTAAGTTGTTCTGCTAAAATTAATTCATGAACATTACAGCGTAGGTGGATACATGCATACTGTTGAAGCCAATAGCCCCAGGTTCAAATTTCACGGAAAACACAGCAAACATGCCCTTCAGGATTTTTTGGCCCCCACCCACCCCCGTCTTCAATTCAATTTTTTTTCTTATTTTTTTTGATTTTACTATAATTAATAATTTGGTAATTTGGTGACTGTAAATTAATTAACATAAATTTAATTTGTCTTTAATGTATACAACTAACGTACACTATTTCTTTGCCGCTACCATTTTTTTCTCATATTTTTTTGATGATTAAGTGAATATAATTTGGTATTTTTGTAAGTATAAACTAATTAGCATAAATTAGTTAAGTCTTCAATATATGATGTAACTATCTATATAATTGTACTACATAATTGATTAGTCAATGTCTAATTTTTTTATATCACAAGTCTCTCTAAATTATTAAAATGATTCTACCTCCCGCCTTAAAATATATATATTTTTATATGTATTGTAATTTTAATGTGCTATAATAAAGACTAGATTTTTGAATAAATATAAGGAAATTATTTTATTTTGCGAAGTATATAATTGATAACTATAATATGTGATTGATCATTCCTACATTGTCGATTCGCTGCTACCCGTAACCGTAAAGTGACCCTTCTTCTAAATTATTTTATGACCGCTATTAAATTCAGCCTACCCAGAATTTGAATCCTGGTTCCGTCCCTGAAAGTTTGGAAGCATAATGATCGACCCCCAACACAATGGGTGTAACACCCTTAGAAGAAAGGCCATGATCCTCCATTTGAGTAGAGAAGTGTTAGGCCCTAAAAATATCGGGTTAATTTATGAGGTGGGACCACGAAGATATGAAGAGATCGGAATGAATTAAAGATAATATTCACCATTAATGGAGCATTAAACGACATGGAGGAAATCAAGGAGCGTATAAAAGAGCTGTTGGAACGCATTAACTACATGGCGAAAATCACGGAGGCCTTAAATGCCTAACGCGTTGACAATTCAGCAGAAGCAGTAACTGGTCAAAACTAGCCGTTGGAAAGCATTAATAACAAGGCGAGATTCTTGGGATTGACTCATAAATGACCAGAATGTAAGCCTATAAAAGGGGAGGAAGAACATCAGCAAAAGGACATCCTCTCGGAATCACTCTCACACGCTCTCTCTACAACAAAACAATCTACATATAGTTGTATTTTTATTCTTCTATTATTCATTCACGATCTCAAACGCTATTTTGCTCTTCATCTTCTCTCTGGCGTACCCATCAATTGTTCTTCTACGTCTGAATGGAATCATAGTGAAGTTTACCTTCGTTATTCTATATTTTTGCTTATTTATTTCGATATCTATTGTTTTATCAATTAACGTGTCTACGACTTATCATTGGTATCTTGAATCATAAGGAGTAACTCGCAGCAGTGTAATTGCAATCTTATTTCACTATTCTGGACTCATATCTCTTTCTATACTTGTTTACTAGTTCATTCGCTATTTCTCTTCGAAAATCTCTTATTATTTGCGAATTAACGTGTTTAAACTGGTTTTTGACTAGAGTTCCCTCATTATAGCAGATAACGCGTTTACGTGTTAAATCTGCCCAAAACAATTGGCGCCCACTGTGGGGCCTTTAGCCAAAAATCCCATCAAACACGTTACCTTGCTAAACACGTTACCATCACCCCGCTACCAAAATGGCCAATGACCAAACTTCTAACAATAGTCCCATTAGTGAACTTGGAAACCGAGAAGCTAACCTCGTCACTCTCAATCAGCCACAAATCATACCTCCTACTATTCCCACCGATATTCAAACCAACACATCCACCGACCAAACTCTCAAGCCAAACGACCCTAACGCGTTACCGGAACTGGGGGTCGCATCCGACTCGGTTGTCATAGCCGAACTCAGGTGCTCTATGCTTTCCCTACAAAAGGATCTAGAAAAGCAAAAGGAGGCACATAACCGATTTATCGAAGTTTGTGAAGGACAAATTGAATCTCTAACTCGTGAAAGAAATTTGCTTCAATCTCAGGTTCAATCACAGGAACAATTAGGTCCAAGTCGACCAAGGGTTTCGGGAGTAATGGATCATGGAGTTGCGCGACAATCGGATCTTGATGAACCTAATCACGTTACACTGATTAATGAAAGACAAGTAACACGTTATCAGGTAAGTGGTAACACGCTTCGCGCTGTCCAAGAGGACGCTGAAGTCATAGCTCTAAAAGAGTGGCTTAAAGCCCTTGAGGTCCGGTTCAGTCAGGTCCCAGGGGCACCTCAACCAATATTCATGGAAAGGCGTGATGGTTATACCGACTCCCCCTTTATCCCGGCTATTGCGAGAGTTGATATTTCGAAAAAGTATCACGTTCCCGATGTACCAAAGTACGAAGGAATGACTGATCCAGACCAACATGTTACGACTTTTAAACAAGCGATGAACATTAGCACTGTCCCATTCGAAATGAAGGAAGTAGTAATCTGTCGCTGGTTCGGTAACACGTTATCTGGACCAGCATTAAATTGGCATTCTCACTTACCACTTGGAAGTATTTCATCATTTGCTGAATTGGTTGACAAGTTTAGACTCGGGTTTGCAAGCAGTCGACGCACCAAGAAACATTCAAGTGACTTATATCATTTGGTGCAAAAATCTGGAGAATCTTTGAAGACATTTCTAAATATGTACAATGAGGAACTCGTCGCCATTGAAAAATGTGATGCCGCAACTTCGGTAGAAGCATTTCGAAGAGGGATATGCACAGGTAACCCCGAACTTTATGATGAATTAACTAAGTATCCTTGCTCCAACTTTGACGAAGTACAAGCAAAGGCGTTAGCACACATTCGACTAGAAGAGGATGAACTCTTTGTCGCTGACACAAGGGAAGTACTACGATCTGATCGGAGGCATGGGAAGCGCGAGTCAAGGTACCGTCCGTACCCTTGAGAAAGGACAAGACGTTCGAATAAATAGAAGAGCTCGGTAACACGTTACAAAGGTGTTTTTTCATTTGAACCCGTAAGGAAATAAAATACAAACAAGTTATCAATCTACCGTATAAGCAAAACTTTACTTCATGTTGGAGCTAAGTATTCTTCTATCAAAAATTTGGTATGTGTACTAGTTATAAATTCTATCACGTTACATCTTTACTTTGAAAGTCATTTCATAAAGTGCACACTAACGTTTCTATGAAGAGTACAATGTCAATACCAGAATTATCAGGTCGTGTTACAAAATAATTTTATGGTCGACTTCATTCCTATCCAACCTGATGAAACCTTACAAGAAACAATGCAAGTAGACAACAAGTTACAATCAGGAAGGTGGTTACTACATACTAATGGCACATCAAACCAAGGAGGCATTGTACTGGGGGTGGCATTAAGCTCACCACTGGGGGTGGCCCAAATCGTGCAAATGCACATCGAAAGCAACGTACAACGAAAGTGGAATTCGAGGCACTTATTTTAAACCAAGATGTAACACACTTAAACCTTTATCACTTCTAAATCGTCATGAGCACGTTAAGAACTGGAAACATAATCTTCAGGTCAAAGGTACTTTACCATTCCATTTTACGTATGTCAATACATTCTTTACATACTACACATCGGCCTCTGTAGCCAACACGTACAACATCGGCCTCAGTCGCCAGTATACATCAAACAAAAACTAGAAAGGGACGCCTTGTGACGTTATAGGCCAAAACATGGGCCCTTACCTTATGATCAGGCAAACGATGTGCACACATGACCGGTCAAAGATGCTAAGGTGGAGTACACACTTAAGGTGCTCTAGAGCAAGGGGAGCCCTTAAGTGCAAATGACATGTAACAATGTACGTGCATATTACATTTGTCATTTGTGTCATCACACTACATATACAAAAAACTCCCTTAGTACATTCTTACACACGCGCGCTACAACAATTACAACGACGTCCTCTGTCGCCAGTACTTACAACATCGGCCTCTGTAGCCAACACTTACAACATCGGCCTCTGTCGCCAGTACTTACAACATCGGCCTTTGTCGCCAACATTAAACCCCGGGTACACGTTATGACCAACGCGTCATCTTCATTAGCAACTCGTCCTGCGAAAGCCTTCGTTCAAACGAAGCACACATGACACATCATCTTGATTTCGTTCAAACGAAGCATACACAACACGACATCTTGATTAACATCAAGTTTCACAAACCGACGAAGATAACATGAGGAGATCATTAGTTTGACGACTTCATGCAATGGTTCCCAAAGCAAGTTCAAACCCGCACCAAAATATACGAGAGAAATTTTGAGCGGATTTGGGGGGTATTGTTAGGCCCTAAAAATACCGGGCTGATTTATGAGGTGGGACCACGAAGATATGAAGAGATCGGAATGAATTAAAGACAATATTCACCATTAATGGAGCATTAAACGGCATGGAGGAAATCAAGGAGCGTATAAAAGAGCTGTTGGAATGCATTAACTACATGGCGAAAATCACGGACGCCTTAAATGTCTAACGCGTTGACAATTCAACAGAAGCAGTAACTGGTCAAAACTAGTCGTTGGAAAGCATTAATAACAAGGCGAGATTCTTGGGATTGACTCATAAATGACCAGTATGTAAGCCTATAAAAGGGGAGGAAGAACATCAGAAAAAGGACATCCTCTCGGACTCGCTCTCACACGCTCTCTCTACAACAAAACAATCTACATATAGTTGTATTTTTATTCTTCGATTATTCATTCACGATCTCAAAAGCTATTTTGCTCTTCATCTTCTCTCTAGCGTACCCATCAATTGTTCTTCTACGTCTAAATGGAATCATAGTGAAATTTACCTTCGTTATTCTATATTTTTTCTTATTTATCTCGATATTTATTGTTTTATCAATTAACGTGTCTACGACTTATCATTGGTATCTTGAATCATAAGGAGTAACTCGCAGCAGTGTAATTGCAATCTTATTTCACTATTCTGGACTCATATCTCTTTCTCTACTTGTTTACTAGTTCATTCGCTATTTGTCTTCGCAAATCTCTTATTATTTGCGAATTAACGTGTTTAAACTGGTTTTTGACTAGAGTTCCCTCATTATAGCAGATAACGCGATTACGTGTTAAATCTGCCCAAAACAAGAAGTCACGAATAGACGCATAAAGCCTTCCTTGAGAAGCTCTTCATTTGGCGAAAATGTTTGAAACAAAACTTGATTCCTAATATTCTAGGCAATTCAAGCATGTGAAAAGAAATCCAAGAGTTCCGCTTGCCTATCACTTTGACATAATTCTATTAACAAACCTTTTAAATACAAATTCGACAAAACTCAATGACTTTGTAAATGTAGAAGAATCAATCTTAGCAATACAAGGAAGTGGAAAAGGAAGGACAACATGAAGGATTGAATCAACATTAGAATTACACCTTGTACAAACTTAGGTAGAGTAATAAGATTTTACTTACAAGAGAGAAACTAACAAAAAAAAAATAGAACTACATGTAAATGTTATTAGGAGCTATTATTTAATCGTTGTATCCATATTTTTATTTGGAACCCAAATATTACAATATATATTAATGAACAAAGATCAGAATCGACAAGGTCAAGGAACCCTTGTGGAAAATAATCAACAAGTACAAATACATATTCGTTATGGGATAAGTGTTTTACAACATAGGGAGACGTGGCGTTACCCAATTGTAGGGTTTAGATGCTTCGAACGAAATTTTAAAAAATATTTTTCTAATATTTAACTTAGGATCTCATGCATAAACTAATATAAAACATAGGCGCCAAAATTTGACCGGAATAAAGTCGTTGTTCCAAGTCAAAGATAAAACCCTAATTAACAACTTAGTATAGTTGATAAGTCGGGGTCGAACCCAAGAGAAATGAGGCTTCTAGTTTCAATATGTTGGGACGGTGTTGGGAATTCTGGTTCCAACATCGGAACGACGATATGATACTCCAGTTTTGACAATGACAAACACCATATGTGAACTAATGTGTTATATTCAAGTATTTCTAAGGAACACAGGTCCAGTAAAGAATCGCCATGAGCATCCAAGGAACACAAGCATACATGATGAAGAGTTCCTCTCAAAGGAACTCTGAAGAAGACAGTTCCCATTACATGGGAACTCACATGTGCAAACAAAGACCAGTCAGCGAGATTTACGGGATCCTGTCTCAAGACAAAACAAACGCTCAGTCTGTGAAACAAACTGAAGTGCTTGATCCAACGACCCGATTGCTTCTCAAAGTTGACTCGATTCAAATTGTCACATGCGAAGGACAAAGACTTGGCACACAAGACAAAGGGCATTTCGGACACAAATGAAAGTCAAGATTGCAGCCCAAGTATTGACAAGTATAAAGCCAAGTGAAATAGTCCTTAGACAAAGCATTTATCCCAGAATTCACTCATAATCCCAAAGAAATAAAGAGAGAAGAAGAGAAGTCCCCGGCGACGAGTGTCTGATCTCGACGACGGCGAAGTCAAGTTCCCAAGAGTTAGGGAACTGTGATAGTCAAGGTGTAAGGTTTGATTTACTTGTCTTAGTTGAGTTGTTCTCTTAGGAACTCGGTTGAGAAGATTCATTAGTGTCGCTAGAGTTAGGTAGAACTCCTAGGAACAAAGAAGTTTGAATCCGGCCTATTGTAACTAAGGAACAATCAATAATACAAATAAGTTATTCAAAATCCTCCAAGCGGGGGTAGAGGTTTACCCACACAACTAGTTGGTTGTCGTGGGGTTCCTCTATAAGGGAACTGTGTCCATTGCATTCTGTTTACTTGCTTATATAAAACTTCTGTTGCCTTGGGAACAGTCTAACCGCTAGTTCCCAAGCTCTTGCTGACACCTAACGATCCAACAATTGGTATCAGAGCGGGAACACTCTAGATTTTGTGTTTTAGTATCGCAGGTTACAGAATGGCTGACGAACTCACTCAGGTTGGACATGGGAACAACAAGCCTCCAAGGCTTATCACCGGAAGGTTCAAGAACTGGCAATGCAACATGAAGGACTGGATGCGGAGCCACGACTTTCAGTCCTGGTGTGTGATCGAAGTAGGGAACTTCAAGGTAGACCCAACCATTCGCAACGACTTCACCAAATGGGGACCAAACGAATGGAAGTGCATGGAAGCAAACTTCAAGGCCAAACAATATCTCAAGAATGCCATGACAGTGTAAGACTGTGACAGAGTAGCAAACATCGAAACGGCAAAAGAGATGTGGGAGGCCATCCAGCAAATGCACATTGGGAACTCTGACCTCATAGAGGACCTCTAGATGAATGCCAGAAGGGAGTTCTTCAACTTCCAGATGGAAATGGGAGAATCCGTTGACAGTTACCAATCTCGCTTCGAAGGCCTATGCACCAAGCTCATCGGACTAGGAATCACAAAGGAGGAAATCACCGACAAGATGAAAGTTCAACAGTTGTTCAACGGCCTAACTGGTGAATTGGCCAATGAGAGGACCATGTTCAAGGAGAATCCTGAGAACGGAACTCTTATGCTCCACCAAGTTTTTAGAAAACTGGTGGGACATGAGAAAAGGAAGAAGGATGATAAGGAGCAAGCAAGGGCACACAAAGGGATCACCCTCAAACTTGAAAAGATGCTCAAGTCAGTTCAAGAGCAACATGAAGAATCTGAAGAAGAAGAGGATGAGGAATTAGTCCTGGTAACAAAGGCCCTTCGGTCCTTCTACAAAGGGAAGTTCAAAAGGGGCAATGGGAACTCACAGAAAGGACAGAGTTCCCAAAGAAAACCTATTGAGAAGGACCTCTCGGGCGTCACTTGCTACAAGTGTTACAAAAAGGGACACTTTGCGAAAGAGTTCCCACAGGGAACTGACGACCGAAGGCAAGGGAAGAAGGTCTACATCGCCACTTGGAGCGATGACGAGGACGAATATCCTGAATCATGGGCGCATCCAGACATGTGCGCAATGGCCATAGGAGAGACCACTGGGGAACAACCCAGTGAGGTAACTACTGAATCTGCTCTTGCTTCCTTAGCAAATTATGAAAAACCTAAATTGCTAAAACTTCTTTCAAGTCTTGTTAAAGATAACATTAAACTGCAAAAGAAGTTGGAAAAATCGGAGCACACTAATGCTGAATTGGTTGGCCTTGAGTCCTGTTCCAACTGTGTGTCCCTAGTCGACAAGCTCCAGTCCTATCTATCTCACATTGTAGATCTTGAGGATGAGATTAAGACCCTAAAGAGTGATAAGAATGCCTTTCTACAAAAACTGAGTGAGAAAGATGAGAGTCCTGAAGCCTCTTGTTCCCAAACTAAGTTCATACCTGCCAAACACGGGATAGGGTATAAGTCAGAGTGCCCTAAGAAAGGAAAGTCTCCTTTGAGTGAACAAGAGATTAATAAATGTAGGGCCTTAGAACTCCAATGTGAGAAACAAAAGAATGCCCACTTAGAAGAGAAAATCCGTGTCCTGGAAAGTGGAGTGGATGGAGAAGTAGATTATTACACTGGGAACACTGGACATAACAGTATGTCCAAATAGCCAAGGGAAATGGGTCTAGAGTGTACAACAAGGAAAACATGAATAGGAACAGGATACACAGACATCATCCTAAGTACTACCTAGGAGAATACTACAAGACCTGCTGGAACTGTGGTGCTCATGGGCACTACAAGGAAAGCTGTCCCAAAGCTAAAGCCCAATCTCAAAGGAACCACGAGTATTGGAACAGGCAAAACCAAAAGGCCAACAAATCCGCTAGAGGTCCCACTCATGGGAACAAACATAGGAACTTTGCCTATAACTCTAGGAATCCTTGTGACATCAATATTGCTGATTACGTGTTATTTGAAACTGTCTTTCCTTGTAAGGGACCAGGCAAGAGTCATCTTGCCTGGGTCATCAAAAACTAACTTTCCTTGTAGGTGGAAGTGAGGGAGAACAACACATGGGTCATTGATAGTGGATGTTCGAATCATATGACTGGGAACAAAGATAACCTCACCTCACTCCACACAAAATCCGAAGGAGGTCATGTGTCCTTTGGCATCAAGAATAAAGGAGAAATCATAGGAACAAGGAAAGTACTACTCAACAAATCAATTAAGATCAGCAATGTCAACTTGATAAAGGACCTGGGGTACAACCTCTTGAGCGTATCTCAGATATGCGATCAAGGGAACAACATTGTCACTTTTGATTCAAAAGAGTGTCTAGTCATCAACAAGAAGACTAACAAAATCATCCTAAGAGGAAGAAGGTCCAACAACGTCTATGTGGTGGATATAGACTTTGAGCCACCAAGGAAACTATGCCTAGCGAGCTCCCATGATGAAACGGAACTCTGGCACAAAAGACTAGGTCACGCAGGCATCAATCAGATCCTAAAGCTCTATCTACAAGACTTGGTTGTTGGTCTTCCACGAATCAACATCGAAGGAGCTAAGATGTGTGAAGCATGTGTTCGTGGGAAGCAAACCAGGAGTTGCTTCAAGCCAAAGAGGGTGGTCAGCACAACAAGGCCCTTGGAACTAATCCACATGGATCTCTGTGGTCCCATGGACACCGTCAGCTATGGAGGAAAGAGGTACATGTATGTTTTAATTGATGATTTTTCAAGATTCACATGGGTTCTTTTTCTTGAGATCAAAATCAGATACCTTCAAAGAGTTTGAGACTCTAATCAAGAGGATAGAAGTCAGCATGGGACTCAAGCTCAAGGCCCTCAGATCTGATCATGTAACTGAGTTCAAAAACTCGGAGTTCCTAAGGTACTATGACGACAACGGTGTATCTCACAACTTCTCGGCCCCTCGCACTCCTCAGCAAAATGGCGTGGTGGAAAGGAAAAACAGAACTTTAGAAGACATGGCATGGACCATGATGCTAGAAAGTGGAGTTCCCGAAAGCTTCTGGGTTGAAGCTATCTCCACAGCTACTTACATCTCGAGCTATGATACGTCCTATGATCAAGAAGACATCATATGAGTTGATCAAGGGAAGAAAGCCTAATATCTCTCATCTTAGGACGTTTGGGTGCAGATGCTTCGTCCACAACAATGGCAAAGACAATCTTGGGAAGTTTGACCCAAGGAGTGATGAAGGGATCTTCCTAGGATACTCCTCCCAAAGCAAGGCGTACAGGGTCTATAACAAGAGGACTAAGAAGATAGAGGAAAGCATTCACGTCATCTTCGACGAACAATCTGTAAAGGTGGGAATAGAGGTCCAAGGAAAGGGAACTTTGTTCAAATTAGTCAGACAAGAAGAGGAAGACGACGATGACGAACCAAGAAATCAAGATGAGGATTATCCAAGTGGGAACAACATCCCGCAACAAGGGAACAACGAAGGAGATCAGAATTCCACGGATCAAAATTCCTTTGAAGTTCTCTCCTCAACAGAAGAGCCTCTAGATGCATTAAACTCTCTTGTTCCCCAAAATGAAGTTATACCAGAGTCTAGTGTTCAGGGGGAACAACGAGGGAACCTTGAAGAAAATCCTGAAGCGAAGAAGTTGAGAACAACTGTTCCCATGAAGAAGAAGAAGCCCAAAATACAGATGAAGAGACAAGAGAACAAGTTGACGTCTCACACATCCGAACCAGGAATTACCACCAGAAGAGGGATCGCCCCATCGATAACATCATAACTCCCTATGATAAAGGCTTACAGACTCGTTCCTCCCTCAACAACTTTTGTGCCTTCAACGCCTTTGTCTCAATGTTGGAGTCCAAGAGCATCAAGGAAGCCCTAAAAGACCCAGACTGGATCCAAGCCATGCAAGAAGAGCTCCACCAATTCGAGAGGAACAAGGTGTGGAAACTGGTTACTAGGCCCAAGAACAAGAACATCATAGGAACTCGATGGGTCTTCGGGAACAAGCTTGGCGACACTGGGGCTGTAGCTAGGAATAAAGCCCGTCTAGTTGCTCAAGGATACAGGCAAGAGGAGGGGATCAACTACGATGAGACCTTTGCACCAGTTGCAAGAATTGAAGCAATTCGTCTCCTCAAAGCCTATGCAGCCCACAAAGGTTTCAGGTTGTATCAAATGGATGTCAAGACGGCGTTCCTAAACGGGCACCTCAAGGAAGAAGTCTACGTGGCACAACCACCAGGATTTGAGGATGAGCACTTCCCAAACCACGTATACTTCTTGGAGAGGGCCCTATATGGTCTCAAACAAGCTCCCAGGGCATGGTACAACATGTTCGCTCAATTTCTTTTATCTCATGGATACCTTCGTGGTTCCATAGACAAAACTCTCTTCATTAAGAAAGAATCAAAAGATATTTTAATTGTTCAAGTATACGTTGATGACATTGTGTTTGGTGCTACTAATGAGATTCTTGTTGAAAAGTTTAAAGATTTGATGAGTAGCGAATTCGAAATGAGTCTCATAGGGGAACTCACGTTCTTTTTGGGACTTCAAATATCCCAAACCAAGGAGGGAACAAGGATCCATCAGCAAAATTACATCAGAGAAATGCTAGTAAAGTATGGGATGGATCACTCCAGGCCCATCGACACTCCCATCTCACCAAACTCAAGGCTCAACGCAGATGAGACAGGTATAAGTGTAGATCAAAGGAACTTTTGAGGTATGATTGGGTCCCTTCTCTACTTAACGGCTAGTCGACCCGATATCATGTTTTCAGTGTGCCTATGTGCACGCTTTCAGGCTAACCCTAAAGAATTACACCTGAAAGAGGTGAAGAGGATTTTCAGGTACCTCAAAGGGAACGACAACTTGTGCCTTTGGTATCCAAGGAACAACTCCCTTGAGCTAATTGCATACTCAGATGCAGATTTCCCTGGGCACCTAGTTGATCGAAAGAGCACCTCTAGAATGGCCCAGTTCCTAGGATCATGCCTAGTCTCATGGGGATCAAAGAAGCAAAACTCAGTGGCACTCTCCACAACAGAAGCAGAATACGTGGCTGTCGCCTCATGCTGTTCCCAAGTTATATGGCTTAAGTACCAACTCCAAGATTACGGTATGTCTTTTGGCCCTGTTCCTATTAGATTTGATAATACGAGTGCCATTAACATATCCAAAAATCATGTACATCATTCACGTACTAAGCATATAGACATTAGGCATCACTTCCTACGTGACAATGTGGAACATGGGAACATCTCTATGGAACACTGTAAAACTGAAGAGCAAATTGCGGACATTCTCACTAAAGCTTTAGACAGACATCCCTACCAGCGTCTCTGGATGCTTCTAGGGACGATAACTCTAAACTGAACAAGTCCCTGTTTGTTATTCCCTCAATGCTTGGCTAGTTTATATTGATCTGCATGTTAGGGAACACTAGGAACAAGTGCTTTCATTTTGCCATATTACTAGTCCAGAGCTTTTATTGTGCATCTGGAACCTTATTTCTTTCAGCCCAAAATGATCAATCAGAGTTCCCTTTAACCCTCATTACAAGTAGTCATGGACATTTGTGCGGGCCGGCCCGGCCCGCATTTTTTTGACCTAATAGCCCGGCCCGTCCAGCCTGCGGGCCAAACGGGCCCAACCAGCCCAGGTCCAGTGCCAGGCCCGGGTCGGGGAATATTGGCCCGGCCCGAACGGGCCAGTCAACGGGCCTTCATCCCGGACCAGCCCGGCCCGGCCCGGCCTGGTGGGCAACGACTCTTTAAATTAAAAGAGCCGTTGATGTTGAATGTTGTTGAGCATTAAAGGCTGCAACCTGCAGGCCTTTAATGCTCTGTTGGCACTGCCAACTTGGCAGGCGGTAGCATAGCAAAAGCAAAGAGCCGTTGGCTCTTTGCAAAAAAAAAAAAAGAATTTAAGTAGCCAACGGCTCTTTGATTAAAAAAATTTTTAAATCCCTCTCCTATTCTAATCTTCTATAAATACCACCCAATCTTCAACATTTTTTTTCACACAATCTTCTCAATCTCTCATCTCTCAATCTCATACTTGCTTATTCTACTACAAGTCTTACAATCTACAAAGTTTCTTAATCTCATTTTACTTGCTTTTGTTATTTTTAAGCTCTCTTTAGTCATTCAAAACAACAAAATAAATGGAGGGACAAGGTAATATGGGTTTCTCCCAAGAGGAATTTGATCGTTTGGCGGCGCATGGAAGGGCTCAAATGGAAGATTAACCCGGTAAGTAATTTGTAATTTCGTTTATAATATAAATAATTTGTTATTTTATTTATAATATAAATAATTTTTTATTTCGTTTATAATATAAATAATTAGTATAAACTAATTTATTTGAAAATTTTATTTTGTAGGCTTCGTCCCATCTCAAACAAGTGTTACACAAGAGGCGGGAAGCTCCTCGACTAGGAAAAAAGAGACCTCTATTGCTTGGAAATACTTCGATAAAGTCGAAGATACAAACAACCCCAGTAATTTTACTTGTACGTGCCAAATTTGCAAGGCGAGGGGGGTTAGAACGGGTCACTCTTACAAATTCACCAAGAATAGCGGAACGGGAACGTTGGCTAGGCACTTGAACAGGCTGCATCCCGAACTGATGGCCCCCCAAGGACAAGGTGGTTCAAGCGGCGAAATTCAAACCCAAATAGGCGGGTTTGCCTCTTCTCAAGCCGGAGGTGACTTATTTTGTTACAATAGAGATAAAATGATTGATGGCATGGCTGAATATATTCCAAAATTTGAAAAACCATTCTCTTTTGGAGAAGACTATGATTTTCAAAATTTTGCTAAATTATCTTTGCAACCGGCTTATCAACAAGTTGGTCGTAAGACCTTAAAATGTAGATGTGTGCAACAATATGAAAGGGCTAAATCTAAATTGGTACAATTTTTCGAGCAATATGATGGTCGTGTGTGTATTACAAGTGATATTTGGAGTTCTAGAGTAGGTGATTCATATATCTCTGTCACTGCCCACTGGAATGATGATAATTGGATGTTGCAAAAACGTGTCATTGGTTTTGAACCTATGTTTGAAAGTCACACCGGAGCTAATATATATGATCATATTGTTAGAATTCTTAATGGATTTAATTTGTTTGCAAAAGTGTTTTCACTTTCCTTCGATAATGCCTCTGCTAATACTAGATGTATTGATTTATTTAAAAGGCATGTGCCTCTTTTGTTAAATGGAGATCTTTGTCATATTAGATGTGTTGCACATATTGTTAACTTACCTGTTCAAGAAGCATGCAAAGATCTTCATGATTTGATTGGACCAATTAGAGAGTGCATTAGGTGGCTTTGGTTCACCGGTACCGCAAAACGTCGCTATAAGATGTGTCAAGAACAAGGATTATTTCCTAGGAATTGGAGTTTGGATACACCAACTCGTTGGAACTCCACTTTTGATATGTTACAACCCGCTTGTACTTATAAAAATGTTATAACCACTTTGTATGCTGAGCTGTATAGAGGTCCGAATGGTGCTCCTGGATTTATTTCTGATGAGCAATGGGGGATCGCGACACAAATATGTGAGCTTCTAAAAACTTTTAAGGATGCAACATTGATTTTTTCACAAGTTTATACGCCTAACGTCCATTTAGTTATTTTTCAATGTTGCAATATTACATATGCCATGCAAGAAATTCAAGTAAACCAACCATCATTAGGTAACATAATTGAAAACATGCGAACAAAATGGTTATCTTATTTTAACAAGTTTGCTGTTATATATTGTATTGCTGCATTATTAGATCCTACTGTGAAGAAGCAAGGTTTGGAAAATATGTTAGATTTTTATTATGGCACTTTGGGCCTTACCGAAATTGATTATGATTGGCATGCTGATATTGATTTCGCCATTGCAATATTAATTAAGTTATATGATAAATATGCAAAAAAACTAAATATTCCACCTACATCTACTACTCGACCCTCTTCATCTTCTACTTCTACTACTAGCAAAATTGCATCTTTAATTTTCAAAAAACCCCGAACATCTTCTAGTTCTGGTTCTATTGCACCTACAAGATCTATTATTATGGATTTCTTGACCACTGAACATCAATTCCCCGACGGATGTGATGTTCTTCAGTGGTGGAGAAACCATTGCGACCAATATCATGTACTTGCTAAAATAGCTAGGGATGTATTAGCTATACCTGCGTCTACCATTGCGTCCGAGTCTATTTTTAGCGCAGGTCGAAGAGTAGTTTCGGAAAAGAGATGCCAACTTGATCCACAAACCGTCAAGACATTGATATGCAAGAAGGATTGGGATCGTGCCGAGGAAAGGACGCAAGAAGAGTAGGAAATATGTGCAATAAAATTCGAGATCGAGGACGATGTCGAAGGGATGACCACTGACTACTCTTCCAACACCGGAAGTGGTGGGAATGATGCAATTGACGAAGAATCCCCCGAAGACCTTGACGAATGAGCAACAACAACAAGGTAAGTTAAGGTAAGTAAAAAACTACGTGGGCTTTGATTCTTTCGAGATACGTAGACATCTTAATTATTCTAATTTTGATAATTATTTATCAAAGTTTTAATAATTTCGAGCAAGCCCACCCCTTATTCCCCTTTTTTTGTTTTTTAACACATTTCTTTGCATATGTATAATTGACACCTACATGTACAATTTAATAGATTCGTTTAGTTGATGTTTTAAAAATTAAAATACTCTGCCTCTGTTCTATCTTTTTTTTTAAAAATTCTACTTTTATAAGTAAGAAGAGGCAATGACATGTCGGCATTAATATCTTCTACTTTCACATTTCTTGGCCATTAATATCTTCTAACTTGCTGCTAAACTGCTACTTTCAATCTTTCATACGTAAAAATCTACCATAACTAGTCAAATACAACCCGGCCCGCCAGGCCCGACTCGGCCCGCCAGCCCACATGTAACCGGCCCGCCCCAGCCCAGCCCGCCCCCAGCCCAGCCCGGCCCGCCCCCAGCCCGCCCCAACCCGTGTGGGCCACGAACCTTGGGCCCGGCCCAGCCTGCAGCCCGGCCCGTTCCCAGCTCGGGTACCCCATGTGCGGGCCCGGTTCCATTTTTCTCAGCCCGGCCCGGTGGCCGCCCGGCCCGTGTCAATGATTAATTACAAGCCACCATGACAGTCGATCATAAAACCAACCAAGCCGAGAGCCAGACAAACGCGCGCTTCTCATGAGCCAAACTCTTTATCCCTTTATCGAGTTGTAATTGTCTGGCTCCCCTTTTGAGTTCCCCAACCTCACAAAAAGAACTTGAGTGCGAGTTCCCTTGTCGTCTCCACTCAACCTGACCTTTCGAAAGATCATGGGAACTGATGGGCGAATTAATCACGAACAAGGGAACACTGGTTTATCTGAGAAGATGAAGCATCACTTGGAAAACGAGAAATTGTGTCAGAATTCGAAGCATTATGGGCCAAGCGTTTAAATTTCTCGAAGCGACGCGTGTCATAAGCGTACTACGAAAGTTGAAACACCTCTTCGCATCTATTGGCCAACAGTTATCGAGGTTATTCATCTTTCCCTTTCTACCCCTCTCCTTGTCTCACATAAAAACCCTCGTTTGCCACTTTTGGGCCCTTCCTCATCCTTTACCCTCTGCAACCCTTTCTCTCTGAAACTTCCCTCCATTCCCTTTCGAGAAAAACTCCAAAAACCTTCCCAAAAATCTTCCATGGCTCTAGTTCATCCAGACCACCATATCCGCCAATGGATAAACAAATATCCTAAATCCCGCTTCACTTTCATGCTCAAACAGGCCGATAATGAACCCGATCCTATCATTCAGCAAAAACTTTACCAAGGCCTCCATGAATATGTTCGTCCCTACCTCCACAACGAAAGAACCGGGTCCTTGCTTCTCGAATTCGAGATCCTAGCACCCAATCCTCCTCTTCCTCCGACAACGCAAACCCTAGCGTTGCCTTCCACCACTAACACTCCATCTCTTCCACCTCCACCTCCTTCTCCTCAACCTCTTTCCGTGTCTTCCTCCGGAACTGTCATCCTTGACAGTTTCGGTTCTGATCCCCCATCCAAACACACAAAATCCAAATCCTCAAAATCCAAAAGCTCTTCCTCAAAATCCCACAAACGCAAACACAATTCTTCCCCCGATCCTCTCACATCAAAGAAAAGAAGTCCTTGCTAGCCATGGACGAAGTTCTCCATCTCTCCAAACCTGATTCATACATTATCCTACCCCCTCCACAAACCTCCTCTCTACCACCGCCCTCGGGTTTTGGGAACTCTCAATCCCAGACTCTCCCACCACCACCTCCCTCTCACCCCAAACCCGTCTCTGGGAACTCTAGTCCCAAAGACTCCCTCCCCACCTCCTCTTCACTTCCCACCTCTGAGGAACTCCCAACCCATCCACTTCTCAACCCAAAATTCCCACACCACCTCCCTCTGCTCCCACAAAAACTCCCTCTCCTCCGAAATCACCTCTTCCACCCACTCAAAAATTGCCTCCTCCCTTCACCACAGAGATAACCTCCTCTCCCTCTCCGGCCAAGCAACCCATAGACCTCGACTCCGATGAGGACGCGCTTCCAATCGCTGAGTTTGCTCGTCAGAAGGCCAAGACCTCGGCGCCCATTGTCATGGGAACTGTTGAAGAAAATGCTCGTCTCAATGCCCTTGAGGCTGAGCTACAGGCGGTCATCAATCAACCGCCTTCCAGGACAGAAGGCAATGTCCGAGAAGAAGGGAACCCAGCACCGGCTGATGGTGCTGGGACAAGCACATGTCATCCCGAAGGAGATGACGACGAGGACATGGGCTTGTCCTCCGACGCTGAAGGGACCTCGGATGGTGGAGCACCCACCGAGATCCTTGATCAAGACGGCCTCGAAAAGGAACATGCTGCCGCTCTTGAAGAAGACAAACAAGGACGCCAAATGGTGGTGTCAAAGAGTGCCCACGAAGAAAGGGACCCTCCTCTCATGCTCGAATCGGCTGTATCCCCGCAGCGGAAAAGAAAGCCTGCCGCCTCCAGGGGGAACAAGAAGAAGAAAGGAAAGGGAACCGTCTCAAAGAGGGTTCCCATCACTGAGGAACGCAAACTCATTGCCCCACTCATCCTTAACGAGCCACAACTCCAAGAAAAGGGACTTGGGGAACTCTGGGACCTCATCAAGGCCCATGGATGGGAGCACGTGTGCGACGCTGCTGTGACCGTCGACCCTGCCCAGGTGCGCCTCTTCTACAACAACTTCATCATTCATGACGAGGGCACCAAGGGAACTCTCTCCCTCCAGGGCGACGACTTTGTCTTCACCGCCTCCTCTATTCGCCTTCAACTACAGGTCCCTGTCAAGGGCCTCAACGTTGTTCCCTTCAAGAACTGGGGCGAGTTCAACAGCAAAGTGATCTATGACGCCATCTATGAGGGACGTGTTCCCGAGAATGGAACACCCACTCACAACCTGTCCCTCATTCGTAAGCTGGCCCACCAGTTCATCATCACAGTTGTGATCCCATGGCAGGAGAAGCGTCACCACATCAACATTCAAGATGCCATCCTTCTCTATCACTTCCTCCATAAGATGCCCATCAATCTTCCCTGCATAATCTTTGGGAACATGGAGAAGTGCATGGCCTCGAGCTCCCACTCCTTGCCCTATGCTGGTCTGATCAAGAAACTGATGATCAAGGAAGGGCTCTATGACGCCAACAAAGAAGAAGTGACCATCGGAAGGGAACTGGACCTTTCCGTGGTCAAAAAGATGCGTCACTCGGAGCAAGCTGAGGATCAAGGGACCCTTCCCTCTGGTGAAAGCCCAAGGGTTGGGAACACTCAAGTGTTGATGCACATCGCAGCCACTCTCGAGAACATGGCAGGCACTCTTCAGAATATCTTGTCTGTTATGACCCAGCTGCGTGACAACTCGCTCCCCCGGGGCCCATGATCTCCCTTTTTCTTTTATCCTTATCCCTGTTTTCCCCACAAAATGTTATGTGTTCCTTCTGTACATTAAATTGCTTAAGTAATATAAATGGCTTCTAGTATGATTGCGTGTTCCCTTCTACCTTATTTATGCTTGTCTGTTTTCGATGATGCCAAAAGGGGGAAGGACAAAATGTGTGAGATGAGTCTTATTATGAGTTATCATAGAATATGCTTTGGCTTAGGGGGAACTATCGCATAAAATGCTAAGTCAGAACTTATTGTTTCATAGTAGTGGATCTCTAGGATCTCACACGTTTTCACATAGGAACTCTGTTGCATATCATACTCTGAAATACTTGGTTATTTTTTTGATGGGTTTATCATCATCAAAAAGGGGGAAATTGTTGGGACGGTGTTGGGAACTCTGGTTCCAAACATCGGAACAACGATATGATACTCCAGTTTTGACAATGACAAACACCATATGGGAACTAACGTGTTATATCCAAGTATTTCTAAGGAGCACAGGTCCAGTAAAGAATCGCCATGAGCATCCAAGGAACACAGGCATACATGATGAAGAGTTCCGACAGTTCCCATTACATGGGAACTCACATGTGCAAACAAAGACTAGTCAGCGAGATTCACGGGATCCTGTCTCAAGACAAAACAAACGCTCAGTCTGTGGAACAGACTAAAGCGCTTGATCCAACGGCCCGATTGCTTCTCAAAGTTGACTCGATTCAAATTGTCACATGTGAAGGACAAAGACTTGGCACACAAGACAAAGGGCATTTCGGACACAAATGAAAGTCAAGATTGCATCCCAAGTATTGACAAGTATAAAGCCAAGTGAATAGTGCTTAGACAAAGCACTTCTCCCAGAATTCACTCATACTCCCAAAGAAAGAAAGAGAGAAGAAGAGAAGTCCCCGACGGAGAGTGTCTGATTTCGACGACGGCGAAGTCAAGTTCCCAGGAGCTAGGGAACTGTGATAGTCAAGGTGTAAGGTTTGATTTACTTGTCTTAGTTGAGTTGTTCGCTTAGGAACTCGGTTGAGAAGATTCATTAGTGTTGCTAGAGTTAGGTAGAACTCCTAGGAACATAGAAGTTTGAATCTGGCCTATTGTAACTAAGGAACAGTCAATAATATAAGTAAGTTATTCAAAATCCTCCAAGCGGAGGTAGAGGTTTACCCACACAACTAGTTGGTTGTCGTGGGGTTCCTCTATAAGGGAACTGTGTCCATTGCATTCTGTTTACTTGCTTATATAAAACTTCCGCTACCTTGGGAACAATCTAACCGCTAGTTCCCAAGCTCTTGCTAACACCTAACGATCCAACACAATATTTTTATCAACTTAAGGAAAAAGGGGTTTTGGAAATAGTTTGATCTATCTAAACTATCTAAAAAATTAATAAACAAAACAAGTATTCAAATTAAGAGAAGCAAACAAGTTTATCCAGCAGATTCACATTGATAAAGTCATTCGATCATTGGTTTTTTCCTTTGATTTCATTCACACCCAAGATTAATTCCTATCCTGATCATTAACAATCGCAAGTCCACGGTCCAAGCAATTCTTTAATCCTAGGCAAGGATGCTTAACCTAGAATTAGCATAGAGAACAAGGATATACAATATATCGATTCAAGCAATCAAGCTACGAGTCAATTGCAAGAACAAACAATCAAATCTCTTTCTCAATTCCTAGTCCGCGATCCTAGAAATTAAGTTGTTTCATAGATCAAGTAAGATCACATAGACAATGATTGAAACCTAATCAAACTGTAGAATATCAATCAAATTCAACAAGTTGCGCACCAAGTGAAATCAATTGACAATCATGAAATTAAGCACAAAGAGAAAAGATATTAATCAAGGGAAAGAAATCAATACCGAAAACCTTATGAAATCATAAATCAATGCTTCACTGATGAATAAACTCCAAAGTTTAAGTCTCCATCAATGAAATACAAAACTAGGTCTAAACTAAACTATGAATATGATATTATGGAATAGAATGTCTCGTAACCTAAAAACCTCGGACTTTTATAATGAGTTCCGAAAAAGAAAAGATAAAAAGAAAACAAAATACAAGATAGCGAACGGCGCGGAACACCAGCCACCGCGAGCGCGGTAGGAATCCGCGGGCGCGGCAACGACGACTACACAGCTTCGTGGAAATGGAACTCACCGCGGGCGCGGTAGGATTCCGCGGTCGCGGGTCTTCTTCTGACAACTTTCTGGTGTTACCTTCGGAGGTGTTTTTGACCCACTTAGAGTTGGAATTTGAACTCGCAATAAAAACATGAATTGTAGCTCTTCGAGTTAGATTTCCAATGATATCAATTTCAGCTTCATCCGATCACCGTAGCTCCCGAACGATGAGTCACAAGAAAATGGCGTCAAAACAACTCCAAATCAACACTTGCCTTCAAAATTCTTGCAATTCTTCAAATCGTGTCTTCGGTCTTCATATTACAATTATGCTCAAAACTAACCTAAACACACTCAAATCATGCCTAAAATACAAGAGATAACCATACTAATCTACAACATATCAACTAAAAAGTAGCGTACCTTATTATGTAAGGAGTTGATTCGAAATCAGTTTGGAGAAGAGAGCCTCAACTGTGTGACTCCTTTACTTGGTCCACACGAGCACCAATACTAGATCGACTTGCTTTCACTTGCTAGAACGAACGATCAAGATCACCCAAAAGATTCCCCTGGGGCCGATAAAACCACATTGCACGCACCAAAGAGAGAGAGCAACACAGACACACACAGACACAGAGAGAGAGAGAGAGAGAGAGAGAGAGAGGTGAAATGAAATAGGGTTAAGACAAGTTGATGCATTTTTTGATCAACTTGAATGGGGAGTATGATGTCATGAAGAGTCATATTCTATCGCAGGACCCTCTGCCATCTGTCAACAAGGCTTATTATCTTCTGTTGCAAGTGGAGAAGTAGAAACAGATCACCAACTCTATTCCTAAACCAGTGGCTTTTGGAGCAATGAAACAGGGTCAATATAATAGTGGATTCAAGGGAAACAACGGTGATACGAAAGATGTGAAGAAGGGGAAAGACCTTGAGAAAAAGAAATGTAAACATTGCAATATGAGTGGTCATGCTGTTGATGAGTGTTTTGAGATAGTTAGGTACCCAGATTGGCACAAAGGAAAAAGAGAGATCAAAGGCCAACCTATTTTTGCACAAGTCATGACAGATGGTGGTCAACAGAGTTCACCTTTGGATGTGGATGCACATGTCAAGAATCTGGACCCAGAGTTCATGTAGGCAATATGTCAAGAGCTCATGAGGATGTTCAAGGGTAAGATGGTTGCACCTTCACTGGCAAATTTTGCAAGTAGCTCTTTCATAAATTTGGTACATCAAGGAATTAGAAAAAATGTGTGGATCTTGGATATAGGAGCCATAGATCACATGCCTCCTCATATGGATTGCTTAACTAATATTAAAACTTTAGCATATCCTATTTTTGTTAAGTTGCCTGATGGAAATATGAAAAACATTGTTCGGTCTGGTAGTGTGGTAATGAAACCAAGATTTGTGATCAAATATGTGTTACACATTCCTGACTTCAAATTTAATTTGCTCCTTGTTGGGAAATTTATTGCACAAGAAGATTTGCTTGCCTAATTTGATAAGTCCAAATGCACTTTGCAGGACCGTTCGAGTAAGGAAACCTTGGCAGTTGGAAGAGAATCTAGAGGGCTATATAGATTGGAGGCTAAGGAGGATAGAAGGCAAAGAGTAAATGTCTTGTCAAGTTTCTATTGATAATCAAATTTTACACAATAGACTAGGGCATATTTCTTTCTCTAGAATGAAGTATGTACCAGGTTTTGATTGTATAGTTGATTTAGATGAGTTTTGTGATACTTGCAAACTTGCCAAATTTCACAGACTGCCTTTTAATTCCAAGAATAGTAATTCAACAGCTTGTTTTGATCTTGTTCATATGGATCTCTGGTGCCCTTTTCAGTGACTAGTTTATGTGGAGAAAGGTACTTCTACACAATAGTAGATGACCTAAGTAGAGCAACATGGACTTATCTGATTCATGATAAGACACATGTTTTTGACATACTCAAAAACTTGTGTCAATGGTGAAAAACCAATTTGGTGTTATTCCAAAACAAATTAGGTCTGACAATGGTACATAATCAGTTAATCATAAATGTGCACAATACTTGTTAGATTTTGGAATTTTACACCAAAAGACCATGCCATATTGCCCATAG
This sequence comes from Fallopia convolvulus, assembly GCA_964016875.1. Classification (NCBI taxonomy): domain Eukaryota; kingdom Viridiplantae; phylum Streptophyta; class Magnoliopsida; order Caryophyllales; family Polygonaceae; genus Fallopia; species Fallopia convolvulus. Next base: position 21,084,755 of record OZ024718.1, on the reverse strand, counting down.
CAAAATGGAGTGTTTGAGCGAAAGCATAGGCACCTAGTGGAAACATCTAGGGCTCTTAGAATACATGCAAATCTTCCAAAGGAGTTTTGGCGGGATTGTATCTTTACATCTACTTTTTTGATAAATAGAATGCCTTTGGTCTCCACATATTGGAAGACACCTTTTGAGATGCTCTTTCATAAGCAACCACATTATGATTCTTTGAAGTTTATGGGTTGTCTATGTAATGCAAAGGCATCTAAAGTGGGTCATGACAAGTTTGATGCCAAGGGAAGGAGATGTTTGTTGCTTGGCTATCCTGCTCAGAGAAAAGGTTATAAACTACTTGATTTAGTGACCAAGGAGATTTTTCACAATCATGATGTGGAATTTCATGAGGGAATTTTCCCCTTCCAATAGAATACTCCTGATTCTGAGTCTTCAGTTCAGCAAAATGCACCAATCTTTCCTGCTAGACATACACCTTTGTCAGAAGAAGTCCATACAACACCATTGCCATCTAGCAATGCACAGTTTGGAGGACTCATTGTCAATGATCAACCACCTGTTCTTCCTGGCTCTCCTTCACAACAGCTGAGAAGATCTACAAGGATAAGACAGTTGCCTATTTGGTCCCAAGACTATGTTATGCAAGCAATTGTTTTTTTATCCTACAACAGAATATGGGCATGGTTATTATGCTTTCATGTCTCGGGTGCATTCAGTGAGAGAACCTGTTACTTATTCCTAAACACAAGGGCATCTAGAGTGGGAAGAGGCTTTGAGGGCTAAATTGATGGCTTTGGAGAAAAATGATACTTGGGAAATGACACAACTCCCAGAGGGACACAAAGTTATTGGGTGCAAATGGGTGTAAAGGTAAAGTTTAGAGCTGATGGGAAAGTTGACAGATACAAGGCTCGATTGGTGGTAAAGGGATTTAACTAAAAATTTGGCAAAGATTATAAGCACACCTTTAGCCCAGTTGCCAAGTTACCAACAGTGAGGATCTTCATTGCCTTGGCAACAAGCAAAAAATGGCTAATACGTCAATTGGACATAAACAATGCCTTCCTCCATGGCTTTCTAGAGGAAGATATCTATATGCAACCACCAGAAGGGTATTATAAGGCAACAAACATCGAGGTGTGCAAGCTGAAAAGATCCATATATGGACTTAAACAGGCTTCTAGGCAATGGAACAAAGAGCTAACTTCTTTTTTGGTATATCAAGGGTATGCTTAATCCACAAATGATTGTTCCCTTTTTGTCAAGTCTAGTGAAGAGAGTTTCACTGGAATATTAGTTTATGTGGATGATATGTTGCTCACGGAAAATGATGACATAGAAATAGCCTTGATTAAGGAAGCTTTACATCAAAAATTCACCATAAAGGATCTAAGGGCTACAAAGTATTTCTTGGGATTGGAAATCTTAAGAGATATAACAGGAACATATTAAAGCCAAAAGAAATATGTTACAGACATATTGACATATGCACATCTACAAGATGCTAAAGAAGCTTCGTGTCCTATGTAAGCTGGGTTAAAACAGTCAACAAATGTTGGAGAATTGTTGGATAAACCTGAGCAATACCGCAGGCTGGTTGGAAGATCGTTGTATCTATCCTTAACACATCCAGATATCTCCTACACAGTTCAACATCCATCCCAATTTGTCTCTCAACCTCGAAAACCTCATATGCAAGCTGCATTGCACCTGTTGAAGTATCTCAAAGGGACTATTGGCAAATGACTCTTCTATCCAATTAAATGCAACCTCAAAATTACTGGATATATTGATGTAGACCGGGGGTCTTGCCTGTTCACTAGGAGATCACTTACTGGATTTTGTGTGTTCCTTAGCACCTCTCTCATTTCCTAGAAAACAAAAAAGCAAGCTATAATATCTAGGTCTTAAGCTGAGGCAGATTATAGGAGTATGGCCACCACCACTACAAAATTGGTGTGGACATCTTACATATAACATACTCCAAGATTTGCATGTGCCATTAGCTCTGCCTATTACACTCTTCTATGACAACAAAGCAGCTCAACAAATTGCTGCAAATCCATGCTTTCATGAAAGGACGAAGCACTTGGAAATTGATTGTCATTATACAAGGGAGAAGGTCCAAAATGGTTTCTTGCACACTGTATTTATACCCACTGGTCTATAGCTTGTTGTCGTTGATGCCATGAAAAGCCTCTAGCAAAAATTCAACATGATTTTCTTATGCTCAAGTTGGGTTTGGTATCAATTCCAACTTGAAGGGAGTGTGTGAAATCATGTTTGTGGGGTTTTATTTCTTTTATCTTTGGGCTAGTAAACCGGGTTTAGTACTCCTTTTGTTAAGGTAGCTAACTCGGGTCTGATATAAGTGGCTTCAGTATATTTTTTTTTTGGTAAGGAAAGGCCGAAGCCTTTTAGGGAAAGGAGGGTCCAAGCTAGTTACACACGAGTCTGGGGCGAGCCCTAGCCCCAAGATCATCTACCAAAACAGGAACAATATCTAAAGGCGGGTGATCTAGAACATGAATTCCAAGGGGAAAAGAGAAGGCAAGTTTGGCGAGGGAGTCAGCAACATAGTTCGCTTCCCTGAAGACATGGGTGCACCGGACATTCCAATCCCGCCGTAGGAAGCCTTGGCACTGCAAGGCCAGGTTGGAGAGGGGGTGGTACGGGGTGACTTTTTTCTTGAGTAATCTGATGGCGAGCAAAGAATCTGACTCCACCTCGACAGATCGGTGGCCACTCTCCAAGCAAGCTTTAGACCATTAAGGATTCCCCAAAGTTCCGCCATGGGAATGGTGCGGCGGCCGATGTTGTGGACGAAACCACCGAGCCAATTGTTGTCGTGATCCCGGAGGACACCAGCCACCGTAGCAATTCCATCGCCATTAACCGAACCATCCGAGTTCACTTTAATCCAGCCGCTTGGGGGCCGGTTCCAAGCGACGAGCACCTCAGTTTTGCTCGTTTCCCTTGTCCCAATCATACTAGCATCCCACGCATTTTTGTACTCCTTCGCATGGGCCAGCACAAATTCAGCTTCGTTCAGCACATGGGTGACGTTGCCAAACACCGACTCATTCCTCCATTTCCACGACCACCAGAGAGCCATAGCAAATGCAGTAGCCCAGTCCACTCCCTCCGCCGTCTTTGCATCCGTGGTGAGGTTCCGCTTGATCCATACTGCAAAAGGGGAGCAAAATGAGTCAGCAACAGTAATAGGAATACTCATAAAAGTCCATAAACCTGCGATTTTCGGGCAATCCCGAAAGAGGTGATCAAGGGTCTCAGGATTGATGCCACACATTGGGCACACATTCGACGCAGCTGTAATATCCGCTAAATTTTTAAAATAATAAAACGGATATTTATCTCAATAAATTTTTTTTTCTCTAAAGTAGAGAACTTAATAATCTTTATAATCTCATATTAAAATTATAAAGAGATTATAGAAGTTTATTACAATGACAATTAAGAATTTCAGTAAATATATTATGCAAGTCGGATATCTATTTAAATACTTTTCTCTTAAAAAGAGAGTTTAATTATTGTTATAATTTTCTTAATAAATTATAAAAAAGTTTACAAAGGATTAACAAAATGACAAATAAAATTTAATTAGTTGAGATTAAATAAAAATTTCGGAATTTAATTTAATTAAGTTTATAATACATTTAAAATAAGGGGAAAGGGCCCAAAATGAAAATGCAAGAGGTGGGACTCGAACCCGAGACCTCTTGCATATTCTCATAAACACACACCTTCTCTCCCGCTAGACCTTTGTAACTTGACTACTCAAAATACAACTCTTTTAATTATAAACATTACAATTCTTTCTTCCTTCTTAGAAGACATAACTTGATTTGAATTTTGAGCAATGCATGCTCATCCACCTCCTCCCATGGCCATTAAAATTCACCTCTTCTCTTAACCAATGGCCTCCTTTCTCCCCTTTTCTTCAACCTTCTACTTCACCTATGCAAAGGGCACTTGTGAAAGCTAGAAGAGCACATCATCTCTTCTCTTCTCCCATTTTCGTCCCCCTAAACACCACAAAAAAATTCAGATTCTTCTTCCTCACTTAAATGCTGAATTTTACCCAAAAATAATTCCAGATTTTTGCACTAGTGGTGCATGATCTTCAAAGACCGATTCTGAGCTCGTTTCTCAACCAAATTGTGTGATTCAAGTCCCTAAATGTAGATGAAGTAATTGCCTAAAAAAACCCTCAATCAATTGCGCACAAACACCACAAAAATCGAGCCAAAAATGCATCCAAACCAGTCGACTATGTGCAGTTTTTGGGCTTTCCGACCTGGTGACGAGCGATTTTCGCCAGGCACGTACGCCTTCGTTACACATCCTTTTCCGGACTTTTTGCATCAGCTGTAGCAACTTTTCTCCCAACCCCTTTACTGGTGTTGCCGCTAGGACGACGCGAACCTACCTCGACGACCAACTTCCACCCACTCCAAGAGAACGGGCTGGCGACGACCGAAGTTCCCGACCACCGTACGCCGCCTTCAAGCCGCCTTAGCCCAATCCGTTGCCAATAGTTGGTAGAGGGGGTGTCCAGCTACCGACTGTCGCTTGAAGCGCTCCCATTGGCCTTCCGACGACGACGCAGCACACCGGCGAAGTTGGCTAGTTGTGCTGTTTTTTTTGGGAAGAAAAAAAAGAGGTGTGGGCCAACCACCTCGAAATCCGTGCCATTCCGCTCTCGTTTTCGCTCGGTATAATTTTCCGACCTATATTTTAATTAATATCTATTTTTAAAAAAATGTTTTTCACAAATATATGATATTTATTTAATTAAATTAAATAAAACTAATATGCATGTGAAATTGTGAAGTAATAAAAGGAAATAAATTTGGCAAGATATTAAATAAATCCATATAAATTATAAGATTAATATATGTGACTTTAAGAATGGAAAGTATGTTTTAATAATATTTTTACCTTGGATAAAAGAAGTAGAACTAGATAAAAGGCTTACTAAATTAAGATTTTATTAAATAAGAAAATAGACTTGCATGTCTCTTAAATCCTTTTATGAGCTTGAAAATAATATTAATAAGGTATTTTATCATAAGATAATTTAACAAGAACTAGTTGTACCCGTCGTTCCATGTACGACTATGATTCGATATTTTATAGACATTATAAATAGGATATTAATAAATCAAAATATAATATAAAATTTAATAAGTAATTTATTGTTCGTAGATTGCATAATTTTTTAATCAATATAAATGATTAAATTTAATGTTGAGAATGAAGATATATTATTAAGATAAAATAATTACAAATCTCTTTTTCCTTGATGATATTTCATAGATATTTAATTAAAAAAAAGATAAAATATGAATAAAATTTCTATATATTCAAATATGGAAGAGATAAGAATTTAAAAAATAACAGTTACTTAATAAATAAGATATAATAAAGTGTGAAAGATAAAGATAATTTAATTATATAAATATTTAAAATTTAATTAATTTAATTTAAGATGGGACCAAACTCATTTTGTGGTTCAATAAAGTAAATGTTAGATAAGATTAAATATTATTTTATTCATATTTTATTACTTTTCATGTATGAAAATTTAGAGATTATCAAATATTTCAATATATCTATTAAATAATTTATTATCTATTTTTATTAATTTTAAACATTTTAAATATTTATCATTAATTTTTTATTATAAAAAAATATATCTATAAATAAATTCGTCAAAAGATATATACTATTAGATTTGTATTTATTTTAAAATATTTTATCTTTAATTTTAAATACTTGTATAAGGAAGCTTTCAAAAGATATTGTTATAGGAGTACTAAATAGATATTTGCTTGATGTTAGAGATAAAAATGAATACAAAGAAATTATAATAATAGAAATTGATATTATTTTTTTAAATATAAGGTGGGGTCAGAATCGTTCTGGTGGCTCGAAAAGGGACAACTTTAATATATAGTTATAGATAAGTTGAAGACTAAAAAGATATATTAGTTAATTTACATGTATTTCTATATAAAGAAATACAATATAATAAATATGGGAAGATTGTTAAATAAAATCATGGGATTTAAAATATGAGTTTATATACTTGAAAAGTATAATATAAATAATATGTTTACCTTACTTAGAGCTTAATTGAATAAATAAAAAGAATTTGAGCAAGATGATAGAAATTATTATCTTAAGACTTTTTATAATATATAAAGGGATTGCATGTCATTTTAAAGAGCACTTTATAAACTTAAAAATATGTTGATAAGATATACTAGTTATAAGATATATTTATGGAATATAAAAGATATATTAAAAGATATGATCAATAATCATAAATGTAAAATATTATCAAAATAATATGATAGATGAGAAATAATATTACTAAAGATATACTAAAGATATGATTATTATGATCTTAGATATAAATAAATAAATTATATGCTCCTAGTTATAAGATAATGTTATAAGACATGTTTCTATCTTATAAACTAAAAGATATAAGGGTAAATTATTTAATGGATAATAAGATGATATTATTAAATATTATACTTGGATAGCTACCATAATAAATATAGTAGAGATTTCTATTTAAGGAAAGTTCTAGAAAAAGCCTTATTACTTTATAAGTATATTTATAAAATATGGTTTGTCTCTTTTGAAGAAAATAAAAAGAGAAGGATGTTATAATGAGCATATATTATAAAGATTTAAAAATACCTTGTATGATAAGATGAATATTAAAATAATAATAAAAGAAATAAAAGATATTATGATATGGCATATCTCTAAGTGTAGAGATTTTAAAAGATATAAGTTTCATTTAATGACTATGATAAATATGATAATAATTTGATATATAATAAGATATTAATATTGCTAAGTTATTAAAAGTTGCCTTGCATGAAAAGATATTTAAAATAGAAAAAGATAATATATCTTCATCTAAGTATCATGATTATATACTTTTGGATTATAAAATAAAGTTGTAAGACATGATTCTACTATTTTTATAAACTAAAGATATGAGAGAATTCATGTAAATAGGATAATAAGATTATGTTATCATCATACTATAATTATAGAAAGCTTACTTTATAAAGTAAATAGAAAGTTCTATTTATGGAAAATACTAAGAAAGTGACCTATTAATATTTTATCTCTATTTAATATGGTTTATATATCTAAATAAGGCTTTACTAAGATAATATTGCTAATAAAATATTCTTTGATGAGAAAATAATATGTTAAGTATTATTATGGATATTATTGATAAAAAGGTGATATTATAATAACACTAAGTTGTGATATTTTAATAAGGACATAATAGACTTTTTACAACCCTAAGAATATTATAATTTCAATATACCTTTTAAGGTTGAAAATAATATCATATGTTGTTCATAAAGATTTCCTTGCTTATTTATATTAAGAAAATAGCAAGTTAAGTTATAAAAGAACATTCTAATAAATTAAATAAGGATATTATTGGTTTCCAAGAATGAGAATATTTAAATATTAAGAATAAGAATTTATAAGAAATACAAGGATATTACCAATATAAAATAATAATAAGGAATATTATTATTTTATTCATGTCCACCTAAATTATTATTATAATAATTTAGAAATTAAATCTCTTATAAAAAGAATATAAGAGATATTTAAAACTTTAGAAGAATTAAAGAAATTCTTATTAAAGTTCGCTCGTACCTCTCGTGTCGATAGGTCGAGTCTCCGTTCCGAGTAAAGTCAACGACTTCCGTTCGTTCGTTCGTACACAATCGCAAAAGCTAAGGCAAGTGGAATTTTCCCCTTGTGACCTTTATATTTCATTTCCGTAAAATTCTCGATGTTGGGAACGACTTGTGTGCTAAGTAACGAATGAACCTAGGAAATATCGATTGTTAGATATAACGACCATTGTTAGTGTAGTTCGCTATTAATATTCGATAGGATTATTTATGCTAGTATGATTGTGGCCTTGGTTGTTTATGGTCTCGTTCAGAGATCAATGTAGAACGAACTAGTAAGGGGCGCGGAATAGCCGATGCCTCTATATAATTTTACTAAGTCGTAAGTGCCTACGTGTTTGAAGTACGACTTTCGGGATCATGATCCCATCCGCTCCGATTGCAAGGAGGGATGAGCGCACTCTAGCTAAGTGCCGGGAAACTGAGTTTTTCCCTTGGTGGATCGGGCCATCCGAGTCCCATCTCTTTCTATTAAAAATCATTAATGAAATCGAACACCTTTTCATCACTATATAAGATAAGTGCCCAATGCACATTTAAGATACCAAAACCGGACCAGTCTCAAATGATCGATCCGGCTCTCGTTCCGCTCAGGGCACGAGAGGTCTTTAACTTGTATAAATTAATAACGTTCCCAACATACTTTCGATTCCAAAAGAAGTCTACAATCTAATAGCTCTTCTCCCGTTATCGAGCTATCTCCGCTTATGATATGCTCTCCTTCGTATTACTTAAGCCCCACATAAATAAGCCTCATCGTAAACACAACCCTAATATCTCTTTCGATAATACTTGAAATTTCCAAAATACCCTCGGGAAGTTCCATTCCCACTTGCTTAGTCTCTTAGACTAATTTTTCTTTTCCGCATGTTTGTCTGGCATTCTATCTCCCCTCGCGAATTATGTCAGAATCCAGGAACCCTAACCAGGCGTGAGGTGAAGTGAAGTGAAGGAAGATCAAGAACTTTCAAGATGTATTTATCATTTCATTTTGGTTTAGTTTCCGCTTTGTTTCAAGAACAAGATGGTTTTGCTATTTTCGAGTAACTTTAAGCTTGAAAACAATGTAAGATGTTTTGTACGAACCAAGTCTCCTTCGGGAGCATCTTTTTCATATTATGAATTATGTTTATTTCCGCATTATTAATGTTCTATATCATTCTAAAAGCCTTGGGTGACTTTGGACGGTAAAGTCTGAGGTCACTGGCGGTAATATCCAGTGTTGTAAAATAGGGGTGTTACAGCAGCAAGGTGGCGCCGTCTCCGTTTAGCATTGGTGTGAATGCAACTGCGAACCAACAGCCAAAGGAACACCCAGACCCGTTCGTGGACCTGCAGCCTCCAGATGGTCTTGAAGATCGCAGAGTCGTTCCCGTGCATCTAATTCCCCCGTATCACATTGTAAGCAGAGGATATCGAGTAGTTGCCATCGTTAGAAAATCCCAAACTTATCGTATCAACAGATCCGCCATCCTCGCTCACGGTCGTGCTTGCAAGCAAAAGCTTCACTTGCGCCGGAAGAACATCTTCTAAGAGCCCCCAATTCCATCCCTGACCGGAAATCCAGTACTCTTTAACCGCCTTATTTCGGTCAGCCCCATTAATCGGAACCAAGGCCACCTCTTCAAGTCGGTGGTCGCCTAAACAAAGATCGATCCAGAAACGAGTCAGACTGTCGTCCCCAACAATCCATCTATACCCCTGGTTCACCACGCCTTTGAGGCCTTTTTGGAGGCTCTGCTAGAAATAAGACGAAGATGTTGGCGAGTTCCCAGAACTACGGATATACTTGGCTCTTAACACCGAGCTCCACAACCCTTTGTCATCATGTATGAACCTCCACCCAAGTTTCCCGATGATGGCAATGTTCATCGACTTCATTGGTCGGATTCCAATACCACCCTCACTTTTCGGTTTACATATATCATCCCAGGGCACTAAGTGGATACGTTTCCGGTTCCCATCATGGTTCCAAGTAAATCCCCTAATGATCTATTCAATTTTCTTGCAAATCTCATCGGGTAGAACAACCGTTGCCATGGTGTACACCGGGAAAGACAAAAGGACCGATTTGGCCAACGTTATTCGACCGGCTAGGCTCAGAAATTTGCCTTTCCAAGCCGCAAGCCGAGCGTTGACTTTATCGACCAGGGGGCCAAAGGTATTAGCCGAAACCTTCTTGTGCAAGACGGACATTCCAAGGTAGCTTCCAAGCTCCGTCATAACCGCAAAGCCACACTCACTTCGGAGGGCGTCCACCATATCGGACCCCACGTTTTTCGACACAAACAGTTTGGATTTGGCTATACTAACTTTTTGCCCGGAAGCTTTACAGAAGTCCTCAAGAATACTATTGATCACCTTGAGCTGAGTCATTGAGGCCTCCGCAACTAAGACCATGTCATCCGCAAAAAAGACATGCGAAATGTCGGGCCCATTCCTAGTCACACACGCCAGTTTCCACTCCCCGTTGGTCACCGCCGCCTGAATCATATGGCTTAATCTCTCCATACACAAGATAAAAAGGTACGGGGAGATTGGATTCCCTTGCCGGATACCTCTCGAAGGGCGGAAGCATTCCGTCATTTCCCCATTCCAAAGAAGTCTCATCTAGGTCGTGCTAATACATTCCTTGATCCAATTCACCCATTGATGCGGAAAACCCGCGTCTCTAAGTGAGTCAATCACAAATTCCCATCAGAGGCGGTCATAGGCTTTTTCAAGGTCGATCTTCAAAAGCATCCAAACTTTCCTTCCTTGCTTCTTTCTCATTGAATGGACCAATTCTTGCACCACAACAATATTGTCGAAGATCAATCTCCCCAGGAGGAAGCTCCCTTGCATGGGGCCAATGTTTTCGGCAAGGACCGGTCTCATGCGGTTCACAACAATCTTCGTGATCAACTTATAAATCACGTTGCATAGGCTGATGGGTTGAAATTGGCTAATACGGTCCAGCTTTACCACTTTCCCTAGGAGAACAATAAGAGTCTCGTTCACTCTAGGTAAGAGCTTCCCTGTTCTGAAGAATTCCTTGGCAAACTGTAGGATTGTTGGTCCAATCGAGCTCCAACCTTGTTGGAAAAAGAAGGGCTGGAAACCATCCACGCTCGGGGCTTTGAAGCTACCCATTTCTTTAATTGCAAGGTCCACTTCCAGGTTAGTGATTGGCGCAGCGAGGTCAGTCCAAAGTGCTCCTTCAATCGGCGGGAACATGATGTGAATGGTTCTCAGTTGCTCAGAAACCTGCTGCTCAGAGGAGTACAACTTTCTGAAGTACGTGACGGCGAGATCTTCCATAAGCTTACTGTCAACAACAGCCTCATCTTCATCGTTCACCAGACAAGCAATGCGATTTCTTCTCCGCCTAACAATGGTGGAGGCGTGGAAGAAAGCGGTGTTTCTATCTCTGGAATGAAGCCAATTTTCTCGGGATTTTTGGAACCAAATCAGTTCCTCCTGCTCAAGAATAGTACTCAGCTCAGCTTGCAGTGTGTGCTCCAGACTAATCATCGAGGACGTAACTCGGTTAGCATACGCTTTTTGAATTCCGGCGAGTCTGCTCAAGATTCTCTGTTTTCGCTTATGGACATTTCCGAAAACTTCCAAATTCCACTTCACAATCACATCCTTAAAGGAGCCCAGTGCCGCCGGGGCTTCAGAATCAGCTTTCCAGTTGTCACGCAGCAGCCGCTGGAAAGAATTGTGGGTTACCCATGCCGCCTCGAACCGAAAAGGCCGCCGTTGCTTGTTAATAGTGTGTGCGGGCTCCAAAAGGCCTGTAATTGCTTTCCTTTGAATGTAACTCTCGAAATAGAATGAAATTTGTTCTAGTTCTTTCTTGTTCATCAAGAACTTGTTGAATTCGATCTCACTATCAAATTCAAGTATCTAGCTCTAATCACGTCTCCTTTAGGTTTCTGCATTAGAATGAAGAAACTGAGAGAAGAATGGTTGCATTTTGCTGTAAGGAGGAGAAAATTCAGAATAAGAAACGAAAACCTTGGAACAAACGTTCCTCAGAATTTAGGAGGTATAAAATTCAAATTACAAAACTGTGTAATTTGTAGGCTAAGCCGCTAAGGCCTTGCAATCTTGAAAAGTGGCAAGCTTAAAGTTTTGCCAGCATCAGAAACAACAAATGATGTTCAACAGTAACAATGGAAGACACCAATTTTAACTACAAAAATTCCATATATTTCATAAGAAAAAGGTTAAAATATAAATAGTGGAAGAACGGAGCAGCCAATTTCCATGCATCATTCCTTAGTTTTATAACAGCGTTTTACCGATCTCAGCAAGTCAGAGGTGACGCTTATGCAGGCGAGGACGGTTGCAGAACATTCTTCCATTGGCCCTCACATACATTGCCATAGCCAAACTTAGGCTGCCCCACATGAACGAGAAGAACAGGTGGCGGAGATCATAGCGAACTGTTTTAATACACAAACAAGAGGATTCAGGAAAATGGTCATAATAGTAAAAGGGTTTATTCCATTGTAAAATTTCACTTTGTAAAAGAGATTTCGTAAAGCCTGGTATTCAAATCTTAAATCTCTTTGATCCAAGGCTTTTATTCCGAAATCACAGTTTTGGAGGTTTGTTTGGAAATAAGCAAATTACAAAACTAATTAAACAGAAGGCTACATGCTTTATTCTGAATTGACTTATAGTAAATTAACATAATTACAAAGATTCAAAGAAAAGTGAGCACACCTTGCCTAAGTGACATGAGTGCGAAGAAGAACCCTGCCAGGGCCACTGATAAAGCAATAGGTAGTGACTGCATTAACAAGGCATATGCATTGTCATGTTTGTATCGTCTCAAAGGTTTTACAGAAAAAGTTCCACAGGATGAATAACTTGAAAATTGAAATTATTTTGATGATACTTACTGCCAAAGCTTCTAGTCCTGATTTTGCAGGTTGTGGGGTCATATCACGACTTATAGATGCGATGAAATTCCCATGTAGCAGGTCCATTGAATCCTTAATACATCGGGGAAAACAGATCAGTATTTTGAAGGTAAACTGCTTAAACTCAAGAACGATAACAAGAAGAAAAAAATAATGTCCATGTAACTATGTCAGAGAGCCAGACTAGACATAAGCATGAGACTTGTTTAGAAAACATAGAGGTCACAAGACTACTGATCAGACAGGAGCTATTAGTTTTGGGAAAAATGTTAGAAGGGTGACTCAAACCTGTTTTGTTCCATCACAGAAGTTATTCAGATAATAGCGAACAAGCGAATTGCGGCCATCGTTTATGATACCTCGCATTGTTCGTTGGCCACATCTGCAAAGGACAACTGGTTAGAAATTCTTCACTCAGAAGAATGCTATATATATAAGATTTTTAGAAGTGAAAGCACCTGACAAAGTCTCCTTTCAGAGCAGGAGTACCAGAATACTGAATGCTTATATCATCCCCATGATTGGCCCACACTAAGGGAAAAAATGCATTTAATAAACTAGAATCTTTGAAGAAGTCTATATTTTATTGAGAGCATAATAAGACCAAAATACTTGATAAAACAAAATATACTCACTTATCTTAAACTTCTCATCGAAATTAGGATGTGAGCTAATTGTCTCGTTAGCATCAAAAATACAAATACGTCTCAGTTGGCATTCCAATATTTTCCTACCAATCATGCTCTGTGAAAAATGAACTCAATAAGGCCACAAGGATAATAAAAAAGCAAGGATATAAAGATCCATATGGCCCTTCAGATAGTAATCTATACCAATCAAAATATAAAGAACTTGTATATGAGAGAAATCACAAAAAAAAAAAAAAAACAGATGCCCACCGTATTATCAGTTTCCTTGGCTAGTGGATTCAGGCTAGACAATACAAACAGACATCAATAAATTTTTTTTATAGATACCCACAGAAGATTTATTGTTCCTTTACAAACAATTCTCATTAATTACATAGGAGCCTTTTGAATCACCACGGAACCATTTGTAAGCAATGAGATTAATAAAGGAAGGGGACAAAAAAGGATACAAGAAACTCTTTTCCATAAAAAACAGGCAATATCTTTTTATCATATACTACAGCATATATACTTCAACCATGGGTACACTCTAAAAAACATTTACTGTGGGTATCTATAAAAATTTGTGGTCCTATTCTTCACTCTATTAAATGCAAGCAAGTGAAGATTGTTGTACCTGGGTGACATTTGTGCGATCTAAGCAATCAATACAATTGGTCCTCACTACTCCATGTTGCTCCTCAATTTTCTTGCGTTGTTCATTCAACAGAAAATACCTACCAATTACACACCACTTTCATGTTATAGGAAGAATGTTGCAAGTATTAGAGGATTAAGCATCCTAAGAATGAATACAAAAAATAGAAGAAAATAATAGTGATAATATTATCACAAAGCTCTCAACTACATACCCATTCTTCTTGAGAAAATCTTCAATTTGTTCATATAGGATAGAAAGGCGCTCAAAATGGATGTGCCCACAGATCTTATGAAAATCAAAGTGCACATACCTGAAAATCAGGAAGGTTTAGCCTAAACGATATGTGTATTGAAGTGAAACTGAGGAATAAGAAAATGGCAATGCGGATCCACCTTAGGTCATCTCCAACAATAGGTTCCATAGCCTTACCATACATCTCACTCAAACGCCCCTCACCTCCATGCTGTAAAGTAACATACAAACATAACAATTACATATGGAATAAAATATTAAGATGCAAAAAAAAAAAAAAAAACTCACCACTAGAGAGAAAGGGGTTAAAATTTTATGATCAAACATAAACATCTTCATACATATAACTTATAAGCTCCAATTATACATTTAAATCTAGTTGGATTTTCTTGAAAATAAATTTCATTCATTCCTTAAGCTCATATGTTTCTGTTAATAATTTACTTTTAAAGCAGAAAGAGCCACAATTTATTTTAAGGGATATCAAAACATAGATAACATATTAGAAAGTATAACCTCTTTTTTCAGAAATTGCCTCTGTTCAATTTGTGTTTGCCTTATTTTACTTCTGTGGGACAAAGAATTTGTAAACAACTGCATACCTTATTCACAAGGTCAGCAGCTAGAACTGCACCATATCTTTTCCTTAAATCCAGGAAATGTCTCTCGGCCACTCGAGGCTACCAAAGACAACGAAAGGCATTATCTCAATAAACACACATCTAGCTGCATGAACAAACAATGTCAATACAAGCATCAGATACTTACTGCTTCCTCCGGCTTTACGATTTCAAATTTTGGTTTGTATGTCAAATCAACAATTTGCTTCCACAAAAATGGCATTGACCCACGAACCTTACACATGCACAAGATAGACTATGATAAGCTCAAAACTGACAGTTGGTTTAGTATAATAATGAAAAATGATAATTGACTCAGGTAACTGAATGACCATGTATATATGAAAATTTTCTGGTTACTCCTAGGTTTGAAAGCCTTCAAGGACATATAAAGTTGCACAAGAGCACAGAAATCATTCCAGGCTAACATGTAAGAAAACTATTTGAAGTAAATCACTATTCTATACCTGCACAAATGATGCTGTAAAACCTTTGAAATGTACAATTTGCTCTGTCTCGACAAAATTAGCAACATAACCATCAGGGTCGGCTCCTCTTGTCCACATCCGAGTCCCTTGGGAGAGAAATGTAGGATAAGCACAAAAAAAAATAAAATCAAAACACTGACTCATAATAAATTTAGTCTGACTTCTGGGAGAACCTTCTCTCAAGAAAAATATCTTAGTGAATCTTTACATTAAGTTCAGGGCAGTATTTTCATATATAAGGAAAAGTATGCATTAAAACAAAATGTTGACATCTGAATTAGCATATGAACAAATAAGCAAAAAGGGATATCGTAGGACAACAGCTTCACAAAGAGACCTGATTACTATAGAAACAACTGAATAGGCTCCTACATCATCTCCCTATCTCATAATCAAATATGTCCCATATTTACCTGTTCTCCGAGTGCACCTCCTGGCAATTAGGGTAACATCAACAATATCACTGCCAATGGCTGTTTGAAAATGCTGAAAACCTGATAGTAGTTAAGGAATCTAGTACATATTGACACAAGCCGCAGATCCTATTATATAAATAAAAGCTAAACTTTTTGGACGATCTAAAATGCTAAAAAAAAAAACAGAACTATGTAACTTGGATACTCCCTTGCATAACTGGAAGCAAGAATGAATCAAGCTGCAAGAAAGGAAAAGAATCTAAATTAGTACTTTATTAGATAAAAAAAATTTATCTCTAGGGTCTACATTGACAAAGCACTTTAAGCATAACACAAACCTTGCTGTCTATGAGCAGTTCCATCATATAATTGTTCCACATATATCTAGGATCAGCCTGCATCAAGCATATTGCAATTAACAAAAATGACATCAATGATTTTACAAAAAGAACAAAATGTCAAGTTAATAGAGAGCTTGTATATTGTATACGTAGTCATATAGGCAATTATCCAACTAATACATGGTACTTAATCCCTCCATTTCCTCTATTTTTTGACTGTTTCATCATTATCAACCTCTGACGTCTTACACTTTAAATCTACTACAGAGGGAAAAGATAAATATTCGACGATAAATTGTACCAAAAAGACACTTAAGTGCCAATGTTCCTCTAACATAATTACCTGTACATGGAAAGAATGGCATTATGCTTTCAAGATAAAAACATAGTTCAACAAGATGTGAAAATGTAGAAGATTCCAGATTCTATAAGATAAGATCTTGCCCCTTCCCTAGAATGAAAAGATAAAATATATCTGGATACATTGCACCTTAGAGTTATGAGGATCCCACCTAGTATGTAACAGAATTCCCAGATTTATTTGTGATTAGATTCTGAAATAAGTAGAGTCGGCTCACCTGTCTCCAAAGTGGAAGTTGTTTGGATTCATCTCCTAGATCATGCAATCTCTGTGCACTGCAATACACAGCATAAAAAATTAGCTATTTCATGCTTCTTGTTCCAAGTAGTTTCAAAATATAAATATAAAGTTGCCAAAATAAAGTCCATACTTATGAAATAATTTCACACTGTTCATTATGAAAGTGAAGCATAAAGTTATATAGTGATTTAAAATGTTGTAGAGATGATCCAAGCAAAAAGTTTGAATCACTCAACCACAACATTGTTCCCTAGGTTTAGTGCAACTCAAGTGCTAGATGGGTCATGTGTCTTCAAATAAGTAGCTACAATTTATATAGAGCGACAGCATTGACAAGATGATGCAGAAAAATACCATACCTCAAAGTGAGATTGGCACCATAAGAGAAATACAAACCAGATGTATGCTCTGCAGCATTCAGAAGTGCCGAAAATTCGGTATCCATCTTTTTCTGCCATAATAAGTACAAAAATCTAGAGATCAAAATGCGGTCACTCTTTATACAAACTGGAAACACAAGTGTTTGCGGTGTTTACATGCTCTTCTGGTGAACTGTTAAGAGATAAATCACAGGGTAATATCTTCAAGGATGAAACTTTGAAGATAGGATGACCCAAATAAGATCCAACGTTTTGACATTCCGTTATGACAAATAAATAAGAACCTGCAAACATAATAGACAGTAAGCTATAAGACAATATGAGATTACTAAGTATGAGTGATTCGAGAATTGGCAATGGAGAAATAATATTCAACAAGGCATACTAAAACAAAAAAATCCGTCTTGCCTGCCAAGAGCTTGAGCATCCCAATGACACCATATACGTTCTGAATCTTGGGCACCCGGACAGAACTGCACTGTGGAAGCTCATCTGTGCATTATACAAAACAAAATTCAGCTGAAAACATAAAGGGGAAAACAAATCTACAGCAGCAATCAATTTGGGAACTGGATCCTGAACCGATAAGCTTCATAGATCCATCTGCTCTGCTGACTGTCAAAATGTTGCCAATGACACCATCCGTAGGCTCAATTACATACTGATCTTGAAGCTCCCATAGCCTCATTTTGGTATACAGATTTTGCCCACCGTTTGTATTCTCCATCCTAAAAGTTCAAATCTAGCTTCCCTAAAATCAAATTAGAAAAAAAAAAAAGGAAAAACAAAAGAAGGATTCAGATAACTCAGATATCCAAATTCAGATGCACAATTAGACACAGACGATTTAAAACAGCATTTAACTATCTCATTCGAGATCCCAAAAGGGGCTGCGTAAAACCAAAGGGACCGCAGTTCGCAATCATATGCCCGCGATCGAACCAAAAAGAACAATAACAAGCACATTACCCCCAGTGTAATCAATTTAGATTCAAAACAAAACAAAAATCATGCTAATTAAGACTAATCGACTCTTTCCAGGAAAGAAAAAGTCTCGAAAAATCGATTTCCAATCCTTTAAAAGCCATATCGAACGCGGGAGATAGGTATGTCACCTGAATTGCACAACTCACGGACGATTGGACTGGGGAGATGAACTGCTCCCGCTTCTCGGAATCGGTGGCTTCCACACGAAGAAATTTGATTCAGCCAAAGAGAACACAACTATCAAAATTTGAAACCAAGGAATTGTGCGAGAAAGGGAAAAACAAAAAAAGTGAACGCCAACAGGTCGCCACTCGCCACGCAATTGAAGAATTTTTTTTCATGATTGTCATTTCAATTAAAAATTAATAATTAGAAGAAAGAATAATTAATAATACAAATATGAGATTATGAGATATTATTATTGAATTATTCTATTAAATAAAAGTAAGTAAAAAAAAACAGTCTACAGCCTCGTGCTGCCTCGTGGACAGTTTGCCTTTGCGCACTACCCCCAAACCACATCTTTATAATTATTATAATTAATCAATTTCTTTATTTTTTCCAAATAATAATTGTTATAACTTATTTCTTCTTTCTTTATTTATTCCTTTTTAAAGGTTCCCCCTGCATACCACTACCAGTATACCACCACAGGAGGATGGATTACCCAGCTCTCTCGCTCCCCTACCACAACGTGCACTCCGCGCTTTT
Organism: Fallopia convolvulus; assembly: GCA_964016875.1. Taxonomy (NCBI): domain Eukaryota; kingdom Viridiplantae; phylum Streptophyta; class Magnoliopsida; order Caryophyllales; family Polygonaceae; genus Fallopia; species Fallopia convolvulus. Next base: position 21,065,996 of record OZ024718.1, on the reverse strand, counting down.
TTCTTGTCAAAAATTGTTGATTCTTACCAGCAAAATTACAAAAATCTCTAAACTTCCCTCTCCGGTTATTCATGAATATTTTGTCTCTCTGCAAAATTCTAGATTAAATCACGAGTCTAATAAATTGTGGATACACATAAGGTAAAAATGATTCAATGTTAAATGTTTGGATCAAATAATCCAATTTATGGGAGTTTTAATTGTGCATTTTAGAAGTAAATGTTTGGATAAATGAGAATATGTAAGTCTTATTATGTTTTATTAAATAAAATGGGTATCACCCTCCTTAATTACCAAAAAAATAGATTGAGAAATTAAAGATTTGTTCTCTTTAAGCATCATAAAGATATTTATATTTAGTTAGTTTAAGAAAAAATCCTAGGGGCGCAGAGAGCGAATTTTTGGCGATAGTCTCTGGCTTTCACCGATCGTCTCTCACCATCTCTCCGGTCTAGGGCCATGGGGGTTAGGGTATTCTCGTCGATACCGTGCGAGGTTCGCCAGTGGTTGAAAGTACGTAGATAGAGATTTGAGTTCAGGGTTGCGATGGATAATCAAGGAAGAAAGCGAGATCTCCAATGACAGAGGAAGAGTTTGCTAAAGTTGAAGCAGTTATTGATCCAAACAGATTGCAAGGTACTTCGACAAATTTGACTTTGGTTGGATCGTTGATGACATCTAGACCATTTAATAGCTTCGCGTTGAAGGCAACGATGAATGGTGCATGGAAGCTACGTAATGGTTTTGTATTCAGAGAGCTCCGTCACAATCTATTTCTGTTCAAGTTTGCTGGAAAAAAAAAAGACTTGGAGTTGGTGATGAAAGGAGGACCATGGTCTTTTGATAGGGGGTTATTGGCGCTTAAGGAACCAGGTTCAGAACAGCCTTCAAAAATCGCGGTGGATACAGTGCCCTTTTGGATACGTGTGTATGATCTGTCGGTCGATGCCATGACGATGGAGATGTCAGAAGCGATTGGTAGGGCTTTTGGTGGATTGCAACAAATTGATGAAGAGGAATATCTTGTGTGCAATAGCCCCCACTGGGATTTAAAAAAATACATATGCAAAATATTATCAGTGGAAAGTTGGACTTTCACTCAATGACATGATTGCTTTATTAGGTAGTATCAATTACTACACAGTATTAATTACCTTACCCTTTTCAGTGTACGTATTGCTAATTTATTTAATGTATTTTAGTGCATCTTATTTACAAAATGCTAGATAATTAGCTATCTAGTGAAACAGATATTGAGCGGTTGAAAAGTCTTCATAACTAGCTAGCAAACATGCACTATACATTTGTGAACCGTGAACAAAAAACACCTAACATATAATTAATAAATAAAAAAAAGGATGGAAAGATATATTATTTTCACCTAACATACAAATACTTTTTTTTTTTTGAAAAATATAAAAAAAAACACTACGTATAAAAACTAATACAAAATTTTATAAAATATACATAAAAGGGGTTCTCAACACACACAAAAATTATACAGAAAAATACATAATTTTATTAAAAATACAAAGTTTTCCATATATAAATTTTTAATATAGGTAAATACAATTTTTTTTTTCTATAATCAGGAATTTGCTCCAGAGAAATTTAGCCCCCACTAGAGCAAATTCTTGGCTCCGCCCCTACTTGTGTGTGCATGGTACCTTAGGGTTAGGGTTTTGGTGAATATTATGAAACCCTTGAGAAGAGGTATGATAATGAAAGTGCATGGCAAGCGAATATGGGTGGATATCAAATATGAGAGGTTGCCAAACTTTTGCAATGCTTGTGGGTGCGTAGGGCATGTTGAAATGGACTGTCAGAATGAGGAAATAAGGGGAGTGCATGGAGTACACCAAGAGTACGGAGACTGGATGAGAGCGTCCCCATTGAAGAGATGGCAGCCTCGATCTGAGAGAGAGAGAGAGAGAGAGAGAGAGAGAGCAAGAACGTTCAATTATGTTAGGGCTGTATGGTGAGAAGAAGAGCTCTTCACGAGGATCTGAAGTGCCGAGATTGAAGGGAAGAAAATCTTTAATGGTGCTCCTTGATGAAGCTGATAAAAGTAATGCAGGAAGCGAGTCTTTGAATCAGGAGGGAGATAACATTGGACAGCAGAATGTGGTGGATATTCAATAAGCTACAAGCCAACTCCAATCTCAGTTGGAGAAAGTGGCACTGGATAAGAATGTGGAAGCTGCAAATGATAAAAATAAAGAGGAAACAATTCAAAAGGGTAAATAGGGGGTTGGGGAGAGTGAAGACAAATCTGGAAAAAAGAGGTGTGAGGAAGATAAGGAAAAAGCTAGTAAGGGTAAAGAGATGATTGGGGAAAGTGAAGGTAAGGTTGGGCATATAAGAAATGAGGGAGAAAAAGGAAAAGTGCGAGAGGTTCTGGTCTTTAAGGCAATGCCAAAAGAGGGTGAGGGAGTTGTTCAAGCAAAAAGGGGGGCAGGGAAAGGATGCTAAAATGGAAACAGTTAGCGAGGGTGAGGGAGGGAAATCGCTTTCTTATGAAATTGGGGAAAAGGGGATAGGGTTGAGGGAGATAGCGAGATGTTGGAAGTTGTGGATAACTGAAAGAAACAAATTATTGATATATCGGCGGGAGGGGTAAACCCCTCTTGTCGGGAGCAATGAGTGTGTTAAGTTATAACTGTCAGGGATTGGGGAAGGCTCGGGCAGTTAATAGACTCACTAATCTAGTGAGAAGGGAGGCCCTAAAAATGGTTTTCCTTATGGAAACCAAGTGTGATGGAAGAAGGATGAAAATGGTAAGAGATAAATTAGGGTTGGCGGGTTGTTTTTCGGTTGATTGTATTGGAAAATCTGAGGGGTTGTGCTTGCTATGGGAAGATGATGTGGTGGTTTCTATTCGGTCTTATACAACTCATCATAATGATGCCTTAGTTAAGTGTGTGGAGGGAGGTGGAGAATGGCGTTTTACGAGGTTTTTTTATTGGCCGAAAAAAGAAGAGAAACACTTTTCTTAGTCTCTGCTGAATCGACTTGGACTTGATGTGCATGATGGTTGGCTTTGTGTAGGAGATTTTAATCAGGTGTTATGTGAAGATGATAAGAAAGGCGAAAACCGGCCTGTTGTTCAAGAGATGGCTAAGTTCAGGAATGCTCTTGAAGAGATGGCTATGTGAAGATGATAAGAAAGGCGAAAACACTTTTCTTAGTCTCTGCGAAAAGCGTGTCATTGGAAAAAGAAGAGGGTGATTTGATGGATAAGGAGGAAGTGCTATGGTTTCAAAAGGCAAAAGCAAACGAGTTCAAATGGGGAGATAGAAACTCGGCTTTCTTCCATCAAAAGGCAAACCGACGCAGGAAAAGAAATAAAATTCGAAGTCTTATTGACTCTGATGGGGTTGCTTGGAGAAGTGTGGCGGGGAAATCTAAGGTGGCGGTTGATTATTTTAGTAAACTCTTTACCTCGGACCTTAATGCACTTTCTACCACGGTTCCTCAAGGAATCTCGCCTATTATATCGGAGGATGATAACTCTAAGCTGTCACGCTCCTTTACTAGGGAGGAGGTACATTCTGCCCTTTTTTCTATGCATCCTACAAAATCTCCTGGTCCTGATGGCATGTCTGCTTTGTTTTTTCAACATCATTGGAATATTCTTGGTTCTGATATCATTAATTTTTGTCTTAATATTCTTAATGGTGCTCCCTTTACTGAACAATTAAATCATACTTTTATATCCCTAATTCCTAAAGTTCGTGATCCTATTAGAATGCAAGATCTTCGTCCTATTAGTCTATGCAATGTGCTTTACAAAATTATTTCAAAGATGCTAGCTAATAGGTTGAAGATGGTGCTGCATAAAGTTATTTCTCCTTCTCAGAGTGCTTTCGTTCCTGGTCGGCTTATAACAGATAATGTTCTATCTGCTTTTGAAATCTTCCATTACATGAAGACTAACAAGTCAGGTAGAATGGGATACATGGCGCTTAAGTTGGACATGGCGAAGGCTTATGATAGAGTGGAATGGGCTTACTTGGAAAGTTGTATGAGGTAGTTGGGCTTTGATCATAGATGGGTTGATTTGATAATGAGGTGCGTAACCAGCGTTTCCTTTTCGGTTCTTATTGAGGGTTTTCCATCAAAGACCTTCAGCCATTGTAAAGGTTTACAGTAGGAGACCCGTTATCACCTTATTTGTTCCTGATATGTGCTGAAGGATTAGCTAGATTGATTCGGCAGAGTGAAAGGGAAGGCCGGTTCCATGGAATCAAAATAGCTCGTAGTGCTCCCTCAGTGTCTCATTTGTTCTTTGTTGATGATTGTGTTCTTTTTTATAGAGCGACTTGTCAATAAGCTCGGGAAATTGTTCATATTCTCCATGCGTATGGAACAGTATCAGGTCAACAAGTAAACTTAGCAAAGTCAGAACTTTCTTTCAGTAAAAATTTACAGGTTGATAGGAGGAGTGTTATTCAAGCTGAACTTCATGTTTGGGAAGTTAACAAACATGAGCGTTATCTTGGCCTTCCGACCATGGTTGGAAGATCAAAAAAAGTTATTTTCCAACAAGTGAAGGAGCGAGTTTGGAAGAAGTTAAAAGGGTGGAAGGAAAGCACTTTATCTAGGGCAGGAAAAGAGGTCTTAATCAAGGTTGTTGTGTAGGCAATCCCGATGTATACCATGTCTTGCTTTCTTTTGCCAAAAGAACTTTGCAATGAGATTGAAAAGTTGATTTGTGATTTTTTCTAGGGATTCAATGGTAACAAGAAGAAATTATATTGGCTCAGTTGGAACAGGCTTGGCGTCTCAAAGGAACTTGGCGGCTTAGGGTTTAGGGATCTCCATTCTTTTAATCTTGCTTTGCTTGCAAAGCAGGGTTGAAGATTGCTTAATTACCCCGACTCTCTTCTTGCACAACTGTTGAAAGCAAAATATTACCATCGTGAAGATTTCTTGTCAGCTAAGTTAGGTTTTACTCCTAGCTATACATGGAGGAGTATACTGAGTGCAAGAGTGGTTCTTGAGGTTGGCACGTACTGGCAGGTGAGCAATGGGAACTCAATTGAAGTCTTTAAAGATCGGTGGATCCCTCGGGCTAATTCTTTTCGGATTCTTTCGACACCTTGTGGGGCCGATTGTAATTTGAGAGTATCGAATTTTATTGATTGGGAGTCTAACCGATGGAAAGAGGATCTTGTGAAGGAGCAACTTATGTGCATTGATTCTGAGGAAGTGTTGAAAATACATCTTATTGATCCTAGTGTGCCTGATGCAATTTGTTGGTTCTTTGAGAGGAGTGGTGATTTCACTGTTAAGTCGACCTATCATCTTATTATGAGAGGGATTAGCTCGACAAATGGAAAGGGTGAGGCTTCTGATTCGTCTGCTCAACGTTCTTTCTGGAAGAAAATTTGGAAACTACCTGTTAGGCCGAGAGTGAAAATAATATTTGGCCTGTCAAATTAGGACGGAAAAAAATCCACATATCTTAAATTAGTATGCATTGATTAAATGATCAAATAATTTATATATGTATGTTTTAATATTTTTTTATATACATTTAATTACAATATTTCATAACAAAATTATGTAATATACATAATCACATGTTATGATTTCTAAAAGCCTGAACATTTAATAAAAATAACAAACACGAGATATAAACTATATCTCGTCCAAATGGACGGGTTAGCACTCTAGTATTAATAATGTCCATCTATTTGAATGCACTAGCATACATATGGTACGGAATGAAGCTACCATCTTGTACACAAAGAAGCCTATAGCATAAAAAATGATTTAAACATACATACATAGAACAGAAATATCAAGCAAAATTTAAGCTTCAATGGTAACTCCTGGTCCAACTTCATGAGTTGTAAAATTGACGCCTTAGAACGACGCCATATACATACACTATGAAGACTCGGCGGTTAACTCGTCAGTAGGTCGATCTTCCTGCTTAGAGTTATCAGAAGAGGTAGTTATATGAGTGATACACATTTCATCCTCATCAGAGTCAGGTTGGATTGTTTCTGGGAAGAGTTCTGCATCCGGGTACATCTCATGAAACATCTGCAGATCAAATGACGCATTCAATTCAAGTCATCCGCTAGCATAATCTTTCTTTCTTTCTTTTTTCTTCCCCAAGTGATAAATCATTAGCACAATTTAAACAGACAACACTCTTCAAATCCTCAAAATAACCATGAGGTAGTATTTATTACCTTTACACTTGCATCTACAAGATCGTTATAGCTCAGATTTGCGTCGGGACATGGGGCAGAGAAGATAGAAGAATGACATGAGCCCTGCAAATTGAACAATGCAAGCCACTACATATCATTATCAACTGAGCTAAACCAGAGAATCCAGACAAATTATACACATCTTTAAAAATGTGTAAGAAATAGATACTATATTTAATCTTAACTCTGCAAGCCACCACCAGCCATGGACAGTCTATATAGATAAATTTGATAAGGCAAAATAAGATTATCCGGGACCAAACAGCTTTAAAGATAGATTCTGACCTTCAAATTTTCCTGTATATATATGGCACTCCAAAGCAAAATCGGTTTATCATCTGTAGTAGCATCATCACTTTTCACAGTAGAACTCACTTCAGGACCTTCAATTGTACCACTTTCAGGAGATTTCTGATCGGGAGTGGCAAAAAAAGCACTTAATGCAGCTTTTATTGATTTCTTCCCTTCAGAGGCGTTACAGCAAGGAGTAGAAAGATACAAAACGAACCTGCATTTAGGAGCAATCTTAGTTTCACATATAATTTGGCTTAAATGATCAATTTCATATTTCAGTACACAATTAAACTGTAACCATAAACAAGGAGTAGAGGTAAATAACAGCATCCATATGACCATATATAATTCTCCAATTCAGTAACCAACAAAATTAGTCTTCTTATTGACAAAATTATCTGAACAAGTACCCAGGGCCATGCCACCAGAAAATACAGATCATTTTTCTCCAAACTATGCTTAAATTCATGAGTGCGTTCGACTTAAGACAAAACTATTCTAAATTTGCATGTAATCAACAATGCACTTACATGTCTGAAGGACAAACTGCAGCAGCACTACCAATCTGGACAGCTCGAACTGAATTTGTCTGTTCAGGGTACAAAGCTACCAAACAAGCAAAAAAAATTAATTAATTTTTCCAATGCAAGAGTTAGAAAAAAAAATAATTTGACTACTACATATGCATCTTACATCTAGGAGGATACACTACTAGCATGTTTGAAGCTTCTGATTTGAGTGAGTTCCTCGTAATACATATACCCCTAGCAACCTTCCTTTCTCTAAAAGATTGATCTTCCAGATGTTCACTGGGCATTTGAAAGGACTGTGGGATTATGTAGCACGGATCAAGAACCAGATGGTGGCTGAACAGTTGCTGACCCGAACCTAACTTAATGCCCTTATAAAGTCTGCTATCCTGTTAGAAAATCATAATATTTTCCGGTTAGAACATCATAATATCAATAAAATTATGGAATCAGAATGATAATAATTCCACACCTTATCCACAAGAATTGCGACTACTGGCATCCGTAGAACCTGTATAATTCAAAATAAAATCGTTATACTTGCAAATTCTAGATAAATATTATCATTTTACCAACTGAATTGTGTGTGTATGAAGCTTCAACTACAGATCTAGACATAAAATAAATTGAAAAATAATTGCAGAAATTCATCATTCACTGCATAGAGAATACTACTGCAAGTTGCATCTCTGTTCTCTGAAGCAAATGTAACAACTTACTTATACGACGTGGGTAGATGGATGTCAGATAGATCAATGGATACAAACAGTTTCTTATGAGAATATAAGTTGAATAGGACAAAAATTGAGACAAAATTCCCTCTCTTTTACAGATGCCATTCAAGCAAAGATCGAGCAAAACTTGACTAACAAAATCCGAAAGAATCCAAGTTAAACCAAAAGGAAAAGGAGAGATATTTTCATTCCAAATGAGTTCCACAATTCCATCCAGCAAAACTCTAATGGGATGCCTGAAATATGACTTATTAATCCAAAAGAGTTGCATTTCCTATCATTTGAAAGCAGAAAAAAAATATCCATCACGCACTTAAAATCAGAGAAAAATATTGCACAGTTCAAGCATTAAAAAAGTTATTGATTCAATTCAAGATCTGAAATGGATGACTGAACAGACTATTATAGCTCAAAAAGAATTTTCAAAGGCAAGAATGAATAACCACATAGGCCTAGAAGAAGGGAAATGGAGGGGAGTAATGAAATTGTGACGATTGTACAGACCTCTAATTAAAAAGGAAAAAAAGTAGACATACATATATGCATCCTTTAACAGCAGCACGGCGGCAAAATGATTGTGGCACTTCTCCATGGCCATACATAGGATATAACATACCACTGGCAGCATTTGGAAATCTGAACAAAGAAAACAACAATGTCCGGTTCGGTATCCAACAGCAAATCTTCAGTGACCAATCACATAATAGAAATATTATAGAAAGAAAATTTTATTATGACTCAAGAAATCTTGACTATGTGTTTTAAGTAATGAGTTGAAGAATATCAAAATCAAATAAGGAAGAAGTAGTTTGAATGTATATTTACCGGCCAACTGATGAGTGGTAGAGAGCCAAACGACTCATTGCCTCATTTGTCTTCAGTAAAGACGCGCATGCATTTGCTTCTTGATCATTATCTGCCATTGCTATAGCATAAAGGATAATCCTACATGTGGAGGAATAACTGTGAATTAGGATATAGATAAAATTGGCACGCACAATATGAACATTAAGAATAAAAGTTGAAGCTAAGCTGAGTAATAATGTCCAAGAAAGCCAAACAAGTACATGAAATCATTCCAGTATTCCACCCAACTTTGGTTAAATCACACCATTCTAAACTTGGTACAGACTAAAACTAAAAATACATAAATGATATGTTCAATCAATTAAAGGATAATTGGCTTAAGTAAATTATTCTCCCAACTATATAACGTCAGAAATTCAGTAACACTCAATCCAACCCTCTCCGGCATTTAAACCAAACATCATATTGAGATCCGTCCTTTAAAATCCGTTGAAGTCCATAAGCATCATTATAATATGGCTATAACACATACATTCAAATGTTAAAATCAAGCCCTTTCAGTATTCTGCATAATAAAAATACACAAAAGACACAAATAATAACAGCAAGGTAGTCATTTCAGACAATGTGCATGGACTGAATTCCATTATAGGTCTAATCAATGTTGGAATCAAGATAATAAAACTTTGCTCCATCCAAAGACCCAAAAATATGAAATGTCTGGAAGAAGAATAAGCCTCACATCAGGAATTTGAAGATGAAATGTTTATTATACAAACCATTGCTCCCCCATTGTCAATTAGTTTTGAAAAGGAGCCCTACTGTGCTTATGTAATGAAGCTATCACGCATTTACCCTCGTACAGACACATCCCAATCTACCTAGCTACCCCGACCCACACAGACTACCCAAACAGCAACTGAACAGGATTACAAAAAGCATCACTAATAGAGAAAGGGAGTTGTATACGTACGATTTAAGTTTCGGAGGCAAAAGCTTTTTGTCCAAAAACACCGCAAACGGCCCATCCAAGTCCTCCGGCGAGATTGAATCGGTGGATTCCATATGCTGTAGCGCAAGCTTGAAGAAGCGCATCAACTGCGTCTTCTCGGGCAGTGCCAAGGTCCGATCTTTAAAAATCTCCGCACGCGATCCCGGAACCCTAGAGAGGCCGCCATTTCCGTCGTAGACGAAGCTGGCATCGACACTCTTGAAATCCAAGTACTCGCTAATCCCGGACTTGATCATCAGATCAACGGTCGAATCTGCGGAGAAAATAACCCTAGGGCCAGAGACGTCCAGGCTGAATCTCCCACAGCCTTCCAGTTCCGGAGTGATAGGGGAGACCTCGGGATCGGCGATCAACGGCCTGATCTCGAGGTCGATGGCGGTATACTCCGAGGAGTTCGCGGCGGAGAGATCAGAGGAGTTCGTGGCGGCGGTGGGGTGGGATTGGAGGAAGGAGACGGTTTCTTGAAGAGAGGGGGAGGAGAAGTAGGAGCCGTAAAAGGCGTTGGGGTCGAGGTGGAGGACAGATTTGCCGGCGGAGGAGGCGGCAGCGGCGATGATTGATTCGGGTACGCCGGTGCCAACAACGATGAGGTCGAAGTTGGTAGGATCGATCAGTGGGTAATTTGAGGAGTCGTCGTCCATGACCACGCCGGCGGGGGAGAATTGGCGACGGTGGACTGGTGAGAGGTTTTTCGCCTATATGAAATACAAATTATACAATGCCTAAGCCAAAGGCATTGAGGCTAAAAAAGGCAAAATTGCGGTAAATAGTCTCACCTTTGTAAGTGGTTGCAGTTAATAGCCTAACATTTGAAAATTGTAATAAATAACCTAACCTATATAAGTTGTTGCATGAAATGACCTAGGCACAAAACATAAACTAATAAAATTATAGAATGTCATCCATATATTACAATTCATGTCAAAAATACCTTTTTTTTATTTGAAAAATCGTTGATGGTTATATTAGTCCATACATTCGCCTGAATATTGATTCAGATGCGCATGTATTATACGTGTTCAATTTAAGGCAATTTCAATCTTTGATCTCTACTGTACATCTTCTCCAGCCATCACCGAGCATTGTCACCAGCCCACCCCCACTTCCCTTTTCGCTCTTCCTCTCTATTGCCCCAAAATAGTCGGATTCTAACAAAACTTATTAAAATTTCCCCCAAAATCCGAGTTACCAATCAATCTCAACTGGAAAAAAATGGATTTAAGAATTGAAACCATACTTTGTCGGTGTTCATACTCTGTTTGAATAGAACTCAATCAATTTGGGATCTAGGTTTTTTGTACTACAGAGAGTTTGGTGTATAATTACTAATTAGTAAATACGAAATCATGTATTGGGATTTACACATGTTTGGAAGAAATTTTTAGACTATCTGCAAAGCTATCTATGTCACCATGGCATGCTTGAAATTGATGAGATAGAATTTGTTATTCAAGTATTTCTGTCCTTCTATTGGCAAGAGATTTTTTGAATCTCACTCTAAGTACAAAGAAAATAAATAACAAGAAAATAAATAAGACATTGAGGGAGAGAAGGAAGACGATGAACAGATAAAAATTGGTAAAAGAAGGGTAGTTTTTAAAAAATATATAAAATAGAGGTTTTGTTTTGTAATTTTGCTACTTTATGTGTGTGCCTAGTTCAAATTCCGCAATAACCTATAAAGGTTAGGCTATTTTTTACATTTTTTAAAGGTCATGCTATTAAGTGCAACCACTTACAAAGGTTGGGCTATTTAGTGCAATTTACCAAAAAAAAATATAAAGCATATCTCAAAATCAAACATACAGATTCGACAAGACGAATTAGGGGCCTTCGGGCGTTTGGTTCAACGGTTAAGTCTTTGGGGGTAGTATCTAGGCGAGCCTAAGTAGTAGTTGTGGCGACCCTAAAAGACAAGACGAATTAGCCCTATAAAAAAAAGACTAAACGAATTACAGGCCCTTATGGATGCTTTAGGCGAGCCTAAGTAGTATTTGTGGCGACCCTAATCCTTACCCTATCAAAAAAAAAGACAAGACGAATTAGAGACCCCCAAGTCAGAGTTGTAGGGCGCCCCTACTTTTAAAGCGGTAGGCCCAACTGCTTTTAATTATAGCGGTAGGTTCTACCGCTAACTTATAATTTTTTTAAAAAAAAATTGGTCAAAGGTTCAGATTTCGCGTTGACCGAGCGGAGATTGCAAAGTGCACAACGTCTTCAAGTGGTTCTTCGCCCGCTCTTCCTCCTCATTCCACAGACCACACACAACTCTATCTTCCTCCTCCTTCTAACCTCCATTCTTCCATCTTCAACTCTTCAAGTGGTCCCAAAATTAACTCGAATTAACAATTTCGGTGAACTAAACTGCTATCAAAGATGGTAAGAAGCATTTCGGTATGCATTAATTTTTAATTTAAATTGAATTTATATTAAGTTATTTAGGTTAAAATTAACGTAATTTTTTTATTAGGATATCTTTCGGTCAAAATCTTCATCTTCAAGTTCGTAACAAAGAAGGTGTGCAGAATGCATCCCGGTCCCGACCAACAATTAACTTGAATGAGAGCGAGGCGACCTCGAGGGAGAACATTGGTGGATCAAGAGTTCAAAAGGAGGTTCAAGTCACGGTTACGCACACGACAACGAGCCAACCCATCAACTCCCCGCACACCCCGTTCGTCCCCATCGAGGGTTTTGTTACGCAAAATATTAAATTTGGATTAATTATTATTTTTATCGATTAAGTAGTTTGTATGTTAATTATTAGTTTTATCGATTAAGTAGTTTACATGATAGTAATTTATATGTTAACTTATGTTATAAAAATAAATAATTAATTTATGTGTAATTTATAGATTAATGTATGTGTAATTATTAGTGATTAAGTAGTTGTAGAAATTGCATAGTTAATTTATTTATGGTGTAATTATTAGTTTTATCATTAATTATGAGTTTAAATTAGGTTTATACGTGATAGTAATTTATATCTTAATTTATGTTATAAAAATAATTAATTAATTTATGTGTAATTTATACATTAATGTATGTTTAATTATTAACAATTTAGTAGTTGTTGAAAGTAATTATAAATTTTTCTTAATTTGCATGGTTAATATATTTATGGATTAATTATTAGTTTTATGGATTAATTATGATCAACCGGTCCTGCCCAATACAGGGATTAATTAGTAGTTGTTGAAAGTATTTATGGATCAACCGGTCCTGCCCAATACAGGGGTTACCAACTCCCCCCGCAGTATCCACCCCAAGGGTTGTACACTTATGGTAGTACGAGCTATAGTATGCCACCCTAAAAGTCGTACACTTTCGAGCTATAGTATGCCACCCCAAGAGTCATACGGTATGCCACCACAAGAGCCGTACATGCCGCTCACGTTATACACAAACCTAGAGGGCTCCCAAATGCCGACGCAGGCCCCTCCCATGCACTACTCGGCTCTTTCGAAGCCCGATATCGCGACCTATGATGATGAGGTCCCGACTTATATGGACCCTGGATTCATGCCCCCGGTCCATCCGGAAGGCGGATATGATGGCGGCCTTAGCGACATGTCCTTACTCACCCACTTTCATACCCATAGGGCATGTCACATTTGGGATCACCAACAGGTAAGAACGACACATAATTTTAAATTTTTGATATTATTTATGATGTTCAAAACTTATTTTTTTGTTACAGTCTGAACAGTAGGCGAAAAATATTATAGTGCAATGTCGGTCAGAGGCGATAGACTTCTTGAGAAAATTGGCGAACACCCATCAAGAAGAGGCCTGGGTGACGCTTGTAAACCAAACCGGCTTGGGTCATCTAAAGGATTGGAAATTCATGGAAATTGACCAAGCGTTGGTTTTTGCATTTGTGGAGAGATGACACCCAGAAACGAATAATTTCCACTTTCCTTGGGGAGAGATGACCATCACACTCCACGATGTCTCGAAGATACTGAATGTGCCAATGAATGGCATAAAAGTAAAGGTGAGGCATTTGGATGAAGATGGTATACGCGAGAGGTTGGCGCACATGTTAGGAGTTGACGTTGCGGAGGTGAATAGGCAGACTGCAGGTGGTGGCATCAACACAACCGCTTTGAAGATTAAGTTGACGAACCTGGTGGCACAAAGAGGGAACCCGCACATGATCGCGTCTCTTTACTTGTTTATGTTGCTCGGGAATACGTTGTTTTTAGACAAGTCTGATGCCGCTACCAGTCATAGATTCATGCATCTGCTACTAGACCATGGGGTGACCTCTCATTATGCGTGGGCAGCGGCTACATTGGCCTACTTGTACAGGCAGTTGGGTTGTGCAAGCCACAAGGACGTTGCGGGTATTAGTGGGTGCATGTTCGTACTACACGTGAGTATACCTAACCTTATATACACTTTAAATATATTGTAAGTATTCATACACACATCTAACATTATATGTTTATATATTTCATAGATTTGGATCTGGAGGTATTTTCCGATGTTTAGAGGTCGCTTGTGCAGATCGTTAGGTGGGGATCCGACCCATTATCATTCAGACCGGACCCGGAAAAATAGTCATGAGAACAATGTCTTGCTATACGGCGTCAGTTAGATGAGCTCAAGATGGATCAGGTTTTTTCGATGTCGTGGGGCCAAGGCCTTGACTTTTCGACCGACGAGCTTGTGGTGTCTCGTTACCGTGGTGTACTCACCTACTTTGACGAGAGAGAGTCGTATATGCTAGATAGATGCTACATGCAGCTTGGTTATCACCAGAAGATCCCTGTGTTGGACATCATTAGGCCATACAAGGTCAAAAGAGAAGTGAAATTGACCCGTGGTAAATATGAAGTCTTTTTCAACGACGAGTATGAACATTCGGACTCCTACTTCCAATCCTTGGTGCTCGAGGGGGAGATAGCCATATTCCCTTTCGCAGCGAACACGGACTATATATATGCACCATGGCTTCAAGCGTGGTCTCATCCATATCTGTTGAGAGATGGATGTGCTCATCAAGCGACAGTTCCCCGTGAGGTCGAAATGGTCCAGGTACGGTCTTCATCCATATATGCTGTTTAGTACTATCTATAATTATTTATGTTATTTTACGCGGTGTATGGCTTACTTGAAAGGGATCGTCCGAAGTTTTCGTCCATACAGGATCGATTTGGGAGGACCAGGTAGAGCCTTTTTCGATGTTGTTGAGACAAGAGTTCTTGGACAGTTTTCTAAAGCTCAACCGAACTGGCGCCCTTTTCAACCGCCCCCTACCAGCCTGGACGTCATAGTGATGTGGGATATTATAGATACATCTCTTGTTTTTTTGGATGCTTTATGTTGTGTTGTTTTTTTTCTATGATTCTTGTAAGGATGTCTTATGGAACAATGTTTTCAAGATGTTTTTCTATGATTTCTTTTTCTATGATTTATGGTTTCGTTAAATAATAATAATGATAATAATAATAATAATAATAATAATAATAATAATAATAATAATAATAATAATAATAATAATTGTTATTATTATTATAATATGTGGAAATATGGGTTTTACAACATTACACAAAACATCCTACAAATACAAATACAAATACTAATAATAGCCCTATTCTAATAGAAACTAGGAGGCAACCCAGCTGCGGTGTGATAACTGGTGTATCAGGCCATGCGGCCATGAAAGCTGATATCCACCCCATCAACGCTATAATGATGACATTGGCTCCAAATCTTCGTAGAGGGAGACATGAGGGTGTCATCTACGAGCGTCATCTACAATAACAAATTCGTAAATAATAGAATACAAGTTTTATTAAAACTAAAATTTATGTAAATGCTTGACGCTTACTGGGACATAGTGGTTCCCTAGATGAGCAATCGCCATGACACTATTTCACACAGGACTATTGAGAGCTTCACTCGCAATCATCGGGAGGCATGTGTGAGGACCGCGCTCGGATAGTATGACAAGTGCACAATGGAATCTAGTAGCAAATGGCAATCCGACCATTGGCGTCTCCATCCAGAATTAGTCTGTACTGACCCGATCGATCAATTCATCAATATGTGTAATATAAGACCACACAGGTGCATACGTCTCGTAGTGGGTCCTCAACTCCAAAGCCATCTCCTACCGCATCCTCGTCCAATTATCATGCCTCCACCCAACCAGATAAGCGAGTGCCCTGTATCCGTAATTACCGCCTCCTAAGACATCAGTAGCGCTGACGATGAATTGCCTCATGAAGGTGGGTACATGGACATCGAGATCAACTTCAATGTGTCCTTCTTCTTCAATCATCGAACGATATACATCTTCCACTTCTTTGTCCTCTTCCTTTTCCTCTTCCTCTGGAACATGGCTAAGTGCGACCCCAAGCATAGAACGAGTGCCTATTCCGCGTTGTTGAAGATGCTCCAGCCAAGTCATGTTTCTTGGTTGGACCTTTGAGTTCTTCCTTAGCCTACCCTTCTTCTTCCTATGGAGAGATGGCTCCGTCAAATCCTCCTCCTTGGGTTAATTGAGGTTCAGGTATTTTCGACCAACTTGGTGTTTGACGGTAGGATCAATCTTGCCCTTGTAGAAGTCTTGTATTATCCTCGTCCAAATCTCGTCATTTGGATCGAGGGCTTTGGGGGCCACTAGTTCATCTACTCCCCTTTGGCCTTCCCACCCCAATTGCTTCCAGAAATCATGAATCATTGAAAGCTGAATAGGCATGCATTCATTGATACAAACAAGGACTTGGTGAGGGCATGGTAGTCCACGAGCCGTTATCCAACACGCATCGTCGCATATCGGATGGAAAGCCTTTTTTGGGTCATATATAGCGCGGATATGGGCAAACAACTCTCCTATACAATTGTTGGAAACCTTCCCTAGAAGGCGAGAGAAGACGGCTCGTCCATATGTTTGATGGACAACAGGGTGATAGTACGGTCCCGTTCCATCTCTCCTCTAATGGTGTGCACCTGAATGTTCACCATGGCGTGCATCTTTCTTAAAATAGTGATGAACCCCTCAACAAAAGACTCCAAATAATCCTTCAATAAAGAGTGTTGGGACTCAGCCTTGAAAAATATTTCGTTAATTTAGTGCCAATAGCAAAAATAACTGTTTGAGATTTTTCTCGTAAGGAAAATTAATTAGCTTACTTGTTCGTGGTCCTTGTAAACAAATTGAGACAATGATCGATGTATGCTCTTACAATGTGATCACGCCAAGGAGTAAGCCAATTCCTATGGAGGTATGCTAATAACAACATATTAAGCGACTTTTGTACTCCAATTTGACCATTCCACAGTAGACGAATTCGTGCCTCGTACTCTGCTACAATCGTCAAGCAAAATAGTTCCCATGCTTTGTTTACAGTAGATGCTTGATGTTTGAAAGCATGACCGCAACGACGTTAACCAACCCCGTCAACATCACGATTAGTGACAACAACTTCTGGTATTTTTCCAACCATTTCGAACACCTCCCGCAACTGATATAACACCCATTCGCAGTGATCTTGGGTCTCTCTTGCCATAAATGCAAACCCAGTGCTAAAAGTGTGCCCTGTGCAAGTAAACCCTACCATCTCACTCAAGGGCATGTTATACCTGTAATGTTAAATAATTTGAATAAGTTAACGTGCAAAACTTAATGTGCAAAGTAAAGACGCATTTATTATAAATACTTACATATTCGTTTTGTATGTCGCATTCATAATCACAACATACGGAAACAACTTTAGCAGATTCAACGACTTGGGGTGGGCAAAGAAAAAGTATATTATCTCGTTGCTTCCACTCGGCTCGATCGATAATCAAGATAGTACCCATTTGACTTTAAGAAATGGAGTGTGAATTGAGTTACCGTCATTCAGCTCATCTCCTTCTTCAATACCTCATGCCGAAAAGTGTACAACTGTCTCATCGATGTTGTCATGTCCGGCCACTATGGCTTAAGTATGTCATAACAAACTTCGGCTCACCATGTGCGAGGATTAATAGCCTTGCATCCTCCTTTTGCTCATCGGTCAAGCGGCCAGCAAAAGCACACCCATCCAAACTAGTGGAAAGGTCGTGATTTTGGCGACCGGATTTCACGCTTAGCCGCCAACGATGGGTCCTCCTGTCCCGATCTCCAACCAACTCGAACGAGCAGCCAATCTTCCTGCTACGTGGTTTTTCCCTTAGATCATCACCAACTTGTAGGGTCTGCATAATAACGCCAAATTTCCCCTTCTTCTTTGGCTTGTACTCACCGACCAACACACATGCTAAAAGGACCTTCGTTTCCCATGAGTTTTTAATAGTCAACACCATGTTCAAATTCCGTCCTATTTCTCTAGCCCATTTTAGCATATCTTTCCGTACCGACCACTCATTATCAAACTCAAAGTGGATAGAAAAAGCGGCATACTATAAGCAATTGATTAAAAAATTTAGAGCGTTAAAATATTAATTAAATATAACAAATACTTAATTATAACTATTATAAACTCACAAATTCTTCACAATAAAGTATAAAATATGATTAATTATAATAATTATGAGAAATTAAAACTAACAATTTCTACTCAACTAATTTAACAATTATAACAACTATAAAATAAAAAACCCAACAATATCTAAACAACTAAATTTGACAAATGATTAATTGTAAGAACTATAAAATAATAAAACTAACAATTTCGTAAATAATGTATTACATACCACTTCTTCATTTTGATGCAAAACGACCTTGTTTTGATGTCCACTATAGGGAATTCCATCTAAATTGTCGTCTTCATCGACGTGGTCCTCATTTAGATTAACCGAATTTGAACTATAATGGCCTCGCCCTCCAAAATTTGACCAAAAATCCGACATTATTTTCGTAGAGATATGAAGACTTTGGTGTAATTGGAGATGAATCTTGGGTGAAATGCGGAATCCGCGAAGACAATAGAAGCGCATGACCCTTTGCATGTACTTTGTCTTATAAATAGCCGGGGTGAAACTCATTTTTTACCGTTAAGGTCTAGATAGCATTAGCGGTAGCCGCTACCGATTACATTTCCAAGAGTAACGACCGCTACCGCTACCCTGAACAGCTAAAAATTGAAATTTTTTTTAATAGGATTTACAAAGTAGTGGTAGTTGTCTCCACTACCGCTATACTTTGTTCAGTTTTTTTAAAACACAACGGTAGGCTATACCGCTATTAAAAAAGTGGTGCGCCTTACAACTCTGACCGGGACACTCTAATTCCGCGATTCGACAACTACAAATAAGGTAAATAAAAGGACAAATTGAGTTCATTATATACTTAACTAATCATTAATTTGATTTTAGGTTGAAAATTAACCATCCATCTATATGTTTTAAATCAAGTACGAATCAAAATCAGGTTAAATCATATCCATAGCCGACTCAGTAGCGAAGAGAAACCAAAAATTTGATGACTAGTATGTTGAATTTTAGCAAAATCAAAACAAAACAATCAACCGAAATAAAGGAGGGGAAATGTTGAACATAGAAGACAATTAGGATAAAGGTAACAGGACGTGAACAAAAAACAAAAATACTCCTGAAATCTAGAAAATAAAACTAAACGTGTGTGTAACTCAAGAATCCAATAAACAAAATTTATAATATATTAAACTCGCAATTTTCACAATAAACCTCATTTTCAACCATTCATATTCAGTAATAATAATGATAATGATATTGATACTTTTTACATCATTTATTCCTTTCACATGCATAAGAAATTTCATATGTTAAAAAAAATTCCCATTTTTTGTGATAAATTATTATCTTCCTTGTAAAAATGTAGGAAAATAGAATTAGAAATAGAAATATATAGAAGGCTTCCCAGCGCTATTTCTATGAATAAAATTTCAACGTCTCTTTTCGGGGCCCACTCTCGCAGACTCACAGTTGATCTGATCTACTCACTCAAGTCCTCACTACACACTTCTACATTCCTTTTCACCGCTTCCTTCCTCCTCGCGTTTTCGTTTGGAATCAATCACACCCCCACTCAAATTCTCCTGCTTCTAGAGAATTCCATTCAGAGACGAAGCTTCCTGGAGTTTCGGTTAGCATTTTAGTTCGTTGATTCGCTATTTTCATACTCTAGCCTTTTATTTTGGATTTCTGCCGAGTAGAGCTTTTTCAGAGCTCCGATTAGGTTTATCCGTCGGAAAATTTTTGTTTCCCCCCCTTTTCAACCGAATTGCATATACACGTCATAATTTTGAACGTTTGCACTCGGATTTTGAACGTTTGTTGAATGAAAAATGTTTTTTTTTTGTCTGAAATCCTTGATGCGAATCTATTGAGAGGATCTCAATTATTTGCATGTAAAATAAAGCTTAAGAATGATGGTCATATATTCTCCTCTTTCTTTTGTTAAATTGTGAACCGAATGGATCTTTAACACTTCTGCTATTGAGATTTCAGGTCCTTGGCTTAAAAGTAAAATGGGGGAAAGGAACTATGTCTGAATCTTTGCTTTGTCTGTTTATTGTTTGTTCAGAATACTAATGTTACTCTTTGGCACTTGGAGCACAGGGATTTGGAGTTGATCGTCTTCTATCTTGTAATTTTGTTCACTGGAATGCTTCTTTATCTTCATTATGAGTTCAGAATTCCAGTTCATACACCTTTATCTTCAGAAATACAAACACCTTTATTTCTCCACCCCTTATGTTGTAATTTTGTTTCATGAATTGATTATAAGTTTAATGCTATACATTCTTTAATACTATTTAGCCACATTTATAATCTTGCATGTTTTCTTAATGCACTAAAGTGTATGGTACTTTTGTTTACACAGATGAAATGGCACCTACAGGCTCCGAAAGGCTAATGTTGCAAAATGAGAGACGTTCTCTGGTAGTTGAGATGCCAAATTATAAGCAGCGCAGAGTTTTTGCTGTTCGTGATTTTCCTCCAGGCTGTGGATCAAATGCACCAAAAGCTGATATTAGAGGCAATGGAGCGGTATGTTACAGTGATAATGTGCAGAACAATGAGCATTCTGCTGGTGACTGTCTGGAAGTTGAGAACAAGAAAACTTCATCTGCTGCTGAGAGCCATGCTTTGTTACATGATGTAGATAAGTCTGTGCATGCTGTCCAAAAGGCTGGTGGCTTGAATTGCTGAAAGAAGAACATACAGTTTCTGACTTTCCTGAAGTGGAGAACATGAAACCTTCTGCTGCTGCTGCTGAGAACCCTGCTTTGTTACAAGGTGTAGATAAGTCGGTGCACGTTGCGCTAAAGGCCATTGAGCTTGAATTGATGAATGATGATTCATTTGATGGTCTGGAGAACTTGTCAAAGAGCTTGGAACCTACTGAAATGTCTGAAGAATCGCTGCCAAGATCCTGCTATTTATCAGAAACATTGCAAGAGAATATTGAATCTGTTGCCAAAGAATTACTTCGTGAAACACAAGAGCCATTAAAAGATGCGATGGAAGACCAGCTGAGAATACCAGGTGTATTGAGCAAAAGTGATAAAAAGATCTCTGCTCAGGAGGAAGAGATGGTCTTTAGTGCAGTAGTTCCTTCTGCATTTGTCTGGAAAGAGAAAAATAACCTGCCTAGAAGAAGAGTTTCTGCCATAAGAGATTTCCCTCCTGGGTGTGGAACACATATTCTTGCAAATAAAAAACACATGCAGTTGCAGCCTCCAAAGTCTTCTGAGGAGCTGTATAAAGTGACAGACCCGAAGAGCAAAAAATGTGTTAAAATATTAAGAGTGGCATATGATAGGAAAATGGAGAAAGGAGCTTCTGAGGGCAGAGACGGGAGAGAGGTGGCTTTGTATGATAAAAGAACAGTGTCTTCCGATCATGTAAAAGGTATAGGCATTCAAAAAGGTCTGATGGGTGCAGTTAATTGTCCAAGGCAGCAGGAAATTGCTACATCATCCTGCGTGGACGCAAAAGATAACAGGTGTGAAAAAGGCATTGCTGGCAAGAAACTGAAACTGAAGTCGCGTTTCCTTAAAGCCAGGGATAACGAAGAAATAGAAGAAGGTGTTGTTCCAAGTAAACTGCTTAGAATGGGTGACAAAAACCCCGCTGAGAATGATAGACGACAGAAACAACCTTCATCAATGGCACAATCACATCAGGTTGATGTTAGCCTTCCTCCAATTGATCCTTCTATTTTGATTGACGGACTTGCTCGTAATAAGGTTAGGGAGACCCTAAGATTATTTCAGGCTGTTGTTCGAAAGCTTTTGCAAGGAGCAGAAACCAACCCAAAGGAGCAAAGACAATTCAGGAGAGTTGATCTACAAGCTTCGATGATATTGAAGGAAAAAGGCAAATATTGTAATGCAGTAAAACCGATCATTGGAGACATTCCAGGGGTAGAAGTTGGTGATGAATTCCATTACCGTGTTGAACTTATGATCATTGGACTTCACCGCCCTCCACAAGCTGGCATAGATTCTGAATGTGATTGGGCTCTTGCAACAAGTGTTGTAGATTCTGGAGGTTATGACAACAAGGCGGATGATTATGATGTGTGGATATATACGGGTCAAGGAGGAAACTTGACTTCTCGAGATAAGGAGCCTGAAGACCAGAAGCTTGAGAGAGGAAATTTAGCCCTGAAGAACAGCATGCTTAAAAAGAATCCTGTAAGGGTTATCCGAGGAGTCAAAGATACAAAACCTTCTGAAGCAAGACGTAAGGTTTCCACAACATACACTTATTATGGGTTGTATACTGTGGAAAGATATTGGGCAGAGATCGGGCAACATGGTAAGAAAGAGTATAAGTTTGAGCTGAAGAGAGTTCCGGGCCAACGTGATCTTCCTTGGAAAGAAGTGAAGAAATCCAAGAAATTTAAAATTAGGGAGGGTCGTTGTGTAAGTGATATATCAAAAGGAGAGGAGAAGTTTCCAATTTGTGCTGTCAATACCATGGACGATGAGAAACCCCCTTCATTTACGTATATCTCACGCATGACATACCCTGGTTGCAAACGTCGAGGGTGTGACTGCATAAATGGATGCTTAAATTCCACTGAATGCTCTTGCGTTGTCAAGAATGGAGGGAATATCCCATATGACTTTGATGGAGCGCTTGTTGAAGCAAAGCCCCTTGTATACGAATGTGGCCCATCTTGCAAATGCCCTTCTTCATGCTACAACAGGGTTAGCCAACATGGTATTCAGTTTCAGCTTGAGATCTTTAAAACTGAAAGCAGGGGCTGGGGAGTGAGATCCTTGTCTTCTATTCCTTCAGGGAGCTTCATTTGTGAGTACACCGGGGAGCTTCTGGAGGACAAGGAAGCTGAAAAGAGAACTGGGAATGATGAATATCTGTTTGATATTGGGCGGAATTGCAATGATCACTCTATCTGGGAAGGTCTTTCGGCTCTCATTCCTTATGCTTCATCAAGTTCTTATGGAGTAGTGGCATATTCGGGGTTCACCATTGATGCAGAAAAATGTGGCAATGTGGGAAGGTTTATTAATCATAGTTGTTCTCCAAACCTACATGCGCAGAACGTGCTTTATGATCATGGTGATACAAGAATGCCCCACATAATGTTCTTTGCTGTCGAGAACATTCCCCCTTTGAAAGAGTTGACTTGCCACTACAATTACAAGATTGGCCAGGTTTATGATAAAGACGGGAATGTCAAAGTAAAGAATTGCTACTGTGGCTCTTCGAACTGCACTGGTCGGATGTATTGATAGAGTATCTTCAACTTAACTGTAAGTAACTTTTACTCTTAAATTATTTGTTTTGCATATCATTTGACTATTTGAATGTTCATTTATTAGGAATAATACCAGTAAAATGTGCTAGCCTTTTCATGGATTTATTCTGTGAGAGATTAGAATTCTTATTCTTCTAGTATTCTTGTGCTCATCTTTAAGTAGGGCTTGAATCTTGAGTAATTAGTTAGTTTTCACATATTGAATAGTAGGAGTGGCTATACTTTTCTCCATAGTCGTCTTACTTTTCTCAATCTCCCCGGGTATGTGATTCTGTTGGGGTTAGTAAGAAGGAACTTTGCAATGGGGCATAATATTTTGGTTTTGGGATTTGATTTGAGTTGTGACACTGCCATGTTGGGAACCTGGCAATTAATGGAAGTTACACTGCAAAGGTTAATTTAGGAGTTGCCTCTCCTGTGCTATATTCTTAATTTTTATTTAAAACATTTTGGATATTCAGGAACACTGCTTCATGCACTAGTATGGCATTTGTATAGAGCATATTCACTAATGTTATTGACACATTTTTAAGCAGTGAATTGGGACTTGGATTTTTTGCAGTAAAATCTCTAGCTAAGATGATGACAAGGAGTAGAGGAATTTCCCTTACAAGCTCAAAAGAAGGGAGCAACTTTTAAGCCATTTGCCCCTGAGTTCGCTTCTCTTGCTTACTGTTGACACCCATTACAACTCGTCTTTTGTTTACTGTATATAATTTTGGTAAGGGTTTGTAGATTGACCTGTGCACTTTGGTCCATCTTAAGTAGGCAGATTTATAATCCAACTGGTTTAATGAAGACCTTAATGGTTTCACTAAAAGCTGTATAATGTAATAATATTAGTGCAACTACCTACGTATTTTGTGATCCAAACTTGGTCTATAAATATATATATATATATATATTATAGTATTATACTATTAATTAGTATTATCCAAACTTGGTTCTCTGAAACTGGTTGTGATGATTTGGGAATGTATTCATCATACATTTCCTCCATTGACGCTAGCTACTCCCTGAACACCCACCCTTTCATTTTAAAATTACTTGTATCGGTGTAAGCTTTCCAAGATGTCCACCACTTGAGCCATGGTGGGTCGGGCCTTGTGATCTAGTTGAAGACACCTTTGTGTAAGTCGGGCCATCTCAAACGCCTCCTCGAGCGGATAACCCTTTCCCTTTAATCTCTCATCCACTATGGTTTCCACCTGTTTCTTGTCACATAGGCAAGCTTTTGCCCTCTCCAAAGTGCTTTGTCCAGCTTTCTCGATTCCGTGAGTTGCACGCAAACCGGTTAGTATCTCAACAAGTACAACTCCAAACATATACACATCACTCCTCACGTATAAATGCCCTGCGCATTATATATTATAAATCATCAATTGCACTCAATCCTATTACCGGAATACCCTACATTAATATAACTAGTGTAAGAATGAAGTTGATGATGAGTAATCAATCATAATACCTGTGCACATGTACTCTGGTGCGCAGATACCACCAGATCCGACCACTCGTGTGGACACGTGCGAGTTTTCATCATTTGGGCCAAGTTTGGCTACTCCAAAGTCAGAGATTTTGGCATTGAATTTCTGCCACCCAAAACAAATTATTAGATAGATGATCTACTTTCTTGAATTGTGCATTTGGTAATATACTACTGTAGTTGATAATCTAGAAATTTATCAACCTCGTCAAGGAGAACATCTGATGACTTCAAATCTCTACAGATGATTGGCCTATCTTGAGCATGTAAGAAAGCTAGTCCCCGAGCTACTCCTAACGCTATGCTCACCCTTGCTTCCCAAACTAATGGCTCTGCAGGGGAAAATGCTGCAAAGTTTGCATTGGAGTCAACACCAGTACACCACTTCATAAATACTTGTTAAAGTTCTTAAGCATTTGAAACTGACCGTTGTAAAGATGTGTATCCAAGCTTCTATTTGGCATGTATTCATACACAAGAAGCAATTCCTTGTCCTCACAACAATAACCTAGCAGCTTAATAAGGTTCGGGTGGGAATGGCTTCCCAACAAAGCTACCTCGTTCTATACATGAATGAGCATACTGTCTTAGAAGATTATCTTATCTTGTATTCAATAAAGATTGGAATCTAACTTTATTTTTACCTGCCCTTCTTTGAAACGTTGCAAACTTGTTACTCTCTCCAACCTCTTGACAGCAACATGAACATCAGACCTTCTATGATCTTGACACCGCGGAATTGGTTTAAGATTATTCAAGAAACCAGCGAATTTGAAATTGCTTGTAGATGGTGAAGTCTCCTCCACACTTATACGTCCCTTGTAGACGCACCCAAAAGACCCTTGCCCTAAAATTGATGTATGTTCGAAATTGTGAGTAGCCCTCATTAGCTCACTAAAGCTAAAGACTCTAAGATTTGGGGCTTCCATGTCGCGTGGAATTTCTAATATCAACACAAATGGAACACAACCTTAATTACATCATAAATACTTCTTTCATGAAACAAACAAATTCAATTAAGAGAACTAAAACTTGGGTTTGAAGACAACAGCTACAAAACATTATTTAAATTCTTGAAATACCCATATTGATAGAGTGAATGAAAAATATTCATACCTTCAGATGATGAAGCTGAACTAGTAGGTTCAATTCATGGAATGAAAGAGGATTCAATTAATATATTGGGTTGCATCTTGATTTCTTGTGCTAGTAGTTGGACTTTGAAAAGTAAAGGGCATCAAGTCAAAGGCGATGTTCTAAAGACTTCTGTAAAAACGTGTAGTGGGTATACTTTTCAGTTTGTCTTCAAAAATTCCTTTCTCCAATTTGAGAGCTGCAAATGTGATTTTTACCTATTTTTTATGTTGAAATGTAAATAGTTTTATATAAGTGTTTTTAAATTATGAATCTTTATATAATTATTTTTCGATCTAAATATTTTTATTACTCCGTATTATTTTAGAACTCAAACTGTTGAACTAATTCATATTTTCAAACCAAGTAAAGAGTAGTGGACTCAAAGTTAGACCAAGTAGACAACGTACAAACCGACTTTATGTTTTTTTTTGTCAGAAAATTGACTTTATGTTAGAACTAAGAGAAACTGATAAATGGGCATGAACCAAAATTGAAGACTCGTGTGGATAATAAGGCTTCGACCAAAAAAAAAAAGGCTCGAGTAAGTTTTTACTGGTGACACGAATCGCATACCCGAGCTCCATTTATAGGGATTTATAGACGTCTAGGGGTTTTTGGAACATTTTGGAGTTGTATAGATCGAGCATTCCGGAGTGATCTAAGGCATCTTAAAACTTAATGGGACTTTCTAGCCTTCTAGGGTTGTGTGGAGCTCTCTAGCATTGTATAGAAGCTTATAGCATTGTCTAGAGTACTCCATACTAGTATAGAAGGGTCCAGAAAATTATGAAATCTTAGGAAGATTTCTAGGAAGGAGGGATCTAGAGTTCTCTAAGCAAGAACTTCTCTAGAATCCTCCTTACCCATGTACTCCACACTTGTATAGAACTTCTCTAGCAAGAACCCCCTCATTTGCAATCCATCCAAGCACACTTGTAATCAAACCTTGTAAAGCATCCCAAGTAATACAAAGCTCTCTTTTTCCACATTCCATCTAGTCTTTTTCTCTTAGCTTTCTAAGCTAGAGTATTCGGGTCTAAAGGTTTGACTTAGCTACTTTAAAAGGGTTCCGACTTAGCTAAGAGTCGCACGATTCTGGAAGATTCTCCTAACCCGTGTCACTGGCAAATAGTATAGAAAATTCAACATTTTATCAAGAGATCTTGAAATTAACACAAACAGTACACAAAAATTACAAATTTCATTAAAATGCCCTTATATGGACAAAGAGATTACCAAACCAAGGAGAAAGCAAAAAAAGTATTGTATGAAGTTTGAATCCCTCTAACGGTGTGTATGGAGAAAGTGAATTGGGAGGGTCGCCCCCAACAATAGGCGTCTACAGTACCCGAAAAGGGATTAGTCTTCAATCCATATAAATTGGAGACCTTGGGAAACAAAAAAAAGTATTGTATTCGATATTAAAGTGAAAAATAAGAATTTTTTCATATAAAATCAAAAGTAATAAATTTTACCTACTTTTTCGATGTAAAGTGCAAATTTTATGATTTGCAAGAATTTCAACTTCATAGATAATAAATTCATGTAATTTTTATGAACAAGACATAAAACATGTGACTACTACTTGAAAATTTTATATAGTGCTTTATAGGAATGGAGCATGAACTAAATGAGGAGTTGCACACTTGCACACATATTAGCACAAACTCGTTTCACACTTCAATTATAACTAGTTCAATCTAGGTACCTTTGAGAGGAAACTCGACTCAAATCCACTAGATCTCAAGAGTGTTACAAAGTAAGGATAAACATAGCAACAAAAGAGCAAAGGAGCAAACAAAAAGAAAATAAAAATGAGAAAACAAAAGAATCAAAGAGTAAGGTAGAAGAAGAAGATCTAGGGTTTCGGGCCCTTAAGATTCATGAAGCTTCGAGATGGAACTTCATTGGATATCAACCGCCAAGGATCACCAAGAGCAAGGTCGCCATCGATTAACTCCACTATGAGGTCACCTGAATTGCCACCAGCTCTTTTTTCTATCTCTCTTTCTTTTCTCTGTCTTTCTCTAGATCTTTCTTGCGCCATGAGTGAATGAGCAAGCAACTAGGTCACCCAAGCTTATAAAGCTAGGGTTAGAGGCGAGCTTCAAAATATTGTGTTCCACTTAAGTCGGTGATCCGTGAGCTAGCCTTTGGATCAGAAACGCGCTTGTTGGGCTTTGTCTCCCATTTGATATATGATCCTAATAGACAAAGCTAGCCCACAATTTTGGTTTAGCCCATTACCTCCAAACTGGTTAATTATAGAATTAGGAAGTCACAGACCACCAACACGGGTTTAACTAATTCGTCCATGAACCTGGTTCTTCTAATGTGTCCTTATTAAAATTTCTTCCAAAATTAGGCACCCACCTAACCTTTTAAAGAACCCTTATTTTCCTATCATGCATTCTCACTGGAATAGTCTCCATCCCTTGAATGGGTAAAACAGTATGATAACCCAACATGAAAATTCTATCATCACACATATTTAATGATTCAAAAAAACTCTTATTAGAAGTTTCCAATCATTGTCACAAGGATTAGTAGAGACCAAAAGTAGTCCATGAGAATACTGAGAACAGGATTCAAACACATTTGACACACCATTGTTATCCTTAGATTATTCTTTTCATCCGTATTATTTTTATGGAAATAAGAGGAATGATGACCAGTTATACCACAATAATACCACTGCACATTATTGATGTCCGCCTTTTTAGTCATGTTTTTAGGGTGTGTTTTTAGTGTGTTCGAGTCTTTTTCTTTAGTTTTGTGTTTTGTTTTGAATCGTTTGTGTAGGTTTTCGTATTTTCTTAAGATGTGGAGTCTACATAAGCTTTGGTGGTGTTTTGTAGGTTTTTAGAAGCTATTTGGAGCACTTTTGAGGAAAAGAGTGAAACTGAGGAGAAACACTTAAGGAAAAGCTCAGTGAACGAAGTTCATAAAGTCATTGAAGATCAAGTTCGATCTTGGAAAGATATAGAGAAAATCGTTACAAAGACATAGGAAAAAGAATCGAGTCAAACGGAGTTGTAACAAATCCGCTACGCAAGTTTTACTCAAAGCTGTTCGTAGTGTTGTAACAGGCTCGGTACCGAGGCATCCTGTGTCGTAGCGAAGACCGAGTCGGCGCAATTAAAGGGCTTTTATCATGTTTCCTTTTATGTTATTAGATAGATAGAAGGAATATATCTTATTAGAAGATTTATTTCCTTATAGATAGCTTTTAGATAGATTAGTTTCTCTATAAATACTTTTGTCTAGCCTTTGTTTTTCTCTACCAATCAATTAACCTAGTTTAGGGGGAGAGCAGGAGAGAAGAGAGAGGCGTGAGAGAGGGGGACGAGATTGTAGAGTTACTTGGAAGACAAGTTTTGTTTGGATTCAAAGTTGTAAGGTTTCTCTTTTATTTAATTCAGTTGTTCTTTATTATGAATAGTGAGTAGTTTTATTTCTCTAAGGTTGGGGTTGAACCCAACAATGGTTTTGCATGCTTGTTAAGATCATGTCTTGATTGTTTTTATTGCATGATTCTATTCTCTTGTTCTTAATCCTTGAAACGAAAGCTGATAGGAATTTCTTATTCATTGTTGAAGCGAAAGCGGAAACCTTGAATCAGAATAGTCAATTTAGGGTTTTGAAGCGAAACCGGATCTATCCTAGTTGAAGTAGAAGAGATTAGATAGTAAGTTTATTGATAGGATGAAAGTTAATTGATTTACTTGCTTTGGTTGACGAAAGCTAACGCCTTTATATGATAAAAGCATGATCTTTATGTTTCATAAGCGTTTGTATGCATGATTATTGTTGTGGGGATACCCTAAACCTTAGATTTTCTCTTTCTCTTGATAAAAACCCTAGCTTTGTTGATGACTTGCGCTCCAAGTAATAAAATTTGATACATTACTATCTCTCGTGGACGAACCTGACTCCCTTGTACTCAGCGGGGTCTTGATTATAAATTTATTTGTTGTCAAGAAACCCTCTCAACAAATTAACGTCGTTGCCGGGGAGATTTCAATAGTGCCAAGTTTTGTTCTTTTTGCATTTTTTGGGACTTAGCCTAGTCGGTAACGACCCCCCTAGGGGGCCTAGGGTCGGTACCGACCCTGCTGGGCAGCCCAGTTTCTGTGCTTTTTCTGTTTATTTTCTAGGTCACTGTCGAGTCGTTACTGACCCTATCCAGGTCGGTACCGACCCTGTCGACAGGTAGTTGCTTCTTTCTTTTCAGTTTTTGTTTCACGAGATCGCTGCAAGCTCGATACCGACCCCTTGGGCCTCGGTACCGACCCTCTCCGAGACCCCGTTTTGCCTTTTGATTTCATTTTTGTTTGTGTTTTTGCTTACAACGTATGCCAGCTGAAGGACGTCGAGTTGTCTCTAATCCAGTAGTACACTCTGAACCCGAGCGATCCTTCCACTGTCGATTAAGAGAACACAAAGTCTTGGCCATAACACATGAAGAAATGGCACAACAGATGACTGCACTCCAGAGGCAGCTCGATGTCGTGCAAGTAGATAAAGTCGCTCTACAAGAGCAACTCAATGCCTATCCAAGGAATGCTAAACAGTATATGCATCCAGAACTAAGGGTGCTAGAGTTCGCAATTGTGCTTCCGGAGATAGAGAAGAATTTTGAGATTAAGTCTCAATTCATATCCTTAATAAAAAGGGCTCAGTTTGAAGGGAAACCTACTGAGTGCCCTATGGAACATATTAAATTTTTTTTGATTTATGTGACACTATTGTTGCTGACGGTGTCTCTTTAGAATATGTTCTGTTAAAAGCTTTCAGGTGGTCTCTTACAGGAAAGGCCCTGAGTTGGTTAGAGAGCTTACCTCCTAAGTCTATCAGGACTTGGAAGGCTTTGTATGATCAATTTTTAACAAAGTTCTTTCCTTCTGCTAAGACAACGGAGTTAAGAAAACGTATCACCTCCTACCACCAGCTGCCTAACGAGAAATTTGTGGAGACGTGGGAGAGATTCAAGGAGATGCTCAAACAATGCCCCACTCATGGGCAACCACAATATGTACTCCAAGAAATCTTCTTCCAAGGGATCAAAGCTGAGACGAAAAATCGCATCAATCTTCACACTGTTTGCGGTTTCATAGAGATGGATCCTAATGCGACGTGGGCATTGCTTGACATATTGACAAATTATGATGCAATGAATGGCACACAACAAGCCCAACAGCCCCAAAGAAGGCTCTACAATCCAAACAGGGATGAGGTCGACCCTGAAGTGGAACACCAATTCTTGCAAGATGAGATCAACCGCCTGAAGAAGCAGGTAAGTTATCTTAAATCATCTCCTTCTTATCAAGAATGTGGGTCTTAATCCCATGCTACTTCTGCCTGCACTAACTTGCAACAGGTCCGTGCTACTAAGGCATATGAAGAAGCTTACTATATGAGAGGTCCATATCAAAACCAAGGTAATAATTTTTATGCAGGGAGGAATAACAATCAGCCCACCTAGGGGAACTATGGCCAAGGAAGCCAACCTCCTCAACAAGATCAGAGGTTTCCGCCTTATAGACCCCCGGGCTATCAAGAGCCACCATCATGGGTCCAAGGGCTACAAGAGGGTATTAATGGAGTCCACAACAAGAGTGACGGAGTCCGACAAGACCTAAAAGGTGTACATGTACAATTGGGAGAGATCGAAACATGGAGAAAAAGTGTAAACTCCCAACTTGGCAAACTAGCTGCACGAATTCAAAGACCTCAAGGGCAATTACCGGGTCGTCCCGAGGAAAACCCTAGAGGACAAATTACAGCTATTCACCTAAGGAGCGGAAAGACACTACCGGACCGTGCTGACGCCAAGGAGAAAGAGCATGACAATGAAGAGAATACTCCAGCCAAACTCGTTACCGACCCCAAGAGGGTCGATAACGAGGCACAACCAGTCGGTACCGACCCCACACTGGTCGTTACCGAGTCTTCTAGGCAAGGTAAGTCTTCTGAACCAAGCTCTTAGTTCGTTACCGACCCCGTCAGGGTCAATACCGACCCATCTACACCGATCGACCCTCTTATCGATTCGGTAGGGCCTCGATCCGGGTCTCTCTCTATCCCGAGTCCGTAAAAAACTCTTCCCTTCCAGATTAAGAAGTCTGACGATGTCACAGAAGGAAAGTTTAGACGGTTTGTTAAGATTCTTCAATGCTTTAATATTTCAATTCCATTCACTGAAGCCCTTAATGAAATGCCTGCCTACACTAAATTTTTAAAAGAGATTTTGAGTAGGAAAAGATCTATCTCAGAGCTATCAAGTGAAGTCCGATCTATAAAGCTCCCTGAAAAACTCTGTGATCCAGGTAAGTTTGCAATTTCAATTGGTATTAGGACTCACCGTTTTAAAGCTTATGTGATCTAGGTGCCAACGCCAGTTTAATACCATTGTCTATCTAGACCAAAGCTAACATGGGACCACTAGAGCCTATTGATATGAATCTCTACATGGCGGACGGATCTTCTGTAAAAGTAACTGGAGTCGTGGACGACGTTCCTATACAAGTTGGAAAATTTTTTGTTCCCAACGACTTCATTGTGCTAGATATGCCTGAGAACCTTGTGGTGCCAATCATTCTTGGAAGACCATTCTTAGCCACCGCAGGGGCACGTGTAGATGTCAAGAAGGGACTTCTCACGTTTGATATTGGAGAAGAGAAGATCGAATTTCATTTCAATTTGCCCGTAAGCGAAGTGGCTAGTTGTAGTATTGAGGGACCTACCGATCCACCATGGTTCGGTACTGATCCATCTCTGAGTACAGAAACGGGAAAAAGCAATGGAGACACATCTACCGAGGAGCCTACCGACCCCCCATGGGTCGGTAACGACCCATTCCTGAAGGAGTACAATGCGAGAGATGGATTCAGGCACGACATCGAGCCACTTCCAGATCCAGCAGGGTCGTTAACGACCCACATAACCTCGGTACCGAGCCCTTTTCTGCTCGATCAAGGTAAGTTTTCTTATTCTGGTTTGATTGATTCTGGTCATGATCCCTTTTCCTATCCTTGTCCTATACTAAAACCTACTGTTAGTCATATGAAGGATTCAAAACCTCCTTGGTTTTTGAATTATACTAACCCTGTTGTAGGATTACCAAGCATACTTGTGGATGATAGAGAGCCAAATATCTTAGAAAGAGGCTTTGAAGCTTTTCCATCTAAGTATGGGGTTTCTTATGATCTCGACATAGCTGGATGGAAGCCGCCCTAATTTCCTAAGGTAAGTTCGTCGGGCTAACGACGTTAAACATAGCGCTTACGGGAGGCAACCCGCTTTTTGTTTTTGTTTTAGTTTTTGCTTTCTTAGATCTTTTTGCTAGCTTTCTTTTGACTTGTTTTTAGGTTAGATTAGTGTAGTAGGGATAGATGTTTTTCTAAAGTGACTCAGGTACAAAAAGAAAGAAGAAGAAGTGCTAAACATGAAGAACAACAATGAAAATCAGTGCACAACCATGCCAGGTTCGGTTACCGACCTTCATGGTTCGGTATCGACCTCTACAGAACCGAAGAAAAATCAAACCTCCTCAAGTGATCAATGGTTTCAGACAGCTTCAGTTTTATTTTGTGAGTTCCCTTTTCTTATCCTCTTTATTTCTTTTTATGTCTTTGCTTTAAACAGTGAGGACACTGTTTGGTTTAAGTATGGGGTATGGGAAAAGGAAACTCAGTTTTGTGTCAGTTTTTGTGTCTTTGTCTGTGTGTTTTAGGATTGATAATACTCCACTTAGATGTTCAAGGATATAATTTAACTTGCTTGATCATGTAATTCCATAGCATGTTTGGAAAGCTTTGCCTGAATCATGATAAAATTGTTTTTTGTGGATTTTTTAGCATGTGAATAATTGAGCACATATAATCTTAGGTAGAAGTGACTGAAATCCAACAAAAATTTCTACCGTGTGAGTTATTTTTGGCCTTATAGGGAGAACATAAAAAATCCTTCTTCTTTTCTTGTGTGATTGTCATTGATATAGTTATCTATTTCTTGAGACCTTTATGAGATTTTAGTTCATTACATGTGAAGTCAGATGATAGAGAACTTATTTTCATAAGCCCTATTAATCCATATCCACCCTTATCTTTATCCTCTTTTTGAAGCCAATTTGAGCCTTAAAGCCTTTTATTTTTAGCTCCACAAAATTATTCCCTAGTCGAGATAAGCTTGACCCTATTCGGGGATTAGGACTTAGTATTGGTTATTGTGATAATTTTTGTTGAGTGAGATTGTTTGGTTCAATTGTGGGGTAATATTGGGTGAGGTAAAGTGAAAGATCTTGCAGTTTGTCATGTAAAAGGAGTATGGTTCCCTGAATGCGCTTGCTATAAAGGAAAAGAAGAAGAAAATGATGAGCAGACATCGTTACAAACCCTACTAGGGTCGGTACCGAGCTTCCCAGGAAAAAAATCAGTGGAAAATCAGAAGGGAAGAAGAAAAGATGAAGAAAAAAGAGTAGAATAGAGAAAAGCGTGCATGAGCAAAATCTTCATTGTTGCTTTGTAAGCAAGATTTGTTGGGATTTTTTTAATGGGTTGAAAGAAATGAGTGTGCGTAATGTTTGAGTGAGTTTGGTATATTGTTTTTGAGAAGTTTTGGATATATGTGAGTTTTTAGGAGTATTTGATTCCCGAATATTATAAGCACCACATAGCCAAAATTTTCCACGCCTATTTTTTATTACCAAGCCCCATTACAACCCGGCCGAATGGAAACTTCTATGAAGTTTTTATTGAGCCTAAGTTCTCTTGATAATTTTTATGTGTTTTGACATCTCTGGTGGAGAGTTTGGTGATATAAGTAACAATGACTATGTTGATTTTTGTATATTGAATTGAGTTGAGAGTTGTTGTTTTAAGCCTAAACACTTGAGAGTTGAGAGAAGCACATATACCTTGTGAGGTTGGATTCTTAGTTGCTTTTGCTTGAGGTTGCTCATATATGTTTGATGACATTAGATTCACTTGTCTATCTATTTCTACTTGTGCTATGATGTTGCTTTTTGATAAGGGCATAGACTTGATATATGTGTTGATGGTTTTGGTTATTATCTTGACTATTGCTTGAGGACAAGAAAGTCTAAGTATGGGGTATTTTGATGTCCGCCTTTTTAGTCATGTTTTTAGGGCGTGTTTTTAGTGTATTTGAGTCTTTTTCTTTAGTTTTGTGTTTTGTTTTGAGTCGTTTGTGTAGGTTTTCGTATTTTCTTAAGATATGGAGTCTACATAAGTTTTGGTGGTGTTTTGTAGGTTTTTAGAATCTATTTGGAGCACTTTTGAGGAAAAGAGCGAAACCGAGGAGAAACACTTAAGGAAAAGCTCAATGAACGAAGTTCATAAAGTCATTGAAGATCAAGTTCGAGCTTGTAAAGCGATAGAGAAAATCGTTACAAAGACATAGGAAAAAAAATCGAGTCAAACGGAGTTGTAACGAATCCGCTACGCAAGTTTTACTCAAAGTTGTTCGTAGTGCTGTAACAGGCTCGGTACCGAGGCACACAGCTCGATACCAGGCATCCCGTGTCATAGCGAAGACCGAGTCGGTGCAATTAAAGGGCTTTTATCCTGTTTCCTTTTATGTTATTAGATAGATAGAAGGAATATATCTTATTAGAAGATTTATTTCCTTATAGATACTTTTGTCTAGCCTTTGTTTTTCTCTACCAATCAATTAACCTAGTTTAGGGGGAGAGGAGGAGAGAAGAGAGAGGCGTGAGAGAGGGGGACGAGATTGTGGAGTTACTTGGAAGACAAGTTTTGTTTGGATTCAAAGTTGTAAGGTTTCTCTTTTATTTAATTCAGTTGTTCTTTATTATGAATAGTGAGTAGTCTTCTTTCTCTAAGGTTGGGGTTGAACCCAACAATGGTTGTGCATGCTTGTTTATGATCATGTCTTGAATTCTATTCTCTTGAAACGAAAGTTGATAGGAATTTCTCATTCATGGTTGAAGCGAAAGCGGAAACCTTGAATCAGAATAGTCAATTTAGGGTTTTGAAGCGAAAGCGGATCTATCCTAGTTGAAGTAGAAGAGATTAGATAGTAAGTTTATTGATAGGACGAAAGTTGATTGATTTACTTGCTTTGGTTGACGAAAGTTGACACCTTTATATGATAAAAGCATGATCTTTATGTTTTATAAGTGTTTGTATGCATGATTGTTGTTGTGGGGATACCCTAAATCTTAGATTTTCTCTTTCTCTTGATAAAAACCCTAACTTTTGTTGAAGGGGAAAATTTGATGAATTTTAATCATTTGTGATTGCCAAAAAAAATTAATTACAAAATACAATTGTGATTAATTTTCTTAAATATAAGCCAAAAAAAATAAGTCTTGTCTCCCTCCTATACTTATGTTGTCGATTTTAGGCCCATATGTTGATCAACCCAAAAAGATTGCTTGAGGCCCAAATGCTTGTCCAAACATATACGGATTTTTATTAAAAACAAAAGACAACAACAAAAAAAAAAAAAAAAAGAAAACTAGTGGCTGTTAATTTGGAGTCCATCACATGCGGTTACTTGTTGTAACCGATGGCATTATTCAAAGAAAAGAAAATCTATTATTCTATAAAAGAACGTAAAATATGAAATCTCAGCCGTTAATTTTACAAGTCCCTTATCTAAGCCGTTAATTTTTCTATTATTCTATTATTCTTTAAAAGAACGTAGATTTTGAAATCTCAGCCGTTACTTTTAAAAGCGTGCTCGAATTGTTATTTTAATGTTCCTCGAAATTCGTGTCGGTGTTGCTTAGCTCTTAAGTAATCTCGGGTAGACCGTAAAAAATATATATTCTTCGAAAATCGTGCTCGAATTGTTATTCTAATGTTCCTCGAAATTCGTGTTGGTGTTGCTTAGCTCTTAAGTAATCTCGGGTAGACCGTAAAAAATATATATTCTTCGAAAATCGTGCTCGAATTGTTATTTTAATGTTCCTCGAAATTCGTGTCGGTGTTGCTTAGTTCTTAAGTAATGTCGGGTAGACCGTAAAAATATATATTCTTCGAAAACCGTTCTCGAATTGTTATTTTAATGTTCCTCGAAATTCGTGTCGGTGTTGCTTATCTCTTAAGTAATCTCGGGTAGACTGTAAAAAATATATATTCTTCGAAAACCGTGCTCGAATTGTTATTTTAATGTTCCTCGAAATTCGTGTCGGTGTTGCTTGGCTCTTAAGTAATCTCGGGGAGACCGTAAAAAATATATATTCTTGCTCGAATTGTTATTTTAATGTTCCTCGAAATTCGTGTCGTTGTTGCTTGGCTCTTAAGCAATCTCGGGGAGACCGTAAAAAATATATATTCTTCAAAAATCGTGCTCGAATCATATTCACTAAAATTGTACTTCCCATTTTTCTGGCGTGCAACGCACGCCCCAGAAACTAGTAAAATAAAAAAAGGGGAAGAAGTGGTGTAGTGGGTGTACGGTTACAAAAGTAATGTCCCTCCCCATGCATTATCTCTATAAAAAGGGATACAAATGTTGAGAGTTATCCCACATGGGAAACTTGAGACTAAAAGTGCTAGTATATAACCCAATGAGCTACTCCACCCATTGCCATATGGTTTTGGGTTGGAACCTCATTGGGTTTGTATGCTAGGCCCGTTACACGCACGACCCCCAGATTCTCGGCCCACCGGACTTTATCGTGGTATCAGAGCAGGTTGCGGTGTGGGTTCTTTCCTGGAGTCTTCGGGTTTGCTGCCCTCATGGGCCCGTTCAGGCAGTCCGCCCAATAAAGGAGCGACCGACCGATCCCAAAAGTGGCGGTTTGCGAGCCTTGAGGGATTGATTCGGACTTGTCGGCCTTATGAGAGCACATTCAAGCAAGCCCGCCCAATAAAGGAGCGACCGATCCAAATATGACGGTTCGCAAGCCTTGAGGGGTTCTGTCCAAGTGTCAACTGGCCCAGGCAGTTGCACTTGAGGGGGCGTGTTGAGAGTTATCCCACATGAGAAACTTGAGACTAAAAGTGCTAGTATATAACCCAATGAGCTACTCCACCCATTGCCATATGGTTTTGGGTTGGAACCTCATTGGGTTTGTATGCTAGGCCCGTTACACGCACGACCCCCATATTCTCGGCCCACCGGACTTTATCAACAAATTACTGAGTTTTGGTTGTGAGGCAAGGACGGCAAAATTAGAGCAATACTGTAACAGGAGGTAGCAGGAAGGGAGAGAGTAAAAAAAAAAGCAAAGTAATCCTCCTTCTCACCTGTTTAATCTTTCGTTTACAAATCAAACGAAAAGGAGAAGAGGAAGGGTAGTTACCTTTCCATTTCTTCCCTTTTTCATCCCCACAAATCCTCCCAAAAGAAATTCCGGTTACGGTATATGGATCAAAGGAGTCCTTCGAAATCACACTTGTGCGTAGTTACGTACTTGTGTACAATTTATCAAACCCACATGTGCGTAGTTACGTACTTGTGTGCAATTCCTTGTAAAAGGGGTGTGTTTGGACTTTGGAACTAGTTAGTTCCTAAAATTCGGAAATTAATTAATTTTCCTTTATAGAATCACTCAGGGTTTCAACAACTTTAAATTTGTAGTTTTAATTAAGACTCAAGAGATTAATTAATCTCACATGAAACCTTCAAAATTAAGGGGAATCTCTGCCCAAATTTACGCAGCCCCGAATTGTAAAAGACTTGGGTTTGGAGTAATTAAAGAAAATTGTTTAAAATTAAACTCCACGAAAGAGGCGTAAATGGGTACAAGTTGGTAATCAAAATTGGACCCGATTGCTCTATTCACAAAACTGTCCGTACAAAAAAAAGGTCCTTTTTCATCAACTTGACAGAGAGGTCCAAGTCATCCAGTTTTTTTTGGATTTTTGTTAAAACATTAAAAAAATGCAAAAGGATAAAAAAGTTGTGAGAAACTGGAAGATGGAGTTTCATACTCCAGGAAAGCCAAAATCGTTTTTTTTTATGTAAAGGAAATGGGGCTTATCCATTTGTTAAAGGTTGGGCTGGGCCATTAAAACAAAAACAAATAAAAGTTCTAGGCCCATGTTGTTTTTAGCCCATCTGAAAAGAAAAGAAGAAAGTAAAGTAAAAGGGCCCAAAATTCAAATGCTCATATGTTATATATGTGCGTTTACATTTATTACATTAAAAAAAATGGAATTTGGGATTAAATACGAGTATAAAACTCGTTTCAAAAATGACATGCTTAATTTGGGTCATTCATCATTTTGGGATATAAAAAATATATGTTCCCAAGATTCAAATAATGACTAATATAAAAATTAGACTATTTAACTCACAAAGCTTAGTCTAAAAGTGTTATTGGTCATATTTAAATTTGGGTCCACAAATCAAATTATTCCTTTACCAGAACTACGTAAAGACTTGACGCCTATAAAAGGCTACGTAGGTAACTCGATATCAAATTTAACATATATCGAGCCCAGTCGCCAAATTTCAAATTAAATCGTTAAAGCGATCGAGACTACCCAAATGATCAAGATCAAAGCATAATTAATTAATTATGCATGACCCATGTCCTCAAAATTAATTTGTGACTAATATAAAGTTATGATCATTTTAAAGCACAAAGCTTGGTCTAAAAATCTCATTAGTCATAATTAATTTGGGTTATAAAATTAAAAGTTCCTTTTTAAGAACTACGTACGATTCGATCCCTTTGAAAGGGTACGTAGGAAACTCAATAAAAGACAAGTGAAATGTCCATCGAGTTCAATCACAACCCCAAATCAAATTAAAGTTTCCAAATCCAAAAACGCGCTTAAAAAATTGTGCACGCCAAATGCGAACGACTAGATCACCCTTCCTAGAAGGTGGGTTTAGTATCATTCGCGTCATGCAAATGATAGTTGGAGCGGTCTAGGCAACCCTTCCTAGAAGGTGGGTTTAGATTCGTTCCTCTGATGCATGAAAAATTACACACACCAAAATCAAATACAAAAACCAAAACACTCTAAACTACGTAAGACTTGATTCTCTTTAAAGAGATACATAGGCAACCCGTCAAAACTCGGGTGCATCCCAAATCATAAAACAAACCAAATACTTTGTACGTGTATGACTTTTAATCAAAAGGGTAAAAAGAAAGGGTCGAACTCAATTTTAAAAAAATCAAATAAAATATGTTTTGCGAATATTTTCACATTTTTTGTTCAACAGCTTTGTTGATTACTTGCGCTCCAAGTAACAAAATTTGATACATGACTATCTCCCGTGGACAAACCTGACTCCCCTGTAATCAGCGGGGTCTTGATTATAAATTTATTTGTTTTCAAGAAACCCTCTCAACAATTATACATGTCTCTTTTCTTAGAATTTTGATCATTAGACTTGTCTTTCTTTTTCTTATTCTTGTTGAAATTCTTTTTGCCTTTAGCCATCATGACTTCATTTATACTCTTATAAGTTTTATTAGCATGTTTCACATTACCATTCTTGACTTTGAAGACTTTAAGAGTCTCATTCTTTTGAATTATAGACTTGGTTAACTTCATAACATTCAAATCATCATGAACGTATTGAATAACATCTTTCAAGACAGCAAACTAAGAAGGCAAAGAATTTAACAAGATCACATCTTGGTGCTCGTCTTTTATCTCATCTTCACACCTAGCTAAGTCTTGAGTTAATGTCAAAAATTTGTCAAAGTTTGCATAAATAGACAGATTTGTATCCACTTTAAACATGAACAACTTGCATAGAAGAGAGATTCTGCTAGATAAAGACTCAATGAGATGTCTAGCATCGAAGGCATCCTAAAGCAATTTAGGGTCAATAATACTTAAAACCTGATGAGCAACCTTGTCAAACAACTGAAGCATTAGCTCTACATTAGCTAAATCTTGGATTTATTTCTTCTAAAAGTCAGTTATAGTGGCCTCCCATGTATTTGTTATAGCATGGTATAGTTTCTCCTTCGTCAGATTGGCCTTCATCTTGACCTTCCACATAGCATAGTCAGTTCCCCATCATAGGGATTAATCTTTTAAGCATCTCTCATGTTTGGTACTTTTAAAGACTTCAGAAAGTTAGTAAAGTTGGGATACAAAAGGGAAGAACAAGAAAAGACTCATGCTCGAGCAGACAAGATACGAGTAACAAGAGCAAGGAACTAAGCCAAAATCTTAGCAACTCAAATTCGAGGAGGAATCAATCTTTCCCTTCACCATGAATCAAGATCCACCATAAGGAACTAAGCCACAACCTCTTTAGATTTTCCTTCCTCTACTTGCAGATCTCAACACAAAAGGTAGAAGTGTAAGAGACTCATGCTCAAGAAATTGAGTTACTAGGATCCTAGATCTAAGACACGACACATTGTAGGATCCGATAGTGAAATACAACGGTACAAAACGCACTCCTTTTGTCAACAACCCCCTATCATCTTTGAGGGATAACTCAAAGTCAAGAAGTAACTAGAAAACAAGCAAGCAAAGCAAACCAAAGACTCTTGTAAGAAATGATAATGGATTAACCCGGTAAATATCGATGTCCACACCCGCTTGTCCAAAAGATAACTCAAGAACCTATAATGACAAGAAAACAAAGGAAAGAGGAAGTGAAAACGGATCGAAAACAAGTGCAAAGCTCTAATACCAATTTGAAAATCGTTTTCAACTAAGAAACCAACGAATCTCAAGCAAACTTCAAGGAACAAACATGCAACAACTCAGAAAAGTGAATAAGAACAGAGAACACAAGAATTGGTGATGTAGTTTGGTAAAGCCTAAATTTGTGGAGCCTTAGAGAGGAAACTCGACTCCAATCCACTAGATCTCAAGAGTGTTATAAAGTAGGGATACACAAGCACAAGCAATGGAAGAGCAAGGGGGCACACAGAAAGAACAACAACAATGAGAAAACAAAAGAATTAGAGAGCAAGGTTGAAGAAGAAGATCTAGGGTTTCAGCCCCCTAAGGCTGATGAAACTTCAAGATGAAGCTTCGTTGGATCTCATCCACCATGGATCACCAAGAGCAAGGTCATCGTCGAGTAACTCCAGCGCAAGGTCACCAAATCTCTTCTCCCTCTCTCTGGATCTTTCTTGCGCCGCGAGTGAATGAGCAAGAAACTAGGTCACCTAAGCTTATAAAGCTAGGGTTAGAGGAGATCGAGCTTCAAAATGATGTGTTCCATTTAAGTCGGCAATCTGCGAGCTAGCCTTTGGATCAGAAACGCGCTTGGTGGGCTTCATCTCCCATTTGATATATGATCCCAATACACAGATCAAGCCCACAACGCTGATGATGAAACCCGAAATAAACCGCGCTATAAACGGGAATTAAATAAATACTAACTCTCGGGATTTGTACAACCGAACGGTTTTCGTACGTGGATTATTCCTCCTCCCCACCCCTCAGCCGGTTGTTTTTGTGCTTTTTACGAATAAAGCCTTTAGACTTTATACCGCTTATAGCGCGATCTCACTCGGAGATCAAACACGTCGGGCTTTGGCAAACGAGATAGTTCTCGAGCCAGAGAGGATTTCCGACCCTCATTTAAATCTCACTTCTTTCCTATTTATAGATTACAAGCTACTTGCTTGAACTACATATTACCGATGTGGGAAGTCCATTAGATAGATATTTGCAAGTATGAGGGATGCGTGCACCTTACGTGGCGATCGAATATATTTGCATTGGCCAACATTCACTTTTGATTCTTTTTGGGCCGAATCCGAGTGGCCTTGTGCAGGCCTTTCTTGCTTCCTTTTTCATTGCATGCATTGATGCATTTGGCCATGCAAAGATTATATGGCTCGTACATACATATATTGTGCTTAGACAAATACAAACAATGCGGCATTTTATCACTTTTATTCTTGCTAATATACCCTTAATTATTTAGCGGTTTTTTTGCGCACCATCACAACCCCTTGGCTTGATGTCCTCGTTCCACGAGGGCAGCAAGACAATAAACAGGTGCGCCAGTCGAGTTCCAAACGCGGGTGTTTATCGATTTTATGCGATATGATCTAAACACGAGATCAAGTAGGGTGAGCACACTTTGCTAAGGTAGTTAGGACCTCGTCCTTTTAGAGAGTTAGCAGACCTAGTCCCTTAGAGAGTTAGGACCTCGTCCTTTGAGAGTTAGCGAACCTCGTTCGCTTAGAGAGTTAGGACCTCGTCCTTTTGAGAGTTAGCGAACCTCGTTCGCTTAGATTGTCAAGACCTCGTCCTTTTGAGAGTTAGCGAACCTCGTTCGCTTAGAGAGTTAGGACCTCGTCCTTTGAGAGTCTGGACCTCGTCCATTGAGAGTCTGGACCTCGTCCATTGAGAGTCTGGACCTCGTCCAAAAGAGAGTCTGGACCTCGTCCATAAGAGAGTCTGGACCTCGTCCATAGAGAGTCTGGACCTCGTCCAAAAGAGAGTCTGGACCTCGTCCATAAGAGAGTCTGGACCTCGTCCTTTGAGAGTCTGGACCTCGTCCTTAAGAGAGTCTAGACCTCGTCCATAAGAGAGTCTGGACCTCGTCCATAAGAGAGTCTGGACCTCGTCCATAAGAGAGTCTGGACCTCGTCCAAAAGAGAGTCTGGACCTCGTCCTTTGAGAGTCTGGACCTCGTCCATAAGAGGGTCTGGACCTCGTCCATAAGAGAGTCTGGACCTCGTCCATAAGAGGGTCTAGACCTCGTCCATAGAGAGTCTGGACCTCGTCCAAAAGAGAGTCTGGACCTCGTCCATAAGAGAGTCTGGACCTCGTCCATAAGAGAGTCTGGACGTCGTCCATAGAGAGTCTGGACCTCGTCCATAAGAGAGTCTGGACCTCGTCCATAGAGAGTTTGGACCTCGTCCATAGAGAGTTTCCAACCCAAGCGGGAAGCGAGGTGGGGATTCGCGCATTTTCGAGAATCTCCAACCCCAAGCGGGAAGCGAGCGGTGGATTAGCGCACTTTTCGAGAATATCCAACCCCAAGCGGGAAGCAAGGGGTGAATTCGCGCACTTTTCGAGAATCTCCAACCCCAAGCGGGAAGCAAGGGGTGGATTCGCGCACTTTTCGAGAATCTCCAACCCCAAGCGGGAAGCTCGGCGGTTTCGCGTAAAACAAGGTTCGACAGCAACCCCGAGCGGGAAGCTCGGCGGTCCCGCGTAAAACGAGGTTCGACGGCAACCCCGAGCGGGAAGCTCGGCGGTCCCGTGTAAAACGAGGTTCGACGGCAACCCCGAGCGGGAAGCTCGGCGGTCCCGCGTAAAATGAGGTTCGACAGCAACAACGAGCGGGAAGCTCGGCGGTCCCGCGTAAAACGAGGTTCGACGGAAAGCCCGAGCGGGAAGCTCGGCGGTCCCGCGTAAGCCGAGGTTCGACGGCAACCTCGAGCGGGAAGCTCGACGGTCCCGCGTAAAACGAGGTTCGACGGTAAGCCCGAGCGGGAAGCTCGTCGGTCCCGCGTAAAACGAGGTTCGACGACAACCCCGAGCGGGAAGCTCGGCGGTTTCGCGTTCGACGGCAACCCCGAGCGGGACGGTCCCGCGTAAAACGAGGTTCGATAGCAACCCCGAGCGGGAAGCTCGGCGGTCCCGCGTAAAACGAGGTTCGACGGCAACCCCGAGCGGGAAGCTCGGCGGTCCCGCGTAAAACGAGGTTCGACGGCAACTCCGAGGCGCCACACAGAGATGGCGGCCTCGCCAGCGCACGCCAGAGGGGAACCCCGTGGTGCCGCACGGATATGGCGGCCTCGCCAGCTCACGCCAGGGGCGAACCCCGTGGCGCCGCACGGATATGGCGGCCACGCCAG
Organism: Fallopia convolvulus; assembly: GCA_964016875.1. Classification (NCBI taxonomy): domain Eukaryota; kingdom Viridiplantae; phylum Streptophyta; class Magnoliopsida; order Caryophyllales; family Polygonaceae; genus Fallopia; species Fallopia convolvulus. The sequence continues at coordinate 21,021,304 of OZ024718.1, read as the reverse complement.
CGCACGCCAGGGGCGAACCCCGTGGCGCCGCACGGATATGGCGGCCTCGCCAGCGCACGCCAGGGGCGAACCCCGTGGCGCCGCACGAATATGGCGGCCTCGCCAGCGCAGGCCAGGGGCGAACCCCGTGGCGCCGCACGAATATGGCGGCCTCGCCAGCGCACGCCAGGGGCGAACCCCGTGGCGCCGCACGAATATGGCGGCCTCGCCAGCGCACGCCAGGAGCGAACCCCGTGGCGCCGCACGAATATGGCGGCCTCGCTAGCACACGCTAGGGGCGAACCCCGTGGCGCCGCACCAGAGACCACGGCTAACTAAAGAGGGAAGAGGACGCACTTACGTGATTATCCGAGAGAAGGTTCCCACAGACGGCGCCAGTGATGAAACCCGAAATAAACCGCGCTATAAACGGGAATTAAATAAATACTAACTCTCGGGATTCGTACAACCGAACGGTTTTCGTACGTGGATTATTCCTCCTCCCCACCCCTCAGCCGGTTGTTTTTGTGCTTTTTACGAATAAAGCCTTTAGACTTTATACCGCTTATAGCGCGATCTCACTTGGAGATCAAACACGTCGGGCTTTGGCAAATGAGATAGTTCTCGAGCCAGAGAGGATTTCCGACCCTCATTTAAATCTCACTTCTTTCCTATTTATAGATTACAAGCTACTCGCTTGAACTACATATTACCGATGTGGGAAGTCCATTAGATAGATATTTGCAAGTATGAGGGATGCGTGCACCTTACGTGGCGATCGAATATATTTGCATTGGCCAACATTCACTTTTGATTCTTTTTGGGCCGAATCCGAGTGGCCTTGTGCAGGCCTTTCTTGCTTCCTTTTTCATTGCATGCATTGATGCATTTGGCCATGCAAAGATTATATGGCTCGTACATACATATATTGTGCTTAGACAAATACAAACAATGCGGCATTTTATCACTTTTATTCTTGCTAATATACCCTTAATTATTTAGCGGTTATTTTGCGCACCATCAGCTGGTTTAGCCCATTAGCTCTAAACCAATTCATTATAGAATCGAGGAAGCCATAGAACACCAACTCGGGTTTAACCAATTCGTCCATGAACCCAATTCTTCTAATGTGTCCTCCTCTTGTTCAATGGAAGCATGTTTGGAAAATCCCGGCTCAACAACTGAGTTCAAAACTTTATCTACGTTGTGTTGAACGATTGTATCCTTTGTAATACAATTGGATGCACCGCCATCTCTCCATGATGGACTAGTGTCCCATTGTTTTGAGTTAGAAATCTTTCTCCATTTGATGTGTGATTCTGCGCTTTGGTGGCGTATGTGTGGAAGGCTCTTTATGGTAATAATATTCCAATGAATTTCTTCTCGAGCACTAGTGTTATCGATTGGATTATGCCAAATATTCAGCAGAACGATGATACGTGCAATCAATTCATGGTCATGCTTTAGTACACTTGGAAGCTCCGTAGATCAAGTTTCTTCGTTTTCTTCTATTATGTGTTCTATTGATGTTGCTTATTGTAGTAGCCAATGAAGATTAGAATCTACTTTATGTTCAGTTTCTGAAAATGCTAGTCCTTGTCTTGGTCCCTTGGATCCACCCACCTTCAAATTGGGTCAAGCTTAATGTTGACGCCGTCTTAAAAGGAAATCCTGACCAGGAGGCCACTTGTTGTGTAATGCTGATGGAAACTTTATTCATGGCTTCATGTTTAGTTGTGGCTTTTGTTTGGCTCTCAGGGCAGAATCGTGGACACAGTCACATATTGGTGGAAACAGACACGGTGACTACTGCAAGTCTCCTCAATTCCAGTTTCATCGAGGCTCACCCTGATTCAACTTAATTTAGCAATGTCGACGTCTTATCTTTGAAAATAGTTGGTCTGTTAAAATTTCCCATGTGCGACTGGTTGTAAATGTTGTAGTTGATCACTTGACCAACTTGGTTGTTGCTAATGGTGTTAGCTGTGAGGAATTTCAAAATCCTCTTACTTTTTCCTCTATTTTAGCAAACTAATTTTCTTAATAAATTCGCAAAGGTCTTGGACCTTCTTTTCTGAAAAAAAAGGAGTATGGTAATTTTGTACACATTATACATATTAAGGAATGATTTTTTTTGGTAGATACTAAATATTAATAATAGTTTTTTTTAAATACATGATGATCTTAAGATGTAAATTAATTTTTACTTTGTATATAACTAAGATAAACTTACAGGTTTTTTAGAATCTAGAACTCTTTTTATTAGTAATATCCCAATTTAATAATAAATCAAGTTATCTTAAATAAATTATTTTGATAAAATTATCTTATAAGTTTTTCTAGAATTTAGAACTTTTTATTATTATTAATATTCAAATTGAATAATACTTGAAAAATAAATTAAATCAAGTTATCTTAAATAAATTATATGAATCAGTTTTTTTATTTTGTTTAACAAATCAATAAATAAATATAAATAATTTATTTTTTAAGATATAAATAAAATATTTATACATTGGTCTGCAATTATATTTCAACCAATCAAAAATAGCCCAACTATATAGGGTATTAAAAGATGGATGATGTGGTTCAATTTATGGTTGACATGTGTCATTTTATAGAGGATATTTTTAATAAAATAGACATATTTTATCTACAAAAAATTATTATTTCCAAAAATAATAATTATATATTAATATAGGCGAGAATATTTTAAAAAAACTAAACATATCTTATCTTTAAAACAATATCTTATCTAAAAATAATAAATAAAAATTATTATATGCAAAGATATTTAAAAAACCTAATATATTGATTGTTTTATTTAACATATAAATATAAACAATTAAAAATAATCAATTAAGATATCTTAGTTAAAAAACGATTTCATCTAAAAATAAAATAAATATTCTAGAATTTGCATGATAGCATAAAAATTATCCTAATGATCTTCTTATCTATCATATCCAAAAATAAAAGATTGTTTAATAATGGGATTTTCTATCATATATTCTAAAAACTTGGATAAGAATTTATCATATCCAAAAATAAAAGATTAATTTAAAAAAAGGGTGGTGTGGTCCAATAAGCGACATGTGTCGTTTAATAAATTTTTTAACCTCCGTTTTAGGTTATAGTTATGATCGACATAAAGGGTAAAAATTTTGTGTAAACGGGTAACTTTAAAGGTTACTTTTTTTTCTTTTTACCCTGTTTTATAATATGGTAAAAGTGTTAAAAATGTCACATGGGTTGAGTACAAGGCACCGAAGTAAGTAGTAGGACCTGAGGGAGCGTGGTTCGATTCCCCTTTGTTCACTCCGCTCCTTCCAATTAAAAAAATTATTCCAACAGCACAAAATTCTAAGCAGCATGATTAATCATCTCAAATCTTGATTTAATTTTTCCAAAATAAATGGTTTTATTTTACTCTGGAACCCAACAAAGGTTAGATAACCTTAGGTTCAAAAATCAAAACACTTTTGAAGCTTTGAATTGAAAAGAATTACGGAGTGTTACTAAACAATTTCTTTTATATAAGGAAAGGAATTTGGGAGGTCACTAGTGAGCTAGTAACCGACCAAGGGCATTCTAGCGGATGAGGGTATGCAACACCGAGTCAACTGCGAGTGGAATAGAGGAGAAGCGTCGGGAAGAGCCAGCGATGTAGTCCGCCACCGAATTGCACTCACGATGAACATGCATGATACTCCAAATCCCGAAAGTGAGCCAACAAGCAGTGGATGTCCGAACGAAGCAACTCAAACTCCCACGGGCAGCGCCAGTCGCCAAGCATGGCTTTGACCAGCTAAAGATTATCGCCTTCAATCTGAATCCAGGAGACACCACGACTAATAGCCTCGAGAAGTCTCTGGCGCAAGGCGATGGTCTTGGAGATAAGCACAGACTGTCGACCAATCAGTCATCCGTCGAAATGGATAGGGGAGTCACCTGAGTTCCTGAGGATGAAACCGAACGAGGCCACGCCATCCGAGCTAACTGCACCATCACAATTCAATTTAACAAAGTCATCTCAGTCTTCTGCCCTTGCCTAGTCCTCACTGACTGGAAAGGTGTACTTTGATTTTCTGTAATTGATGTTACTAAACTATATATTCAACGTACGTTAAATTTTATTAAGGCTTTAAGATAATTATAAAGTTAAAAAAAAAAACACTTCAAAGGTTTGATTTGCAAAATATAAAAAATATTGTTATTATAATGAATTTGAAGATAATGAGACAAGTTGCCTCATTTATAACCTTCAAGTTCATTATCCGGTGTGTGGTAAATGACACAACTGTATAATATAGTTGTTTCGTTTGAAATCATACTTATATTGAGTTTTAAGAGTGGTAAATGACAATTACATCAGAAATTTGTCAAATATATCTTTCACAAAAAATGCTCAAGAAATCCAATTCCAATCAATATTTACTTATTTAGTCTAAAATTAATTGTCTCTTAAATTATTAAAACTAGTTTCTATCTACAGGATTTTTTTAATTAAATTAAAAACTTAAAACTTATATATTTATGATATAAATTTTAAGGATAACCATGATTTGTTTATAAATATAATTTAGAAAATGACATTCATATGTTAAAAATAATCATTTTCTTTTATTAATTTTACAAAAAATATAATAAAATTTTATTTTCTTTATTTTTTCAGAGAGAAATTCATATATTATAAAAAAATGGTTAGTAAAAAAATAATGAAAAAACAATTTTTTCTATTAATTTATATTATATATAATTATTTATATATTATGGATATTATTTACAACATTTAATGTATACATAACGATATTTTCCACACTAATTTTACATTAAAAAAGATAAAATATAAATACATTTATATTAAAATTTACGATTCTATTTATCTATAAATAATATTAATAATATAAAAATGGATCAAATATAAAAGAAAATAATAGCTGCACATATATCATCAAAACATCATAGATATAAAAGATAATTTATAAAGTAAATAAAATATGAATAAAAATAATATATAATAATAATGGGAAGACGACAAATAACCCTCTTTTATAAGATTTTTTGTTGGGCCGACATATAGAAAACAAAGTCCAATAAGCAATGTCAGCCGAATAAGCAATGCCGCCCTAAACAACCCACCCAATCAACGAACTAGCCCAGAACCGTGAAAGCCTAAAAATAACTTATCAAAGAAAACACCCTCAAAATGCCAAGTCGGGAGATAACCAGAAGCTAATGAGTTCGTATCTTCAGAAAGAGAGAACATAACATGTTGCCTCAAGGTTCTCGCAAGCGAAAACATCAAGTCACGAGGTTAAGATGGAGCGCGAATAGTTCAAGCACAAAATGAAAAGAGAGAGTGGACAAAGCAAATGAAGGAAATGAGGGGAAATAATATGAGCAGGCTCAGAATTCGAGGCAATGGCATAATGATACGTACCTCTAAAAACATGCGCCCTACAAAAATCTTATAAGTCGCGATGCTCCCTATCCACGCAATGGCATAATGATACGTACCTCGGCTGGACAAGGCGTCTTCATTTGTGTATAAGAAGCATGTGGAATCAATTAAATGCCCAAGGACCCCAAGGCGAGTGAATAGCTCCCGTGAAGCCCAAGTGCAAACTGTGTGCTCATCCTACATAGCATCCAACTACCATTCCCAAATTGCACGTTGAACAAACAACAAGTGAGATTGCAATCCATGAGGACCCTAATCATTAATGATGATCAATGACATCGCACACCTTACGGCGACCAACGCCTCGAAGATCCAACAAATCTCTCCCACATCATAAGATACCGAAACTCCAACTGGAATCGTTTCCTCCACCAACAGTGAGACAACACATCACACGCTTCACATTCCACCAATCAACGACCAACAACATCTCGAGATCCAACACGTCTCTCCCACATCGGAAGATACAAAAACTCCAACTAGAACCACATCTCTAACCAACTACAAGGCAACACATCGCATGCCTCACACTCAACCAATTCATCAACAAACGACACCTAGAAGATCAATAAGGTTCTCCACATTGAGGAATTCCAACCTCCAACCTCTTTTAAACTTTTCGAAAATTTTCGTTATTCACAAGGGAGAATCCTAAGAGGTTCTAAAGTCTTCATTTATGAAAGAGAGGAAAACACTAAGAGTTGAAAGAGCATGCATATTCTAAAGGCGAACCATCCAAAACTGTATAAACCTCTTTTAAAGCATGTGTGAGTCGATCTCATCTTAGAATAAAAAGTGAGAGCTTATGAATATCTGTTTCTTATTAATTCAAGTCCTTGAACTTAGAGTTCATTTATTTCGAGTTTCAAAAAATATATATCAAGATATTTTCAAAACTTAAAGGATAATATATAAAGAAAAATAATATAATATTATCAAAAGGTATATATTATCCATAATAAAGAAATAAATAATAAAGAAAATAATAATTAATTTTATAATTAAGCTTTAATTTGATATAGAAATCGATATAACTTTATTAAAAAATTAAAATATAATTAATTTAATATCAAGTAGGATCAAAATCATTTTAGTGGCTCGAAAAAGGATAACGTTTATATATAAAATAGATAATTGGGGTTGGGTTTCTAGAAATCCTAAAACAATTTATTAAAATATTATTAAAGTAGTTTTTTGAAGTTGATTAAATTTATGCCACATCCTGCAATTCTTTCAACAAAGATAGGTTTTTTCATTCTAATATTCTACTCTTATATCCTTATATTTTTTATTTTTTAATAAATAAGAAAAGAATTGTTAGTCGTGTAACACCCCTATTTTGCAACGATAGGTGTTACCGCTAACGACTTCGCATTTTACCATCCAAAGTCACTCAAGTCTTTATAAGGTATTAAGTTAAATAAAACATGCGGAATTATAAAGTTATTACATATAAAAGAGTTGCTCACATATGAGACTTTTAGAACTATTCATTACATACTTTAACTTAGTTCAACAAAACCTGGCAACTAAAAGTTTTTAGGCAACGAAATATAATCAAAACATTGTTCATAAAAACGTAGTGTAACTGTGTAACCCGAGAATGAACTAAAAACATCTTTAAGGGAATCCGACCTTCCTTCCTTCACTTGATCGATCTTCGTCTTTATGCCTTCAATGGAGGTTTCCTAGAGTCTGACATTTGGCGTGAAGGGCGATAAATGCCAGGTAGAAATGCGGAAAAACGGAATTAGTCTAAAGAGAATAAACAAGCGGGAATGGACATTCTTAAGGTAGTTCGGTAATGTAACGAAATTAATAAGGATGTATTCGAGATGTGTTTCGAGATATGTAAACTTACGTGGAGCTTTTAAGAACGGAAATGAGTAAATCTTGAGATGAGATAACTCTAAACCGAGAGAATGAAGTACGAGCTTCTAGGACGTCTTAGAATGGAATAAATGTTGGGAACATTAATTGCGTACACACAAGTTTCTAGAAAACCTCTCGCGCCCTTGTCGGACTGAGAGCCGGATCGATGTTTTAAGACCGGCCCAATTTTGATGTCTTTTAATGTGCATGGGCACTTATCTTTATGTCGTGATAAAACTTCACTTACATTAATGAATTTTTAAGAGTGTGGGGCCATGAATGGGCCGAAGTCCACTTAATGGAACGGAGTTCCGACATGCAATACTTTGAATGATTTAATATAACTTATGCTCAAAATTATTTCTAGAACACATGCAAGATAAGATTTATTCTAGAAACTCCATGAACTCAACATGCATAACTTTATAGAATTTATTTAAGTGTCTAGTAATTTTTATAAATTATTTTCAGTTTTTTTAAATCATAAACCATTTATTCAAGTGTTAAAAATTTTAGGAACAAGTACATGTACATGCAATATGATTTAATTCATAATATTCTTTTTAAAAATCCATGCAAGGCATATGTAATCTAGTTGATCATATTTTATTCTCAAAAAGAACTTTCACAAACAAAACTTCATCTTAACAATCTTCCTAAGGTTTAACAAGACATGCAAGGGGATTTTATTCAATAAAAATCCTTTTAAGATTACATGCAAGAACATAAAAATTCATTTAAACATGTCTTTTTCTTATTAAGCCTTTCTTTGATCAAAAGTTTAATTGAAACTATTTTAAGGTTTACTAAGACATGCAAGGTGATTTCATTTCATAAAAATTCATTTAAAGTTACATGCAAGAGTATGTAAGATTTAATTAAGCATGTCTTATTATTATTAGGCTTGTTTATTTTCAAAAAATCATATAAAATCAATCACCTACTCATATAGAACATGCATGAAGATTTAATTAATAAAAACTTCTTTAACAAGACATGCAAGAACACTTTCATCTTAATAGCTATAATAAAGAAAATCGTTATTTAAAAGAAGGGAATCTCAGATGTGACATTTTTATTATTTTAAAACTTAGAGCTATAGTAAAGAAAAAGTGAGTGTTGATGTGTGATTTGACATTGCACCGGCAAAAGCAACAAGTAGCAGAAGTTACATTAAATAATTAAATAGATAAAGACTTGGGGATTTTTTGGGTGTGTTTGGAATAGAAGGGTATTTTCGTCATCTGAATAAAAAATTAATATATTTACCCGCGTGTGTCATCTCTAATGCTCCAATCATTTTTTTATTCTCTACCAAACCTGTTTCTTTTAATCTATTCCCTACGTTCCTTTGATCTAACGGCCTAGTTTTGCTCATATTTTACACCCTAAAGGATTTGTGCATCCGAGCCCCACTCTAACATATTTATTAAATAATTCATTAATTAAACTAATACAATACTAACTTTTCATAAAACTAGAGTGCTAACCCCCGTCTGTTGGATGAGACAAATGTTATATTTTTATTATTGTTTTAAATGTCTAGGTTTTTGGAAATTATAACATATGATTAAGTGTACTAAATTAGAGTTTATTTATTGCATTGCATTATGAAATACCATAACTAATCATACAACTAAAACAAAATAAAATGTTGCAAATAATACATAAATAAACTATTTGATTATTTAATCGATGTATAATATATAGAAATTTAAGATATAATAAATTTATTTTCCATCTACATTTGGTTGGTTCAAGTATTATTTTGTTTTATTTGTTCAATCTACCATCGATTTTGCGACTTTATTTTTAATAAAAAAAATTTCAAATTCAAATTAACAATATTTTGTTTTAAAAAAAGTGATACTATTTCTCTTTATGTTATTATACAATACATAGTGTTTATTGTTATTTTTTCTAAAAGAAGAATCACAAATTTTTAAAAGGAGATAAATAATCAATTTTTAAATATGTGTATAGTATCTTTCAAATGTTCCACATTTATTTAAATTGAGAGAGATAAATTTTATAGCTGTAGATATTTACTCTATAAATTATTAACTAACTACTCCATTTATAGCTGACGAATAAATAAAATTTTTATCGAAAAAAATTAATGTATGCAATTTTCAATAACAAATAGTAAATGGGGTAATTAAGTTTTTAATGCTTACCTAAAACAAATTTAGATTTCGTAAAAAGATTTAAATAGAAAAATTACAGTTTTTACCAAATGTAATAATGATCTATAACTATATATTAAAACTATCCCTTTTCGAGCCACCAGAACGTTTCTGGCCCCACCTCATATTAAAAAAACAATATCAATTTATATTATTATAACTTCTTTCTATTAAATTCTTTTTTAACTATTTAAATTTACCTCTAACATTAAACAACTATCTATTTAGTATGACAATATCTTTTGAAAGATTCCTTATACAAGTATTTAAAATAAAAGATAAAATATTCAAATTATTTTAAAAATAAATATTAATCTTTTAGCATATATCTTTTGACGACTTTATTTATAGATATGTATTGATTTTCTTTTAAAATAAAAATTAGAGATAAATATTTATAATGTTTAAATTAATAAAAACAAATAATAAAATATTTAATAGATATATTGAAATATTTGATAATCTCTAAATTTACATACATGGAAAGTAATAAAATATGAATAATATAATATTTAATCTTATTTAATTTTCACTTTATCGAACCCCCTTTCCCTTGGGCAAGGGTACCCCCATCTTGACCTCCATATTCCGCTGTAGCGGAGCCTCACTAAGTCAATGATGATGATTATATATTATTTATTAAGTTAACTATGATTTTTTAAATTCTTATCTCTTCCATATTTAAATATATAAAGTATATTATTCATATTTGATCTTAATATTATATCTTCTTTCTCAACATTAAATTTAATTATTTATATTGATTAAAAAAATTATATATTCTACGAGCAATAAATTACTCATATTAAATTTTATATTAAATTTTTATTTATTAATATCCTATTTATAATGTCTATAAAATAATGAATCGTAGTCGTACATGGTACGACGGGTACAACTAGTATTCAATTAAGGGGGTCTAATTTCTTTCAATTTTCTTTTTACTAATTGTCCCCGTCGTGCCATGCACCACTATGACTCGATATTTTTTTAAAAATACTATAAAAATATATTAATAAATAAAAATATATTATAAATTTAATGTAAGTAATTTTTTGCCCGTAAAATCAAATCAAATAAAATAAATTTAGATTATTAAGTTTAAAATTGAGAATAAACATAAATTATTAAGATAAAATAATCTATATTGCTCATTTTCGTCGACAATATTTCATAAATAGGTTCAATTTAAAAGAAAGAGATAAAATATGAAGACAATAAAGCAAAAAAGATATATTTTCAAAATATGGAAGAGATAAGATTTTGAAAAATAATAATTAATTTAATAATAATATATGTAACTGAGTATATTTATCTTTTAATATAAGAGAGAGGAAGAAACAACTAAAATGTTAAAAAGATTAAGCATATATATTTTATTGGCTTATAACGAAAAAATTCAACCATTAGTTAAATTCTTTTAGTTAAGATATTATCTCCTACCAAAAATTAATATATTATCTAAATTTGGGAAATAAATAAATTTTAATTAAGTGGAAAGAATAATTAATATAAAATTTTTGTGGAGCAAGAATTAAATGACATGTGGCAAAATTCTACGTGGATTAATAATAGAACGACATGTGAAAAAAGCTGACGTGACGTAACGTGGAGACTCTAAACTTTATTGTTTTTATATATATAGTAGATTATTTAAGTTTCTCCAAAATTTTAATTCCAATTCAAGAAGGCACCACCGCACCATACGCACATGCTACTATATATTACCGTTTGCGATTTCTTTTTCCTCTGACGGGCTGATCTGTCTATCTCTTCCCCTCTCAAACCCAACAAAAGTTCAAAACACGTTTAAAAAAATTCAACGGACACTTAACTTGGCCGTTGGATTTGAAAGTTTGAATTTGAGTGAAAGACATAATTTTCAGGCCAAACACATTCCCATTATTCTTGGTTTAGCTTATAAAAAGACCCCCACCTCCATTGTTTTCCATTTTCTCTTCTCCATTAACTTTGCTCCGGCTAACCCACTAACTGGGCCCCTCCTCTCCGGCGGCGCTCGGGACCTCGATCTCCGGCGACCACCTCTGACAATCCGGCGAGCACAGGTGTCTATTTCCCCCCTTCTTTCTCTAATAAATTATAGTGACTAAGTGACATTGATTTGCATCTTAGTAAATTAGCTCAATCAGCTTGAAATTAAGCTCAGCTGAATTCAGCAGATTTGGATCTGTGAACTGCATCAGATTTGGTGGTCATTGTGTAATGAGAGTGTTTGATCTTGATTTTGATTCAGGAAATACAAATGGCTACTGATGAGAACATTATCTCTCTTGTCAAACCCACAAATCCGCAAGGTAAGATACAAATTGAAAGCTTTCTCATTATCAAATCAGAATTAAAAAGAAAAAGAGACCTTTTTTTTGACTTCTTAGCTGGTTTATTGATGGTGATATATATGAGTATCAGTCAGAAAAAAGCATGACTTTTTTTGGACTTTCTTAGCTGGGTTATTAATGTTGAATCATTTCAGACAGAAGAAATAAATTTTTTGGACTTCTTAGCTGGGCCAATTAAATGTTAATTTCAAAGATCTGAGCTTTCCTTTAATGTAGGGTCTTTAAGTTTTTAATTTTTTTTCTTTTCTTTTTCTGAATCACCTTTTGAAGGTGGAGCTGAAATGGTTACCAGGAAGTTTGGAGCTGAAATCAGGCGCCATGGGAGAAGAGCTTTGAGTGTAATTAACCAGAATATAGTGGGAGCTGCCTCTCAACCTTACCCTTGTGTTGTCAACAAAAGAGCCATTGCAGAGTCTCTTTCTATATTCCTTTCATATTCTTTGAAAATGGTATTTTAATTTTAATATGGTTTATGTCTGATGGACTAATTTTGAATTTGTTACATTGTTTCAGAGAAATTATTATTTATGATGAGGATCTTCCTAATCCAATGAAAAGACCAGATACTAGGTTGGAGCTCTAATTTCTTTGTATATCTTGATTTCCAAAAAATAAATTTCAGATCTTATTTTTCTAATTGTTAGATCACTCAACTTTTGGTTTCAGAAAATTTGCTGCTCAGCCACAAAATGGCCAGCAACAGCAACAAAATTGTGTGCTGGTAAATATTTACCCTAATCTTTGTGAGATGTCTCTTTTCTACTATCTTTTTACAAAAATATATTTGTCAATAGATCTCTAATTTTGTTCACAATTTCTTAATCAGGAGAATAAGAATCCAGATCCACCAATTCAAAATTCAAATGACATTGATGATTGCAGAATCACTGATCTGGACAAGTGTAAAACCAGTACAGATCTGCCTGTTCCAATGTCCCCAGAACAAATTGGATTAGTGTCCAGTGACAAAATTCAAATGGTAATGCCATTTCAAATCTGTAAATCCTAATGCACATTTTTCCTATAAGGCTAAGTAATTAAAAAAAAAACTTCCTTCAGTTTATTAACCCTTCCCAAGTACTTACAGGAGGAGGTTGAGATGGAAGACATTTTTGAAGAGCTCATCATGGATATTGATAAATGCGATGCAAAAAATCATCTTGCAGTGGTTGATTATGTGGAAGATCTCTATTTAAATTACAGAAAAATGGAGGTAATCTTCATATAATGAGAAATATTATTTACTAGGTAGTTCAAGAGCGATTAAATTGGTAATTTTCTGAGCTTGTTTATTTTTACAGGCTTCTAGTTGCGTATCGCTTGATTATATGTCTCAACAAATTGACATCAATGAGAAGATGAGAGCTATTCTAATTGACTGGCTAATTGAGGTAAAAAAAAATCAGTCTTTTTTTTTCCTTTCCCTTGTTGATTACATTGCTAAAAAAAATATGGAGCAATGGATGAATTCTTCCATATAATCCAATACTGATCAGCTTACGGCATTCTTCGGAAAAAAAAAACACAGGTACATTATAAGTTTGAGCTGAGGGAAGAGACATTATTTCTGACAGTAAATCTAATAGATAGATTTCTAGCTAAACAATCTGTGATGAGGAAGAAGCTACAAATGGTTGGGTTAATAGCCTTGCTTTTGGCTTGTAAATATGAGGAGGTTTCGGTACCCGTAATGGAGGATTTGATTTTCATCTCAGACAAAGCTTACACAAGGAAGGAACTTCTTGAAATGGTGCCTAATTCTCCAAATCCATACACAATTTTTTTAAAAAAAATTGGTCTCACAAGATTTTATTAGCTTTTTCTCATTCTTGGATTTTTTTTTTCAACAGGAAACTTTGATGCTTAGTACATTGCAATTCAACATGTCATTGCCAACCCCTTATGTATTCTTGACAAGATTCCTCAAGGCAGCTGATTCTGACAAAAAGGTCAGTACTAAAGAGAGGATCTTGATCTTGCAACACAATCAAATTCTTAGCTTTCTCAAAATAAAGGCCAACTCACAAGATATATTATGTTTTTTGTTGTTGTGTGTAACAGCTTGAGCTCTTGTCATACTTCTTAATTGAGCTATCATTGGTGGAGTATGAGATGCTCAGGTTCCTACCGTCGCTCCTCGCCGCTTCAGCTGTATATACAGCTCAATGCACTCTTTATGGCTTCAAACAATGGTCTAAAACCTGTGAATGGTATTCCACCTATTCTGAAGATAGTATCCTGTAAGTAGATCTCTTCTTTCAGTTAATTAGTCTTTGTACTTTGAAAATTCTGTTTGTTCATATATTCTGATGGAGAAAGATAAGGATATATCATATATGAACATCAAATCTCATAATTCACGGAGCTGTTTGTAACTTTTTCTAAAGTTTGTAATCTACCCATTTCTTGACAGACGAACATTTTTTTTGTTGATGATACAGGGAGTGCTCCAAGCTGATGGTGGGATTACACCAAAAGGCAGAGACAGGGAAGTTGACAGGTGTACAAAGAAAGTATTCCACATCCAAGTTTGGATCTTCATCAAAGTATGAGCCAGCACTGTTTTTGCTGGAGGAAGAGGTTTCCTCTTCAACCGATCAGATGGCCTGAAATCTACATTTCACTGACCAATACATGTGAAAATCAGTGAATAAGAAACTTACCCAACTTACTTGAGAATGAGATACACAGCAACAGAGGGCTGAAGATTGGGAATTTGGGGTTTATAAATTTTAACTTAGAAAATTAAACAAACAAGCTCACCTGGTTTGTTAAGTGTATAGCTTAATTAGACCCAGGGTTGTTCTAATTTTTTTTCCTACAGTGTATTTAACATCTGTGCATTACTGTTATTCTGTGGAACATGGCAATAAAATAATGCACCATCATGCTGCATGTTTTGCAATAAATAATTATCCTTTTGAGTGAGTGTTGTGCATTTAAACTATACTCATAGTGGAAGGAATCTGCTGGCTTTGAGGTTTTATATTCATCAGTTTTTTGACCCTAGGAATTTGAAAAATTGGTGGGCGGGGGGATTCATTTTCAATATGAGAAGAAAAACATATTGAATTTTGCTTCTTTATTTGAGCCAATCTCTTCTTGGCGGCCAAAGAAAAGTATGTGAGATGATATAGATATTCATTCATATATATATATATAGTACAAATCTAATAATATCATGAAAATTACTCATGGTGTCTATAATATTTTAATTAAATTAAAGTTCAAGTCAAAATAATCTAACCTAGCCCAATATTTTAGCATGTTTATTTTTCAATTAGGAACTATCCGCATTATAATAGTATAAGATTATGTAATTTTTAAATGCGTGATCCAAATATCCATGATTCGGGATAAATTTGACTCAAGTTTAAGAAGTTATTTTTATATCCAGGTCGGATATCTGATCTGAGTTAGATAAAATAATTATCATGTCTAGTCGGATATGAATCAAAATTTTGTTATTTTTTTGACATCTAACCGATTAAATCGGATCAAATATATCCATTTTCCTTTTTTAGTAAAAAAATATATTCATTTTATCATCTCTAGTCATTTGTTTTTCCCCAGATTTAAAAATGTTCAACTCCCATATATTGAACTTTGAGACCTCTATTGAGTAAATTCAACAGATAAAGTTTCACCAAATTAGCATTTTATTTATTTTTAATCACATTCATGCATTTACATGTTTGGTATATATATAATCATTGCAATCTTAATGTATACAAGTCCCACGAACCTTCAACTTAAGGAGATCCACCACAAACTGCATTGATGATGTGAGCCTCCCCCCTTTCACTTTCTCAAACTCTTCATTTGAGTAATAGTCTTTCATCCACCCACCTCCGGGGGCCCCACCCAAAACCACCTACTCTACCTCTTGTTCCTTCTTAATTTGTTTTGGGTATATTACACCGAAATTTTGCATTATAAACCCTAAAATATTGCCTAATTCGCACGGTGTATTAAATTTTTTTATATTTTGGATGGTAACATGGAGTTTGTACATTATTCGCTTCATTCCTAATTCCGTTAAGTTTAACAAGAAAAGGCTAATTTTTGATTTTTTTTTACGAAAAAAAGGAGGAATAATAAAATAACACAGTGTTTAGCGAAGATTTCATATATAGATAGTTAGAGAGTGAGAGAGAGCCAGGGAGGGGATGTTGCTAGTGTGAGACAATGCCGACAAATACTCTGGTGGAAAGTGATATCGACGTTGTTGGACTCGTATGAAGAATTCGACACCATTGGAGGAATTTGATGCAAACATATAGCTAGAAAAGAAGCTTCAAATTTAGGTATTTTTAGACTTTTGGGCCTTTCAAAATCTAGGATTTATGAATGAATGATTCTAATTTTAGGAATTGGTGGTTGGATTTGAAAACTACTCCCTCCGTCCCACAATGTTTGTCCAATTTCTTTGTAAATTTACAAAGAAATTGGACAAACATTGTGGGACGGAGGGAGTATCAATAAAAGAAGGAAGTCATTCAAAATCCTTCAAGCGAAAGTAGAAGTTTACCCATATAACGAGTTGGTTATAGTGAAGCTCTTCTATAAAGGAACTATATCCCATCCTAATTATTTAATTGTGTTTGTCTAACTTCCGCTACCTTAGGAACAATCTAACGTCTGTTCCTAACTCTTAACTAACACTTACGATCCAACACTCGTAGGTGGTGTCCTGATGATGTGCAAACGAGCATCAATAATGGATGTTTTTGTATACTTTTTGTAGTTATGGATAGGTTTGTGAAAATACTCCTAAATAAAACATTGGTGGTTTTGTGTTATTTTTTCTTTTTGTGAGCAATTAGTCAAAAGATCCAAACAGAATCCCACTATATAAATGAAAATCTCCCATCTCCCTCCCACTTCACCCCATCATCAAATCTCAGAAAACAAACAACTTGTTGAATTCCATGGCGATGGCGGCTTTTACCTCCAACACCCACCTTCTCAAATCCCACCTCTTCTCCTGCATTAATCGCCACTCCACCTTCTTCAAACCCAAGCCCTTCTCCGTCACCTGCTCCGCCGACCGAGTCTTCAACTTCGCGGCCGGACCCGCCGTCCTACCGGAAAACGTCCTCCTCAAGGCCCAATCGGAGCTCCTCAATTGGAACGGATCCGGCATGAGCGTCATGGAGATGAGCCACCGCGGCAAGGAATTCACCTCCATCATCGACAAAGCCGAGTCCGATCTCCGCGCCCTCCTCCAAATCCCTTCCGATTACGCCGTCCTCTTCCTCCAAGGCGGCGCCACCTCCCAATTCGCCGCCATCCCGCTCAATCTCTGCGATTCCGGCGACGACGCCGTTGACTATCTCGTTACCGGGTCGTGGGGAGACAAGGCGGCCAAGGAGGCAAGCAAGTACGCGAAGGCGAACGTCGTCTGGTCTGGCAAATCTGAGAAGTATGTAAGGATTCCGAGTTTTGAAGAGTTCGAACAAAACACGCACGCCAGGTATTTGCATATATGCGCCAATGAAACTATCCATGGTGTTGAGTTCAAGGATTACCCAACGCCTAAACACGGCGTTTTGGTGGCCGATATGTCTTCCAATTTCTGCTCTAAGCCTGTCGATGTGACGAAATTTGGACTGATTTACGCCGGCGCACAGAAGAATGTGGGCCCATCTGGGGTCACAATTGTGATTGTGAGGAAGGATTTGGTAGGGAAGTCTCAGGATCTGACTCCAATCATGTTCGATTACAAGACCCATGTGGAGAACAAGTCGCTTTACAACACCCCGCCTTGTTTCGGGATTTATATGTGTGGATTGGTGTTTGGTGATTTGGTGGAGCAAGGTGGGCTTGTGGAGGTTGAGAAGAGGAACAAGAAGAAGGCGGAGCTGTTGTATTCCGCCATTGATGAGAGCTCTGGGTTTTACAGGTGTCCTGTTGAGAGGTCTGTGAGGTCGCTTATGAATGTGCCTTTTACGATTGAGAAGTCGGAGGTTGAAGGTGAGTTTATTAAGGAGGCCGCCAAGGAGAAAATGGTGGCTTTGAAGGGGCATAGGTCAGTTGGTGGGATGAGGGCTTCTATTTACAATGCCATGCCATTGGCTGCTGTTGAGAAGTTGGTTGCTTTTATGAAGGATTTTCAAGCTAGGCATGCTTGAATTTTTTTCTACTTTCATGGGTGGGTTTTACTTTTAGGCGGTTTGCTACCTTTCACATTTTTAATAGGGTTTTGGTGCAAATTTTGCTTCAGTTCTATCAACTCTCAATCTTGAGGAAGAGTATGAAATAAAAATGGGTAAGAACTATGGGCAAAAAGGAGAAATTTAGAATTTCTATCTTTTCAATTTGAAACATGTTATTTTGTCGCAAAAATCAAAAGGAAATTTATTGTTTTCTGTCTTTATTTCTTTCAGTTTAATTTTTTCCGTATTATAAAGAGACATTCCTTTAAAAAAGGCTGACAAAAACATATTTTTATTTAATTTATTTGTGAGGATAGAAATTCTAAAACTTTCCTTTAAGAATTAGTTTTTCTTTAATATCAACTCTCACCTACTTTTAGTTGTTTTTTTTTAGTAGGAAAACATTAGGCCGATCCCAAAATCAGCCTATGGCATCCTTATGGATGAGGACACAAAGTCCTAAATGGGTCTAAAGTTGATGGGCGCTACACGAATGGCGTAGACCAGCAATCAAGTCAGCCACCTTATTGCAGTCACGAGGTACATGAGCAAATCTAACAACCTCAAAGGACTGCAAAATAACCAACGTATCTGATATTATCATCTCAATCTTCCATAGGCAAGATTTGTTTCCTTTCAATGCGTTTATCACAATAGACTATCTCCTTCAATCTCGATCTTTGTCAAATTTCTTCTTTTTGCCTCGCACACCGCCTCGTACATTCCTCTTGCTTCTGCTTGATTTACATTCCAGAATTTGCTTGCGTAAGCATTCATTGAAATACTGTTTCCATTATGATCTCGAATGATGTACCATGTGGTGGTCATGCCATTTCCTTTTTTTTGATCCATCAAAGTTAATCTTTACAAATCCATATTCTGGTTTGGTCCATGTCTTATTTGTTCTCTTCGGCACCCCTCCTATTTTTTTCCTTGGACTTATAGACAAGTTATCATCTATTAGTGTTGTTTTATGCCATGCCCGAATTTGTGTTTTTATGAATTCATCTATTGTTCTAGACGGTCCCTCAATGGGTTGATTGAAAATCGTTTTGTTTCTGTAAAACCAAATACTCCACCAGGCTATAATTAGATCATTGAATTTCTGAGTACCCAATTGTTCTTTTAAGTTCTGTATCGAAGTCACAATGCATTCATCGTTCCTTGGGATTTTTGTTATGGATTCAACAAACACATGATCAACTTTTCCTAAAGTCTGTATAGAGAAAGGACATTGAAATAGTAGATGTTTTGTTTTTCATTTTATTGCATGCATAACGGGCATTCTGCAGTCACTGCGGCGTGTCTTTGAATAAGTATTTCTTGTGTCGGGAGTCTATTTACACAAATTTTCCATAAAAATATTTTGCATTTAGGGCTGACATTTAGTTTCCAGATCCAATCATATGCACAATCCTGTATGTCACTCTCATGGGCTACAAAGGACGTTGCCGAGTGCGTAGAGAACGATCCATTCTTACTCGGAAACCAGTATAACCTATCTCGAATTTGATTTTTCGGAATTATTATGGACCTGATTTGTTCTACCAATTGAGGAGGTAGAAGACGATGCAATTCCTGAACCTTCCATTGTTTGTCTGTGTCGATAAACTGTAAAACTGTGACATTCACATCAACATTACAATTTAACGGGCATAAATCCATAAGTGGTTGGTTTGTAATCCAGTGATCCTTCCAAAATCGGACTGTATGGCCGTCGCCGATTTGCCATATTAGGCCTTTGACAAATTCTGGTTTTATCCCTATTAGCTTGTTCCATTGCCACGATACATTTTTGGAGATATTATATTCTAACAAGTTCTTTGTTTTCAAATATTTTTATGAGATAATACGTACCCACATATTCTGAGGTTCTGCTAAGATTTTCCACAACAACCGCATTTGTAGAGCCTTGTTCATTTGTTTCGCCTTCCGAAGTCCAAGTCCACCTTTCTTCTTTGAGCGGCATATCCAGTCCCATCCTATAATTGGGATATGACCATTTGGCTTGTTCCAAAAAAATTCTCTATTAAGGGTGTCTAATTTAGTAAGGGTTCCTTCTGGCAACATGAAGTTTTGCATCAAGTAGTAAGGTTTTGTTGCAAGCACTGACTTGATCAAGGTTGTTCGCCCTGCCTGAGATAAAGCGTTTGCCTTCCATTTCGATAGTTGTTGTTCTGTTGAATGGAGAACTGGTTCGAAAGTTCTGTTTGACACTTTTGAATTTATAATAGGGCATCCTAAATATTTTTCTAGTGAGCTTGTGTGTGGTATGTTTAATTCTTGTTGAAGATGTCTTTTTGTCGACGCCATAACTCCTTTTGTTGTTTGAAAAGCCGTTTTATGAAAATTGACCTTTTGACAAGAAATTTCGCAATAGTCCTCCAGGATGTTCTTTATGTTACGAAAAGCCAAATCTGTGGCAGGACTAAAAATTATTATATCATCTGCAAAGGACAAGAACGGGATTCTAGCTCCTCCTCGTACAATTTGAAACCCGACATTTTTGGGTTGTTCAACACACTCCTTTTGTAATCTATGAGCTAATATCTCTGCGCCTAGAATGAAGAGAAGTGGGGATAGTGGGTCTCCCTGTCGTAATCCTCGCTCAGGAGTAAAGACATCTGTAGGTTCATTATTTTCAAGGACAGAAAAAGTTACTGTTCGTACACACTGCATTATCCTTTTAATGAACTGACTATGAAAGCCAAAAGCTTGTAAAACTCGTTGTTAAAAATTGGTTTTAGCATGATAAAATCATGGAAAATTGGTTTTATTGGTCTACATAATTTACGGGACGTTTTTCGTTTAGTGAGTTTTTCCACCCGAGGTACATAATTCTACCGCTTTAACGCGAGTCCCGTTCCGAGACGGGTTTTGGTTATGAATGATTCTTAATCAAACTTTGATTAAGTCAATCTGATTAGCCGATGGAGGCTTTTAAAAGTGTTGTGTGATTTATATGAGTTCCCAACAATTGTTCATGATTCGTAATGGAACCTCAAGTTGTGGTGTCCTATCTTTTGATTATGCATGCCTCATTTCTTATCCTCTATGGGACTGGTAACTGTTGGATCATCGACCGGTTGTTATTCGGATTACGATGCCAATATGTTTAGTCACTACCATAGGAACCAGTCATTTTCTCAACTTGCTTATTAAGGAAGGAACCCGATTGGAATTTCATATTAATCTTCTTCGAACTTCTTCAAAAGAAAGGAAGGAACGAGAGAAATCAGGACAACGACGGACTTGAGAACTCACCTTCACCGCCGGCTATCTTCTTCCCCTACCTCCTCCTCACCTCCTTATCCCTCCACCTCATCATCTTCTTCTTCTCGTTAGGCTCGGGCTGCTGAAACCGAACCAGAAGAACGGGACGTCAACGACTCGGGAAGAAAGGATTCTAATCATCATTGTCGGCAATCTTTTCTGCCTCACCGCGCGACGTCGACGGTGATCGCTAGCTCCTCCGACCACCACACACCGCAAGGGCCACCACCGGGCATCACCCAGCCACCTTCGAGCTCTTGGGTCGAGCCGAACGATCCAAGGGTTCAAGTGAAGGTATTTACGATCGAAATTAATTAGCGGGGTGGTTACGGAGCCACCGTAAGGACCTTTTGGTTCCGCTTTGATAATTAAATTTATGGTTTTTACAATCTTGATGTTGATACGGTTCCACAGGTTCAAACCGCTCGAGAAACGGACGTCTGGATCTTTACTTATAGCGAATACAAGTTTGGACATCGATTGGCAGGTAAAGGACTTCGGATAATTAATCAGGATTCGTTGTTAATCCGTTTGATCCAAGATTTGGTAACCTTTAAGAACTGTTGCTAATGAACAATTTTTATTTAGAAAATTGTTTCAAAAGTGAAGCGGATAATTAGTTATAATTTCGCCAAGATGGCTCCTTAAAGCATGATAACTAAGGATTATTTATGAATCGATATTCGGAAATCAAATCGTTTATCGATTAGAAAGTTGTAGGAGTTGAGAATACAACTAAGAAGTGTATCGATGAGCCCGTTGTTGAGAAATCTTTTGTTATATTGGCAGAAGGGTGATAAAGATTTCTGTTGGAATCGGTGAGAACGTTGAGCACGCCTTATAAGGCAAGTGGACGGTTCGTTCTTGCATTATTGTTATTAAATGAGGAATTAAATCCCATTTAATATTTGTGTTGGGAACAACTTGTGTGCTTAATAAAATATGATAGGTTGTTATATTTGTTAGAAATAATGACCACGTTGTTTATTCAGTTTTTGCGTTAGAACTGGATTTAGGTCCGTTGTGTGTAACCTTGTTTGGATTAGTTGTATCAAGCTGAGACATTGATATAGATTAATTTAGTTCAGGGATGTGAGCTTAGTCTCGGAAGCATCTCTTTAAAACTCATATTAGGCTGTATCAATATTGATCCCCTAATACTAAGGTCATGACCATGGCCCGCTCTACGCTCGAGGGGCGACTATGCACTCTAGCTAAGTGCATTTATTAATATGTGTTGGTAGAGGATTATGGATGAAACAGGCCCTCTAATTTCTCCATCATTGGGACCCGTACTATTCGTTGTTCAAGGATGAAACATGCCCTCTGACCTCGATAGTATTGTGTTCCATCGACAATAGTTCGAGCGGATTAAAAGATGTCAACTTGTTAGTGAAAAGTTTTGAAAGTAATATAAGATAAGTGTGTTAGGCACATTAATATACCCGAATGGTTGGTCTATTCGATAACCATTCTTACTCCCGGTTATGAATGATTCTTAATCAAACTTTGATTAAGTCAATCTAATTAGCCGATGGAGGCTTTTAAAAGTGTTGTGTGATTTATATGAGTTCCCAATAATTGTTCATGATTCTTAATGGAACCTCAAGTTGTGGTGTCCTATCTTTTGATTATGCATGCCTCATTTCTTATCCTCTATGGGACTGGTAACTGTTGGATCATCGAGCGATTGTTATTCGGATTACGATGCCAATATGTTTAGTCACTACCATAGGAACCAGTCATTTTCTCCACTTGCTTATTAAGGAAGGAACCCGATTGGAATTTCATATTAATCTTCTCCGAACTTCTTCAAAAGAAAGGAAGGAACGAGAGAAATCAGGACAACGACGGACTTGAGAACTCACCTTCACCGCCGGCTATCTTCTTCCCCTACCTCCTCCTCACCTCCTTATCCCCTCCACCTCTTCATCTTCTTCTTCTCGTTAGGCTCGGGCTGCTGAAACTGAACCAGAAGAACGGGACGTCAACGACTCGGGAAGAAAGGATTCTAATCATCATTGTCGGCAATCTTTTCTGCCTCACCGCGCGACGTCGCCGGTGATCGCTAGCTCCTCCGACCACCACCCACCGCAAGGGCCGCCACCGGACATCACCCAGCCACCTTCGAGCTCTTGGGTCGAGCCGAACGATCCAAGGGTTCAAGTGAAGGTATTTACGATCGAAATTAATTAGCGGGGTGGCTACGGAGCCACCGTAAGGACCTTTTGGTTCCGATTTGATAATTAAATTTATGGTTTTTACAATCTTGACGTTGATACAGTTCCACAGGTTCAAACCGCTCGAGAAACGGACGTCTGGATCTTTACTTATAGCGAATACAAGTTTGGACATCGATTGGCAGGTAAAGGACTTCGGATAATTGCTTAGGATTCGTTGTTAATCCATTTGATCCAAGATTTGGTAACCTTTAAGAAATTTTGCTAATGAACAATTTTTATTTAGAAAATTGTTTCAAAAGTGAAGCGGATAATTAGTTATAATTTCGCCAAGATGCCGCCTTATAGCATGATAACTAAGGATTATTTATGAATCGATATTCGGAAATCAAATCGTTTATCGATTAGAAAGTTGTAGGAGTTGAGAATACAACTAAGAAGTGTATCGATGAGCTCGTTGTTGAGAAATCTTTTGTTATATTGGCAGAAGGGTGATAAAGATTTCTGTTGGAATCGGTGAGAACGTTGAGCACGCCTTATAAGGCAAGTGGACGGTTCGTACTTGCATTATTGTTATTAAATGAGGAATTAAATCCCATTTAATATTTGTGTTGGGAACAACTTGTGTGCTTAATAAAATATGATAGGTTGTTATATTTGTTAGAAATAATGACCATGTTGTTTATTCAGTTTTTGCGTTAGAACTGGATTTAGGTCTGTTGTGTGTAACCTTGTTTGGATTAGTTGTATCAAGCTGAGACATTGATATAGATTAATTTAGTTCAGGGATGTGAGCTTAGTCTCGAAAGCATCTCTTTAAAACTCATATTAGGCTGTATCAATATTGATCCCCTAATACTAAGGTCATGCCCATGGCCCGCTCTACGCTCGAGGGGCGACTATGCACTCTAGCTAAGTGCATTTATTAATATGTGTTGGTAGAGGATTATGGATGAAACAGGCCCTCTAATCTCTCCATCATTGGGACCCGTACTATTCGTTGTTCAAGGATGAAACATGCCCTCTGACCTCGATAGTACTGTGTTCCATTGGCAATAGTTCGAGCCGATTAAAAGATATCAACTTGTTAGTGAAAAGTTTTGAAAGTAATATAAGATAAGTGTGTTAGGCACATTAATATACCCGAATGGTTGGTCTATTCGATAACCATTCTTACTCCCGGTTATGAATGATTCTTAATCAAACTTTGATTAAGTCAATCTGATTAGCCGATGGAGGCTTTTAAAAGTGTTGTGTGATTTATATGAGTTCCCAACAATTGTTCATGATTCGTAATGGAACCTCAAGTTGTGGTGTCCTATCTTTTGATTATGCATGCCTCATTTCTTATCCTCTATGGGACTGGTAACTTATCGATCATCGACCGGTTGTTATTCGGATTACGATGCCAATATGTTTAGTCACTACCATAGGAACCAGTCATTTTCTCCACTTGCTTATTAAGGAAGGAACCCGATTGGAATTTCATATTAATCTTCTCCGAACTTCTTCAAAAGAAAGGAAGGAACGAGAGAAATCAGGACAACGACGGACTTGAGAACTCACCTTCACCGCCGACTATCTTCTTCCCCTACCTCCTCCTCACCTCCTTATCCCCTCCACCTCATCATCTTCTTCTTCTCGTTAGGCTCGGGCTGCTGAAACCGAACCAGAAGAACGGGACGTCAACGACTCGGGAAGAAAGGATTCTAATCATCATTGTCGGCAATCTTTTCTGCCTCACCGTGCGACGTCGCCGGTGATCGCTAGCTCCTCCGACCACCACCCACCGCAAGGGCCGCCACCGGACATCACCCAACCACCTTCGAGCTCTTGGGTCGAGCCGAACGATCCAAGGGTTCAAGTGAAGGTATTTACGATCGAAATTAATTAGCGGGGTGGCTACGGAGCCACCGTAAGGACCTTTTGGTTCCGCTTTGATAATTAAATTTATGGTTTTTACAATCTTGACGTTGATACAGTTCCACAGGTTCAAACCGCTCGAGAAACGGACGTCTGGATCTTTACTTATAGCGAATACAAGTTTGGACATCGATTGGCAGGTAAAGGACTTCGGATAATTGCTCAGGATTCGTTGTTAATCCGTTTGATCCAAGATTTGGTAACCTTTAAGAAATTTTGCTAATGAACAATTTTTATTTAGAAAATTGTTTCAAAAGTGAAGCGGATAATTAGTTATAATTTCGCCAAGATGGCGCCTTATAGCATGATACTAAGGATTATTTATGAATCGATATTCGGAAATCAAATCGTTTATCGATTAGAAAGTTGTAGGAGTTGAGAATACAACTAAGAAGTGTATCGATGAGCTCGTTGTTGAGAAATCTTTTGTTATATTGGCAGAAGGGTGATAAAGATTTCTGTTGGAATCGCTGAGAACGTTGAGCACGCCTTATAAGGCAAGTGTACGGTTCGTTCTTGCATTATTGTTATTAAATGAGGAATTAAATCCCATTTAATATTTGTGTTGGGAACAACTTGTGTGCTTAATAAAATATGATAGGTTGTTATATTTGTTAGAAATAATGACCATGTTGTTTATTCAGTTTTTGCGTTAGAACTGGATTTAGGTCCGTTGTGTGCAACCTTGTTTGGAT
Source organism: Fallopia convolvulus (assembly GCA_964016875.1). Taxonomy (NCBI): domain Eukaryota; kingdom Viridiplantae; phylum Streptophyta; class Magnoliopsida; order Caryophyllales; family Polygonaceae; genus Fallopia; species Fallopia convolvulus. The sequence continues at coordinate 20,995,217 of OZ024718.1, read as the reverse complement.
TAGTTGTATCAAGCTGAGACATTGATATAGATTAATTTAGTTCAGGGATGTGAGCTTAGTCTCGGAAGCATCTCTTTAAAACTCATATTAGGCTGTATCAATATTGATCCCCTAATACTAAGGTCATGCCCATGGCCCGCTCTACGCTCGAGGGGCGACTATGCACTCTAGCTAAGTGCATTTATTAATATGTGTTGGTAGAGGATTATGGATGAAACAGGCCCTCTAATCTCTCCATCATTGGGACCCGTACTATTCGTTGTTCAAGGATGAAACATGCCCTCTGACCTCGATAGTACTGTGTTCCATCGGCAATAGTTCGAGCCGATTAAAAGATGTCAACTTGTTAGTGAAAAGTTTTGAAAGTAATATAAGATAAGTGTGTTAGGCACATTAATATACCCGAATGGTTGGTCTATTCGATAACCATTCTTACTCCCCGTTATCAATGATTCTTAATCAAACTTTGATTAAGTCAATCTGATTAGCCGATGGAGGCTTTTAAAAGTGTTGTGTGATTTATATGAGTTCCCAACAATTGTTCATGATTCGTAATGGAACCTCAAGTTGTGGTGTCCTATCTTTTGATTATGCATGCCTCATTTCTTATCCTCTATGGGACTGGTAACTTATGGATCATCGACCGGTTGTTATTCAGATTACGATGCCAATATGTTTAGTCACTACCATAGGAACCAGTCATTTTCTCCACTTGCTTATTAAGGAAGGAACCCGATTGGAATTTCATATTAATCTTCTTCGAACTTCTTCAAAAGAAAGGAAGGAACGAGAGAAATCAAGACAACGACGGACTTAAGAACTCACCTTCACCGCCGGCTATCTTCTTCCCCTACCTCCTCCTCACCTCCTTATCCCCTCCACCTCATCATCTTCTTCTTCTCGTTAGGCTCGGGCTGCTGAAACCGAACCAGAAGAACGGGACGTCAACAACTCGGGAAGAAAGGATTCGAATCATCACTGTCGACAATCTTTTCTGCCTCGTCGCGCGACGTCGCCGACGATCGCTAGCTCCTCCGACCACCACCCACCGCAAGGGCCGCCACCGGGCATTACCCAGCCACCTTCGAACTCTTGGGTCGAGCCGAACGAGCCAAGGGTTCAAGTGAAGGTATTTACGATCGAAATTAATTAGCGGGGTGGTTACGGAGCCACCGTAAGGACCTTTTGGTTCAGCTTTTCTAATTAAATTTATGGTTTTTACAATCTTGACGTTGATACGGTTCCACAGGTTCAAACCGCTCGAGAAACGGACGTCTGGATCTTTACTTATAGCGAATACAAGTTTGGACATCGATTGGCAGGTAAAGGACTTCGGATAATTGCTCAGGATTCGTTGTTAATCCGTTTGATCCAAGATTTGGTAACCTTTAAGAAATTTTGCTAATGAACAATTTTTATTTAGAAAATTGTTTCAAAAGTGAAGCGGATAATTAGTTATAATTTCGCCAAGATGGCGCCTTATAGCATGATAACTAAGGATTATTTATGAATCGATATTCGGAAATCAAATCGTTTATCGATTAGAAAGTTGTAGGAGTTGAGAATACAACTAAGAAGTGTATCGATGAGCTCGTTGTTGAGAAATCTTTTGTTATATTGGTAGAAGGGTGATAAAGATTTCTGTTGGAATCGCTGAGAACGTTGAGCACGCCTTATAAGGCAAGTGTATGGTTCGTTCTTGCATTATTGTTATTAAATGAGGAATTAAATCCCATTTAATATTTGTGTTGGGAACAACTTGTGTGCTTAATAAAATATGATAGGTTGTTATATTTGTTAGAAATAATGACCATGTTGTTTATTCAGTTTTTGCGTTAGAACTGGATTTAGGTCCGTTGTGTGCAACCTTGTTTGGATTAGTTGTATCAAGCTGAGACATTGATATAGATTAATTTAGTTCAGGGATGTGAGCTTAGTCTCGGAAGCATCTCTTTAAAACTCATATTAGGCTGTATCAATATTGATCCCCTAATACTAAGGTCATGCCCATGGCCCGCTCTACGCTCGAGGGGCGACTATGCACTCTAGCTAAGTGCATTTATTAATATGTGTTGGTAGAGGATTATGGATGAAACAGGCCCTCTAATTTCTCCATCATTGGGACCCGTACTATTCGTTGTTCAAGGATGAAACATGCCCTCTGACCTCGATAGTATTGTGTTCCATCGACAATACTTCGAGCAGATTAAAAGATGTCAACTTGTTAGTGAAAAGTTTTGAAAGTAATATAAGATAAGTGTGTTAGGCACATTAATATACCCGAATGGTTGGTCTATTCGATAACCATTCTTACTCCCGGTTATGAATGATTCTTAATCAAACTTTGATTAAGTCAATCTAATTAGCCGATGGAGGCTTTTAAAAGTGTTGTGTGATTTATATGAGTTCCCAACAATTGTTCATGATTCGTAATGGAACCTCAAGTTGTGGTGTCCTATCTTTTGATTATGCATGCCTCATTTCTTATCCTCTATGGGACTGGTAACTTATGGATCATCGACCGGTTGTTATTCGGATTACGATGCCAATATGTTTAGTCACTACCATAGGAACCAGTCATTTTCTCCACTTGCTTATTAAGGAAGGAACCCAATTGGAATTTCATATTAATCTTCTTCGAACTTCTTCAAAAGAAAGGAAGGAACGAGAGAAATCAGGACAACGACGGACTTGAGAACTCACCTTCACCGCCGGCTATCTTCTTCCCCTACCTCCTCCTCACCTCCTTATCCCCTCCACCTCATCATCTTCTTCTTCTGTTTAGGCTCGGGCTGCTGAAACCGAACCAGAAGAACGGGACGTCAACAACTCGGGAAGAAAGGATTCGAATCATCACTGTCGACAATCTTTTCTGCCTCGTCGCGCGACGTCGCCGACGATCGCTAGCTCCTCCGACCACCACCCACCTCAAGGGCCGCCACCGGGCATTACCCAGCCACCTTCGAACTCTTGGGTCGAGCCGAACGAGCCAAGGGTTCAAGTGAAGGTATTTACGATCGAAATTAATTAGCGGGGTGGTTACGGAGCCACCGTAAGGACCTTTTGGTTCAGCTTTTCTAATTAAATTTATGGTTTTTACAATCTTGACGTTGATACGGTTCCACAGGTTCAAACCGCTCGAGAACCAGTCATTTTCTCCACTTGCTTATTAAGGAAGGAACGAGAGAAATCCACAGATGCCAATATGTTTAGTCACTACCATAGGAACCAGTCATTTTCTCCACTTGCTTATTAAGGAAGGAACCCAATTGGAATTTCATATTAATCTTCTTCGAACTTCTTCAAAAGAAAGGAAGGAACGAGAGAAATCAGGACAACGACGGACTTGAGAACTCACCTTCACCGCCGGCTATCTTCTTCCCCTACCTCCTCCTCACCTCCTTATCCCCTCCACCTCATCATCTTCTTCTTCTGTTTAGGCTCGGGCTGCTGAAACCGAACCAGAAGAACGGGACGTCAACAACTCGGGAAGAAAGGATTCGAATCATCACTGTCGACAATCTTTTCTGCCTCGTCGCGCGACGTCGCCGACGATCGCTAGCTCCTCCGACCACCACCCACCTCAAGGGCCGCCACCGGGCATTACCCAGCCACCTTCGAACTCTTGGGTCGAGCCGAACGAGCCAAGGGTTCAAGTGAAGGTATTTACGATCGAAATTAATTAGCGGGGTGGTTACGGAGCCACCGTAAGGACCTTTTGGTTCAGCTTTTCTAATTAAATTTATGGTTTTTACAATCTTGACGTTGATACGGTTCCACAGGTTCAAACCGCTCGAGAAACGGACGTCTGGATCTTTACTTATAGCGAATACAAGTTTGGACATCGATTGACAGGTAAAGGACTTCGGATAATTGCTCAGGATTCGTTGTTAATCCGTTTGATCCAAGATTTGGTAACCTTTAAGAAATTTTGCTAATGAACAATTTTTATTTAGAAAATTGTTTCAAAAGTGAAGCGGATAATTAGTTATAATTTCGCCAAGATGGCGCCTTATAGCATGATAACTAAGGATTATTTATGAATCGATATTCGGAAATCAAATCGTTTATCGATTAGAAAGTTGTAGGAGTTGAGAATACAACTAAGAAGTGTATCGATGAGCTCGTTGTTGAGAAATCTTTTGTTATATTGGCAGAAGGGTGATAAAGATTTCTGTTGGAATCGGTGAGAACGTTGAGCACGCCTTATAAGGCAAGTGTACGGTTCGTTCTTGCATTATTGTTATTAAATGAGGAATTAAATCCCATTTAATATTTGTGTTGGGAACAACTTGTGTGCTTAATAAAATATGATAGGTTGTTATATTTGTTAGAAATAATGACCATGTTGTTTATTCAGTTTTTGCGTTAGAACTGGATTTAGGTCCGTTGTGTGTAACCTTGTTTGGATTAGTTGTATCAAGCTGAGACATTGATATAGATTAATTTAGTTCAGGGATGTGAGCTTAGTCTCGGAAGCATCTCTTTAAAACTCATATTAGGCTGTATCAATATTGATCCCCTAATACTAAGGTCATGCCCATGGCCCGCTCTACGCTCGAGGGGCGACTATGCACTCTAGCTAAGTGCATTTATTAATATGTGTTGGTAGAGGATTATGGATAAAACAAGCCCTCTAATCTCTCCATCATTGGGACCCGTACTATTCGTTGTTCAAGGATGAAACATGCCCTCTGACCTCGATAGTACTGTGTTCCATCGGCAATAGTTCGAGCCGATTAAAAGATGTCAACTTGTTAGTGAAAAGTTTTGAAAGTAATATAAGATAAGTGTGTTAGGCACATTAATATACCCGAATGGTTGGTCTATTCGATAACCATTCTTACTCCCGGTTATGAATGATTCTTAATCAAACTTTGATTAAGTCAATCTGATTAGCCGATGGAGGCTTTTAAAAGTGTTGTGTGATTTATATGAGTTCCCAAAAATTGTTCATGATTCGTAATGGAACCTCAAGTTGTGGTGTCCTATCTTTTGATTATGCATGCCTCATTTCTTATCCTCTATGGGACTGGTAACTTATGGATCATCGACCGGTTGTTATTCGGATTACGATGCCAATATGTTTAGTCACTAGCATAGGAACCAGTCATTTTCTCCACTTGCTTATTAAGGAAGGAACCCGATTGGAATTTCATATTAATCTTCTTCGAACTTCTTCAAAAGAAAGGAAGGAACGAGAGAAATCAGGACAACGACGGACTTGAGAACTCACCTTCACCGCCGGCTATCTTCTTTCCCTACCTCCTCCTCACCTCCTTATCCCCTCCACCTCATCATCTTCTTCTTCTCGTTAGGCTCGGGCTGCTGAAACCGAACCAGAAGAACGGGACGTCAACAACTCGGGAAGAAAGGATTCGAATCATCACTGTCGACAATCTTTTCTGCCTCGTCGCGCGACGTCGCCGACGATCGCTAGCTCCTCCTCCGACCACCCACCGCAAGGGCCGCCACCGGGCATTACCCAACCACCTTCGAACTCTTGGGTCGAGCCGAACGAGCCAAGGGTTCAAGTGAAGGTATTTACGATCGAAATTAATTAGCGGGGTGGTTACGGAGCCACCGTAAGGACCTTTTGGTTCAGCTTTTCTAATTAAATTTATGGTTTTTACAATCTTGACGTTGATACGGTTCCACTGGTTCAAACCGCTCGAGAAACGGACGTCTGGATCTTTACTTATAGCGAATACAAGTTTGGATATCGATTGGCAGGTAAAGGACTTCGGATAATTACTCAAGATTCGTTGTTAATACGTTTGATCCAAGATTTGGTAACCTTTAAGAACTGTTGCTAATGAACAATTTTTATTTAGAAAATTGTTTCAAAAGTGAAGCGGATAATTAGTTATAATTTCGCCAAGATGGCGCCTTAAAGCATGATAACTAAGGATTATTTATGAATCGATATTCGGAAATCAAATCGTTTATCGATTACAAAGTTGTAGGAGTTGAGAATACAACTAAGAAGTGTATCGATGAGCCCGTTGTTGAGAAATATTTTGTTATATTGGCAGAAGGGTGATAAAGATTTCTGTTGGAATCGCTGAGAACGTTGAGCACGCCTTATAAGGCAAGTGTACGGTTCGTTCTTGCATTATTGTTATTAAATGAGGAATTAAATCCCATTTAATATTTGTGTTGGGAACAACTTTCTGTGCTTAATAAAATATGATAGGTTGTTATATTTGTTAGAAATAATGACCATGTTGTTTATTCAGTTTTTGCGTTAAAACTGGATTTAGGTCCGTTGTGTGTAACCTTGTTTTGATTAGTTGTATCAAGCTGAGACATTGATATAGATTAATTTAGTTCAGGGATGTGAGCTTAGTCTCGGAAGCATCTCTTTAAAACTCATATTAGGATGTATCAATATTGATCCCCTAATATTAAGGTCATGACCATGGCCCGCTCTACGCTCGAGGGGCGACTATGCACTCTAGCTAAGTGCATTTATTAATATGTGTTGGTAGAGGATTATGGATGAAACAGGCTCTCTAATCTCTCCATAATTGGGAACCGTACTATTCGTTGTTCAAGGATGAAACATGCCCTCTGACCTCGATAGTATTGTGTTCCATCGGCAATAGTTCGAGCCGATTAAAGGATGTCAACTTGTTAGTGAAAAGTTTTGAAAGTAAAATAAGATAAGTGTGTTAGGCACATTAATATACCCGAATGGTTGGTCTATTCGATAACCATTCTTACTCCCGGTTATGAATGATTCTTAATCAAACTTTGATTAAGTCAATCTGATTAGCCGATGGAGGCTTTTAAAAGTGTTGTGTGATTTATATGAGTTCCCAACAATTGTTCATGATTCGTAATGGAACCTCAAGTTGTAGTGTCCTATCTTTTGATTATGCATGCCTCATTTCTTATCCTCTATGGGACTACTAATTGTTGGATATGATCATCGACCGGTTGTTATTCGGATTACAATGCCAATATGTTTAGTCACTACCATAGGAACCATTCATTTTCTCCACTTGCTTAGTGTTTCATTAGATTAACCCGACCACCTTATTCAATTGCATGGCCGGCTGGTGCCCACCGTCTGTATACAACGCATCAACTACTAAAGAAGTTAACCAGCGAAGAGAAGGCTATCCAAGGAGTTTAGGAAGTCAAAAAGTTTTGAGAGTGGTTGCTTGAAGAAGAACAAGTTTGTTGTTAGACATTTTACTTTTGTTCAAGTTGTTGGTTATGTTTTTGTGTATTGAAAGGAGGTGATACTACGGTTTGTAATAAAGTGTTATAATACTTGTTGTGCTTGTAAGTTTTAAAGCCTTGGGTAACCTTGAATTAGGACTAATTAGGGTTACTGGCGGTAACACCTCAAGTACAGTAAGGAAGGGGTGTTACAGAAGTGGTATCAGAGCCGAAAGTTCTCTAAAAATAGATTACCAGTTGATATCTTTTAAACCTTGGAATTAGGTTTGAAGTTTTGATGAGTAGAATTGTGGAGATTCTAAATTCTTTTGCTTGTTCTTTTTCCAAGGAAATGAAGAGGAACCAAGGGCAGCATAGTAATGATGATCTCGGAAAAAGAGCGAAGAACAGAGCACTTACCGTTGATGAAGCGGAATCTTCTCGAGTAAGTTTAATCAAAGGGTTTCCAGCTTCGCCAAGAATGGAAATTGAATATGTGGACATACCCAGCGACGAGGAACTGGGTATGGGAGTGAACCCTATAGTCATCTCGAGTGAAGAAGAAGACCCTGAGGAAGAAGAGGCCCCGCAATCAGAGCAGATACGGTATTCGAATTCCAGTCAAACTTCGCTATCTTCTTATGAGTCTGGAGTTTATACTTCGTCTCAACGGTTTTCCCCTTCTGTGGATAACTATCCTCGGCAGATAGTAGGATCGGTAGGTCCTAGTTCTTCTGATAGAGGTCAGATTCAGGAAACTGAAGGTAGAAATCCTGTGATGATACGGTCTTTGGAGGATTGGATATCCTCTGGGAGAACTCAACTTGTTAAATTTGAGGTAAAGACGGAAAGGTTAATGAATGCCGTGCAGGCCTGGAAACGGGAATGGGAACCTTACGAGGATCTTTTTATCTGGGGCATTGCGGGTCTGCATTTAAGCCCTTCACGTAGAAACCTCTTCTATAGGAAACTAGAGCAAGGCGAATCACTTTTATACGATCAGAATATCTTAAAAGACCCCTTGCAGTTTGAGGCTGACTTTTTAGATAATTTATGTCATCCTCCCTCGATGTATTGAGGAATGGATAAGGGCATGAACGAGTCAAGATGGATAAGTTGATTTTGTGGGTTTTCTTAGATATGAATTAAGGTTTGCTGTAAGGGTTTAAGAAGTTGTGGTTTTAAATGTGCCTTTATAGAATGTAAATAATGGTTGATAGAATGGTCTAAGGAAGTACAAGTCCCTTTTTGTAAATAAGTTGGTTTTAACTTTGTTTGCAGAAAAGAGTTGTAAAATAGAGTTGGTGTATGATGTGATATAAATAAATGGAAGTTTTGTTTGTATATGCCCTTTGATTTCTTATCTTTGCTTTGGAATAAAGGAAATTTTTGTCTTCTGTTGTTTTATTCAGATGGTAAACACAAGAAGATCTGAACAAAGGGATGATTCAAATAGGAATTCTAGGGAGAGAGGAGAGTCTCAAAATTCTGTGAATCAACCTGATCCGAATGCTAGAAGGAATATAGTTTTCGATGATGAAACTATGGAGACTTTGAGGAATTTAATGCTTCAAACTATTCAGTCTGTTCTTCCAACTGCTCAAAATGTTGCACCTGTAGTTGAAGAAAGTGGACATGTGGGAAATATAGAAGTGGAAGACCCTCAAGAGCTTCCACCTGTTCAAAATATGAATTTTTCTCGGGCCTTGAAAACTTTCCTGTCCATGAAGCCCGACAGTTATGATGGAACAGGTGAACCTGTTAAAATAGCATATTGGTTTTCCCACATTGAACAGTTGATGGAAAATATCTCATGTACAGAGTCTGAGAAGGTACGTATCGCTGCTTTACAGCTTAAGGAAGGGGCGACTGAATGGTGGAAAAGTACTGGGTTGTCTAGGCACCCAAAACTGAGTTGGAGAATGTTTAAAGATAAGATGTTAGATAGGTTCTTTTCTGCTGCTATGAGGAAAGAAAAAGAAAGAGAATTTTCGTACCCGCAAGTTGAGGGTATGAAAATACCTGAGATGGCTGCCAAATTTAATCATCTTTTACAATATGATGGACCTGAAATCTCTACAGAAGAACAAAAGATTGAGAGATTCTATGAATGGCTAAACCCGAAGATGAAGCCACTAATGGTCCATTTAAAGTGTTCAACTTTGGAACAGTATGTTGATGCAGCATACCGCTTAGAAGTTTCTATGGAAAGGTCTGATCAGGAAGTAAAGAAAGGGGAACAATTATCTCAACAACATTCACAATCTAGTGGATTCAAAAGACCGGCACCCATTCAGAAGTTTGAAAAGTCAAACCGGGCTAAAACTGAGTCAGGTTTGACTAAGTCATTTCAGTTAGGACAAAATAAAGTTCAGATAGTTTGCTATAATTGTGGGGAACTAGGTCATGTGAACAGGAATTGTTCTAAGCCCAAAAAGAAATGTTTTCAATGTGGGATTGAAGGGCATGTGAAGAAGTATTGCTCACAAAACAAAGATAGCTCTGCACCATCTCGGCAAACCTCTGTTGCTCAGAATAGCCGTGTTCCGACTGAAGCTGCCAAATCAGCCTCTATTCAGTCTACTGCTCAGAATAAGGGAAAAGCGGCAATGACATCGACAAAGCAAGATCAACGTCTCTATGAGATGAGGCGTAGTGATGAACCAGAAGCTCTTGTATGTCAAGGTATTTTATATGTTCAGTCAACTGCTGTTTTCTTGTTGTTTGATTCTGGAGCAATACATTCTTTCATATCTGAGAACTGTGTAGAGCAATTAGGACTAAAATGCACTAATTCATGTGAACCTTTTGTGGTAAACCTACCAAACAAAGAAAAGATCGTAGGAACCAAACAACTTAATAATTTTCCCATTAGCATTCAAGGTCGGAAGTTTAAAGCCAACCTTATATGCATTCCAATGGCTCCTTACGACATCATCTTAGGCATGGATTGGTTATTGCAACATGGAACTATAATAGACTTTAGTTCCCGAACGGTAACCATCCAGGAATAAGGAAAATATGTGTGTCGTTTCAAAGGAAAAGGTGATGCAGAAAATGGGAAGCTGATCAGTTCTATGAAGGCTGCTAAAATGCTACGTCAAGGATGTGTTGGCTATTTGTGCTTTCTTGAAGAGTCTGATGAAAAGAAGGTAGATATTGAAGGAATTCTTGTGGTTAGAGAATTTACTGATATCTTTCCCGAGGAACTCCCAGGTTTACCTCCAAAGCGTATTGTTGAATTTACAATTACGTTGGAACCTGGAATGGCACCAATTTCTAAAGCACCTTATAGAATGGCTCCTATCGAGATGAAGGACTACTACAAAAAGCATAATATACACCGGGCGTTTCCATAAATATACCGCGGACATAATCCGGGGTATAGATCAATGGTGTATATAGTGAGTGATAATATACCCCGGACCTTTAAGATACACGCCCGCGATATATACTCCTAAATTTTTCTCCGTTTTGTCTCGTTAGTAAAATGCGTCCGGTGTATAAAAATACTATATACCCCGGAGATAATCAGGTCCGGGTTATAAAAACCGAATGTTATCCGGAGTATTTGAAAACACATTATATCCCTGATATCTTAATGTCCGGGGTATAAAGTATGTCTTTTATTAAAAAAAAAGAAGCTTTTTCTGATGCACATGTTGTGCATTTATTTTTCCCATTCAAACAATGACAAGCCACAGATACATGTACTTTGAGATATCACTCAAATGACTAAAAATAAGTGGCACGACATAATTTATATACATATCTAACTGTTGAAATCCTTTATAGAATAAGAATTATATTCACTAAATATAGATAACTTAAATCCCCACCACATTACATGGAACAACCCTGCAACTCACTCCTCCATTACCTGAAAATTCATTAGATAACAAAGTTAGCCAACTAATCATTTATTCACCTAACAAGGGAAACAAAATTCCATAAGCATAGATGTGAGACATAATGGTAGTTTGGCTGATTTTTATCTAATTATCTATACAACATATAAAGAAGAAAAATTTGGCCAATTTATGACTAGCCATTTAATGAAAATAAAAAGTAAATGAAAAAAGGTTAATTGAATTTAATATATTTTTTTTTTCAATTGACCTTTAATCTTCCATAGGAAACTTTTGATCTACCATTTTGTGTACTAATAACCCTCTTTTAACTTAATTTCTCTAATAAAATGGGTGATGAAACTCTAATTAATTGATACCTATTAACTTTCTATTAAAGTCTTCCAACTTTTCACATTTCTAAACAACCTTTCATATTTCTAAACCTCCAATTTTTCTAATATAAAAGGCCATCTCATTCTCTTCATATGGACACTCATCCATTATAGGAGAGTTTTGGAAGATTTCACAAAAAGCCAAGTTGGTAGTGAAGAAGAGATAAATATGTAGATGTACATAAAACTACATCCCATGTATAAAGCCTAGATATAGATTATGCATCATCCTGGTTTAATTTTTTAGATGCTTTGTATTCAACTTATCATCATCATAAAGACATCCTCTCATTATGTTGTTATCATCATTCCCCTAATCCTCCTTCTTTAAGTCTATTTTCTTCCTTCATTTTCATGTATATGTATGTGTGTTTAATGTAACCTCTAACTTTCTAATGATCAACTTTGGATACAATTGAATGACATGCACCAATGTGGATTTATTGGCCAAAATATGATCCAATTCGATGTAAGTATGGTATCAAGTTTGTGAATTTTTCTTTAAAGTAACTTTATGTTTCATCTTATTGCATAAATAATCTTATATATTTGTTGCTTCATTACCTACCTTTTATTCGCGTATGTTCCATGTCATATAAAAATTAAAATTTTAGTCATTTATGATCAATCCACAATTAAGGTGAAAGAGTAAAAAAAGAAAAAAAAATATATTGATTTGGTTGTGAGATTTGGTTTTTCATTGAATTAAAGAGAACATTAAAAAAATAGAAAAACACACAAGGTTAGTAATATTAGGAGTATTAATAAGTGTTTATTTCACTAACTATTATCGAATGTCTTTGTAAATTCTTAAGCCTTTTATTCCTCTATTAAATTCACAATGAAGGTGAAAGAGTAAAAAAGTAAAGAAAGAAAATTTACTCTTTATTGGTTGATTTGGTTGTGAATTTTGGTTTTCCATTGAATTAAAGAGAACATCAAAAAAAATATAAAAACACCAAAGGTTAGTAAAATTAGGACCATTAATAAGTAGTTTAATTCACCAAACATTAACAAATATCTTTACAAATTCTTAAGCCTCTTATTCGTTATTATGTAATGCCTTTACAAATCTTTAAGCCTCTTATTCCTCTTTTTAATTCAGATTTTTAGGTGAAAGAGTAAAAAAGAAAGAAAATTTACCTCTTTGGTTGATTTAGTTGTGACTTTTGGTTTTTCATTGAATTAAAAAGAACATTAAACAAATATAAAAACACCCAAAGTTAGTAAAATTAGGAGCATTAATAAGTGTTTTAATTCACTAACCATTACCAAATGTATTTACAAATTCTTAAGGTCCTTATTCCTCCTTATATAATGTCCTTACATATTCTTAAAGGATAACCTTAGGTGTTCTCTTTTCATTGAACCATAAGAGAAAACCTAAGGTTATCCTTTAAGAATATGTAAAATTAGTAAAATTAATAGGTGTTATAATTCAACAACCATTACCAAATATCTTTACAAATTCTTAAACATTTTATTCGTCATTATAGCCTTTAAAATTAGCACCATTGATATGTTACATTGTTATTCTTTAAAAATAAATATGTATTGGTCTTTACTATATAGTACTTAAATGCACAAGAAATTTATATGTCATATATGTCCCTTGAATGGTAGATCCGTGAATAAAAAACTTTAAGAATTATAATGTAGCTCAAATTATATTAGTTATATTTTCTTCCATTTTTCCAAATAAACGACCTTAATTTCTTAAATAAAAGGATATATCTACACACAATACTGAAATTTGTATAAAAATTTTGACCCGTACGTAGTACGGGTATGACAGCTAGTGCTTAATAATGGTCAAATCAAACATTCAATTATTAAACGTTTAGCTGTCATGCAAAGGTAATGGCTCTATATTAAAAAATTGAGTCAACTATGAATATATTAGATTCTGCTTCTTCTTTAAATCATAATTCACTACACTATTACGAATCATAGTGTTTAAAGAAGCGAGTAACAAAATGCCAAATAATTGGCATGAACATGTTAGATTCAATTTAGCCTCTGGTTAGCTATCTTTCAACTTATAATAACATGCAAAGATCATAGAATATTAATGATTTCATTATAGCATAAAACATACCTTTTTTTGAAGTTAACCAAGTGTTTTCGCTAATTCTTATTCTAAATTCCCGAAGCTCAAGCTCCATTTTTTTAAATTCTGAGCTACAAAAATTTATAAGTTGTTGCACTAAAAAATTCCCAAGCATTTTTAAGAAAAAGACTATGCAATCAATTCCATAAGAAATAATGATCATGTAGGTAATAATGGATAGAAAATTATAAACTTTGATAACCATAGAGAAAGAAAACAGTTGATGTGCCTTTTCATACTATGGACAAAGGTTCAATGCACAAGCTCACCAAACCATTGTGAAAGAGATTTTTCCGATGGCAATGAACTCCTACAAGAAACAAAATCACAAAAAATATATATCAGAAGCATGAACATGGGGCAGCTTAACTACAGTCCAGTGTAAGACTCTTTTTACTCACTGAATATCAAGGGTAACTAAAAAGGTGACAATGATTCTCACAGAGAAGACGAAATGAATTCCATGTTTCCCAACAATCAGTTTGCTTTCCAACATGGGGAAGAAAAAGAGATTCAGTTTTAAAAAAATGAACTTTAAGCAATCTCATTTCAAATCAGATAGGGAACACTCACAATCTCTCAATTGATAAACATTAAAGGAAGAACAAGCGTTGTCTATTAAAATATCATGGATTCATGGAACAGAAGGATCCTTCAACAGACCCTCTCTTCTATAATCATTTGGACCCTCAGACTTGTGATTACAACAGGCAACATAGAATTTGCTCCACAGAAGCTACTTGAAGTACACAAGTTTTGTTTTAAAAATATAGTCTTCGGTGAGGTTGTTGCATAAATAAGTACACAAACTACAAACTTGCCACTTCAGGTCTAGAATAAAGCATGCATGCTTGTGAAGTTCACAAGCAAACACAAATAGCTTGTACATAAAAGTTTAAAGAAAGAAATCACTTCTATGCCTCTATCCTCAATGAAGCACCAATAACCACTAGAACCTTTTACATTTGGTTTGTCTGCAGCACGTTCATATATATATTATCTAAACTAGAGTAACATCCAAATGAAGATTCAGATAATCAAATCAAAAGGACATAAGCCAAAGTGGACAAAGTAAAGTTATATACTATTATCTAATCATAGTAAGCAATATGTTGTGAAATGTAACTTATTGGCACTTTTGCAGCATCACAATCCTCATTATCCCTCAATGAAATCCTGAGCCACAACTTTAGTACATATGTAATTGTGAGAGCAATGTTAGTATGATGTTATTTTAGATGTGGGAATAGTTTCATTTCTCAACAGATAGCAATAGGCTAAGCATTACAAAAATCATCACACCTGCAATGAATCATTTCATAGCACTTTATCTTCAGCATCCAGTCAATCCAGGAGCTGATTTTTCCAAGAGTTATTACGAAATGTAAAGTTTTAGTGGAAATATATGAGCAACAAGCACTTGCACAAACAAATCAACAACATTCAATCGATAACAAAATGAGAGTTCATAAAGTACTCCAACTGAAACAGCTACTATATAGTGTAAAAAATTAACCCACTTGAGCATTTTATCAAACAGTTGATATGCATAAATACTTCATGTGAAGAAATATTAATTTCAACTTAGATTCAAACACAAGACAAACAAACTTCGATAAAACCATTTCTTTAACTGATCTCACCAATTTAAGAATTCTTCGATAAAACCATTACTTACAAAGTCAACCTTTTTGACAAGAAAATTGAATTGAAAAGAGCACGCATCTAAAAAAGGATGAGAAGGTGGTCCATGGATCTTCCAAAGAAGATGTGACTTGATTTGGTTGAATATAAGGCTACAAGAATTAAGTATGGAAAATCAAGAGGTACCTGATGTAGAGATCGAATTTAATTTTGGATCTGGTGAGCGAGGACTAAGATCCAACGAGATTGCGAGCTAATTGCGCAACAAGAATGTCGAGGACGACAACCGTCGGGATGGCGAAGTAGATGGGATGACGGAATAAAGAAGTAGATCGAATGACATGGGAGACTTGCACTTCTTTTTTTTTTTTGGTTTGAAAGAGGGCAAAGCCCGATTTTATTCAATTAAGTTTGTAGGGGAAAGTCAGTAACCTGACCTCCTTCCTCAATCCTCATACAGCAGATCCATAATATAAGCAGGAGGGGAAACCTGCAAAACAACCCCATCATGATTAAAGGAGCTATTATTGGCTAATCTATCCGCTAATCTATTAGCACTACGCGGGATATGCTGAATCCTACAATTCGAGTTCAGCTGGGACATCAGTTCCAAGCATTGAACTATGAGGTAGTAATCGGGATGGGTTTGTGGCAGCTCATTGAGTAGCAAATTAACCGCTGATTGAGAATCTGATTCAATCACAACATTTTGAAGCTCCCTCTCCTTGCAAATTTTGAGTGCCACATGAATGGCTTTGAGCTCAGCCCTCAACGCCCTGCAGCTGCCCATGTTTAAGGTAAAAGCAAGGATGAAAGAGCCATTTGACGCTCGTAAAACACCTCCACAACTGGCTTGACCTGGATTACCTTTTGAAGCGCCGTCTACATTGAATTTGATCCACCCCGGAGCAGGAGGTTCCCAGCAGACTCGAACTTGAACGCTCCTCATCGTTTCAGCATTCAGAATTTCCTTCCGTCTTCTCTGTTCTGAAATGTAGCAGCTTGTGAGTTCAGTCACTTGTTGAAGTAGCTTAGTGTCTCTTCCCATTGTGTTATCAAAAGCCATAGCATTTCTAAGCTTCCAAGAGTACCACACCATATTTCCATATAGAGTGCTCCAGGTATCGCCACTTCTCAGATTTGCTTCCAACCATTCTAGTGACGAGAGCTGAAAAAACCCTTGTACTTTTTCAAAGCATTTCAGCTGAATCCATGTATTTCTAATAAACTCACAATCTCTGAGCGCATGAAGAATGGATTCTTCTTCACCACATCTTGGACAAGCTGGAGAAGTCGTCAAATGTCGCTGGTACCGAACTTCATTCACCATAATTCTGCCATGAGCAACCAGGAACAAAAAGTGTTTAATTCTCTGTTGAATGGGCGCTTTCCAGATTAAGTTCCAGTTGAAACCAAAAATTGGACCAGCAGCTTGTCTTAACAGATTAGTAGCCGATTTGGGAACTTTTTTCTAACATAGGCTCGGATAAACTTTTATTTCTTTATGTAGGCTCATCCAAATTTTTTTTACGAGAATAGGCTGGCTGTGTTGGTTCGGGAAAGTCTCCCTGGGAATTAGAGATTTCATTCAACAAAGTCGCAATATTTCAGCGCCTTTCTTCTTTTAATTTTTTTAAAATTAAAAATGAATATTTTATTTAAAAACAAAATTGGTCTAACATATTTAATTTTCCCCTTTAATTTAATAGTCACTAGTTATACCCGTCGTACCGTGCATGACTACGACCCGGATTTTAAAATTATTTTTAGATATACTATAAATATATTTAAATATAATTTTTTTTAATATAATTAGGTATGAGCATATTTTTTTATAAAAAATATAATGATACATAGAAGATATAAATTTTATATTCACATACGATAATTATTATATTTAAAAATCAAATAAAAAACTTTAAAAACTACATGTGATATAAAATCTAAAGAACAATAATGACTTATTTATTCATATTTTTATGTAAATTTAGTATTATAAGGCATAACCAAAGTCTGTTGTAAAATTTGCACCATGTGACATTTTTGAATAAATTAATGTGAAATTATATTTTAATAAATTTTGTAACAACTTATAGTATTCTTGCTATATATAATAAATAGATAACATGTTTATATAATTTTTTATGTATACAATTTTCTATCTATGGACTATGTATTAGTTTAATATAATAGATAACATATTTATATAATTTTTATATACATAAATTCCTATGAGATGATATTTTCCATATTAAGTAAATATTTTTATCTCCTAACAAGATTTAGGGTCTTAATATATTTTTGTTTATCTTTTAACAAGGCTTGAGCTCCAAGTATAAAATTTATATCTATATATAATGATGTAGTTTTAAATAATATATTTTGTTATGCTGATATATTTTTATTTTGAGAAAAAGATATAATTTTATGTTGATGAGTGATGACTAAGATTATATGTAAATGTCAAAAAAATCGAATTGTAATTTTAATAATAAAATTAGATTTTCTTTATCGTTTTATGCATTTATATTTCTTAAATCAAAGTTTGATAAAGAAAAAAGAAAAATTTACAAATCTTGATGAATACTTTCTTAAATTGAATTTTGATAAAAATTTACATTACATTTTTCTTAATTTCCTTTTTATTTTATTTATGTAAATATAGAATTTTTTATATCTAGCCCCACCTTACATTTAAATTTTTTTATCTCTATGTTTTTTTGTAATTTAATATGGATGATAGGTTGATTAATACATTGAATTTTGTAAATTTTCATATACATTAATTTCCTTTATATTTTATTTCTTCGTGATGTAAATTTAGTATGGAAAACAACTTTATAGATGGATTGAATTTTGCAAAATAATACATAGATAATTTTCTCTATATTTTATCTCTTAAATCAAGGACAATATTCTCTTCTATACAAATCTTTATATTGTATTTTCCATATTTAAAAACATTCTTATTATTATAGAGTAAAAGATAAGAACCCTAATATATAATTTTAATAAATTAACTTTAAAAAATATTTTAATAAATTATATTATGCTTTGTAGATAACCTATAGAGCTGTCAAAAGCTGACCCGACCCGAACTGCCCGAAAAATTTAGGGTCAAGACCCGAAAATTTGAACCCGGAACCCAAAATAAACCGAACCCGATAGACCCGAAACCCTTTGGGTTCAAACCCGAAAAAACCGTTGGGTTGACCCAATTTGTTATATTTTAAGAATATATAATATATTTTGAAAATGATAATATATTTTATTATTAAAATATATAAAAATAATAGATTTATTTTTAAATATCATTTTTTAAATAAAAAATATTTTAATAATTGTAAAAAATCAATTTTCTTGACCTGTTAGGTCGACCCGACCCGCCCGACAACCCGCAATGACCCGACCCGATTTGATCGGTGACCCGTTACCACCCGAACCCAACTCAACCCGAACCAGAAATAACCGAACCCGAACCCGACCTGACCGACCCGTTTGACACCTCTAATAACCTATCCTAATTAGTATTATCTTTATAAAAAAACCAAGTATTTTATACATATTAGTGTCTAAAAATAAGAAAATATTATTTAAAAATATTCAATAAAAAGAAAATTCAATATTTTAATAATTTCAATTTAAATTTGGACAAGATTTCCACAAATAATGGAAAAATATTTAAAAATATATTCAATTAAAATATGGAGTATAATCTAAAAATAATAATTTATCTATTGTATAATTTATTATGATATTATATAAATATATTTAATATCTTAAATTAATATTGTAGAATTGTATAGTTTTTTAGTAAAATTATTCCGTGAATATCACGGGACTTCAACTAATTACTTGTTGTTTCCAATCTCCATCCCTTAACTATTAATTCACATCTTTATTATTTGCTTTAATTTAATTACCATCATTTTCTATATTATTGGATTTAGTTAAATGGATCCTCTCCAAATCTCAAAAACTACATTTACACTTCTCATGCAGTCATGCCACGTGCTTTCGTCGTAATGTTTTTTTGGAAAAAAATAAAAAAACAAAGCAGCGATTTTGGTTGAAATGTTAAAAAAAAAAAATTCAAACAAAAGTCGCTGCATATCTTGGCTAGAAAACTCGCCATAACAAACAACGACTCATCACCGAACCTTATGACCAGCCTATTTCCGTATATATTTTTTGGATGAGCCTATATCCAGAAATGAAAATTTATCTGAGCCTAGGTCGGGAAAAAATTCGCCGATTTGGATGTAAACATCCCCGATGGAGTTGCTTCCCAGAAAATCTTGCCTTCAGCATTAATTTGTGGAATGACTCGGAAAGCTCTTATTTTGTTCATAGATTCCGGGTCAAGATAAGGCTCAATTTGAGACCACAACCAGTCGCCATTCGACCACATTTCGGCAACAGTGGCCCCCAGCAGCTCTTCGGGTATGGGGTTGAGCGCCTTATCCTCCAAAGCTCCCTCTCCAGCCCAATGGTGAGTCCAAAACAGGGTTCTAGCACCATTACCAATAGTAACTCGAGTACCTTTAGCCAGCAGCTGAGCACCATGATTGATCCCTCTCCAAATCCGTGAAGAGCAATTGAGCGGCCTGATCATATCAATATCCTTACGGTTGTTGCAGTATTTGCCACGGATAATTCTGGCCCAAAGAGATTCAGGTTCGGACAAGAGTCTCCAGCCTAATTTTGCCAATGTCACCGTGTTAGATTCAACCATAGTACGTACTCCTAATCCACCTTCCGCGAGTGGTTTAGTAGCCACGTCCCATGCAATAGGATGAATCTTCCTATTCTCAGAAGTCGACCCCCATATGAAGTTTCGAACAGTTTTATCGATCTCATTACAAACTCCCACCGGCAACTTTGCAGATTGCATTTCATATAAAGGAAGGCTGCTAAGAACCGCTTTTGCAAGTGTTACCCTATCAGCGACGGATAGCGTTTTGGCTTGCCATCCCTGGAGGCGCTTAGCAATCTTGTCAAGTAAATACTGATATTTGTCTTTCGACATATGTCCCGCTGATGTAGGCACCCCTAGGTACTTGCCAAGATCAGTCTTGAGAGGCATGCCCAAATTAATGCTGATATTGGACGAAACATCGGCAGTAACATCTCGGCCCACCATGACTGAGGTCTTAGAGAAATTCACCCGTTCCCCAGAAGCTTTACAAAAGATGTCCAGAACCCTTTTGATCACATTTGCTTGATCCGGATTGGCTTCAGCAAATAGTAAAAGATCGTCGACAAAGAAAAGGTGTGAAAGATCAATCCCGCCTACCGTGATTGGTTTCCAACACTTAGCATCAACAGCAGCTTGAATCAGATGGGTCAGTCGTTCCATGCACAAGACGAACAAATAAGGCGATGAGGGATCCCCTTGACGGACCCCCCGAGAAGCTTCAAAGCTATCAGCATAACCTCCATTCCACAACAGTCGCATTTTCCCCATCATTTGACACTTCAGAATCACTCTCACTAGTGCATCCGCGAGGTGTGCTTCACGAAGCGTATTCTCAAGAAATTCCCATCGCACTCTATCGTACGCCTTTTCCAGGTCAATTTTCAGAATCATCCATCTCTTTCCGGCAGTCCGAGACCTCATCGTGTGGAGAAATTCTTCCACGACGACGATGTTATCTGTAATTTGTCTTCCTGGGATGAAACTCGACTGGGTAGGTGATATAATCCACGGTAAAATTGGTTTCAAACGGTTGACAATCACCTTTGAAGCGAGTTTGAAAATAACATTAAGTAACGAGATTGGCCTGAATTGATTAATTCTGGTTGGCGCCTCCACCTTTGCAATTGGCACTAACAACGCATCACAAGCAGCATCTTGAAATTCCCCACGTTCAACGATATCTCTGATCGTGCGAATGACATTCGGCCCAACAATATTCCAGTTTTTTTGATAGAAGAGCGCTGGAAAGCCATCAGGTCCGGGAGCCTTCAAGGGGCCCATGTTTCGAAGAGCATACTAGATCTCATTCTCGGAAACGGGTCTCAACAAATTCTGATAAGAATGTTCATTTACAAAAGGAAAAGCAGCTTGGCCCATGACTCCCAAATCAACCGGCATTTCATTCTGACTTGAAAAAAGTTTTTCAAAATAATCCAACGCCATCCTCTCTAATTTATCCGGGTTCAATTCCCATTCATCCTCTTCATTCTTCAAAGCTAGGATTCTGTTCGCCTTTCTTCTAATAACAGTAGATAGGTGGTAGAATTTAGTGTTCCTATCTCCATCAATTAGAAAATCAGCTCTAGATTTTTGCATCCAAAGAATTTGCTCTTCCTCTAAAACAGCACTCAGCTCAGTTTTCAACTTCTTTTCGAGTTTCAGCAACCCATTAGACGGTGAACGATCATAGCTTCGTTTGATACCTTCTAACCTCTTCCACAATTGGCTCTTTTTCTTGAAAATGTTTCCAAAGATTTCCCTATTCCAAACCTGTTTGAGCCAAAATTTACCTAAGGTAGAACCTTGGCCTAAATCGGGCCTTGATCGAATAAACTGAGAAGAATATGAAAGAGAATGTGTTTTTATTGATATAGAGATCAGAAGAAATAGTGTGAATCAAGCGTCCTCTTCCCCTAAGGGTTACATCCACTTATATAGCCCCCTCGAGGCATATCTTATCTTAAATAAAGATATAATCTTATCTCTAACTAACAAATATGCTTATTTCTATCTTATAGCGGATACAATCTGGAGAAAAATCTATCTTGTAACAAACATATCTCGGACCCTCTCTCTTCCAACCGACTTAGCCAATCCCGAAGATCTTCCGTAATTCTGTGCACGCTAGAGATTCTCTGTCTATGGCTCAATGCTTCGTTAGCTAAAATCTGGGTCTAACAATACCCCTAAATGCAATTTCAAAATTTAAATTCAAATTTCGAAAATTGCATTTAAGCTTGATAAGACGTTTTGGAGACTGCCTTGAAAGACGAGATCTGCCTCTGACACTTCCTTTTAATGACCCGAGAGACTTGTTGTTTTTCTTATCATTATCTATCCCACGCCTTCTTTCCTTCTCAATCCATGCCTTCGTCTTCTCAGGTAACACTTCTTCTTCCTCGTTTTATAGCTTTTTTCTGCTTCAATCTCCATGGCCAAAACTCCGACTTTCATTTCTTCTTCATCCCTGGGTCCCCAAGATCTTCACCGCTGCGATATGACGTCGGAGGAGATCGCTGAATGGATCTCCTTTGGTGGCTTTCCAGAGGGGACCCGTTTCCACACCCCGATTGTCGAATTCATTGATTGGGTTCGGCCAGGGTGGATCTGCTTTCTCGATTACCCCTTTTCTTTAGGTTCAAAGTTTCCTTTCTCCCCTTTCATTCGAGAATTCATTCAAACCCTAAAAATTTCCCCATGCCAAATCCTTCCGACCACTTGGTGCACCCTTGCTCGAATCGATGAGCTTGCCACAGAGAGGGGTTTGAAGATGACCATGGGAGAACTTCTCTTGGCATATAAAATCGTTCCTCAGAGGGCGGGTCGCATCACTTTGCATGCTAGGGACACGAAAAACCCCCTTATCCCCAAACTGAAAATTTCCTCCCGGAGCTGGCAATCCCGATTCTTCTTTGTCGAAAAAGCATCTTTAGGCGATCTTGATGATGGAGTGAAAGACGTCTTTCGAGATGAATGGAACACATCTCGTAAGACGATCTGATCTTCTTTATTAAACCTCTTTTTTGCATACTCTGGTCTTCCTGTTTTCATATCTGTTTTCTTTGTGCAGTACCGGTAGGAATCAACTCTAAGAGCACGGATACGGGTGTGTGTCGGTGCCTGCTAAAGATCAAGCCTGAAAAACGAAAGCCCAAGAAGATCTGTCCTGACCCAGCGGCTAGTGGTGAAGACGAAGAATCTCCAGGATCTGACGAAGAGAAAACCGATACTGAAGTCACTCCCTTGTCTTCTGATATGATGAGTTCCTCTAAGAAGAAATCAGGTTGGTTGCTCTTTCCTCTACTTCCCATGTGTTTAATCCTCTTAAACTTATTTTTAAATAAGCGTATCCTTTTCTCAATGTGACTCGAATAAAACTCCCTAGGCGCTGTCGTGGATACCTCTGACGTAGCAATGGTTCAACGGCTGAGATCCGGTGGGGTCAGACTTCCCTCGTCGCCTCCTCCAAGTTCTGAGGCCAAGAAGTTTCTTTCTTTGAAGCGGAAAAAGATTGATGATTCTCCAACCTCGCCTGTTGCCAAGAAGGCAGAGCCAAAAGACCTCCTCAGTACTTTCGGGGACACCTTGCTTCCGAATGTAAAGATGGACTTCCAAACCCTCACCCCTGATGCCGCGTTCAGCCATGTGGGTGCAACGCTAAGAGTGGTAAGTTTGCTCACCCGAACCCTTAGATTTTCGTCGTCGTTTCTTTGGCATTTTCCTGACGCTTACTTGCCCTCTGCTTAACTTGTCCTCATTTATCTACTTTGCAGGCCTTCCAGGAACTGATGGCCACTAATGGTCGTTGCCAGGAAGAAATGAGAGCGCTGGAGGAAAAAGAGAAGCAATCGAGGGAATTGGCTGCTGCATCGGACAGGAAGGCTCGCCAACTTCAGTTGTCGGTAGATTCCTTGAAGGTTCAAATGGAGGATCTTCAGTCTGAAAATGCATTGCTTGAGGCGAAGGCGTCAGAGGCAGAGAAGGAGATCGAAGGCTTTTCCCAAGTGGTGGTGGACGTGGCAGCGTACTACACGATGAAGTCCCAGGCGGAGCTGCTACAGGATTTCGCCGACGGTAAAAGTGCTAAGTGGGACTTGAAGACGCAAGATTTTGGAAGAGTACTACCCCGCTGGCCATCCCCCCCCCCCCCCCCCCCCGGGCAAAGCATATCTGGTGGCTGTAGACCAGGAGGACGATGCAAGCTCTCCAAAGAAAGGTCAAGACAATGAAGGGTGCCCCATGGACAAGGAAGGAGATGGCGAGAAGGCCGTGGGCAAGGAGGAATCTTTGACCCCAGCTGGCGGGCAGTAAGCTCCTGATGTGCCTCTCTTCGATCTCTTTAGAAGTACTCTCTTTTCTTTTTTTTTTTTGCTGAATGATTGCCAGGATATTTTGGTAACCCTATGGCCTGGGGCCTAAAACTCATATGGCGTCTGATTTTGAATGGTTTTGACGCCCCCTGAATGGCGCGATATTATTTTATTTGCTTGTTTGTCTGTATTTGGAAATTTGCGTAGTATATTAGCATAGGGAGATTCTTGGAGAATCTCCATGAATGTGTTGCCCGTAAGTGGGGTACGCGTTTAGGTTTTAGCGTTTTAAGGAGTTTCAGTGCTCCTTTCGTTAGCGACTTACTGTGAGTCCTGCGTAGGATCACGTTTTGCGCGTTGAGTGTTTAAATTTTCTGCAAAGGGGCCGTGCGTAGTTTGTTACGATTAGGCTGCCTTTGGCCACTGCCAAGGGTCATTAAGAGTTGACGTGTTCTTGGGCAATGGATCCTTAGATTAGGATGTAGTGTCATCGCGGCGTCCCGCGCATATGGCCTGGGTTATATGCTATAGCTTTCCCCTTCCCGTACTAACCGGATGTTTCGTTAAATCGGAATTAGATAGGGGGTAACCAACTTATGGGTTACTTCGTCGACGTTGTATTCGTGACGACTTCGCCATTTCTAGACGGTATTACCATGTGTCTTAACAGTGGTATTTAGTGTATGTGACGCGTCTCATGTTGTATGTAACTTTGATTAGCGTATGGGTAACCATCTTATGGGTTACTTCATCAACGTTGATGATTTCGTCGTTTTCAGACGGTATAACCATGTGTTTCAACAATGGTTTTTCTTTGACGCGTTTCATATCGTGTGATTAGCGTGTGTTTGCGTTTCTAAGCAATAAGAGAGTGTGCAAGATGGGGAGAATAATTTTCTCGCAAGTTATTATGCAAAGATGTGTGAAAACAAACTTGATGCACTAGGAATTTTTGAAAACTTTGTCCGACAGTGTGGGCAAGTGCCTTGAGTCGTTTATTGAAAAAGCCAAAAATTTGCCTAAAGATTCTCTAAGCTAGAGCTAAGAAATATCTAGAAATAAATCATGATAAGGAATTAATTCAGAAATAGTACTTTTTCAAATGGGTTGCGTTCCAGTTTCGTGGTACCGCTTGTCCGTCTCTGGATTCTAGCTGGTAAGCTCCATTTCCTGCGACTTTAGTGATTTTGTAAGGTCCTTCCCAAGTGGGTGCCAACTTGCCAGCGTTCGCTTCTGCGGTATTCTGGAAAACCCTTCGCAATACCCAGTCTCCGAGCTGAAAACTTTTTACTCGAACATTTTTATTGTAACTTCTAGCCACTTGCTGTTGGTATTTCGTGATCCGAGCATGGGCTGCCTCTCTGAGTTCCTGGATAGTATCCAGATCCGCTTCCAACTCTCGTCCATTGCTCTCTGAGGTGGCGAGTCCATACCTTGCGGTTGGGACTAGTATTTCAGCTGGGATAACGGCCTCGCAGCCATGTACCAGTGAGAATGGAGTCTGTCCGGTGGCCCCCTTTGGGGTGGTGCGATCGGCCCAGAGTACGTAGGGTAATTCCTCGGCCCACTTTCCTTTGGATTTTATCAGCCGCTTCTTTAGGTTATTGATGATTACCTTGTTGCTAGCCTCAGCCTGTCCGTTGGCTTGCGGGTATCTGGGAGTAGACATGACTAAGTCAATGTTCCACTTCTTACAGAAATCACGCATCTTCTTGCTTATAAATTGCGACCCATTGTCGCAAGTAATCTCCGCGGGGACTCCAAACCTGCTCAAGATGTTGCGCTGGATGAATGAGATTACTTGCTTGTCTTTGATCTCTCGGAAGGCTTCAGCTTCGATCCATTTAGAAAAGTAATCTGTCATGGCGAGGAAAAACACCTTTTTCCCTGTAGACGGGGGTAACTTGCCAACGATGTCCATCCCCCATCGCATGAATGGCCAGGGGGTGATGGATGGATGGAGAATCTCTGGCGGCTGATGCGGGACTGGTGCGTGCCTCTGGCATGCTTCGCATGATTGAGCGTACTTGGTGGCATCTTGGCGAACGGTGGGCCAATACCACCCTTGCCTTAGGATTTTGTTAGCAAGACTACGACCCCCAGTATGATTACCGCAATCTCCGCTGTGCACGTCACGCATGATTTTCTCGGCCTCTTCTTTCTCTACGCATCGCTGTAAGAAGCTTGCCGCCGATTTGTGGAAGAGGACCCCTTTTAGAATGGCGAACTGCGTTGCTTTGGACTTTAAGGCTTTGGCTTCTATCTTATCCTCGGGTACTTTGCCGTGAAGGAACCAATCAAGGTATGGCTTGGTCCAGTGGTTGCCTGAGCTGACCCCTGGACTGGTGGATGCTTGGAGAATATCTGAAGCGAGTTGCCCTGGTGGTGGTTCCGTAGCCTGTGTCACCGACGTTTCGGTTATAGCCGACTGTAATAAGTGGACCAATGGTATTTTATCATACTCCCTGGGGTCTAGGGTTGAGCCTAGACCGGCTAGGGCATCGGCTGGTGCATTCTGATCTCGAGGAATTTGTTCGAATTGTATTTGCTCAAAATTCTCGGATAGTGTTTTAACCACGTTGAGCTAGCTAGCCATCCTATCATCCTTGGCATCGAAAATGCCTAGGATCTGGTTGATGATGAGTAAGGAGTCAGCTCTTACCTTGATTTTCTTGATGGACAAATCTTTAGCCAATTCCAGCCCAAAGATAAGAGCTGCATACTCCGACTCATTGCTAGTAGCTTCGAAGTTGCATCTGACCGCCTGAGCTATTGTTTCCCCCCTTGCCGACTTTAGCACGACGCCGAGCCCTGCTCCTCTTGCATTTGAAGCTCCATCAGTGTTCAGTATCCACTCCTCCTCAGGTTCGTCGAGGGATAAGGTCAAGACCTCCTCTTTAGCGCTTTCTTCGAGAGTTGGGGTGAAGTCGGCAACAAAGTCGGCCAGTACTTGTGACTTGATCGCTCTTCGAGGTTCATATCTGACGTCGTATCCGCTAAGTGGATCGCCCATTTTGCCATCCTTCCTGAGAATTCTGGCTTTTGCATGATCTGTCGGAGTGGATAATTCGTCAGGACGATGATAGTGTGTGACTCGAAGTAAGGTCGGAGTTTATTTGAGCACATCACGACTGCCAGGACTAATTTTTCCGTTGGAGAGTAGCGCGTCTCGGCGGACACCATTGTTCTGCTTATGAAGTAAACGGGAACCTGTTGGCCTTCCTCTTCTTTGACCAGGACTCCGCTTAGGGCGCGATCTGATACAGCTAAGTAGAGGTGTAGCACTTCCCCCGGAGTTGGTTTGGCTAGTAGTAGGGGATTGGCGAAGTAGCCCTTCAGCTCTTGGAAGGCGGCCTCGTGTTTTTCCGTCCACTGGAAACTTTTGTTCTTCTTTAGTACTTCGTAGAATAGTCGGCACTTATTTGAGGATTTGGAGATGAACCGATTGAGTGCAGCTATCATGCCGGTTAGCTTTTGCACGTCTTTCACGCTTCGAGGGGATTTCAGGGAAGCAATTGCCCGTACTTGGTTTGGACTGGCCTCAATCCCTCGCTTGGTTACTACATGCCCCAAAAAAGTCCCAGACTGTACCCCGAAGATGCACTTTTGGGGATTTAGCTTCATGTTGTATTCCTCGAGGACCTTGAACGCTTCTTCTAAGTGCCCCTTATGGAGGGAAGCGCTTGTGCTTTTTACCACCCTATCGTCGATATACACCTCCATTGTTTTGCCAATGTGGTCGCAAAACATCCGGTTGACTAATCTTTGGTAAGTTGCCCCGACGTTCCTCAATCTGAAAGGCATTACGCGATAGCAATACGTTCCCTGCCCTGTGATGAAGGAGGTTTTCTCTTGGTCTGCGGGCTCCATCTGGATCTGGTGGTAACCGCTGAATGCGTCCATGAAGGTAAGTAGTTCGTGACCCGCGGTTGCGTCCACCATTGAGTCTATGTGGGGAAGAGGGAAAGAATCCTTGGGGCAGGCTTTGTTGAGGTCGGTGAAATCCACGCAAACCCTCCACTTTCCGTTCTTCTTAGGCACCACGACTACGTTAGCCAGCCAGTCGGGGTAATTCACTTCTCTGATTTTTCCGGTGTCTAGTAATTTCTTGACCTCCTCATCGACGGCTTGTATTCGTTCCGGGGCGAACTTTCGTCCCTTTTGCCTGACTGGAGGATGTTCAGGGTCTACGTTGAGCTTGTGTGTGATGATGGAAGGGTCTATTCCGGTCATGTCTTCGTGACTCCAAGCGAAGCAGCTCTTGTGACTTTTCAAGAATGTTACCAATTCTTCTTTGACTAGTGGCTCCAGATTTTCTCCGATCTTGACGACCCTTCCTTCCTCTAAGGTCACTTCCTCCGCTTTTTCTCCGTCTTCAGTTCGTTCCGGCGGAGGAGTGACGTTCTGTAATTGCTATGCCTCAGGTCTCTGAGTGGTTGGCTTGAGGGCTGCCTTATAGCACTCCCTAGCCAACGTCCGATCCCCGCGTATTTCTTCTATCCCCCATGACGTTGGAAATTTCACCGTTTGGTGGTAGGTGGACGCTACGGCTTTCATGTCGTGTAACCATGGTCGTCCCAAGATTACGTTGTAGCATGAAGGGCAGTCCATTACGAGGAAATTGACTTGAATATTTATACCTTTGGCGAAGGTTGGGATAGCGATATCACCCACAGTATGCTTGACCTCGCCGCTGAATCCCACTAAGGGCACCGGGTGTCTATGAATGTCGTTTTCGGATAAACCCATCTCCTTCAGGGCAGTTAAGGTCATGAGATTCGTGGAGCTTCCCGTGTCGATCAGTACCCTTTTCATCAATACGTTCCCAATGTGCATGGATATTACAAGACCATCGTGATGCGGTTCAGAAGTGTTTTCTGCATCGGTATCGTTGAACACGATGGCTTGTCCTGGAGATTCTCTAGCGCAGTGTCTCGATGACGGTGGTCGATTGAAACTGCTTTCTCTTACGTGGCGTTTTGCTGCCGAGTATGATAGTCCGCAGATGCTTGATCCTCCGGATATCACATTGAACACTCTGTCAGGTGTTGGAGGATTCCGCTTTTCTTGGTGCTCGGGTTGGAGATTCTCCAGCAAACCTTTGGGTACTCGAGCATCTGGAGCTATGTCTTTTATCCTTCCTTCCGCGACTAGGCGGGTCAATTCTTTTCGGAGCATAAGGCAATCTCGCGTCCAGTGTCCATGATACTCGTGGTAATCGCACCATTTAGACGTGTCCCCCCCGGGTGGGGAGTTCTATCTTTTCTTGGCCACGTCACGAGTTCTCCTTATTTCGCCATGTTCCGGAGCAGTTTTTCTATAGATATGTTGAGTTTGAAGGAGTCAAGTGAGGGCGGCATGGGTTCTCGTACCTTATCATTCGTCCATCGTGCTTTGGCCACGTTGACCTGCCCTGAGGTAGGCCGTGAGTAAGGATGGCGCGGCGGTCTCTCCTCTGATCTGTTGAACCTCGCTGGCTGTCAACGGGTCCCTTTCTCTCGGTTTTCTCCGTCTCTGAAGATCTCTTCCTCAGGGACCTATCTTCTTCCAAACGGACGTGTGCCAAAGCCCTGGCCTGTACTTCTTCGAACGTAGCACAAGGGTGCTTAGTTAGTTCCTTGTATAGGCCGCCATCGGGGGTGACCCCTTGCCTGAATGCTTCCACTGCGGTCGTCACGTCACAAGATGGGATGGAGATCTTCTCACGATTGAAGCGATCCAGGAATTCTCTGGTAGTTTCTTGGTTCCGTTGGCGGATCCGGTAGAGGTCGCTGGATTGCTTCTCAAATTTGCGGCTGCTGGCGAATTGAGACCGGAAAGTGTCCGAAAGGTCTGCGAAGGACCTAATGCTCCCACGTGGGAGGTTGATAAACCAAGTTAGCGCCGGACCAGTTAAGGTTGTGCCGAAACCCTTGCATATCACCGCCTCTTTGGAATGGGATGGGACCGCACTCGTCATCATCTTCTGTTTATATATGGCCACGTGCTCGTTAGGGTCCGTAGTCCAGTTGTACGTGGGCATGCTTGGTACAAAGAACTTTTTTGGAATCTCTACTCGGGCGATTCGATGAGAGAACGGAGATTCGTCAAACCCGTCGGGTGCTTCAGGCTCCAGAGGTTGAAAACCTCGGTTTCCCCTCCGGAGTTGGTCAGCGATGACGCTTATCTGTTCGGTCACCTTTCTTCGGATGGCTGCGTCTAAATTGACTGGCCCGCGCCGTTCTCGATCTTCCCCATCGGTGCCATCATCTTCGATCCAGACTTCCTGAGATGGCCCTCGACGTTGATTAGCCGCTGACCGGAGATTGATTGGAGGATCATTGTCGTGGAAGACTTCCTCATGGCGGGCTCGGCCCATGGGCTCCGGAGTCGCATCACGTTGTGCGGGTGCCTTGTCTCGGGGGTCTGGGTTTGCATCCTTCCCAGAGGCTCCTTCTCCAGCGTTGAAATCTAGCCTTCTTATTATTTCGTCATTGTGTCGGGTGATGCGGAGGGAACGACGCCCCGTAGCCAAGACCTCGTATTGTTGCTTGAGTTGGCTGTTCTCGGTGGTGAGGCGTTTTACGTGAGCATCATAAAAGCTTTTTTGATCGCTCAACGCCTTTTGGAGAAATTCCATGCGCTGTCGGAGGTCCGTCATCTCCTCTTCCTGAGACCGCATGCCTTGGTTCTCGAGGTTTTGGTCATCCCCAGTGACCGCAGTTTTTGGGCTTCCTTCTCCGTTTTGAGACATCGAGTTCCTTGATTCGGAGGGAAGCAGAACGCTAATTCTTTTGATGGTTGTATCGATCACGGCCCCACGGTGGGCGCCAAATTGTTTGAGCCAAAATTTACCAAAGGTAGAACCTTGGCCTAAATCGGGCCTTGATCTAATAAACTGAGAAGAATATGAAAGAGAATGTGTTTTTATTGATATAGAGATCAGAAGAAATAGTGTGAATCAAGCGTCCTCTTCCCCTAAGGGTTACATCCACTTATATAGCCCCCTCGAGGCATATCTTATCTTAAATAAAGATATAATCTTATTTCTAACTAACAAATATGCTTATTTCTATCTTATAGCGGATACAATCTGGAGAAAAATCTATCTTGTAACAAACATATCTCGGACCCTCTCTCTTCCAACCGACTTAGCCAATCTCGAAGATCTTCCGTAATTCTGTGCACGCTAGAGATTCTCTGTCTATGGCTCAATGCTTCGTTAGCTAAAATCTGGGTCTAACAAAACCTTCAGTTTATTGGTAAGATAACAAAGCACCAAATTCAGTGGATCAAACTGACTCCAATTTTCTCCAAGGAAGCAATGAAAATTCTCATGTAAAAGCCATGCTGCTTGGAACCGAAAAGGTCGGTCTCCCGAGATTGATCTTTCCAGCCCCTGAAGTCTAACTAAAATTGGAGTGTGATCAGAATAAGGCGCCACCAAATGGGAGACTGTCGCCTCAGGGAACTTTAAACGCCAGCTTTCATTAACAAGAGCTCTGTCCAGCCTTGCCTCTTTTCTCGTAGCCATGGTCGAACCCGTGGACCACGTGTACCTCGGACCAATGAACCCGAGATCAATTAATTCCATTCTATCAATCCAATCATGGAATATTTCTACTGATCGACGTGTGCCCTCTGAATAACGGTTCCTTTCCGACACAGACCTTGTAGAATTAAAATCCCCAGCAATGAGCCAAGGCCTCCGGTTGGACACTGCAAAATTTTCAAGTGCTTTCCAAAGGTGTTGTCGTTCTGTCGAGTTCGGGCTAGCATAGATGGCAGAGAAAACCCAGGGTTTTTCTCCCATTAAGGTAATTTCTACCGTCAAGTGTTGAGGGTGAAGGCTTAACGGAACCACAGTCACTTCCGATGTCCTCCATAAGACCCATATTCCGCCCGCAAAACCCTCAGCTTCCATACGTTGAACCCTATCAAAGCCGATTCTTCTACAAACTTCATCAGCTCGTTCTCTGCTTATCCTGGGCTCTACCAGTGCAATGACTCTCGGATCATGAATTCTTATCAACTCTCTTATCGTGGACATAAAGTCTTGGTTTCCCGCTCCACGGACGTTCCAAATTAAGATATTTAACTCAATCATGGATAACAATTGTTGAAAGATGTCACCATTAATTGGTCTTAGCTTATACATTGAAATGGAATCCACAGATTCAAGGAATCTTACGTACGAGTCAAGAAGCCTTGGTGGCATCGAGACTGTGCATAGAAGGTCTTGGCTGTTTCCCATCGACATTGGAACGAACTCGACAATCATCTTGTGTACGATTAGCGGCATGTATGCCAGGATGGGTCTCGTCCGGCGATTTGTGAGAGCGAAATTCCTCCTGTTGAGTATTCGGAATTGCTCTGCGGCTAAGGTGTTCGACAGTGAGTTGCTCATTAGATGTGGAATTTTTTGCTGGTGTTTTGGCTTGGGATTGGCTTGTGGTCGGCTTCTTTAGAATTTGGACTTGGCTTGGGGTTTGCGCTTTTTGTTTCGGCGGTTGATTGGCTTCAATTTTCTTGTTAGGAGCATCAGGGTTACCCTTACTTGGCAAAAAAGATTTCTTGTTTGGTGACGTGGCAGATACACCCGCATTGTAATGTACTGATTTTTGGGAATTGGATTGGGCCGTTTTTTTTTTCCGTGAGCTTGTTTTTTTGGGAAGAATCTTCTGCTGGTGCTGAATTGCCTTTTCTGTCATCGCCTTTCCTTTCGGATTTCCCGCCCATGTCAACTTTCGTGATCTTCTCCACGACAATCTCGACCTTCTTTTGACCATAAGCCTCTTCTTGAGCCGTAATTTCCTCTGAGTTTCCTAACGCAGCAAACCTAGATCCCGAAGAAATTGCCGACTGCTGTGCATTGGTATTTCCCTTGTTTACCTCCGACGAGTTTGTGACTGGTGCCGTTGCCGGAGTTTCAGTCCCCTTGTTGTTCTGAGGACGTCTTTTGGGCTTTTTAACGTGCATCCACTCGCCAAACTTTTCTTGATTGACCTGTTCAGAAATCTTCTCACGTAATTCGATATCTGAAGACAAAGATGTATTCATCTCTTTCTCTTTTCCACAATTGTCAGAATGGTGTCCGACTCTACCACACGAGAAGCACAGCATGCGTAACCCTTCATACTAAATTGGCCACACTTTCCCATCTAGTCGAAATTTCGATAGTAGTGGTTTGGTTAGATCAACTTCCACACTAAGTGGGAGACTTGCACCTCTGTGGTTGAAAGAGGGGAAGACCTATTTTAATATTATGAACTTCCGAATAAACACTAACACCCCAAAGCTGATATGTTCGGACTTTTGTGCGATATCAAAAAGTAACGGTGAGGCTTTTCTTTTTCTTCAATCATATAATATAATCCGGACGTCATCACCTCGTTGTAAGGCCGGGGTATAAACTCCTGAAAACTTGGTTTATACACCGAATTTTAGTGCGCCCGGTGTATAAATTCTCATTCTCATTTCTTCAACAGCTTTTACCTCGTAAATTTCAAGCCCGAGATATTTGTTATGGTGTATATCGACTAATCTGTAGTAGTTTTAAAGAAACAACTCGATGAGTTGCTGGAAAAGGGATATATAAGACCGAGTGCTTCACCCTGGGGCGCTCCGGTACTTTTTGTAAAGAAGAAGGATGGAACCTTCCGGTTATGTATTGATTACCATGAACTGAATAAGGTCACCATTAAGAATAAGTATCCCTTACCAAGGATTGATGATTTGTTAGACCAGCTAAGAGGTGCAAAGATCTTCTCTAAGATTGATTTAAGGTCAGGATACCATCAGCTCAGAGTATGTGAGGAAGATATTCCAAAAACAACTTTTCGAACTTGTTATGGTCATTATGTGATGGCCGGATCGATGGAAGGGATGATGGTGCAAAGAGATCGTCACGAGAATCCAAGGAATTCCGACAACAAACACCACGCAACTGACCCATCTTCAACTAGATGGATCTTCCTCCTCCGAACTCGGAATTGAGTGATTCCAATTCGAGAAGTTAGATCTCTGAGTCTAGTTTAAATCTCTCAAAATTTCAGACCTAGATGATGAGTGGATTGAAAGATATGTCTATTTTACTGAGGGGGTACAGAAACCACCGAGATGGATGATGGATCGAAATGGGAAGAACAAGGGGATATGGATGCTTGACAACTTGGATATGACTCACCAAGCTCTCAAACAAACTAGGATGCCCGAGATTGTCAGATATTACTCACCAACAACTTGAACAACGAGAATTGAACGAACGAAAAAAAAAAGAACAAGTACTTGAATTGAAAGATGCAAGGAAAGTAAGCAACAAGGTTTTTCGTCCAATCTAGCAACAAAGGGTGAGGGGGACGACAATATAACCTAGAAAGCATCCTCACAAAGTTAGCCCCTTCACTTAAAGAAATTACAAAAATTAACCCAAAAACCCGAAAACTTAATAATTGTCCTTTCCGTCGAATTGTCACTTAGAACCATGAAGTAGAATAAAACTCCAACCATCTTCATTGCACTCTTTCGGAAAGCTACACCCCATGAGCTCTTCTTGCACTTGACATAGAATGGCCTTAGCTCGGGATCGCGTAATACGACCTAGATAAGGTGGTGTAGTTCCTTGAGCTTTGGCACCATCAAAACCGGAAGGCAAGGGCGCGCCACCATCCAAGCTTGTTGGCGCGTCTAGGGTATGCCGAGGCTCCTCCAAGTGTTCCGACGTGTGCTCCTCCAAGTGTTGCTCCTCCAAGTGTTCCGAAGTGTGCTCCATAGTTGGCTCAGACATCGATGGAATCACATCATCCTCCTCCCCTTGAAAAGGGTTCGTCCTCGAACCTAGATCCTGCTCAAACTCAACATCATTGTTAGAAAAATAAGGAACAAGATCGGATACGTTGAATACCTCATGGACGCCATAATTCGGAGGAAGATCAAGCTTGTAAGCATTGTCGTTGATGCGCTCTAACACTTGGTATGGTCCATCTCCACGTGGCTTAAGCTTAGAATTTCGAAGAGTAGGAAACCTCTCCTTCCTCAAATGAACCCAAACAAGGTCGCCGGGTTCAAAAATCAGCTCCTTGCGCCCTTTATCAGCTTGGCGCTTGTATTGCAATGTTCGCCTCTCCAATTGAAGACGAGTATCCTCATGAATCTGCTTAATATACTCAGCTCGGTCCCGTCCTTCACGACTCTCTCGATCGGACATAGCATAAGGCGCTAAATCAAGTGGTGTAACGGGATTGCGCCCATACACCACCTCAAAAGGCGTCTTCTTTGTAGCGGAATGAATGGACCTATTGTAAGCAAACTCAATGAAAGGAAGACACTCTTCCCACCTGCGCAAATTAGTTTTCAAAATAGAACGCAACAAGGCACCAAGGGTACGATTAACGACCTCGGTTTGCCCATCCGTTTGCGGGTGGCAAGTAGTAGAGAATAAGAGCTTGGTTCCAAGCTTGGACCAAAGAGTCTTCCAAAAGAAACTTAGAAATTTAACATCACGGTCAGAAACAATAGATTTAGGGACCCCATGCAACCGAACCACATTATCAAAGAACAAAGTGGCAACATTAACAACATCATCGGTTTTGTGGCAAGCAATAAAATGTGCCATCTTAGAAAATCTATCTACCACCACAAAAATAGAGTCCCTACCCCTTTTTGTCGTAGGCAACCCCAAAACAAAGTCCATAGAAATATCCTCCCATGGGGCACTAGGAATAGGCAAAGGGGTATACAAACCGTGAGGGTGCACTTTAGACTTTGCACGCACACATGTAGCACATGAAGCACAAAAGTTCTCTACCGACCTAAGCATGTGAGGCCAATAGAAATGTTCCCTAAGCATATGCAAAGTTTTCATGACACCAAAATGTCCCATGAGGCCGCCACCATGGGCCTCTTGGACAAGCAAACGCCTAACTGAACCACTAGGCACACACAAGCGAGTTCCCTTAAAAAGAAACCCATCATGCAAATAAAATTGATCCCGACTTCCCCCCTTCAAACAAGCATTAAAAATATCACTAAACTCAGCATCATGAGCATACAACTCCTTCATGAAAGAAAATCCAAGCAATCGTGCATCTAGTAAGGATAAAAGAGCGTACCTCCGGGACAACGCGTCGGCGACGACGTTGTCCTTGCCTTTCTTATGCTTGATGACATAGGGAAAGGATTCAATGAACTCAACCCATTTGGCATGCCTCCGATTCATTTTTGCTTGCCCTCTCAAGTACTTCAACGCCTCATGATCGGAATGGATAACAAACTCCCGAGGCAAGAGATAGTGCTCCCACACCCTTAGCACTCGAACAAGAGCAAGTAGCTCTTTGTCGTACGTGGGGTACTTGAGCTCGGCACCTCCAAGCTTCTCACTATAATAGGATATGGGACGTCCCTCTTGCATAACCACACCACCGAGCCCGATTCCCGACGCATCACACTCAATCTCGAACATCTTGCCAAAGTCGGGAAGAGCTAACAACGACGCTTGTGTCAACTTAGCCTTAAGGGCTGCAAAGGCCTCTTCTTGCGCCTCTCCCCACATAAATGGAACATTCTTCTTGGTGAGGAAGGTCAAAGGCGCAGCCAAGGTACTAAAATCACGAACAAACCGGCGGTAGAAACCGGCTAGGCCAAGGAAACTCCGGACTTGTGTCATAGTTGTCGGTGTTGGCCATTCTTGAATCACCTTCACCTTCTCTTCATCTACTTGAAGTCCATTCCTACTCACAACAAAACCAAGAAATACCACGTGATCCGAACAAAAGTGGCACTTCTTGAAGTTAACAAATAGGCGTTCCCGTTTCAAAGCTTCAAGCACTTGCCTAAGGTGCTCGACATGGGATGATAAATCGTGGCTATAAATCAAAATATCATCAAAGTATACAACCACAAACTTACCAATAAAAGGGCGGAGGACGTGGTTCATCAAGCGCATGAAAGTGCTCGGAGCGTTGGTTAATCCGAAGGGCATAACCAACCACTCGTATAGGCCTTGCTTGGTTTTGAACGCCGTCTTCCATTCATCTCCCTCCTTCATCCTTATTTGATGATATCCGCTCTTGAGATCAATTTTGGAGAAGAGACTCGCCCCATGAAGCTCGTCAAGCATATCCTCAAGTCTCAGAATCGGGTGACAATACTTGATAGTAATATTGTTGATCGCTCGACAATCAACGTACATCCTCCATGTGCCGTCCTTCTTAGGCACAAGAATGACGGGCACGGCACACGGGCTGAGGCTCTCACGCACATATCCCTTATCAAGGAGCTCTTGGACTTGCCGTTGAAGCTCCTTAGTTTCCTCCGGATTGGCTCGATAGGCTGGACGGTTCGGTAGAGTGGCACCGGGGACAAAGTCGATTTGATGCTCGATTCCCCTAAGCGGTGGTAGTCCCGGTGGCACCTCTTCTTGGAAAAGCTCCTCAAAGTCCTGCAAAAGAGTAGATATGGAAGGAGGAAGATCAACTAATTCTTGGGAAGATAAATAAGATTCTTGAAAAACAAGTAAAACGCAAACGCCACTTCCCTTGAAAGTATGAAGAATCTCCTTCGGTTTGGCCAAAAGCAAGGGCGTAGAAGGGCCGCCTAGAGCTAGCTTCTTGTCCTTCTTTCCCTCTCGAAGCGCATGCTTCTTCCTTTGCTCCTTCGCTGCGTGGTCCAACATGATTTCATGGGGGGTCATCGGGTGCAACGTCACCTTCTTTCCCTCCATTTGAAAGTGATACTCGTTGGAGACTCCATCATGAATAGCTCCCTTATCATATTGCCAAGGGCGCCCCAAAAGAAAATGACAAGCGGTCATCGGCACCACTATATAAAAGCAAATACGAGCCCTTTCCTTGACTTGGATCGGGGCATTAGAATTCAACCAACATAGAGGATAAGGTAAAGGATGGCAAGTAGTTTTCAAGGAAAAGCGATCCACCACCTCTTGACTAATAATATTACAACAAGACCCGCTATCGATAATCACACTACATACCTTATCCATAATTTTGCATCGAGTGTGAAAGATAACCTCTCGTTGGCTAGGTGTGGTGGTGTTCTCCGTCATGAAAGCGTCCGTTGTACCACGAAGCACTCACCCTCCTCGGCGGTGACATGGAGGCCGTCTTCCTGAACCTCGGGGCTCTCTTCTTCCTCTTCCGCAGCCCCTTCTTCCTCATACTCGTACTCCCCTTGGGAGTTAAGAAGAACCTTCCGTTCGTTGGGACAATCCCGAGCATAATGCCCATGTCCAAGGCACTTGAAACACTTCACGTCGCTCGCCTTCACACCGCCTTCTTGCCGAGGACGTGGGGGAAACTCTTTCCTCGGTTGAGGAGTCGAGTCCTTCCTTATTTCCGGCTTCCTAAACTGAGTTGGTGGTGCCTTAGGAGCCTTGGATGAAGGCTGCCACGTTCGAGAAGTGGTTGAACTCGAACGCCGTTGAGCAAGTTGCTTGTAGATATGGTTGGTATAATGAAGCACTTGCTCAATATTGGTACCCCTACTAAAATGCTGCATACTCACCACATTTTTTAGTTCCAAATTTAACCCATTGACAAATTTAGAGATGACATACCCGTCGGGAAATTGTACTCGGGAACGGAAGATGAGCATACGCAGCTCGTTGTAGAACTCATCGGGAGTCCGGTTTCCTTGACGTACTTGCTCCAACTTGGCATGGATGCGCTCTGTGTAATCTTGAGGCACGAACCTCTCTTCTAAGGCCTCTCTTAGATCTTGCCATGTGTTAAGTTGAGGCATCCGACGTGCTCTCCTCAAAGCCTTGTCCTCGAGCCACCATTGGTAAGCAAAGTCGGTGAAGTGTATAGCCGCCATGGCCACCCGCCTCGCATCATCATAGCCATAGAAGTCAAAGATTGACTCCACCTTGGCAAGCCAATCAAGACAGGCATCGGCGTCGGAAGTTCCCGAAAACGTCGGCACGTTCAGCTTGATGCCGTAATGGGGATCCCGGGGCCGCTCTTCTTGTTGCACCGGCGCGCCATGCCAAGGCTGCCCGGCACCACCATTGGCCAGCCCTCTAGGAGGTTGGCCGCGCCTTGGGAGATGCAAGAGAGGTGGGGGTTGAGTAGCCGTTGCAGGATTGACCTCTTGATAGCTCGACGCTCCATAACCTGACAAGTTAGTAGCACTAATAGGAATATTATTAGGAAATGTAGCAAATGAAGGCCTTACCCCGGAATTGGCCACAAAGTGTGGATTGTGGAAGCTCGTCGGAGGAATGTAAGGAGGCATTATCCCCATGGAGGTGCTCACACCGATGGATGCTTGCGCCTCCGAGTTTGGCAAGTAAGAAGTAGAGGCCTCCTCTTGTAACGACTCCACTTGGTTAGCGCTTTGTAGCACACTTGGTAGAGCCCCCGTTTGAGACACCCGTGCTCTATCATCTTGGCCTCGCACTTGGCTCTCCAAATCAGTCAACCTAGTTCCCAAAGCCTCAATGGATTGTTGCAAGGATTGTTGCATGTTTTGCAACATGGCAGCCACCGAACTAGTGGACGTCTCCTTAACTTGTTCCTTATTCTTGTCATCACCTACACTTGTCATCGTAAAAACAAGGCAAAGATCAAGGTATAGAGGTCACACGAATTAATCACCAAGACTTGCCCGAGATGAAAATCCGACAAGTTGCAAGTAGGCAAAAACAACAAAGGCAACAAAGAGAGAATTCACCACACACTTGCTTAGGAAAACAATGCTAGGAAGCTACTAAACCACCAAGACTCAACACCAAGTATTACAAATTACTTAATTTTTTTTTTTGTTTCGAGCAGGCCTTTGCTAGGCACTACTAGACGACTACTCTTTGTAGGCCTTTGCTAGGCACTACAAGATGACTACTCTTTCCGTGCCCGGCCCCTTATTAGCTTTACGCCGCCGGGCAAGGTTTTTCTAGTCTTTAATCTTTCTTTCTATGCCTGGCCCCTTATTAGCTTTCGCCGCAAGCAAGGTTTTTCTGATTATTCAACAAAAAATTTCAAGACACTTAAACAACAACACAAGATGTCTCGTCTTGGTGTCGTTCCCGTATCCTAGCACCGTAGCCAACAACAAGCATGTAATGACAACAAACAAGGCTGGTTTGGACCTCAATCCCACGTTTTTTAACTCAGCAAAATCAGCAAGACACTCTTAAAACCAACACTAAAGAAAGGCTTAAATTCAAGCAACAAATGCACCCTTTCAACTACCAACTTTTGATAACTCTTTTGGGTGTTCTATTGGAACGTTTTTTGAGCATGGTTTGCAGCCATGGCTGAACACACACTCGGCCAAGACAACCACAAGATCAAGACAAAGCAACGACCACAACAACACACAACAAGGACACTATGGTCGCACACAACAACACAACGCAGCCAATAAAGAGTTCGAACCTAAAACCTTGCAACAAGTGGAAATTCAAGGTCGGAAAAAGGTTTAGATGGCGATACCTTCGCGTGGCTCTGATACCACTTGATGGCCGGATCGATGGAAGGGATGATGGTGCAAAGAGATCGTCACGAGAATCCAAGGAATTCCGACAACAAACACCACGCAACTGACCCGTCTTCAACTAGATGGATCTTCCTCCTCCGAACTCGGAATTGAGTGATTCTAATTCGAGAAGTTAGATCTCTGAGTCTAGTTTAATCTCTCAAAATTTCAGACCTAGATGATGAGTGGGTTGAAAGATATGTCTATTTTACTGAGGGGGTGCAAAAACCACCGAGATGGATGATGGATCGAAATGGGAAGAACAAGGGGATATGGATGCTTGACAACTTGGATATGACTCACCAAGCTATCAAACAAACTAGGATGCCCGAGATTGTCGGATATTACTCACCAACAACTTGAACAACGAGAATTGAACGAACGAAAAAAAAAGAACAAGTACTTGAATTGAAAGATGCAAGGAAAGTAAGCAACAAGGTTTTTCGTCCAATCTAGCAACAAAGGGTGAGGGGGACGACCATATAACCTAGAAAGCATCCTCACAAAGTTAGCCCCTTCACTTAAAGAAATTACAAAAATTAACCCAAAAACCCGAAAACTTAATAATTGTCCTTTCCGTCGAATTGTCACTTAGAACCATGAAGTAGAATAAAACTCCAACCATCTTCATTGCACTCTTTCGGAAAGCTACACCCCATGAGCTCTTCTTGCACTTGACATAGAATGGCCTTAGCTCGGGATCGCGTAATACGACCTAGATAAGGTGGTGTAGTTCCTTGAGCTTTGGCACCATCAAAACCGGAAGGCAAGGGCGCGCCACCATCCAAGCTTGTTGGCGCGTCTAGGGTATGCCGAGGCTCCTCCAAGTGTTCCGACGTGTGCTCCTCCAAGTGTTGCTCCTCCAAGTGTTCCGAAGTGTGCTCCATAGTTGGCTCAGACATTGATGGAATCACATCATTATGAGTTCTTTGTAATGCCTTTTGGACTGACAAATGCACCTGCAGTTTTCATGGATTTAATGCATAGATGTTTTCATGAATATCTCGACAAGTTTGTAGTGGTATTCATTGATGACATTTTGATCTACTCAAGAGATAAAATTGAGCATGAAGAGCATCTTCGGATAATTTTTGAAATACTTAGGCATCATGAACTTTATGCTAAGTTGTCTAAGTGTGCTTTCTGGTTAAAGGAAGTGGCCTTCTTGGGACATATTATCAATCAAGATGGAGTAATGGTAGATCCTCAAAAGGTTAAGGCAGTCGCTGAATGGAAACAACCTCAGAATGTTAAAGAGGTAAGAAGTTTCTTAGGACTTGCCGGGTATTATCGACGTTTTGTAGAAGGGTTTTCGAAAATATCTTTACATATGACAAGATTACTTCGTAAGGTGAATAAAAAGTTTATGTGGGATGACAAGTGTGAAGCAAGTTTTCAAGAACTTAAGAGACGACTTACCAGTGCCCCAATTTTGACTTTGCCAGATGGGAATGAAGGGTATGTAGTCTACAGTGATGCTTCTAAACAAGGTTTGGGTTGTGTGTTAATGAAGCATGGTAAGGTTATTGCCTATGCATCTCGACAACTTAAGATTTATGAGGTGAATTATCCAACTCATGATTTAGAACTTGCAGTCGTGGTCTTTGCTTGGAAAATTTGGCGACATTATCTCTATGGTGTCAAGTGCCAAATCTTTACCGACCACAAGAGTTTAAAATATGTGTTTACTCAAAAAGAGCTAAATATGAGATAGAGAAGATGGTTGGAATTGTTGAAGGATTATGATATTGAGTTGCTATATCATCCAGGTAAAGCCAATGTGGTGGCAGACGCTTTAAGTAGGAAAACTGCTCAAGAAACTATAGTAGCAATGTTGACAGTTCAACCAAGGCTACAACAGGAATTGATTCAAACAGAAACTGAAATTTGGTTTGAAAGGCAACAAGGTTGTTTGAGTACCTTAGAAATTCAAGCTACTTTGCTAGATCAAATCAGGGAGAAACAAGCAGAAGATGTTGTTTTGATTAAGATTAGCGGAGAAGTGCAAGAAGGCAAGGCACCAGGATTTATTATTCAAGATGATGGATCTTTGTCGTTTCGGGATAGGATCTGTATACCTGCAATTGAAGACTTAAGGAAGATGATTTTGAGGGAAGCTCATTCCTCTGCATATTCTATTCATCCAGGTTCTAGCAAGATGTGCAAAGATTTGAGAAGAAACTTCTGGTGGCCAAATATGAAACAAGACGTAGCTGATTTCATTTCCAAGTGCTTGGTTTGCCAGAAAGTCAAGATTGAGCACTATTGACCAGGTGGAATGCTAGAACCTCTCCCTGTTCCAAAATGGAAGTGGGAAGACATTACTATGGATTTTGTTTGCGGACTACCCAAGACCCAAGGAAAGAAAGATGCTATTTGGGTCATAGTTGACAGACTCACCAAGAGTGCTCACTTCATTGCAATCAAGATGACTTGGGGCGTACAAAAGCTAGCTGAAGTGTTCTTACATGAAGTGATTCGTCTTCATGGGATTCCAAAGACTATTATCTCTGACCGGGATGGACGTTTTACCTCCAGGTTCTGGAAGGAATTGCATCAAGCAATGGGAACTGAGCTGAACTTTAGTACTGCTTTTCATCCTCAGACTGATGGGCAATCTGAAAGGACAATTCAGACTTTGGAAGATATGCTTAGGGCTTGTGTTTTGGATCGCTCAACAAGTTGGGATGTCAGCTTAAGCCTGATTGAGTTCACTTACAACAATAGTTGGCACTCGACCATCAAAATGGCTCCCTTTGAAGCTTTATATGGTCGAAAGTGTCGATCGCCGATTTGTTGGGACGATAGTGCTGACAAGATACTCCTTGGACCAGAG
Source organism: Fallopia convolvulus (assembly GCA_964016875.1). Classification (NCBI taxonomy): domain Eukaryota; kingdom Viridiplantae; phylum Streptophyta; class Magnoliopsida; order Caryophyllales; family Polygonaceae; genus Fallopia; species Fallopia convolvulus. Next base: position 20,951,732 of record OZ024718.1, on the reverse strand, counting down.
TTAGTTGAAAGAACAGCAGCTGATATTGCTTTAATACGAAAGAGGTTGTTAACTGCTCAAAGTCGCCAGAAGTCGTATGCTGATTTGAAGCGAAGGGATGTTGAGTTTGTTGTTGGTGACGAGGTTTTTGTCAGAGTGTCACCCTCAAAGGGTGTGTTCCGCTTTGGAAAGCGAGGTAAGTTAAATGCTCGCTATTTTGGTCCTTTCGAGATTTTGGAAAGGGTTGGCAAGCTTGCTTATCGATTAGCGTTGCCACCTTCAGCACACCCAATCCACAATGTCTTTCATGTTTCTCTTCTAAGGAAATATGTGCCAGATGAATCACATGTGCTCAACTATGATGATGTAGAAGTTCAAGCAGATGGCACCTATGAAGAGAGACCAATTCAAATTGTGGATCGTCAAGTGAAGAAACTACGGAACAAGGAAATATCCCTAGAAGAATTGTGTGGTCTAAGAATGGTGGAGAGGGGACAACTTGGGAAACAGAGCAAGAAATGCTTAGTCGTTATTCTGAATTGGTATCCACCTAGTGTGACTCTTTAAGGGGGTACTACCAACTTTGCAGTTTTGTTCATTGTGTACATCGGCATCTTTTGTTTCTTGTAACTTGATTTTCATGGTTTCGTGGTCGAAACCATTTTTAAGGGGGTACTAATGTAATATCCGCGAATTTTATGGATATTTTCGAATTTCTCAAGTATCCTTTATAGTTCTTTTAATTCGACGCCGACGCGAAATGCAATAATTTTCATGGGAATTAAAATTCTAGAAAATCCTCAGTGATATCGAAAAATCATAGAAAATTAATTTTATCGAGAAGTTCACTTTCTAGGATTTTCTTTTGGAAAAAGTATAATTATTTAATACGCGGTCTTTTTAATTATGTACCAGAAAGAATTTAAAATACGAAACTGAAGTCTTAAAAATTGAAGGAAGGATGATAAAATCATGGAAAATTGGTTTTATTGGTCTACATAATTTACGGGACGTTTTTCGTTTAGTGAGTTTTTCCACCCGAGGTACATAATTCTACCGCTTTAACGCGAGTCCCGTTCCGAGACGGGTTTTGTTTATAAATCGCCTTTCTCTTGCTTATTAAGGAAGGAACCCGATTGGAATTTTATATTAATCTTCTTCGAACTTCTTCAAAAGAAAGGAAGGAACGAGAGAAATCAGGACAACGACGGACTTGAGAACTCACCTTCACCGCTGGCTATCTTCTTCCCCTACCTCCTCCTCACCTCCTTATCCCCTCCACCTCATCATCTTCTTCTTCTCGTTAGGCTCGGGGTGCTGAAACCGAACCAGAAGAAAAGGACGTCAACGACTCAGGAAGAAAGGATTCTAATCATCATTGTCGGCAATCTTTTCTGCCTCGCCGCGCGACGTCGCCGGTGATCGCTAGCTCCTCCGACCACCACCCACCGCAAGGGCCGCCACCGGGCATCACCCAGCCACCTTCGAGCTCTTGGGTCGAGCCGAACGATCCAAGGGTTCAAGTGAAGGTATTTACGATCGAAATTAATTGGCGGGGTGGTTACGGAGCCACCGTAAGGACCTTTTGGTTCCGCTTTGATAATTAAATTTATGGTTTTTACAATCTTGACGTTGATACGGTTCCACAGGTTCAAACCGCTCGAGAAACGGACGTCTGGATCTTTACTTATAGCGAATACTTGTTTGGACATCGATTGGCAGGTAAAGGACTTCGGATAATTACTCAGGATTCGTTGTTAATCCGTTTGATCCAAGATTTGGTAACCTTTAAGAACTGTTGCTAATGAACAATTTTTATTTAGAAAATTGTTTCAAAAGTGAAGCGGATAATTAGTTATAATTTCGCCAAGATGGCGCCTTAATGCATGATAACTAAGGATTATTTATGAATCGATATTCGGAAATCAAATCGTTTATCTATTAGAAAGTTGTAGGAGTTGAGAATACAACGAAGAAGTGTATCGATGAGCCCGTTGTTGAGAAATCTTTTGTTATATTGGCAGAAGGGTGATAAAGATTTCTGTTGGAATCGCTGAGAACGTTGAGCACGCCTTATAAGGCAAGTGGACGGTTCGTTCTTGCATTATTGTTATTAAATGAGGAATTAAATCCCATTTAATATTTGTGTTGGGAACAACTTGTGTGCTTAATAAAATATGATAGGTTAATATATTTGTTAGAAATAATGACCATGTTGTTTATTCAGTTTTTGCGTTAGAACTGGATTTAGGTCCGTTGTGTGTAACCTTGTTTGGATTAGTTGTCTCAAGCTGAGACATTGATATAGATTAATTTATTTCAGGGATGTGAGCTTAGTCTCGGAAGCATCTCTTTAAAACTCATATTAGGTTGTATCAATATTGATCCCCTAATACTAAGGTCATGACCATGGCCCGCTCTACGCTCGAGGGGCGACTATGCACTCTAGCTAAGTGCATTTATTAATATGTGTTGGTAGAGGATTATGGATGAAACAGGCCCTCTAATCTCTCCATCATTGGGACCCACACTATTCGTTGTTGAAGGATGAAACATGCCCTCTGACCTCGATAGTATTGTGTTCCATCGGCAATAGTTCGAGCCGATTAAAAGATGTCAACTTGTTAGTGAAAAGTTTTGAAAGTAATATAAGATAAGTGTGTTAGGAACTTTAATATACCCGAATGGTTGGTCTATTCGATAACCATTCTTACTCCCGGTTATGAATGATTCTTAATCAAACTTTGATTAAGTCAATCTGATTAGCCGATGGAGGCTTTTAAAAGTGTTGTGTGATTTATATGAGTTCCCAACAATTGTTCATGATTCGTAATGGAACCTCAAGTTGTGGTGTCCTATCTTTTGATTACGCATGCCTCATTTCTTATCCTCTATGGGACTGGTAACTGTTGGATATGATCATCGACCGGTTGTTATTCGGATTACGATGCCAATATGTTTAGTCACTACCATAGGAACCATTCATTTTCTCCACTTGCTTAGTCTTTCATTAGACTAACCCGACCACCTTATTCAATTGCATGGCCGGCTGGTGCCCACCGTCTATATACAACACATCAGCTACTAAAGAAGTTAACCAGCGAAGAGAAGGCTAGCCAAGGAGTTTACAAAGTCAAAATGTTTTGAGAGTGGTTGCTTGAAGAAGAACAAGTTTGTTGTTAGACATTTTACTTTTGTTCAAGTTGTTGGTTATGTTTTTGTGTATTGAAAGGAGGTGATACTACAGTTTGTAATAAAGTGTTATAATACTTGTTGTGGTTGTAAGTTTTAAAGCCTTGGGTAACCTTGAATTAGGACTAATTAGGGTTACTGGCGGTAATACCTCAAGTACAGTAAGGAAGGGGTGTTACAGAAGTGGTATCAAAGCCAAAAGTTTTCTAAAAATAGATTACCAATAGATATCTTTTAAACCTTGGAATTAGGTTTGAAGTTTTGATGAGTAGAATTGTGGAGATTCTAAATTCTTTTGCTTGTTCTTTTTCCAAGGAAATGAAGAGGAACCAAGGGTAGCATAGTAATGATGATCTCGGAAAAAGTGCGAAGAACGGAGCACTTACCGTTGATGAAGCGGAATCTTCTCGAGTAAGTTTAATCAAAGGGTTTCCAGCTTCGCCAAGAATGGAAATTGAATATGTGGACATACCCAGCGACGAGGAACTGGGTATGGGAGTGAACCCTATAGTCATCTCGAGTGAAGAAGAAGACCCTGAGGAAGAAGAGGCCCCGCAAGAAGAAGATCTCGACTCTATTGTTGGTGGTAGACGCGGCTCCATCAATGGTCGCAGTCGCAGGAGAGCACGTGGTTGTGGTCGAGGCCTCGGCAGTGGGAACTATGCTAGGCTAGCCGAATTTGTTAGCATTCCATACGAATGGGTCCCTTTCTCGTGTGGAAATCATCAACAATGGCCCGCACAACAATTGGGTCAACCTCCATCGAATAACGGTGCCTGCATCTTCGGGCAAGCTCCTCAATCGACAATCCAACATGCCAACTTGTTCTCGGACCCCTCCTTTGGTTTTAAATCCAACAATTGTTTCAATCAAGCCTTAAACACCATGACCCTTCGTTCGCCTGACAACTCATGGTACATGGACACCGACCCTAGCTTCTATATGACCAATAACTTAGATATACTCTCTTCCATCTCTTCTAAAAGTCCTTTAAATTCAGTCATTTTTGGAAATGTCAATTAGATACCAACTACAAGTCTTGGATCAACCCAACTACCCTCCCTTGATTTTTCCAAGGCACGCTCTAAGATTCCGTTGGAAGAAATGCGTTCCGACAACCAAAAAACCATCATCTACGACACTAAAGCCCTCTTTGCCGCTTTTGAGTTGCCACCGGACAAATCCACCAAAAAGGATTCTATGCCTCTCGACTCTATTGATGGTGGTAGACGCGGCTCCATCAATGGTCGTAGGAGAGCTCGTGGTCGAGGCTGTGGCCGTGGGAACTATGCTAGGCTAGCCGAATTTGTTAGCATTCCATATGGTTGGGCCCCTTTCTCTAATGGAAATCATCAACAATGACCCGCACAACAATGGGGTCAACCTCCATCGAATAATGGTGCATGCATCTTCGGGCAAGCTCCTCAATCGACACTCCAACATGCCAACATGTTCTCGGACCCCTCCCTTTGGTTTTAAATCCAAGAATTGTCTCAATCAAGCCTTAAACACCATGACCCTTTGTTCGCTTGAAAACTCATGGTACATGGACACCGACGCTAGCTTCTATATGACCAATAACTTAGATATACTCTCTTCCATCTCTTCTAAGAGTCCTTTAAATTCAGTAATTTTTGGAAATGTCAATTGGATACCAACCACAAGTCTTGGATCAACCCAACTACTCTCCCTGGAACATCGAGAATGGTGAAAAATACATTATCAAAGATTTTTTTTCAATATGCATGACATCTAGATTATGTCTTACCCATAGACTTTTCCGGTTAGGTAGGTCCCAAAAAACGATTTTCTTCTTCCAACCCAAATCTCTACTTACTGCGACATTATGCTCTCGGCTCCCACTTCAGTTATCTTTAACAGACCCATACTATCAATCTGGTCTAATATCTTATATCCATCACGAAGTACCGATGGACCACTCCTGACCCTTTTACCCTTCTTGAAATCGGTCATATTGTTTCGGAAGTGATGATCTTCTTCTGTAAACCTCCTGTGATAATCAAACCAACACATTTTGTGTCCTTGGGTTGGACGAAATGCATTTGTGTCCTCCATGCAATAAGGATTAGGGTATTTCTGTAACACCCCTATTTTGCAACGATGGGTATTACCACCAGTGACCTCGAATTTTACCGTCCAACGTCATCAAAGGCTTAATAAGGTATTAAACTTAAAGAAAATGCTGAATTTTAATGATAATACATGATATTAAAAGGTGCCCAAACTTGAGACTTTAAATATTGCCGTTACATCTTAAACAACATGATAGAATTAAGCAGCGGAATTAATAAAACATTGTTCTTGCAAAACGTAGTGAATCCAAAATACGAGGGAAATATCTTCGAGAAGACTTGACCTTCCTTCCTTCAACTTTCTTGATTCTTAGTCTTTAAACCTTAGAGGGATGTTTCCTAAAGTATGGCATTTTTCGCGAAGGGTGAGAACTACCAGGCAAAAATGCGGAAAAGCAACGAAATTAGTCTAAGAGACTAAGCAAGTGAGAATGAAAATTCTCAAGCGGTAAATTTGGTAGTTTAACATTTCATTAAAGAGATAACGGAGAGATGTATTTTGAGAGTTTATAACCTTTATGTGGAGCTTAAGGACGGAAACGAGTTGATCTCGAAGTGAGATAACTTTGATCCGAAAAGAAAGAAACTACGAGATTGTGGATCCTCTTAGAGTACAATTTACGTCGGGAACATTTTAATTACACAACAAGTTTTTAGAAAGCCTCCCGCGCTCTTTTCGGACCTCGGCCAACCTCATCATATTCAGAACTCCAGATCGGGGAGGTGGCCCGAAGGCACTTAAGTGCCAAACCCACCTTGACAAGCCCGAATAAGCATTCAGATTGGAAAGATGATCGTCAAAGAACCGTGAGCCGGGTTGGTCTTCCAAGTTGTACTAATCCAACCCGGTTAAATTTAATTAATGTGCATCAACACTTATCTTTATTACGTGTCAAAACATTTCATATCATTTATGACTTTTAAGGGGAGCTTAAGACTTTAGACGAAACCTTTTTATTTCGACATTGCTTTAAGACTTCAGCTAACATTTATTTTCCGTGTGACATTGCTTTAGACTTTAGACGAAACCTTTCTATTTCGACATTGTTTTAAGACTTTAGTCAACGAAGTAAGATTAGAGTCATGACCTACATATAATATTATGTAATAAACAAAATGGCCAAGACACTTTAAACAAACAAGGCCGCAATCATGGTCCTAAGTTCATTTCTAGCATTCGAATAATAATAACGATAATATGATATCATTATTTCTAGCAATAGATATATCCTCTGGTCATTTATTTAAGCAAACAAGTTTGTTCCCAACATAGAGAAGATCTAACGGAATCGAGATATCGAAAAGATTTCAAGGAGAATATCCACTTGCCTTGAATTGTGTTCGGACTTTTTACAAGGCTCGGAAAAATAGAGGGACCTAGTGAACTCGAAAGCTTTGACCTACCATTTCGAGAAGATAACGAGCGAATTTATATTAAAATTCTTATCTCATTTATTAAACAAACCTTTTCTCTTATTTTTCCTTTCACTAAGAGAAAGTAGTATATTCTAAATTATTTTATTTAATAATTTAGGTCGAAGTTTTAAACAGTAATAATCCTTGATTATTATTTTTAATAAGATGTTTTAAAATAACTTTTATAAAAATACTATACTCTTTTAAAGGGTGATGCAATGGTGGATTAAATCCAAAAAAAATTCTTTTTTAATTCCACATGAAATATTTATTTAATCTGATTAAATAAATATTATTTTGCCGAGCCCTATTATTTCTAAGGTCATTTATAATTTATTCCAAAATTATATTAAAGGCTAGTTTGACATGCAAAAGTGAATTAAATCACATAAAAATCCTTTTTAAAACCACATGAAACAATTATTCAATTTTTAGTTTAATAAATATTATTCTCATGAGCAATATTATTTCTGAAGATCAGTTATAATTTATTTGAAAAATTATAATAAGGTCTAAGTTGACATGCATGGTAGTAATCCCTTAATAAAAATTACTTATTTTATTTATATCTTTTATTTCAAGGCTACCACCTTTTTTATAAAGGAAAATGCCTAAATTAATATTATTCCAATATTTAATCCAATATTATTCCAATATTTCTCCTAGATGGTCATGCAAATGAATTTAATTCCATAAATTCTTTTTTAATAATCCACTTATAATATTTATTCAATTATTTTATTAAATATTATATATATGTGGAAATTATTTTATAAAAAATATTAATTAAAATACTAGTCGGGAATTTATACCGAGAGATAATGGGACAGAATTTGGGCTCGGAAATCGAAATGGGCGAATTGGGCCTAAAACTGATGGGTAAATTTTTAGACATATGGGGCTAAAACTCATCCCAATAATAGTCCAAAATAACCCAAATGCATCAGCCATTTACTCCTCTTTCCTTTCTATGCTTCAAAAGAAACAAGATGAACGATGATGGACAAGGCAGCAGGGCGAGGCACCAACGGGTGGTGGACGTTGGCGACTCCAGGGCGGCGACAAGCGGTGGCTAGTCGGCGGTCCGGCAGGGGCGCAGGGTGGTCCGACGGCCAGGGAGGAGACACTAGGGTTTTTTTGTGAATTTTCAATGAAAAATCAGATTTGGGAAAATTACTTGAATCTGAAATTTGGTGTTTAAATGGGGGAAATTGAGGATTTTCTTGTTGGATTTTCGAAATTAACAATGAACAATAATGGGGTTTTTTTGTGTGCATTTTTACCTTTGCTCTTGCCCTATTTATGGAGGTGGAGGAAGCTTCTTCCATGGTGAGGTGGAAGCCTCTTGAAGATGGCTTGTTTAGGTAGATAAAGGTTTGATTGGTGGGAAAAGAAGGTGGTGCATGTAGGAAGATTGGTGGAAGAGAAGAGGTGGAGATGAATGGATTGGTTCTACGTCAAATCAATTCTTTGAAAGCTTTGTAAAGACATAAGAGAATAAATAAAAGGCTTTCCTCTAATGATAAGCATTACTTGATAGCATATCGGAAATAAAAGAGTGTTGGGTCTTAGAGAGTGCAAGAGGTCGAGGGTTCAAGTCCTACCTCTTGCATTTTTATCCTTCATTTTGTATAAAGTTTTAGTGTAACGGAAATTAAATTAAAATATCATTAAATAAATTTTTATTTTCTATTGCTATCAAGTTAAATTTTAACAAAAATTATTATTATGAAATAATTAAATTAAAAAAATAACTGTTTCTTTTTATAAAGGGATTTTCCTTTTGGTACCCCTGAGCTTTTGACATTTCCTTTTGGTACCCAAGAAAAAAAGTTATTCCTTTTGGTACCCTTGTACTTTAAAAAAGTTCTGTCAGTAACCTTAATTGCATTAAAATCAAATTTCATTACCTTTATTAACTTTTCCGTTAACTTTTCCGTCAAATTTCTCTGGGGATTGATACCTTCCTTTTTTCTTTTTTCTTTTTCTTTTTTTTGTCCTCGTTTTCTTTACGCTACTGTTGTCGTGTCCGCCACCCATCTGCCTTCACCACCGGTTAGCCACTTACTTCTTTATATTTCGGTCGTGCCGAGATCGAGATCGAGTGCTCCGGCGGAACGATGCGGGTGAAGATCGACGGGAAGATGGGGCTGGTGGTGAAGAGATTGGGGTCGAAATTCTGGTGGAATTAGCGGATTCTGGTCGAACGGAAAAGATCGAGTGTTGAAGATCGAGTGTTGAATTGGGTGAACGGAAAAGGAATCGGCGGCAGGCATGGGGTATTCGTGTTTCAGGTGGGGGAGGGAGTAGGGGTATGGTCGGAGATAGTGGGGCCGGAAGGAGAAGCTGATGAGGAAGAGCTTGTCGGTGACGGCGTCGCCGGTGGTGGGAGCGGCGAGGGTGGTGGTATCGTCGGCGCCATCGTGGTCGTCTAGTGTGTGGCAGTGGGCGGAGGAGAGCAGTGATTGTGGGAGGCGCTCGTGCTCGAACTCATCGGTGGGGTCATGTTATGGTGGTGGTGGATTTTCTCTGGTTTTGAGATAATTAGCAATTTTTAGTACGGGAATTGACCCATTTTTGTACATGTTCATTTGTCAATGGTTTTTTTCATTATAATAATGTAAGGCACCAAAAGTCTCAAATATAAAAGTTATGAAATAAGTGGAGGCAGGTTTTTTTATTTTTATTTATAACTGTTAACGGAAAGTTAAGGAATTGGATGAAAATTTTGATTTTAGTGTAACTAAGGTTACTGATAGAACTTTTTTAAAAGTATAAGGGCACCAAAAGGAATAACTTTTTTTTTGGGTACCAAAAGAAAATGTCAAAAACTCAAGGGTACCAAAAGGAAAATCCCTTTTATTAAAAATAACGGTTATTACAATAGTACCCCTTTAAATTAGTTTCGTCCCCGAAACTATGGAAAACTTAGGGTGGTATAAAGTTAGAATAAGCAGATAGCTACAAACACTCACAACTGTGAGGAGACAACAAACAGTTCTAGTACCCACTTAAAGAACATTTCGTTCTTTAGTTAAGACGATAATAATTTGGGAAAACGTCTTTGCATCTTTTGCTCAGTCTCCCAAATTTCTCTAGTCTTACCTTCATCACCATCCTTGACTAGAGTACCACAACTAGGACACTTCTTTAATACTTAGTTGCTTCATTCGATGTTCCATGATCTTGTCGTATCTAAGCACTTAACAACCTTCCATTGGGTTAGTGCAAGGTGATCATGACTGACTTAAATTCTAGAAGAATCTTATCTCTTTGAAGTTACTTAGTGGAGCAAGCATCCTTTGCTTTAACTAGGGTTTGGAAAAGATGAACGAAACGAACAGAGAATTACTAATGTGCCCTTTTGCGACTTTAGTATTCCTTGGAAAGATACACATGTGTGTACTTATGTGGTTTAAACGAATCCATTGAAAATGAGTTTATTTCTTGTAAAAATCCAATTGGACTTGTCAACGAAGTAGGCGGTTGGTCAAGCGGTCTTATCCATTAGCTTGGGTCATACCTACGGAATTTCTGGGTTGTCCTTCCCATATATAGAGAGGTTGGATTTCTTAAAGAATAAGTATCTTAATAGAAACGAGCGCTTGAGTGTCTCCACGAAGAAAGAAAGAAAATGACTAAACCTTTATATATAGAGTCATTATGGATTAAATCTTTTAAGATGGATATTAATTAAAATTTCGAGATGGAATCGATGTTTGAAAATGTAAGAGTCATGTCTTGGAAGAAGAGTTTCGATTTTGAACTTCTAATGAAGTTACTAATGGAACAAACGATGGTTATATCACAAGAGAAGGTAACCATCTTTATGATATCGTATCTGAACATATTTACTATCGAGAAGTAGTTCAAGCGTCCTTTTATATTATATGTTGCAATTCTTATAAGAAAGTAGTTTTTCGTAAACAAGGTTGAAACCGAAGGACTAAGTGGTTTTATTTCACCAATGTGATCAGTATCGGGGAAACTACCTCCAACATAATCCTTTAATATATGTTTTCACAGGAACAAGACCTGAAACTCTACCTCAACCATGTGATCAAGATGGGAGATAGAAATTCATCCTTATTCACCACTATGAACCATATACAAAAAATGTTTAATTATTTAAACTTATGATATTAACTTCCATAGTTCGACAACGCAACACGATTGAAAATATTTCTTGTAGAGGTAGGAGTAATTCGCATGTGAAAAGAAGGAATGACTTCCATAATCTATTGATCGAAACTTAGCGGTTGAAATAGTGCTTTCGTAAGGAAAGTACCAACGGAAGTCTTCAAGACGGCTATGATAGCATAGCAGAATTCAAAGTATAACACTTTGCAAAAGAATATAGTTGATAATAATATTGGAATTATTCAACTATGCTTTGATTATAACCGAGGTTGAAATTCTAATGACAACCCTACAACTTATGTCACAAGCACCCTTGTTTGGACATATTAAGCTTACACGGGGAAGAATAAGCTATTCTATTAACTCATTGCATCTATCATTGAACTTCTCCATGGCTTGGTGGTTGGACTTATCCACTTATGATGACGGAAAACTTTTGGGCTTCGGGGGAAACTTCATATCATGCGTATTGCAAAAATTTGTTAAACTTCGTGGCCTTCTTCTCGACACACTTAGTCCTTTAACCTTTAGGCTATAAGAGTTCATTAAGTCTCTCATCTCTCATAGCATAAGAGAGGATGATTCATCATATTGGTCTTAAACCTTTCCTAGCTCAACATGAGATGCTGTGCTTGATTATAATTCTCTTGCCTTTCGCTAACTCCTCTCTGAGTTGTAAAGCAACAATATGCACCCTTTTTGCTTCAGTGCAATTAATACTTCTCCAATATTTCCACGTTGGAGAACTAGTAGAGATTGTGGTTGACTTTCCCGTTCCTCCATTGACATCAAACTTCATTGATATGAATATCTTTAGTGTCCTTGTAAAGCTAGACACATTTACTTGAGGTGGAATATGGCATCATTTGCAACTCTATTTGTAGTTTGGTCAGTTCCATTTATGCTTGCTTCTTTCGGTGGAACAAAAGAGATTGCTTCATGCATCGCCTATATTACCAGACATCTCATTGCTTCTTTTGTCACGTCATCAAACAATATCGGCGTACTAGGGTCCATCACACGACGATTTCCTTGCTCTTTCTTTGGAATTTTTTCTGAACCATCATTCGTGCCCAAACTTGAATACTATTTAGGGGAATTCTATTGTTGGTTCCTTGCGGTTTGATCATTTGAAATAAGAATCAACAAATTATTCCCAAACAATTGTCATTCATTCATGGATAGAGTAGGCATTTGGATTATTGAAGCAAAAGTTAATGCTTTATTGAAATACCTTCAAAAGGTTGGTTCCATACCATAATCTTATTTAAGGAAGGAAAGACGGTTATAACAAGGTGAAAACGAACTAGGCAACCTAATAATGGAAACAACGGTTGGAAATAGTAACGTCGAATATGGTCGAGGTAATTACTTCAAGTGTGGCTAATCGGGACACATGTCCACAAGTTGTCTTTATAATGAAGTAACCTTATGGCCTACTAGGCCTACTGGGGGAACATAGAGAACTAACAATCCATGTCCAAAAATTTTGGTCCTAACAACTTCTTTTCTAACTTGATCTATCACTGTGTCGACTTATCAAAAGGAGGCGAAGAAAAGTTCATGATGTGGCTTTCACATAGCCTTATTATGGTTGGTTTATTCGATTGTCAAACATCAAATATCATGCCAAGATTCATATGTTGACTGAGCAAGTCACTTCTAATTGTAGGTACTTCAGATTAATATATTCGTCATCGGTCAAAATTCTCGACCACTCCTTTATTACTAGACCATTGTTTGTCCCCCACATACCTCTCGATAACCTATTTCGAGATCGGATTAAGTGGAGACAAGTTAGATCCTTGGTTGACTGAGCCTTCCTCGGTGTCCTCTTTGGAAATTCCTATCTTCCCGTGAGTGACTGGCAGGGTCGTCCCATACATTTTAGGGGCCCTGTGCTAAATTTAAAATAATTAGATCTCTATAATAAAATGTTGCTCAAAGATATATATGTGATCATAATTTTACTAAATATATTTTAATTTATAATTTGGTGAACCATAACTATATTATATTTTGATACGCTCTAGATTAGTATGGTTACCTCTTGTATTTTAGGCATTATTTGAGTATGTTTAAGTTAGTTTTGAGCATTATTGTAATATGAAGACTGAAGACACGATTTGAAGAATAGCAAGAGTTTTGAAGACAAGTGTTGATTTGGAGTTGTTTTGACGCCATTTTCTTGTGACGCATCGTTCGGGAGCTACGGTGATCGGATGAAGCTGAAATTGGTATCATTGGAAAGCTAACTCGAAGAGCTACAATTCATGTTTTTACTGCGAGTTCAAATTCCAACTCTAAGTGGGTCAAAACCACCTCCGAAGGTAACACCAAAAAGTTGTCAGAAGAAGACCCGCGACCGTGGATCCTACCGCGCCCGCAGTGAGTTCCATTTCTGCGAAACAGTGTAGCCGCCTTTGCCGCGTCCGCGGTTTTCTACAGAGATCGCAGTGGTTGATTTTCAGCACCGCGATCGTCTTTCCTTATTTTATGTTTTATTATATTTTTTTTTAGGTTTTAGTCTTTAAAAGACCTAGTTCATGAGAAGTTTAGGAGAGCCTACTTTGAGTTTTAAATTAGAGATTTTAGAGAATTTCATGGAGAACTAATCTTCCTTGAGTTCGTTCAATCAAGGAAGCCTTTTGTTTGAATTCGTAAGATTCTGGTAACTTTTCTATCCTTAGGTTAATATCAAAACTCTTTGTTTTTAATTCCATGATCTATGTTTGGATTGGGTTTGATTGTTGTATGTGCAATCTTATTTATCCTTGAAACAAATCTTTTCCAGGACCATGGACTGGAATTGAGAAAGAGTGTTTGATGGTTGTTTTATGCATGAGACTCGTTGTTTGACTGCATGACTCGATTTCCTATTATCCTTGAGTGCATTGCATGATTTGAATTAAGCGTCCTTGTTCATATCATAGTTTTGCTTGGACCGTGGACAAGCAAAAACCCTAATAAGGATTGGAATTAACCTAGGAAATATAGAAAAGTGGATGAATCAATGATCGAAGGATTGAAAAGGTGGAATTGATTGAATGAACTCTGCTTACTATACTTGAATCCGTCTGCTTGCTTAAACCTAAAATCCCTTGTCTTTGCTGATTGAATTGATTTAGGAAACACTGATTCTCTTGGGTTCGACCCCTTCCTTGCTTACTATACTGGTTAGTAAAATAGGGTTAAATTACTTTTGATCTCGGCGTAACGACTTTAGTCGGGTCAAATTTTGGCGCCATTGTCGGGGAACTTTGGTTTAATTCTAGTATTATTATTTTTATTGACTTTGTGTAGACCTATCTTACGGTCTACACTTGTATATACTAATGTCTGCGTTTAGGTTTTTTCAGTTGCAGGATGAACCTTTCCATGAGTACTTCACTAGGTGCCAGGAACAATTGCATGATCTCTCTGTTTGGGGGATAACCGTAGGGCTTGATGATGCTTGCAGTTACATCTTTAGTGGGATGACTCTTGAGTCCCAACTAAAGATGTACAACGAGAGCGATGGAAAATACGTCATTTGGAAACCCATGGACCAATGGAATTTCTTTTGTAAGCTCCGAGCCGAGAGATCGAGGTGCAGAAATTGGAGAACCAATTTGCTGAATTAAGAAAACTAGTGGAGGTCTTGGCCATAAAGACGGAGGCAATTCTCGAAGATCAAGGTTTTGTGCAAGAACCGCACACGCGGGATGACAACCGCGCACGCGGTTCCGGTACAGAACCAATAGATCCCCCCGAAGTGCCAAACCGCGAGCGCGGGGTCCTCTCCCGCAAGCGCGGTGACGAAGCGATCGCATCTCCCAGGTTCTCCGATGAGCCGCGCACGCACCACCTGAGCCGCGAGCGTGGTAACCCTTGTGACGAATATGATTCGTATGTAAGGTCGTACTTCCCTCCTCTAAGCTCGTATAAGCCGGTTCCACCCTTTCCGGAGGCACTTAGAGACCCTTCATGGGATGAAGAGATGGATGATCATAGTCATGTGATGACGGAGGAGGAATATTTCCTTAAGTTTGACAGCTCCTGGAGTGATGACGACGAGCCTGATGACTCGAAGAAGGAGCTAGATCATGATATGAAGATTTCCTTCCACCTGAGGAGATGTCTATGTCTCTTGTCGTGGAGCCCTTTGTTGTGATCGATCATGATCCATGTATCCTTTCCTCTTCTTCCTTACTCTCCATCGATATCTGTTTGCCTGATGTGTCTGCAAAAGGTCCTAAGCATGATAGTTTACCTAGTGATTTCTCAAATTTTAAGGGTGGTAGTGTTAACATGAAAATCATTACTCTTGATTTATATTTTGAAAAACCACCTAAATCATCTAATTGGTTCCAATTTGGAAATTCTAACCATAATTGCTCAAGCATGTTTGATAGGTTAAAAAGGAGTTTGAATTATTTCTTATTGCTTGTTAATTTAACAATATGCTATTTGTCCTGTTGTAAGATAGTTGTGTAGGACTTTGATTTGATGCTTCGGGCTTTGACGATGTCCGAGTCGTGAGATAATAGGTTGACGTCGAGCAGTCATCGTTAAACCAGGCGCTTCTCGGGAGGCAACCCGAGTGTAGGTAGTTTTAATTCTTGCATTGTTTTTACATAATAGGTAGGTTAATTTAGTTTTATCATTATATTTCGGACTAATATGCAGGTATGAGGTCCGAAAGGATGTTCTAGTGTGATACCGCGCCCGCGGTTTCACCACCGCGCTCGCGGTGGAGCCCAGAATTCCCTGACGAACAGGTATTAGACCGCGACCGCGGCCCACTCAGTTAGTTCGAGAGAAAAAAAAGAGTGTTCTCCCATATTCTACCATCACCCATCAATCCACTTTTCTATATCTTTCCATGTCTAGTTCCTTGGAATTGTTCGTTACTATTATCAGGTCCCATCCCATTGTGGAGAGTCCGCGTCTACACCATCTTTGCGGCATAGTTCAAGTATGGGGGTGATGTCGTCGTCAGAGTAGTTTTATTATTTTGAGGAGTCCAGTTCATTCTCATTGGAGACGTCCTATGGTGTGGATCTGGTTGCTGAGTTGTGAAGACGATGTTCGAGATTTGACGTTCGAGATTTGCTGTTTGAGAGTCGGTTTATGGACTTTGTGTTCGCTGTCGCCAATACTGCGCTCGTGGTTCGTTCCCAGAAAAATCAGTTTGTTCCAGAGGACTATAACGCACACGCGGGTCCTTAATGGAGCGTGCGGTTGTCTATAGTGGCTGAATACAAGGTGCTCCAAGTGTTCCTGAGTTTGGTGCATTACAATTCCGAGAGTTCGTCCATATCATCTTTCGTATGTGAGTTTTCTGATTTTCTTCTTCTATGCTTAAGTATGGGGGAGGAAGTACTCACTACGCCTATCGTAGATAGTTGCTTTTCAATTTATTTTTCGTTATTTTTATGGGATTTTTGTTCCATGTTTTGTATAGAGAAAATTTTGAAAAAAAATTAATTAAATAGAAAAAGGCATAAATATTTGAGGAAAAGGCATAGAAAATCCTGGGATGAGTTGAAAACCCGTAAGGGCAGCTCAGATAATAAGCAGATAACCCGGACCAGCATTAGGCTGGGGTAATAAGAGGTTCAAGAGAGATGTGAGCATATGTGAGCACACCTATGAAGAAAAATGAAATGAGCGGTTATGTGAAAACCCGAAAGGGCGCCTAAGTAGAATTGAGTGGAAAAATTGGAGTGTTTAGGATTTCATTCTACTTTGGGGCTTGGGGATTACATTTTAGATGTCGGGTAGATCCTAGGACGCTCTACGATTTTTAGAGCTTGAGAGTTGATTTTATATGTATTTTGGTGAGGTGAGATGTGTGGTTGAGCTTTCATGTTTTTGCTCATTGTTTCTCTACCTGGGTTCAAGTTGTGAGCTGAGTGTTTAGGTTATCATATTTTTCCGATATTTTCCTGAAACCTTAGATATTTTTCATGTTATATTTATTTTGAGCTTACTCGAGGACGAGCAAGGTTTAAGTATGGGGGAATTTGATACGCTCTAGATTAGTATGGTTACCTCTTGTATTTTAGGCATGATTTGAGTGTGTTTAAGTTAGTTTTGAGCATTATTGTAATATGAAGACTGAAGACACGATTTGAAGAATTGCAAGAGTTTTGAAGACAAGTGTTGATTTGGAGTTGTTTTGACGCCATTTTCTTGTGACGCATCGTTCGGGAGCTACGGTGATCGGATGAAGCTGAAATTGGTATCATTGGAAAGCTAACTCGAAGAGCTACAATTCATGTTTTTACTGCAAGTTCAAATTCCAACTCTAAGTGGGTCAAAACCACCTCCGAAGGTAACACCAAAAAGCTGTCACAAGAAGACCCGCGACCGTGGAATCCTACCGCGCCCGCGGTGAGTTCCATTTCCGCGAAGCTGTGTAGCCGCCTTTGCCGCGTCCGCGGTTTTCTACAGAGATCGCGGTGGTTGATTTTCAGCACCGCAATCGTCTTTCCTTATTTTATGTTTTATTATATTTTAGGTTTTTTAGGTTTTAGTCTTTAAAAGACCTAGTTCGTGAGAAGTTTAGGAGAGCCTACTTTGAGTTTTAACTTAGAGATTTTAGAGAATTTCATGGAGAACTAATCTTACTTGGACTTTGTTCAATCAAGGAAGCCTTTTGTTTGAATTCGTAAGATTCTGGTAACTTTTCTATCCTTAGGTTAATATCAAAACTCTTTGTTTTTAATTCCATGATCTATGTTTGATTTTATGAGCCTGATCACCTTGTCTAATTGACTTAGATCTATTGTTTGGATTGGGTTAGATTGTTGTCTGTGTAAAAAATTGGACATTCTCATAAATGAACACTTATTAAATCAAATAACAAAAAAATTAAAAAATTGACATATTGATAATGATAAATAAAATTGACGTAAAAAAATTAAAGGCTCATATGAAGAAATTGGAAAACAAATTTGAAACATTATACAGTAAGGAAAATTCAAAAATACGAATGAGCTGGCCTAGTAGCATTTGGCTCCGTTCGACATTTTTAGCTGGAGCTGAAGCTGAATAAGTAGTTGGAGCTGGAGATGGAGTTGAATAAGTAATTGGAGCTGGAACTGAATTTACGAGATTGAGTGTTCGGTATTACTAACTGAATCCTAAAACTTAATGGGTGAAATTACGAAAAGGGTATAATTAATTTTTTTCATGAAAAAAATTAAAAAAATAAAGAAAAGAAATCCTCTTTCTTCTTCCTCATGTACATGGCTACTTAAAATTCTTCCTCCTAATTCCACTTGTTCTTTTTCTGAAGCAAATCTTCTTCCTCCTTTCTTTAATTTTTTCAACTCCAGCAAACAATCTTCTTTCCTCAATTTTTTTCAATTTTTAATTTTCAATTTCTTCTTTCTTCTCTTGCTAACCCGCCGCCGTCACTGCCATTCACCATTTCAAATCTAGATCTGCTAACATCTGTCATCTAACTGTTGTAATTGTGGAGCTCTGGAGGATTCGAGGTCGTCGGAGATGGAGTTGAGGCCTTGAGAGGGGCCCTGAGTGGTGCTTGTGAAATGTGAAGGTTCAAGGGTATCGGGGGTAATTTTATTGGTTTTTCAATCAGCTATGCTCAACAAGCTCCATAAGCTTGGGGGGAGCTTTTGAATTTGCCCAAAATTCAGTTCCAACAAGCTTTGCCAAGCTACTCTCACTGGTGAAGCCGAACACGCATCGAGGAGCTTGGAAAATTGAACTCAGCTCTCTCCAGCTTCAACAAGCTCTTACCAGCTCTTACCGAACAGAGCCCAAGCAAAAAAAAATATGCTGGCAGCTGGAATCGAACTCGAACCAAAACAAAAACAAAAGTTATGGAATGCCCTATCGATCAAACTACCATTGGGACAAGATATAGCATTTATATATTTTCAACGTTTTTATTATATATCACGTTAGAGAGATTTGGGGCCCCTAAAATTTCGGGGCTCTGTTCACCGAGCTTGTTGCACACCCTCAACGACGGGCTTGGTGATTGGCTCAGTAAGTTTGGCTCTATGGAAACATAAGAATTACCTTTAGCTGGCATGGCTGCTTCTAATTCCCAATGAGCAAGAACTTATTTTCCGTTACAACCATTTTCTGTAAATGGATAACGATCGACATTCATATAGAATATCCGTAATTCTATATTTGAAGAAGGAGATAGTTGAAAAAAGTTTTGAAATTTGAAAGCAAATTTTTTATTTTAAACACATTTATATTATAAAAGCATTATGACGGTTTTAGAGTCTCTATTAAAAGCTCATTTTATAAATGTCTTTAAATTAAAAGAGGAACTTTTGAAGTAGAAAAATCTCTTGCATATATCATATGAAATACTTCTAAACCTCGGAAGGAGAGTTTAAAGATTTTTAATTATACAACTTCTATCTCGGGTTTCGGGAAGATAGATTCATCCTACTATCGTTTATATAAAATTCTTTGAATCTTAATTCTTTTATTAAAGAAAAAAAATTGATGAAGTTATTTTTAACATAAAGTTTATAGCTAAGCAGTTGGTAAGATAACTCTTTAGTAGAACTTGGTTTTTTAAACTCTCGAATAAGACTTTGTAAATAAAACGATTCTGGTCTAGGAACTTATTGTCTTAGAATTTCTACTTATAAGTTACTCTTATATGAGTTTTGATTTTAAACTTTCAGCGAAAATATCTAACTTAGAAATTTCTTTTAAAAAAATTGTTACTTGAGTTTTGAAGTATTTAAGAAAAAATTTCAAATTGAAATTTCCTTTCGGGAAAAGAATTTGAATCCTAGGTTTAATCTTTTCCTGGGATAAGTTTTAATAAAAACTTTTTCGGTTTGAAAATAAAACATTCGGTTTAAAACTTTCGGCTCTGATAGCATAATTGTAACACCCCTATTTTTGCAACGATAGGTATTACCGCCAGTGAGCTCGGATTTTACCGTCCAAAGTCACCCAAGGCTTTATAAGGTATTAAAATTAAAGAAAATGCGGAATTTTAATGACAATACATGATATTAAAAGGTGCTCAAACTTGAGGATTTAAATATTGTCATTACGTCGTAAACAACATGATAGAATTAAGCAGCGGAATTAATAAAACATTGTTCTTGCAAAACGTACGGAGAATCAAGAAGCAGAAGCAGAGTGATCAGAAGCAAAGTGGGGGTGGCTAGTATAGGTGAAAAGCTGCGAGAATCAAGATTACGCTGGTTTGGGCATGTCCAGAGGCGGGGCCCTGAGGAGCCAGTTCGCCGTTGTGAGAGATTGGCCCTTGGAGACGTACGGAGAGGGAGAGGGCGACCGAAGAAATGCTGGGAGGATAGTATAAGGCAAGATGTCAGCCAATTGGGGATTTCGACAGCTTTGGACGGTGTGTAGAGATGACTAGAGAGAGAGGATTCGAGTGGTGGACAGCTAGCCATCTGAGCAGACCGGTCCAAGGGGCTTTGAGACGTCAGCACCTTATTTTGGTTCTAAGTTTCAAAGTTTTAAGTTTTTAATTTCTTAAGTTTTTATGTCTTTTGTTTCTCTTTGCCTTGCTTTTGTCTGTTTCCTTCTGCGTTCTGCGGTCCTGTTGGGTCTATTGGTCACAACCCCTTGCGTTGAGCTAGGGGTGCCCCCATCTTGACCCCCATATTTCCCGCAAGGGAATCCTCACTGGGTAATTGTTGTTGTTGTTCTTGCAAAAAATAGTGAATCCAAAATACGAGGGAAATATCTTCGAGAAGACTTGACCTTCCTTCTGTAATAACCCTCAATTTTAAATTTTCTTAATTATTTATTTAATTTTTTTTGT
This sequence comes from Fallopia convolvulus, assembly GCA_964016875.1. NCBI lineage: Eukaryota > Viridiplantae > Streptophyta > Magnoliopsida > Caryophyllales > Polygonaceae > Fallopia > Fallopia convolvulus. The sequence continues at coordinate 20,931,125 of OZ024718.1, read as the reverse complement.
GAGTTATAACAAAATATTTGTTTTGGTGATTTTATTTCTAATGTTATAAATATTTTTTATGAAGTATTATTTTATGAAATTTAATTGTGTAAAATATATGTGTATAATTTGGGTCAATTATATAATTTAGTAGAATGGAAAAGGGAGAAAGTAATGGTTGACTTTGTAATATTTGAAAATAAAATCTAAAACAAACACAATAGTTTGTTGTTTGTTTGGATTTGCGTCGAGATCTTCGATTGAGGATTTTGGATTTGTTTCACAACGAAATTCAAATCCGTAAAAAGGATAAGATTGATAATTTCGATATCTAGCTAAACCCTCACTCAATTTATTTAATTTGTCCCTAAATGCATCCAGATTAATCAAAGAATTCAATCAACCTAGTTTTCGTTCGGTTTGTTCAAATCAAAGATTTGATTCGAAGTTTGATTTGATTTAAGCTAATCTTGTATTTTAACCAAGTAGTTACACTTGTGGGTCTATAAATAGGTTCGATTTACACCCCAATTGCAAGTCAATCGTTTTCTATTGAAAGTTCACCTCTGTTTTTCCCTTTTCAGTTCGTTTAATTCATAGCATCGTTCACTTATTTTTAGTTTGATTTTGCCAAAACCAAGCCCATATTCAGATTCCTCATCCTCAAAATAATGGAATTCGACTCTTGACTCGTCGAAATCCGTTCAAAAATCATACTTAAATCACTCCTGAAAGCAAGTTGTCGCAAGTACTCTGAGTTACGAACAACTGCTGTAATTCAGTGTTTTCTCTTTCTACACTCAACCAAAAATTTCCCATTTTATATCATTAGAAAGCTCTTGATCTTACGAATCCAACGCCACTGGTATCGCATCAAACGAATTCCTATCGAATCTGAACCGAGCACACTAAGCCAGTTGCACGTGTGCTCTGTTTCCTGTCGAGTTGTTGTTCGGATTTATTCGCCACCTCCGACACTAACTTTGTTCCGCCCTTTGCGTCACCGTCTGACCACCCATGCCACCACTAGTGCCAACAGTAGCGAGAAGGAACCACCCCTCCACTACTGTAGCAGGTCCAGCCCCAATCCGTCGCCGGAATCGCCCGTACCGAGCCGCCAAAGTCAGATGTTCGTCCTTCCTTCAGCCTGTTTTCGGTTATGTACAACCCTATTTTTTATTCTTTTTAATTTCTTTTTTATGGTTTTAATTTTGGTTTAAGCTTAAATAAATTGTTTCTAATTGAAATTGATGTAAATATAAATTTGTAAGGTATTTTTACAGATTTGTAAAAATTATATGTATTTCATACAATGGTTTTGAAAATAACAATAATTATTATAATTTTTTAAGAAAAAAAATCAGAATATCAATTATTCTTTCATTCGATCTCATAAAAATATGATTTTAATAAAATATAGTTATGAAGTTTTAAAGCGCATCGTTTTAGGAATTCTTAATCCATGATTATAAGACAACGGAAATCTAATGGATTGGTTTTAAAACTTATACTCATGTTGTGTCATCTCCTTTTATAGATTGGCAATCCAAGGTTATACGATCTCAACTATAACCTTTTCGAGTTTCTGAGGTCGTCAATAAGGCAAGTTCCCATACTTTCTCGGTTAAATCAATTGCTTGCTTTATGTGAAGAGTCTAAATAACCTTGCTTGTGTTTCTTGTGTGAATTGTGTGACGCATTTTAGATTATATAGATTTCATCAATTATTATACTAAATACGTTAGAAAGTTAATTGTCTTAGACTTGAATTAGTGTTACTAGTAGTAATCACTATTATGATATTAATATTAATAATAATGATAATAATAATAATTATGTTGCGATTTGACTCCGACTGAACAAGTCTTCTTACCAATCTGAATACGTACTCAGACTTGTCAAATGCGCTTGTCAAAATGGCAAGGAGGGCTTGGTGTTGTCCATTGTGTGATTATCCTCCCCTTTCCTGGAGCTCCGAGTACGATGAGGGTTGTTGAGACCAAATTAGTCAACAGAGACCTTTCAAAACGAAATTTGTTTGTTAAATAGATAATCTTAGGTTATTTATGCAATGGGATGATAATATAGGACTTTTTTATTCTAAGTTATACTAGATAATATAACCTTAGGAATATGGTGAACTTATGTGAATATGTGCATTTGTTGTGATGTTTGAAATTATAAAATAAATTAAATAATGCATAAGTAGTGGTAGGATAGGAGTATTTATGAGCAATGTCATCATAAATATTACTTCATAACAACATTGATGGTTGCTACACCATTGATGATAATATAGAAGTGGTAGGGTAGGAGTATTTACAAGCACGTCATCATAAATACTTCTTTATAACAACGTTAATGGTTACTACACCGTTATTGTATTATCAGGACCATGTCCCATGACTCATTCTCCACCGTATGAGAAGGTTTATTCAGCACTTAGCTAGTGCAATGAGGTTCAAGCCGATTGGCTTATCCTTGTTAAAGTTAATTAACTCGGAAATTCGAGATCAAGTAAAAGTTACTCTTGTGTGATAATCATATAAGATAAGTGCATGCGGCACATTAAATTGAATCTCTCGAATAAATCACCCTTCGTGGGTCATCATTCGAGTTCCTAGTTATTATGAGGATTGTTGTTTTATGTGTTTGTTTATGTGATGTTGTCTAGGAAAGAGTCGACGTAAGGTAAAGTGCATTAGAAATTTTAAAATGTGCATTCATAATAATAATAATCTTGATTTAATTATATACTTTGACCTAATAAACATTGGAGTCGATTTAGCTGACCCCGTTGAGGGCTGACCACTTGTGGTACCAAGTATTAGCAAGCAACTAGAGTCAATCGGAGAGCACTCAAGGTGATGATGAATGGAGCCAATGATACTATACAGGAAGGTTTTATAAGTAGTTTTGTTTTATTTTCATTAAAGAAGTTTGATTTTTATACAATGAGGTTCTAAGTAATCTTCCGCTGAATTTGTCATATGGTGAAGGAAATTGTTATTTGTAAGAGAAAGTTTGAATACAAATTGAGTTTGCTATAGAATATCTTCCACTATTGGTTATTTACATGATTTCATACACATCTTTACAAAATTCAAACTGATAAAAAGCCTTGGGTGGATTTGGATATTAAAATTCGAGGTCACTAGCGTGTGACATTCCCGAGATAATTTGGGGGTGTTACACCTTCAACTTTCTTGATTCTTCGTCTTTAAACCTTTGAGGGAACTTTCCTAAAGTCTGGCATTTGTCGCGAAGGGCGAGAAATACCATGCAAAAATGCGGAAAAGCAACGGAATAAGTCTAAGAGACTAAGCAATTGAGAATGAAAATTCTCAAGGGGTAAATTTGGTAATTTAACATTTCATTAAAAAGATAACGGAGAGATGTATTTTGAGAGTTTATAACCTTTATGTGGAGCTTAAGGACGGAAACGAGTCGATCTCGAACTGAGATAACTTTGATCAGAAAAGAAAGAAACTACGAGATTGTAGATCCTCTTAGAGTACAATTTACGTCGGGAACGTTTTAATTACACAACAAGTTTTAAGAAAGCCTCCCGCGCCCTTTTCGGACCTCGACCAACCTCATCATATTCAAAGCTCCAGATCGGGGAGGTGGCCCGAAGGCGCTTAAGTACCAAACCCACCTTGACAAGCCCGAATAAGCATTCAGATTGGAAAGATGATCGTCAAAGAACCGAGAACCGGGTTGGTCTTCCAAGTTGTACTAATCGAACCCGGTTAAATTTAATTAATGTGCACCAACACTTATCTTTATTACGTGTCAAAACATTTCATATCATTTATGACTTTTAAGGGGGCTTAAGACTTTGGACGAAACCTATTTATTTCGACATTGCTTTAAGACTTCAGCCAATATTTATTTTTCGTGTGGCATTGCTTTAGACATTAGACGAAACCTTTCTATTTCGACATTGCTTTAAGACTTTAGTCAACGAAGTAAGAGTAGAGTCATGACCTACATATAATATGATGTAAATATGTAATAAACAAAATGGTTCAAGACATATGTCCAACACTTTTTCCTATACTTTTCCAAACGAGACACTTTATACAAACAAGGCCGCAATCATGGTCCTAAGTTCATTTCTATCATTCGAATAATAATAACGATAATATGATGTCGTTATTTCTAGCAATAGATATATCCTCTGGTCATTTATTTAAGCAAACAAGTTTGTTCCCAACATAGAGAAGATCTAACGGAATCGAGATATTGAAAAGGTTTCAAGGAGAATATCCACTTGCCTTGAATTGTGTTCGGACTTTTTACAAGGCTCGGAAAAATAGACGGACCTAGTGAGCTCGAAAGCTTTGACCTAGCATTTCGAGAAGATAAAGAGCGAATTTAAATTAAAATTCTTATCTCATTTATTAAATAAACCTTTTTTCTTATTTTTCCTTTCACTAAGAGAAAGTAGTATATTCTAAATTATTTTACTTAATAATTTAGGTGGAAGTTTTAAACAATAATAATCCTTAATTATTATTTTCAACTAGTTGAATTCCAGTGATACTCACAGGGTGATTTTACTAAAGATTATACAATAATCTGATAATAATATAAATTTTAAAATACTTGTATATAATATCCTAATAAAATTATGTAATTTATAAAAAAAATTAAGATCGTGCCACATATTTTAATTAACTACATTTAAAATTCTTGTTATTATTTGTTGAAATCATGCTCCATATTTAGGCTAAAATTTTTAAAATGTTATATCAATTGAATATTTTTTTTTGTTAAGATATTAATATGCATAAAATAATCAGTTTTTATAAAATATTTATTATGGCTATGTATTTGAGTTCTATAAATAATTTATTATATTACAGAATATCAACATATAGATAAAAAATTATATACTTGGAGCGCAATATTTTTTAAAAGTTAAAGGAAAATTTATTATCTATAAAATTAATATAAAAATAATAGCATGTAGATCAAGTTTTGTTAAAAGATATTCATAAAATAAACATAAAAAGTATCAACATATAGATAGATTAATTTATTATAATATAAAAAAATTAGATGTATAGAAAGAATAATACAGGTTATTCTTAAAAAGTTTGACATTATTTTATTCAAGTAATGCCACGTGGCGCAATTTTTTCAACGGACATGGTTTCTGCTTTATAATTAATGTATTAGGTAGATAAGATGTTTTAAAATAAATTTTATAAAAATACTATACTCATTTAAAGGGTCATACAATGGTGGATTAAATCCAAAAAGAATTCCTTTTTAATTCCACATGCAATATTTATTTAATCTAATTAAATAAATATTATTTCACGAGTCCTATTATTTCTAAGGCCGTTTATAATTTATTCTAAAATTATATTAAAGGCTAGTTTGACATGCAAAAGTGAATTAAATCACATAAAAATCCTTTTTAAAAACACACGGAACAATTATTCAATTTTTACTTTAATAAATATTATTCTAATGAGCAATATTATTTTTAGAGATCAATTATAATTTATTCCAAAAATTATACTAAGGTCTAAGTTGACATGCATGGTGATGGTAGTAATCCCTTAGAAAAATTACTTATTTTATTTATTGATGGTGCGCAAAATAACCGATAAATAATTAAGGGAAAAGATTATAAATAACAGAGAATGGAGTTATCGATGAGCGTGTTGGTGGCATTACATGTGTTATGTATGCATGAAAGCCATGCAAATCTCGGTTAATTTTCCACATGGGCTTGTGTACTTATTTTGTACAAAAGCAAAATTGTATAAAGGCAAAGCAAGTGCTTGCTTTGGGCGTGGTGTGCAAGCGTCCAACAATACATTCTCTTGGTTTGGGCCCAAAAACGATATGTGTGAGTGCGTAGTCTATACCATACAAATATAGCCCATTTGGGCCCGAGAAAATATATATTCACGTGCACACTCCTATCCATTCCACATGGACAATTGAAAAATCCTATAAAAGTCGACAAAATCAGGCTACCATCCCCACCACCTCACAACACCACGTTACAACTTTTCAAAGCCTTAAGGGCTAAGTCATGGCAAGTAGCTCGTAAATCTCTCCCACATTGCCTATTTTGAAAGATTGAAAACTTACAAATGATATAGATAGAAGGGGTGTGAAACTGTATAAGGGATCGAAAAACCTCTCCGGGTTAGGAATCTTTTCACGTACCTAGATTTGATGTGTTTGATCTCCGAGTGAGATCGCTCTATTTACGGTATAAAGTCCAAATGGCTTTAATTGTAAAGAGGATTACAAAAGAATCAACTGAAGGGCGGGAAGGAGGAATAATCTACATAGGAAAACCGTTTGGTTGTACGAAACCCGAGAGTTAGTATTTAATAAAATCCCGTTTATAGCGCGGATTATTTCGGGCTTCATCACTGGCGTCGTCTGTGGGAAGTGTTCTCCCTATCCGACCTACTCTCGGGTAATAATCAAGTAAGTGTGCTCTCTTCCCTCTAGTTAGCGCGCCACGAGGATCGCCCATGGCATGCGCGGGCTTAGCCGCAATCTCTTTGCGGCGCCACGGGGTTCGCCCCTGGCGTGCACGGGTTTAGCCGCAATCTCTGTGCAGCACCACGGGGTTCACTTCTGGCGTGCGTGGGCTTAGCCGCAATCTCTGTGCGGCACTACGGGGTTGTCGTCGAACCCTGTTTTACGCGGAACCACCGAGCTTCCCGCTCGGGGTTGCCGTCGAACCTCGTTTTGCAGGGAACCGCCGAGCTTCCCGCTTGGGGTTGCCGTCGAACCTCGTTTTGCGCGGAACCGTCGAGCTTCCCGCTTGGGGTTGCCGTCGAACCTCGTTTTGCGCGGAACCGCCGAGCTTCCCGCTCGGGGTTGTTGTCGATCCTCGTTTTGGGAGGAACCGTCGAGCTTCTGGCTCGTGGTTGCCGTCGATCCTCGTTTTGTGCGGAATTGCCGAGCTTCCCACTCGGGGTTGTCGTCGAACCTCGTTTTGTGCGGAGCTGTCGAGCTTCCCGCTTGGGGTTGCCGTCGAACCTTGTTATGCGCAAATCCAACCCCTCGCTTCCCGCTTGGGGTTGGAAACTCTGTTCCAAGTGTGCTAATCCACCCCTCGCTTCCCGCTTGGGGTCGGAAACAATCTATTTGGAAGGACGAGGTCCTAACCCTCTAAGAAGACGAGGTCATGATAATCTAAAAGTATGATATCCTAACAATCTAAAAGGATGAGGTCCTAATAATCTAAAAGTACGAGGTCCTAACTCTCTAAAGGACGAGGTCCTAACTCTCTAAAAGGACGAGGTCCTAATAATCTAAAGGACGAGGTCCTGATAATCTAAAAGGACGAGGTCCTAACTCTCTAAAGGACGAGGTCCTAACTCTCTAAAAGGTCGAGGTCCTAATAATATAAAGGACGAGGTCCTAACTCTCTAAAAGGACGAGGTCCTGATAATCTAAAAGGACGAGGTCCTAATAATCTAAAGGACGAGGTCCTAATAATCTAAAGGACGATGTCCTGATAATCTAAAAGGACGAGGTCCTAACTCTCTAAAAGGATGAGATCCTAATAATCTAAAGGATGAGGTCCTAATAATCTAAAGGACGAGGTCCTAATAATCTAAAGGACGAGGTCCTAATAATCTAAAAGGACGAGGTCCTAACTCTCTAAAGGACGAGATCCTAACTCTCTAAAAGGACGAGGTCTTAATAATCTAAAGGATGAGGTCCTAATAATCTAAGGGACGAGGTCTGCTAACTCTCTAAAGGGACGAGGACCCAACTCTCGAAAAGTGCGCGAACTCCACCTAATCTCAAGTTTAGATCGCGTTGCACAAGTTGCAAGTCAATAAAGCATGTGCACCTGTTTATTGTCTCGTTGCCCTCGTGGAACGAGGACACCGGGCCAAGTAGATGTGATGGTGCGCAAAATAACCGCTAAATAATTAAGGGAAAAGGTTATAAATAACAGAGAATGGAGTTATCGATGAGCGTGTTGGTGGCATTACATGTGTTATGTATGCATGAAAGCCATGCAAATCTCGGTTAATATTCCACGTGGGCTTGTGTACTTATTTTGTACAAAAGCAAAGTTGTATAAAGGCAAAGCAAGTGCTTGTTTTGGGCGTGGTGTGCAAGCGTCCAATAATACATTCTCTTGATTTGGGCCCAAAAAACGATATGTGTGAGTGAGTAGCCTATACTATACAAATATAGCCCATTTGGGCCCAAGGAAATATATATTCACGTGCACACTCCTATCCATTCGACATGGATAATTGAACAAATCCTATAAAAGTCAACAAAATCAGGCTAGCATCCCCACCACCTCACAAAACCACGTTACAACTTTTCAAAGCCTTAAGGGTTAACTCATGGCAAGTAGCTCGTAAATCTCTCCCACATCGCCCATTTTGAAAGATTGAAAACTTACAAATGATATAAATAGAAGGTGTGTGAAACTGTATAAGGGATCGAAAAACCTCTTCGGGTTAGAAATCTTTTCATGTACCTAGATTCGATGTGTTTGATCTCCAAGTGAGATCGCGCTATTTACGGTATAAAGTCCAAATAGCTTTAATTGTAAAAAGGATTACAAAACAATCAGCTGAAGGGCGGGAAGGAGGAATCATCTACGTACGAAAACCCTTTGGTTGTACGAAACCCGAGAGTTAGTATTTAGTAAAATCCCGTTTATAGCGCGGATTATTTCGGGCTTCATCATTTATATCTTTTATTTCAAGGCTACCATTTTTTTTATAAAGGAAAATGCCTAAATTATTTTTTTTTCCAATATTTAATCCAGTATGCTTAAAATATCATTTTTATGAATATTAATATTCTAGGAATTAATATATGATTTATTAAAATTATATTTCTCATAGATGGTCATGCAAATGAATTTAATTCCATATATTCCTTTTTAATAATCCACTTATAATACTTATTCAATTAATTTAAATAAATACTATATATATGTGGAAATTATTTTATAAAACATATTAATTAAAATACGTGTTGAGAATTTATACTGAGAGATAACGGGACGGAATTTGGGCTTGGAATTCGAAATGGGCGAATTGTTCATCAAAAAAAAGAAATGGGTGAATTGAGCCTCTCCTTTTTCTTTTCAATAAAAACTAATGGGAAATTTTTTAGATAGATGGACCCTAAGACTCAACCCAATAATAGTCCAAAATAACCCAAATGCATCAGCCCATTTACTCCTTATTCTTCCTTTCTATGCTTCAAGAGAAACAAGATGAACGATGATGGACAAGGCAGCAGGGCGAGGCACCAACGGGCAATGGATGTTGGGGACTCAGGGCGGTGACGCACGGTGACTGGTCGGCGGTCCGGCAGGGGCGCAGGGTGGTCCGACGGCCAGGGAGGAGACACCAGGGTTTTCTTGTGAATTTTCAATGAAAAATCAGATTTGGGAAAATTACTTGAATCTGAAATTTGGAGTTTAAATTGGGGAAATTGAGGATTTTCTTGTTGGATTTTCGAAATTAACAATGAACAAGAATGAGGGATTTTTTGTGTTCATTTTGTACCTTTGCTCTTACCCTATTTATGGAGGTGGAGGAAGCTTGAGGAAGCTTTTTCCATGGTGAGGTGGAAGCCTCTTGAAGATGGCTTGGTGGGAAAAGAACGCGGTGCATGTAGGAAGATTGGTGGAAGAGAAGAGGTGGAGATGAATGGATTGGTTCTACGTCAAATCAATCTATGTTGATGTTTCTTTGAAAGCTTTGTAAAGACATCATCAGAGAATAAATAAAAAGGCTTTCCTATGATTACAAGCATTACTTGATAGCATAGCGGAAATGAAGGAGTGTTGGGCGTTGGGTGTTGGAAAGTGCTCGAGTCGAGGGTTCGAGTCCTAACCTCTTGCATTTTTATCCTTCATCCAAATCCTTCATTTTTTTTATAAAATTTGAAGTTAACGGAAATTAAATTAAAATATCATTAAATAACTTTTTATTTGTTATTGATATCAAGTTAAATTTTAACAAAAATTATTATTATTATGAAAAATCATTAAAAAATATCTTGTAATTTTTAGGAAATAATTAAATTAAAAAATAACCGTTTCTTTTTATTAGAAATAACGGCTATTACAATTTCCTAGTATTGATCTATCCTACACAAACATATATCAGGTCAACGTGATAAATATAATAAGCACATATATGCATGATTATATAACTAACCCTTTTTGAACATACAACACTAGAACATACTTGACAACATCGAATATGTCGGGAAGTCGCTAATAGTCCATATTTCAATTGCACACAAGAAATTTTTTTGCTTCCTCCACGCATCATATGTGTACACCCCATGAAGCCACAAACTCTTGAGCTTGGCTATCAAGAACTATAAGTAGACATCCAACTTTTGCTTCTGGCACTTCGGTCCAAGCACAATAACCGTCAAAAACATAACCTCGTCTCGCATACATATTGATGGGGGAAGGTTGTAGGGTGTCATAATCATAAGCCATGATGAGTATTGACACCCAAACAACCCGAACGAATTGAAACCGTCCGTGCACAAACCTAGTCTCATATTTCGCAATTCTGCTGTAAAATCTGGCCCCACTTCATTGAAATGACTCTATGCCTCTGCATCTAACGGATGTCGCATCACCCTATCTTGTACGTGCTCTACATGTCATCTCATGTGTTCAGTAGTCACCATTGATGCGTATAACCTTTGCAACCGTTCAATTATTGGCAATTAAAACATACGAGAATAGGGAATGACCTTCGTCTTGCCTTGCCTCCATCTAGGATATTCACATATCTTGCAAGTCGAGTATTCTGCATCTGCACCCTAGTATATCATACAAGAGTTTGGGCAACAATCTATGGCTTCCTACGAAAGATCGAGACCCTCAACTAGTTTTTTTGTGTCATAAAATGTGGCTGGAAATGTTGTCTCAAGGTGAGATAGTGTCCACAGAAATCTAAAATCATATCATATCCGTGCTCCGTCAATCTTAACTTTGACTTGAGGCTAAACAGCTCAGTCGACACCTCCAACTGGGTGACATCACATCCAAGCCACAATTGCCTATTCACGGCCGACATGTCGTACATATGTTATGCATTGGAATTGGGCACTTCATGATAATATTGCTCTCCCTCGGGCATTATCTCCTCATTCTAGACGAGATCATCAGTGTAATGAGGTTAGGAATTAAAACCATCATAGACCATCTTCTCCATTCGATTATCATACCCAGATACTACTACAACCTTCATTCTGTCTAGACTCAGCCAACAATGCTACAAAAATTTAATATGTCTCCCTATGTGAAACCCACTTGTAATAGTGAGGAACAAAACCCTCCTTAACAAGATGATAATGCACATCATCTATTGAAATCAGTTTCTTATTCTTACACTTCCGATAAGGACACCTTAATTCTTGCGCGTTATATCTCGGCATAGACTTGCAAAACTCAATAAATTGAGCAACGCCAGCAATTAACTGGTCGTTCAAAAAATACATCCATTCACGCATTTTCTTCCGGTAAACAAATACAAGCTTGTAAATAATTTCTAGGCTGTAATCTGCAACCATATGGTCGCTACACTTGATTTGGCGACCATTTGGTCGTGAATTACAAGCAAAAGTTTAATTCTGCAATGTAAATACAAAAAAATTGTATTCTTTAATTAGCGATCATATGGTCGCCAAATCATGGGTAGTGGCCACATGGTTGCTATTTATAAACAACAATTTTAAACTTATAAATATTTCTCGATTGCTATTCTATAGGGATTTAGCGACCATATAGATGCTAAATAGCGTCTATATGATCGTTGAATATCAAATTATGATCGAAAATAAACTTTTAACAATGCAAAATAACGCAATTGGAAAAAAAATTAATGTAGACATAAATAACACAATCTCATAGAATTATTTAAATTAACAATTTTGGATTTGGCACAATATTTGTGTATCTGTATAACATTTACTATATTAAACGAAATTTTTTTAAATACATACTTGTAATTGAGCTGTGGGTAAAATATGATGGAATTCCTCCCTTCCAGCAACTAAGATGCGCAAATACTTCCTTCTTCGTTTTTTTGTACAAAGGTATGAGGATGTGCGGAGTTTATATAGGAAATTAGTAACGATCATATGGACGCTAAATTGGAGTCAATTTTGCCGACCATTGTATTTAGCAACCACGTGGTCACCAAATCCACGGCATAAAACCCGCCAAAGCTACTTGTTTTGGCGCCAATATTTAGAGGCCACTTGGTCGCAAACTGTAGCGAACAAGTGGTCGCAGGTTCTTGAGCAAAATCTAGCGACCACTTGGTCGCAACATCTAGGTTTAAGTTTTGCGACCACGTGGTCGCCAATATTAGGCACCAAAATCCCCCGCCAAGTTTTAGCGACCACGGAGTAGTGGTCGTTAAATTAACGATCACTTGATTGCTAAATCTTTTTTTATTTTTTGGGTTGGATTTAGAGACCAAGTGGTCGTTAATTAGCGACCATCTTACATGATTGCTAAATTTTGGTTGCTAAATCTGCAGAATAATGTAGTGTGGATGACCAAATATTAACCTTCCTTTGAACCAATCAATATTCGTAAAAACAAATAATATTGCAAAACTTTATGTTTTATTTAAACTGATGCATGCATCATAATCATTACAACTTAAACTAAAACTATAACTAGTGCAAAAATAACTCTTAATATTGCACATACGTTATAAATACCTTAACTTTATTGTACCTAAACTTGAATGGAACAATTTAACAGTCACAAAATATTACAGTATGTTTTTAATGATAATAAGTTAATACCATCACATTAATGATCAAATTGCTCATTCTAATACACAAAGGCATTAAATTTTGTGATCAATATACGAGATAGCCATCACATCCCTCCCTACTAGATGCTCATAAATTCCATCAAACAAAGAAACATTTAAGTTTGTGCCTAAAAGATGCAAACCAGAAAAGATATAACGATAAGGCATGCATTGATGTACCATATAATATGTAAATTAAGGCCCGCTTGGTTTCCAACTACGAAAACATAAACGCAAGAGAAAATATATCACAATACATTAACCATAAAATTTATCTTAGCTATTTTGTTGGTCTAGAGAAGGGGGAAATGAAAGATATAGAGGACAACAAAGGCGTTTTTTACCAAATAAATCCTCAGGACCGGATGGGATGATCGCAGAATTTTACCAAAATTATTGGGATATAGTTGGTCCTTCAGTCATAAAAGTAGTAAAGGCGTTTTTTTCATCTGGTGTCCTGCTTAAGGAAACAAGCCACACATTTATTACTCTTATTCCAAAATGTGATAACCCGCCGATAATGAACCAGTATCGACCCATAAGTCTATGTTCGACAATCTATAAAATTATTGCCAAAATAATTGTTGAACGACTGAAACTCGTTTTGCCCAAACTAATCCATCCTCTCCAAGGGGCGTTTGTTTCAAATCGTGCCATACAGGATAATGTTCTTATAGCACATGAAATATTCCATTCCTTTCGGCAAAGAAAAGGAAAGACCGGATGGGCTGCAATTAAATTAAATATGGAGAAAGCTTACGACAAAGTGGATTGGACCTTTTTATTTAGAATCCTGCAGAAGTTTGGATTTAGTCCTATATTCATTAAGTGGATAAAAGAATGTGTTAGAACTGCATCTGTAATAACTGCGGTTTTTGAGGATATTTTTGAATTTTTCTCGGATATCCTTTTAACCTTTTTGGTCCGTTTTAACGCTTAATCCGATATTTTTATTGGAGATTAAATCCTAGAAAATTGTTGGTGATATCCTAAAATCACAAAGAAATGATTTTATGGATCGGTGTGAATTCTAGGATTTTTCGGTGGAAAAAGAATATTTATTGGATAAGCCATCTTTTTAAATATGTACCGGAAAGGATTTAAAATACGAAACGGAAGCCTTAAAAATTGAAGGTAGCATGATAAAATCATGGAAAATTGATTTTATTGGTCCACATAAATTACGGGACGTTTTTCGTTTAGTAAGTTTTTCCACCCGAGGTACATAATTTTACCGCCTTAACGCGAGTCCCGTTCCGAGACGGGTTTGAATTTTATAAGCATATCTTCTTTGCTTAGTATGGAAGGAATTGAGAGATAGAAAGGGGGGGGGGCTCGTGCTTATCCACCACATACATATCTTCTTGCCTCGTCAAAGTGAGACCGAGAGCGAGGGAAAGGACGGAACAAACGACCGGCTCGGGCGAACGAATCACACCGCCGGCGCTCACCTTCTCCGTCCACCTCCTCACTTCCACCTTCCACTTCTTCTTCTTGCCTTGTTGTTGCTGCTAGGAGGAACCAGCGAGAGATTCAAGGCGGAACGACGAGGTAATCGGGAGAAAGAATTCCTTCACCGCCGGCTGTCTTCATGCTCGCCAAGCGACGTCACCGGCGACCGTTAGGCTGTCCGACCACCACCTATAGCAAGAGCTGCTGTCGGGCAATGCCCAACCACCCTCGGGCTCGGGGATCGAGCCATGATCGAGCCAAACGAGCCATGGGTTCGAGTGAAGGTATATACGATCGAAATTAATTAGAGGATTGATTGCAGAGCCACCGTAAGGGCCTTTCGGTTCCACTTTGCTAATTAAATTTATGGTTTTTATAATCTTGACGTTAATACGGTTCCACAGGTTCGAACCGCTCGTGAAACGGACGTCCGGATCTTCCGTTATAGCGAAGACAAATTTTGGTTACCGATTGGCAGGTAAAGGACTTCGGATAATTACTCAGGATTCGTTGTTAATCCGTTTGATCCGAGATTTGGTAATCTTTAAGAACTGTTGCTGGTGAACAATTTTTATTTAGAAAATTGTTTCAAAAGTGAAGTGGATGATTAGTTATAATTCCGCCAAGATGGCTCCTTGAAGCATGATAACTAAGGATTTACTATATATCGATATTCGGAAATTAAATCGTTTATCGATTAGGAAGTTGTAGGAGTTAAGAATACAACTAAGAAGTGTTTCTGTGAGCTCGTTACTGAGAAATCTTTTTGGTTATATTTGTCAGAAGGATGATAAAGATTACTGTTGGAATTGCTAGGGACGTCGAGCACGCCTTATAAGGCAAGTGGACGATTCTCTCTTGCGTTATGGTTATTAATGAGGAATTGAATTCCAGTTGATCCTCATGTTGGAAATAATTTGTATGTTGAATAAAGTTTGATAGGTTGTTATTTTGTTAGAAATAACGACCATGTCGTTATTGCGGTTTTTGCGCTAGAATTGAACTTAGGACCGTTGTATGATTAGATGTCTCATGCTGAGACATTGCTGTGAAATAAGATGGTAGAGATGGGAGTTTAGACTCGAAGACATCTCTTTAGTGGTCCTGTATTGAAACACTGTTGCGAAATAGGTAGTCCAAGGGTAGGAGCCGAGTCTCCAATGACCTCTTTATAACAAAATCTGTATTGGGGGGGGCGTAGCTTGCTAGCGTACCCCAATATTGGAGTCATGACTCATGTCACGCTTCACGTTGAAGGAGAACGATGGTGCACTCTAGCTAAGTGCAATTGAATCTCGGTTGTTGGCCGAGCACATTTGAAGGATCATGGATGGAATAGGCCCTCTAATCTCGGTTGTTGGCTGAATCTCGATTGTTGGTTGAGCAGTTGTAAATGACCATGGATGAAAGAGGCCCTCTGATCTCGGTTGTTGGCCGAACTATGTAAAAACTATTAAATGGTGCGAGTGCACAGTTTGAAAGTAATGAAAGATTGGTGCGTTAGACACATTAAAGTACCAAAATGGTTAGTCCATTTGATAACCATTCTTGCTCCTGATTAAGAATGATTCTTAATCAAACTTTGATTAAGTTAAGCTGTTTAGTCGTTGAAGACGATGGTGAATGTTGAGTGGTTAGTATAAGTTCCATTAATCGTTTATGCTTCTCAAAGAAACCACAAGCGGTGGTGTTCTCTCTCTTAATTATGCGAGTCTCCTTCTTATCCTCTATAAGACTACTAACTGTTGGATCATAATCCGAGTCTATTCTGATTTTGGATGCCAATATGTTTAGTTACAACCATAAGAACCAAGTTAGATTCTCCGCTTGCTAGTCTTTCATTAGACTAACCCGTCCATCTTCTTTTCTTTTATATGGTCGGCTGGTGTCCATCGTTGGTTTACGACACTTCAGGTATTTCTTGGAAGTTGATTCAAGAGGCGGATTCAGATGTTTGAAGCTCCAGAAGTTGAAGAAAGGTTTCCAATGGTCATACTTGAGTGAAGATCATGATTGAACTACTTCAAAGCGAAGTTGAGTTTCAGAAATAGAACTCAAGGAAGACTTGATGAAGATTTTGTTTAAATAGAAGGTTGTTCTATTTATTTATTCTTTTTGAATTAAGGTTTGTATAAGTCCAATTGTATTTATTCCGTTGTAATGTTTTTAATTTATTCAGTCAGTTTAAAGCCTTGGGTAGCTTCGGTTTAGTCTTAATCGGGGTTACTGGCGGTAATACCTCCAGGGTAAGGAAGGGGGTGTTACAACATCTTTCTCTGTACTTGTCAACAATAAGCCAACGGATGTGTTCATTCCATAAAAAGGGCTTCATCAAGGGGATCCTCTCTCTCCTCTGCTTTTTATCCTTGGAGCGGAAATTTTGGCAAGAAGACTGCAAAAAGAATGTATAGATACACCGAACACAGTTGGCTTCCCGATTACTAGGGGCGGAACTAGGGTGCCTTTTCTATCATTTGAAGATGACATTCTGATTTTCGCACCTGCCACGACAACTGCATTCAGCAAAGTACGATTAATCCTTGATGTGTATTCGGATATATCTGGGCAAAAGGTGAATTTCCATAAATCTGCCTTCCAGACAACTAAAGGGGTTCCTGCACACATTAGAAGAACGCTCTAACAAGTGATAAATATTCCTAAATCAAGCGCTTTAGACAAATATCTCGATGCCCAATCATTAACTCAAGAGTTTCGAAGAACACGTTTGAGCCACTAATACATAAAACTGCGAACCACTTATCCCTATGGAAAGCAAATTCGTTATCTCAAATTGGAAGAAGTACTCTCATTAAAACAACATTAGCTACAAAACCATACTACACTATGCAAAGTTTCATGTTACCAGAAAAAATGCTAAATGAGCTTGACTCCATAAACCGGAATTTTTTTTGGAACAAACCAGGCGACTATGTGCCCATGGTGGGATGGGATAGGATTTCTAAATAAAAAAATAAGGGAGGACTTGGAATACGAAAAGCTAGTCACATGAATAAAGCGTTACAGATGAGACTCCTTTGGAAAATCCTGGCCGAGCCGGCGAATTTCTGGGTCTGTATCATAAGGGAAAAATATCTTAAAGATAAAGGCCTACTAGAATATGTATATACTAAAAACAGTTCATGGCAATGGAAGAAATTAATGCGTTTAAAAGAGGATTTCCAAAAAGGCTTATTATGGCAAGTGGGCGATGGGAGGTCAATCCGGTTTTGGAAAGATGCGTGGGTAAGAAAGTGCCCACTTCGAGAAGAATGTCATAACATTGTAGGAAGTGAAAGTGATATAACAGTAGCAAACTTTATAAATAATAACAGAAAATGGGATGAAGATGAACTAAGAAAATTCTTGCCCAGTTCCTGGGTCGAACGAATTTTGTCAATCAGAATCCCTAAAAATCAGATCCAAGATAGATTATACTGGCATCCAAGTAAGAATGGATGGTTTTCGACTCAATCCGCCTTTGCCTTGATATCAAATGAACTAAATATGAACGATTGGGAATTTAACTAGATTTGGAAACTTGACCTAATTCATAAAATAAAAATGTTTCTATGGAAAATCTGCATCAAAGGTCTTCCTACTAAAGACCTCCTTATACAAACACATATAGATGTCACTTCAGAATGTCCATTATGCAGTCATCAAGCCGAGACTAATGAGCATCTTTTCCTCAAATGTCCGTTTACTCTTCAAAACCTACAATCCATTGACCCTCAGTTTCCTGACATTATAAGAGATGTAACAAATAATCAAAACACTGTGCCGCAAATTATTCAGAACTTAAAAAAGACAGTATCGCAAAGGACTTTATGCCACATGTTTACTGCATGGTGGGGAATTTGGTTCTGGAGGAACCAAGTGGTTTTTAATCAAGACAATACGGGCTCATGTAGAAGTGTAAAGGAATTTGTTCAAAACCATATCATGTGGTGGAATAAAGCAAAGAATATCAATGAAGATGAAAATGTGTCGTCTAGAGTGCAGCAAGCAAGACTAAGAAAGTGCAAAAGAAAATGGGAGAAACCTCAAAACGGGTTTGTAAAAATAAATTTCGATGGGTCGAAAAAAGATAATGGAAAAGCAACTGATGTGCATATTATAAGAGACCAATTTGGAAATATTATAAGCATAAATGCAAAGAAAAATTACTTCTGGACAGTGGAACAAGCAGAAACTATGGGGTTATTTGAGGCCATACTTGAAACTCATAGAAGGAATCTTCAATACATAGAAATTGAAGGTGATAGCCTAATTGTAGCCAATGCGCTTAAGGGAAGTCGATCCAGTCCCTGGACAATTGACATGCTAATAGCGGATATTCTAGTCATGTTGCAGTCTTTCGAGGTGGTCATTACCAAACATATACCTCGAGAATGCAATTTTGTGGCTGATTTGATTGCGAAGCTACACCACGATTGTAGTATCAATCAGATTCTAAACCATGGAGGGGTCCTGACCCTCATCCGCAAGGATGCCCTAGGCTGACCTAGTTTGCCTAATTTTTACCTATTCAAAAAAAATAGAGGACAACAAAGGGGTTTGTGGTGTATTTTTGTATGAAAAATAAAGTGACTTAAGGTGAGAGGAAATTTGTTGTTGATGTGTCTTGATACTAATATAGACTAGATTCGTTTTCTTTACGCTTACTTTTCCTTTGTCAAAGTTTGGTAGGCTAAATACAAACGGTGGGGGAGACCGTCATAGCACACATGCGCGATATGCCCATCACATAAATCCATGGGGTTCCATCCTAAAACCAATTGTCAATAAGATTAACCCAATGGTATATATATTAGGCAATTCATTACTTAATTTCTTGATGTGTTGATAGCTTGCATTTTAGAGCATCTTAGCCTTCTTAGGACATGCATTTAGCACCTTAGTTTAGTATGTTTCCATGCATTTGTCTTGTGTTTTCTAGTAATTTTAGTTTAGTTTCCGTTATAGATGTCTACACGCATATCTTTATGTTTTTCAAGTACTTTGGAGAAGTTTGAAATTCATTTGGACGCGTTTGGAGACATGGCGGAATCAAGGCTTCAGTCTAGGAGGCAACGGGACCGGAAATGAATCATTCAAGAGCCAAAAAAGAAGGAAGCACATGATCAAGGCCAAGGTCGTGCACCAAGGGGCGCGGTCGTGCAGGCGGTGATTGGCAAATCTTCGGATCGTGTGCCCAAGCTCAGAGAACAGCTAGGCTTGTGCGTGCCAAACGTACGATCGTGCGGTGCCAAGGCAAGGGTCGTGCGGTAACCCGGCTAGGGCCATGTGCCCAGCTAGGGTCGTGCGTCGACACGCACGGTCGTGTGTCTCTTTGTCTAGGGTCGTGCGTCAGCCTAAGCTCGTGCGTTGTTCATGTGGTCGTGCGCCCCTTTAGGTCGGGTTTTTGGGCTGCCTCTCCTATCTTATCCCTAGTATAAATACCTTCTTTTGTCTACTAGATTAGGAGTTCTAGTTTTTACCTATTTTCTATTACTTGAGAGACAAGTTTAGAGAGATCTAATTGGAGATTTGAAGACTTTTGTTGATCTTGAGTTTGAATTTGCTGGATTTTAATCAAGTTTGCTTGTTTCTTCAATCCGGTATGTTTATTCTCATTATTGATTTGATTTCTTCTCCCTCCATGTCTAGCTAAACCCTAAATTCTAAGATTGGGGTGAACCCAATGATGTGTAGGTAGACAAATCTATTAAATTGCATGATCTATTGTTTGAAAATTTATTTGATTCAATCCTAGATGCGTATAGCCTTAGTAACTTTTGTGAATGAGAACTTATCAAAGTTTGAGACTGAAAGGTAATAACTTTGATTAGTAGTCAGACAAGGAATTGAGACTGAAAGTTACTTTTTCTTGTTGGAACCCTAGGATTTGAACTAGAGTTTTCTCTATTGCGAAAGTGTTTTGAATTATCTTGTGGAATAACAACTTTCATAGAAACCTTAAGGTTGGGTTGAGTTAGCAAGTCGCGAAAGCGGATGTTGATTCAATTTAATCTTAAATTCTAAGTGTTGAACGGTCTAGATTTTTATTTCCAAATCACAAAATTGGATGTTTAATTGAGCCTAGATACGTCTGTTAACATTCGAAAGAATTTAGTGGATACATTAGACAATTGCCTTCAAACAAAGTCAAAATTAAGATTGTGCAATCATCTTTATAGTCTACTGAAGCATTGTTGTGGGGATCCTTGATCTTAGAAGCTTTTCTCTCATTGATATTCTCTTATACTACATATTTGCTTGTCACAATTAGTTCATAGCTAAAATCACATATCAATCTTTTCTTATTTTCACGACTTAGTCTACTGATTTGACTACAATTGATACTACTTAGTCCTAGAGTTCGACACCTTCGTATTACAACCGATCCCCTACACTTGCGGGGTAGGATTTGTCCTATCATGTGTGATATACTTCTTCACACTCCCCCTCAAGTGGCAACTAGCCTAACACAATTGACACTTCACAACGTAACATAATGGCCTTAGAGTCGACGGATCATTGACGAGCCCAAACAACTAGCCCAAATCGCGTCATCATGGCAGGCTAGCCCAATATAACGGGCGGGGAGCAGTCCGATCCGACCCAAATAAATAGGGACCCAAGATCAAACCCCTTTGATACCATGTCAAAGTTTGGTGGGCGAAATACGGACGGAGGGGGAGACCGACCTAGCACACATGCGCGACGTGCCCATCACATATGAAATTTGGTTATATATTTTAATAATTTTGAAAATTAGTATTTCTCTTCCTTAAAATTAATAGTTTCGTTTTTATAGTATATTCTCAAAAATATAGTCTAAAAATAAAGAAGAATTTTTATAAGAATAATTTCGATTATTAAAATTTAATAGTAAATAATAATAATAATTCTAGAGTCTTTACTTGACTTAAAGTGGTAGAATTTGGAGAGTATGCTAACAAAAATTTAATATGTGGAAGTTCAAAAGGTTTGGTTTGATCCCAAGACCTCTCACTCCAAGGTTTCGACACACTACCTCCTCCGACCACTATGCCAAATTATTTTGTCTACCACATAGGCCTCTTTATTCAATATTAAACCAACTCTCCTTTAATCTTTCCCCAAGGACCCATCGGTTCTCCCTCCCGACTGATCCGAGGCTTAGCCACCGGTTGTCCGCCGGAGAACCACCTGCCGCCTGCTTTCCCTCAACCGTCACATCTCTTTTTCTTCTCTTCCCCATGCCTTTCTCTCCTTTCCAATGAACTAGACCTATGGCCTCCCATTAGAGGTCATAATAACCTACTGGTGAAGCTCTTTTCTGCACTATTTAAAGGGGGCAGCAATGGAGGAAGACCCATTTTTTTTCCCCTCTGAATTCTCGTTCTCCATTCCACCAAGAACAAATCCAATTTTCCAGACTTTAAATTCCTCCCCCAATCTGATTTTTTTTGGTTTTCCGCCCTCTTCTTTTTGACCCCTTCACCGACGTTGGAGCTTTACCACCGAATCACCCGCCACCACAGGAAAATCGCCGCCCGTGCTGCTGTCGCTGCTCTTGTGCAGTTGTAACGAAGACAGATTTGGAAGTGGATCAGGCCTGAAGCTTCTCTTGGGCTGACTTTTCTCTTGGGCTCAGCTATTCCCTTGGGCTGAGTTGGTGTGTTTGGGCCTAACAAGTCAAGAAAGGAGCAGGCTCACACTCCTCTCTCTTTTGATCTAACAAGTTATTGTTTGGAGAAGGGCGATTTCGGCCCATCCAATTTTCGTCCAGCCCATCCACTCCCGAGCCTAGTCCCGTTTCGTCGTGTTGGTATAATCCCGACCCTTATTTATTTATTTACTATTTTATTAAAAATTGTTTTATTAAAAATTATAATTAATTTGGGACTTTACATAAAACCTATTCTTAGGATTTATAAAAGAGTTTTATAAAAAATAATTCTAGCATGCCCACTTAAGATAGTTACAATTTTAAATAAATAATCTTCTAACATGATAATGTTAATGGAAGTAATATTATTAGGCATGTTTGGATTATTTTATGCAAAGACAATAGTATAAGTTAACTCCCTTTAATAAAAAGGGGTTGTTATAATAAGTCAAGATAGAAACGAAATAACAAAGTTTAATATTTCGTTTCTATAATGTGAACCTCGGATTAGGTCTAACTCTCGAGAAGTTCTTCGTTTGCGATCTTACGGCCTCACAGGAGTTCTACCCGAATAGTAAGGTATTAGAGTTATTTTAGTATTATATTGGTATATTTTTGTATAGAGAAAATATAAAATGTCTTGTGGCCCAAGTCCTTAAAACCGTTGTATAAATACTTGTTTTTGGTTAATAGAAATCAGATTTGCAGCCTCAATATTTTTTATATGGTAGCAGAGCAAAACCCTAATTGGCGTTGAAATTCATCCCTAACCATCGTTCAGCGAATTGCTCAAACCACTCGTTGCCATGACTGGGAAGAATAAGGAAATCGTTGATTCGTCTGGCGCTAAACCTGCAAACTCTCCGTATTATCTTCATCCGTCGGATCATCCTGGCATGAAGATTTGTCCCGTTGTTTTCAAAGGAACTAATTTCCAAGAATGGGAATTGTGTTTGCGAAACGCTCTTAGGGCAAAACGCAAACTTGGCTTTATTGATGGAACGATTTTGAAGCCGGACGATCCCAACGATATGGAGGATTGGTGGAGCGTAAATTCTATCTTTGTTGGTTGGATCATTCAATCCATGGAGGAATCTGTTAGATCTACGATTACTTATTTTGACACCGCTAAGGCGTTGTGGGGCGATTTGAAACAGCGTTTCTCGATTGGAAACGGTCCCCGTGTGCATCAACTTAGGTCAGATTTGGCCCGGTGTACTCAGAATGGTCAGGCGATTGCGGCTTATTATGGTTCTTTGAAAAAATTGTGAGACGAGTTGTCCCAATATGTTCAAGATCGAGTTTGTTTATGTGGAAAGTGCACCTGCTCGTGGTCTGTATCAGCGTCAAAGGAACGCGAAGAAGAACGGGCCCACCAGTTTCTTATGGGTCTGGACTCAAATTTTGCTACTGTGCGGTCGAACATCTTGGCTCAAGACCCGCTACCTGAACTGAACAGGATTTATTCGACCATGATTACAGAGGAACGCACACAATTGATGTTGAAAAATCGAGAGGAGAAGTCTGAGGGTGGAGCATTCGCCGCTCAGGCTGGTCGTGGCCGATCGGAAAGAAACCCTAACTCCGACAGGCGAGGTATCTCCGGCGGCAATAACTCAGATCGTCAGCAGCAATATGAATCTCGTGGATCTAGACGAGGTCGTGGGCGTGGTGATTCAGGCTGTCCGATCTGCCATCATTGCGGTGAACCTGGACACATTCAGCGGAGCTGCTTCAAAATTATCGGTCATCCCGACTGGTGGACCGGCGAGCGTGATGGCGACCACCAGTCGCCGGCTGTAGGCGGAGATGGGTCTGCGTCAACTGGGCGCGGGCGTGGCAGAGGGGGAGTGGCGAACGCTGCTCAAAATGGCCATGGTGGTTCGATCGGGTCGTCGTTGACGTCTCAAGACAGAAATGGAACTGGGCTGTCAGAGAATCAATTCGCCACTCTCGTGAGTTTATTTCAGTCCGTAAATTCAGCCGCCTCTTCAAAGTTATCGGGTATGTTGAATTTGTTTAATTTTAAGTGGATATTGGATATCGGGGCCTCTTTTCATATGACTGGAGATGTCTCCTTTTTGAGCAATTTGAAAGAGGTACCGCCTTCGACGATTTTACTTCCTGATGGGTTGTCTACTGTTGCTAAGACAGCGGGAAATTTGGCTTTGAGTGCTGATTTGATTCTACATAATGTGCTTTATGTGCCTAATTTACAGTGCAATTTAATCTCAATTGCCCAATTAGTGAAGCACCACAATTGCACAGTTAAGTTGACTGATAAGCTATGTATTTTACAGGACCAGGCTTCGACGAGGCTGATTGGAGCGGGTGAGGAGCGCAATGGGGTCTACTGGCTTCGTGTGGTGGCGCAGACGGCATTCACGTCACGGTTAGAGGCCGATTCACCTGCCCTTTGGCATTCCCGTTTTGGACATCCCTCGTTATCTATGCTTAAATATTTGGCTAATATTAAAATAAATGGTACCCTTGACCCTTGTGATAGTTGTCATAGGGCTAAACAGACTCGTTCCTCGTTTCCAATTAGTAATTCGCATGCCTTAGACATTTTTGATTTAGTTCATTGTGACGTTTGGGTTCCTTATCAAACCCCGACTATTTATGGTTCTCGTTATTTTTTTACTCTAGTGGATGATTGTTCTAGAGGTGTTTGGATATTTTTGATGAAAAATAAAGTTGAGGTTGCTTCTCTTATTCAGACTTTTTGTGCTATGGTTAGTCGCCAATTTGAGAAAAATGTTAAGAAATTTAGAAGTGACAGTGGGACTGAATTTATTTGTTTAAGATCTTTCTTTAACTCAAATGGAATTGCTTTTGAGACATCTTGTGTCGGGACGCCTCAACAAAATGGTAGAGTAGAGCGAAAACACCGTCATATTTTAAATGTTGCGCATGCTTTACGCTTTCATGCTAATCTTCCATTACAGTTTTGGGGGGATTGTATTCTTACCGCTGGCTATTTGATTAATCGAACTCCAACTGCTTTGCTTGAAAATAAAACACCATTTGAAATCATATATGGGCATCCTCCTAATTATGATCATTTGCGCACTTTAGGTTGTCTTTGTTATGCGTCTATAATTCCACGGTCTAAAAATAAGTTTGCTCCTCGTGCTCGCAAATGTGTTTTTATGGGCTATCCAAAAGGTCAAAAGGGTTGGTTAGTTATTGATTTAGAAACTAAGGAACGATTTGTTTCGCCTGATGTCACTTTCTATGAGACTCAATTTCCATATAAGCTTGCCCAACCACAACTTGCCCAAACTGACTTTGTGCCAGAATACATGCATGCCTCTATTTTTGATGATTTGCCTAGTCCCACAACCCCAACGCAAACGGTTGACAGGGGGAGTGGGGTTCAATCTCCTCTTGTTTCCGTCCAAGAACCAATCCCTAGCTCCACAGATAACTATATGCAAACAATTGACAAGGGGAGTGGGGTTCAATCTCTTCCTGTCATTGTTCAAGACAACTCTTTACCAAACTCCTCAGATGACCATTCGCAGACGGATGACAGGGGGAGTGGGGTTCAATCTCCTCTTGTTGCCGTTCAAGACAATATCCGTCGTTCTACCCGTGATCGGACCCCTTCTGTGAAGTTACGTGGTTATGTCTGCAATACTGTGCAAAGACAGGAAGCTTCGTCGTCTCCTTCATCTTCTCGGTCAGCCGAGTCAGGTACCTCCTATCCCATAGCTAATTTTGTTGCTTATGATCGTTTTTCGCCACGGCATATTGCTTTTATTGCTGCTGTACAGTCCACTGCAGAGCCTACTTGTTTTTCAGATGCAGTTCGTAGTCCTCACTGGCGTGAGGCTATGAAAGCCGAAATCGATGCCTTAGAATGGAATGGCACCTGGACACTTTCTGATCTTCCTAAAGGGAAGAAACCTATTGGCTGTAAATGGGTGTTTCGAGTCAAGTACAAGTCGGATGGTTCTGTTGAGAGATACAAGACTCGTTTGGTTGTTCTTGGCAACAATCAGAAGGTTGGCATTGATTATAATGAAACTTTTGCTCCGGTGGAAAAAATGGTTTATGTTAGGACTTTTTTGGCTATTGCAGTTGTTCATGATTGGGAACTGCATCAGATGGATGTCCATAACGCTTTTCTGCATGGTGATCTGCATGAGGAAGTGTATATGAGGCCTCCTCCAGGATTTTCAGGATCGGTTGTTGGGCGTGTTTGTCGACTCAACCGGTCGTTATATGGTCTTCGTCAGGCTCCCCGGAATTGGTTTGCCAAGCTGGCTTCGGCTCTTCGTAAGTTCAGCTTTATCCAGTCTTTGGCTGATTATTCCTTGTTTTCTTATTCCCGGTCTGGAGTTCATCTACATGTGTTGATTTATGTTGATGACTTGATTATTACCGGTAATGATTCCGCTACCATTTCTCGCTTCAAAGGTCAACTCAGTTCCTGTTTCCATATGAAAGATCTGGGTTCTTTGAAATATTTTTTGGGTATTGAGATTGCTCGGGCTCCTGATGGTTTGTTTTTGTGTCAGCGTAAGTATACATTGGATATTTTGTCTGAGGCTGGTCTTCTTGCTGGTAAGCCTTGTGAATTTCCTATGGAACAGAATCAGAAGCTTGCTATGTCACAAGCACCGTTGTTTGATGCACCTGATCAGTATAGACGTCTCATCGATCGTCTTATTTATTTGACTATCACTCGTCCAGAGATTTGTTATGCTGTTCACACATTGGCTCAGTTTATGCAGAGCCCAACAGTTGACCATTGGGATGCTGCTATTGTAATGTTCGGATTCGTTTTTCCTTCTAGGTCGAAAGAACGAGTTTCTTGTTTTCTAAGCAATTAAGTTCTTATTCTGCAAGCAACCCGAAAAACGAATTAATTACCTGTTTTGCGAACCATCGAATTACATTCGGTTTCCTTTCCATGGTATAGTATATATTCGATATCTTTTCACAAGTCACAATTTATATAAGTCTTGATATGTTTTTCATTCATATATCTTATATTTTATTCTCCCTTATATTGTCAATTCGTTTTGATCCTATCGAGACTAATCCGAACAATCAAGCCAAATTCCATTTTTTTTAAAATAAATTAATTATCTCGTTACGCGGACAATGTCATCTTAACCCCGAATATTCTATCTTCTACTCGTTGATCTCCTCGTTATATCCCTAGCATCAGTCAAAGATTTTGGCCATCAACCAAAATTTCATATCAACTCCTCCATGTTTCTTTCGGCCGCTCTCCCTTGAAAGCGAAGCAAGTCCGCACCTTCCTTCGTTTTCCGGCGTTGAACCACCGGACTCGGAACAAGACCAACTCTTAAATCTGTGGTCGTAGTGTTGTCGTCGATCTCCACCGCCGTCGGGCCGAGTTCGTCGTTGCTTGTTGCCTTTTCCAATCGTAGTAGCCGACGACGACGGTGTGGTCTTGTCGCATGGTGTTGAACTAGCGAGCCATCGTCACTGCAAAAGCCTCGGATCGCCTCACGTCTCGATCGTTGTTCGGTGCATTACACTCGTCTCCGCAGTTCACCAAGACACCTTGGTCGCTGTTCAATCACGACGCTCGTCCCCGCCGGTAAGTCGCTCCACCAAGCTATCTTCTCCGTAGTTGGGTTGTCCGGTCGGGAATTGTGGTACGGGTTGGGGAAATCTGGGCAGTTGTGGAATTAGTTCGATCTGGTGATGGTGAAAATTCTATTGCTTAATTAAAATGTTATATAATTATATAGTATATAATTCGTAAGGCTAAGCTTAGGCGTTGACCGACTTTGTGCGGTTTAAATAGGAATTTGAAAGCGAGTGTGTCAAACTGGAGTTGCTTGTTAATCGGTTTTGGTTTGTATAAATTATGTTTGGTGATCCATGAGCCGTTTTTATTTATTTATTGTATCTAGTTAGAAGTAGAAATACACGTACATAGTTATATTAATTAATTTAATGCTAATTAGTTATGATAATTAGCAATATGGTTAAATTACTAAGGTTTAATTTTAGTTTTGGTCTTTGTTAGATTAGTTTTATTAGGATTAATTAAGTGAGATAAGATGGATAACCTAATAATTAAATAGTATATAATTCGTAAGGGGTATATATAATTTTGCATGAGTTTGGTTGAAAGACTATTTATAATTGGGTATGTAGGTGTTATTTTAGGTGTCAGTTAGTTTTGTTTAATTTGTATTGATTTAGGTAGTGTAGGCCGATTACTTATTTCCATATAATTAGACTTTTGTTAATTGGTAGGTTATTTCGGTTATTGGGTAAATAGGGGGGGCTGAGTTGTAAGCGGGGATCGAGTTTAAATTGATTAATTAGTATGGTATTGGATAGCTAGTTGGGGATCAAGACTCAAACGCATAATTGTTTATTAATTAGGAAGTCTAGTTAGTAGGTTTAAGCGGGTTAAACTTGGCATCATTATTAGCTAGTAGGTATTGGAAGAGTACGTAGTGGTTTAGTTAATTGGTTTAAATAATTATTTCCGATAACATTTTAGGTGTTTACTATCGATCGAGGTTGATCTTTTGGGGGTTATACTATCGAAGAGTTCATCCTTTAAGGTAAGTCGTTTTTCGACTTGCTCGGTTCTTTTCTCCCTTGTTAGATTGCGTATCGATATTGTAGGACGGGTTTTGGGAACTAGTCCCGAATACCTTTTAAATTGTTTTGAACTCCTTGTGTGTTGTGTGCGTTAATGATTTTAAATATATTTTATCGGAAATTATTTTGGAACGTTTTCTCTGTGTTGGTACCATTTCCGACACGGCCCATTGTAGCTGGTGTTGAGGAAGAGTTGGCTACTTTGACCCGTGTGACTGGGAAAATCGTACCCCTTCAAACGAAAATTATTATCTGTGTGTTTTTGGCAAGCGCTCCAGTGGAGGCTTAGCCCGGAGTTAGAAGGGAGATTAGGAAGTGGAGTGGGAGGGCCTGCCTCTGCACTCGGCGCGGTGATGAGCGCCTTGAAAGACGGATTGTGGACAAAGGAAGAATTGCATTGTTGTGTGACTGTGATTGCAAATGCGTATGTGACTGTTGTGACTGACATAATTAATTTAGGTATTGGCCTTTAGAGTTATGATTGCGGTTGTGGATTTGTATGCTGACTATAGATAACTGATTTTAAAACGTTCTATAATCTCCGTATTCTTTCTAGCTTGGTAGATTAGACGCTGACCCTTCGGGGAACATTTTTCAGTTCTAGGTATGAATCAGGGAGCCGTGCAGGAACCGAGGCAAGATGGCGGGCCGGAGCGGTAAAGAGCGCGTGTCATAGTGGGATTGGTTATACTAGTTTATTTATATTAGTTAGGATGTTGATTTTAATGTTTATTAGACGAAGTTGGTATTGTGTTTCGTTTATTACAATTTTGTTCGAATAGTGCAGTTTCAGTAGGTATTGTGAAGTATTTGAATGTTTATGATTTTCGGGGATTCATGCATGATTATGTTTTCTAAGTTTTATTAAATAAAGGTTGGATGTTTTATTATGTTTTCTTGTCGTGCCTGCGTTGTAAGATCCTACAGTGTAGTTGTCAACCTAAATAATAGTACCTTGTAAGGTCTATTCCCTAGTAGCGCCTCGTCGGAAGACGGGGTGTTACAGCTATTCGAGTTTTGCGCTATTTGAAGAGTCATCCAGGTCAAGGAATTATGCTATCTCGATCTTCTACTCTGGAATTGACGGCTTTCTGTGATTCTGATTATGCATCTTGTCCACTCACCCGTCGCTCTATTACGGGATATTACGTTCAGTTGGGTTCCTCTCCTATTTCTTGGCGCACCAAGAAACAAAAGACTGTCTCTCGTTCTTCAGCAGAGGCTGAGTATCGGGCCATGGCTGCTGCCTGCTGTGAGTTACTCTGGTTACGATCATTTTTGTCGTCTCTTGGGGTTCGACATGTTTCTCCCATGAGATTGTTTTGTGATAGTCAGGCCGCCTTGCATATTGCGGCGAATCCAGTTTTTCATGATCGTACAAAGCATATTGAGGTTGACTGCCATTTTATTAGGGATCTTCTTACGTCAAGCGCTGTTCAGACAGCTCATATTCGGATCAGTCTCAGCCGGCTGATATTCTGACCAAGGCTTTGGGAGCTCAACAGTTTCGGTTTCTTCTTGGCAAGTTGGGCATTTGTGATTTGCATGCTCCAACTTGAGGGGGAGTATTAGAGTTATTTTAGTATTATATTGGTATATTTTTGTATAGAGAAAATATAAAATGCCTTGGGGCCCAGGTCCTTAAAACCCTTGTATAAATACTTGTTTTTGGTTAATAGAAATCAGATTTTCAGCCTTAATATTTTTTACATAAGGCAAGTGGATAGACCTCTTGCCCTTCTCTTTTATTAAACGTGGATTTATGCTCCGTTTAATATTCATGCTTGTTTGAGAACAACTTGGTTGCAATAAATGAACTTAGGTTATTTATTGCTTAGAGATAACTATCCCGTTTATCTTATTATTATTCGTTACGCTAGTACTTGACTTTAGGACCGATGTTGCGGCCTTGTTTGTTTAAAGTGTCTCGTTTAGAAACCTTCCTTGGAATAGCATAGAATAAGGTGTTAGACATAAGTCTAAAAACAACTTTTTATCACATTTATATATAAGTCATGACTCTACTCTTACCCCGTTGACTAAAGTCTTAAGCAATGACGTAATAGAAAGGTTTCGTCTAAAGTCTAAAGCAATGTCACACGGAAAATAAATGTTGGTTAAAGTCTTAAAGCAATGTCGAAATAGGAAGTTCGTCTAAAGTCATGAGCAATACCACATAAAATAAAAATGTCGGCTAAAGTCATACGCTATGTCGCATTTCAACTTCACAAATTAGGCTAAAGTCTCCGGCTATGCCGAAATTTCCGAAATCATGAATTAGGCTAAGGTTCTCGCTTTGCCTATTCAATTCACTAGTCAAAGTATACTATTGTATACTTTTCGAGATAATAAAGTTATCAATCTGTTTGGTAGTGAACCACACTCATGTGGTATCCTACGTCCAAAAACAATCTCGTATTTCTTTTTGTCCGATAATAGTGTCAACCTACACTTTGATAGGGTCCCATCCTTTTGGTTTCCTATCTCCAAAGAAAGATCAATTCTTTTCCTCTTGGGCAAGAGTGTTAAATCTGTTCTTAGTGAAATCACATTTTCATAATTTCATAGCTACCTTGAAATTTCGTACTCGTCTTCTTTTTCGATGGAAGTATTAACTGTTGGATTATCGACCAATCGCCATCATTGGAGATCGATACCAACATGTTTCGTTAATACCTTAGCCTCCATTCACTTGCTAGTCTTTCATTAGACTAATCCATCCACCCTCTTTTCTTTTTCCTTGCATGTTCGAACATCGGGATGCAAAGGCATGTTTCTCAAAGACCAAGGATCCAATGATAGACGCAATAAGGAGGCATATCAAGGAAGGATTAAGCCTCAAAGTTGAAGAAGTCAAGAGGAGGTACCCATTCAGAGGAGTAGTTTCAAGACTTGAAGATCAAAGCAAGACAAGGTTGAAGGAATGAAGAATTTTCTCCAAGAGCAACGCATCCGAAAGGTGGTGCACCAGCCCTCTCTCTTTAAGCCAAGGAACTCATCATCATATGAGTCTTCCTTGAATCACTCTCGCATTTTCAACATTTCCTTTTTAGAAAATAAGTTTTCTTTCTGCATCTACTTCTAATGTAAACAAAATTTTATTATAATCAACTACGGTTCTTTATAATGAATAAGATTTTCGTTATTGAGTCAATTTGATTTAAGTTATGTGTTTTTAAAGCCTTGGGTGGTTCTGGGTAGATTAATCCGGGATCACTGGCGGTAATATCCCTTAGGATAAAATAGGGGTGCTACAATATATTAGACAATTCATTACTTAATTTCTCGATGTAGGATAGACTTCTTTACATCCTTAGTGGGAAACCAAACAGTCCCTAAAACTGGATACCGAATGTAAATGGTTTAAGTATACTATATATAGGATATCACGTATCTTTCAGTAAATACAACGAGATAGTGTACGACCATGAGGAATATCATATAAAAATACTATTCCAATGATTAATCACAAGATATCTTATTAGGTTTCATATTTTCTACGAGCATGAAAGGGCCTAAAAAAATTGTGTCCTGCGTAAAACTGACTACGCATAAAAGCACCAAAAACAATTTGACCATATAAAAAAAAACCAATAGTAGTTGATCGGACGCAGTTGATTAAAACCTTATGGCATAATTTACTCATCTTTAATTATGCAGTATGATCAAAATTCTGATACCACTTGTTGAAGAATTAATTTTTTTTAGTTTTGAAAGGTCGGAATTGATTATACTACGTTATTAAGAAATATAAATTCGACATACCTCAATCCTGATGGTAATCGAAGTTTATGCGAAACTAGAAACGAGGCTTCCTCAATCAAATCTAGATTTGTGCTTTCACTCTGATGGGGAGAAATGAGAATACCATAGAAAACCCTCAATGATTTATCAGGTTGGGGCCATAATCTAAAGTGTTAATGGTGGTCTATGTCCCAAAAAAAGTTCAAAATGAAAAAAATGTCTACATTTTTTTACAATTGCATTAATGCCCAAGAAAATTAACAAAATTCCCGATTAAATTGTAGGCAATGCCCAGATTCTCAAATTTCCATTTTTTTGAAAACAAATTAAATTTCTATTTTCATTAAATTTTATTCAATTAGAAAAATAATATATTGATTTGTGTGTACCCCACAACGTTTGCACGTTACAGACACGAGACACTCCTCCTTCATAGCAATGGAAAGCTCCTTATTCACAACAGTGGAAAGCTCGCTAACTCCGGTCCTGAAAGCGTATCAACAATAGCAATGGAGGCAGCGTTCTCGGCAACAACGATCTCCGCCTACCGTCAGCGGCGTAGCATGTTGTAATTTAGAGTTATTGACACATCTTGTTCATGGATTGCACTGATGTATGAACTTCGTACTCCAAATGAAGTTTGTATATTTGCATGAAGTCCTACTACTTGAAACATGAGCACATGTTATGGGCTTCGTTCGGAAAAAATTGTTCATATTAACTTTGAAATTCACCCACAGAAAGATGAACGTTTCAACAGGTCTGTCAAGCTTCCCTACATACCTCATCCAAAGATGAAGGTGTCCATGCTTGGAGATGCTCAACATGTTGAAGAGGTATACATTTTTATGGAAGATTAACTTTTAGGTTTTCTTCCAAATGTAAATAGTATAAACAATGATAACGATGATTTCATATTTCTTTCCTTTTTAATCATTATTTCCCGATTAATAATAAGATTTCAAATGTGACCCTTTTTAATCATCATTTTTTATATATGGAACGGTTTTCCATATTTTCTATAGCAATTTTTTTATTTTATGAATTAGTAGTAAATGGATAAAAATAAAAGTTTTTATTGTATAAAATGTCCAAAAGAGCACTCTTATCATATAACCTAAAAAAGGGGCATTTTCTACATTATCAACTTAATTTTGGGCATACATGCAAATTCGGCTAATCTAAAATCTCTATTTATTTGACACAAGAGAATCCCAATAAGCCTATTGAGCCAATCCAGTATCCATCTATTAGGCTCATACCATTTATTAGAAGTCTGAGGGTATTTTACATAATTAAATCGCTTGAAATAAATTCACTAATAATTAGCCATATAATATATCGGGTTTTCTAACCTATGTCAATGAAGGAAACTAAAACCCTATTAAGAAATTAATGAACCCTTTTAAAAAAATTAATTAATCCAAAATAAGTACAAATTTATAAAAGATTGTCATTTTTAGGAGCTTAACCTATGTCCCCATATATTAGAAAAATCGATAATATAATTGTTCTATTAAATATGTAAGCCCGCATAATATAGATTAATAAAAACTCTCCATTCTTCGCCATTGTTTTTCTCTTGGTTTTTTCTAGCATTTGTTATCCTCGAATTCAAGTGTATATCCGATTGTGGCCCTTGTCATGGACGTTTAAGTATTTATGTATTTTTTCCAAAATAATGTATAAATTTGTGCACATTTAACATATTATAGTAGTGATGTTTTGACTTTCTACCAAAAAAAAAAGTAGTGATGTTTTGACAAATAATATAGATGAGTTAGTTTCATTCAAATTCTCATCTCATTTTAACGTTTTACTCGTATATGATATCTCATTTATTAGAAATTGGTCCGAAAATAATTAACAATCACCAAATTATATATTTACTTATTTAATAGAAAAATAAACATAAGAGCTAAATAAATTACATTAAATAAGATGAAAAAGAGTCACGTGCGAATGGCCGCCTGGGTGAGAAATAAGAATAAATCTCGATCGTTCATTCCAAAAAATCAACGTCCCTGATTAAACATTCATTAAAAAAAAATAAAATACGGCACGAGCGAATTTTTCCCGTATTTTTCGCGTATTTTTCAATAAAATACGACACGGACGAATTTTTCCCGAATTATTCACGAATTTTTCGAAAAATACGTTTTTATGAGACGCGCCCAGTTTGTTCATCAGAAATAGCGATTTGTTCATCAATATTCACCAATTGTTCATCAATACTAACTAATTGTGCATTGAGTTTTTTGATAACATTGTTCATCGATTTCGAACTTTTTTAATTTTTAATTTTATTTTTTAACCTTATTTATGTGTAGGAATACAATATTATGTAGTTTTTTATGCACATATAATTAGTTTTGATATACACATATTTGTTCATTGATATAGTCGTATTTGTTCATTGATATACCCCTATTTGTTCATTGATATACCATTATTTGTTCATTAGTATACTATTATTTGTTCATTAGTATACTTCTTTTTTGTTCATTGGTATACCATTATTTGTTCATTGATATACCCTATTTGTTCATGGATATACCCTTATTTGTTCATTGATATAACTTTATTTGTTCATTATTATACCTTTATTTGTGAATTGAAATAAACTTATGTTTTATGTGTCAATGCTATCAACTTGTACATTTAGGACTATTAATACCATCAACTTGTACATTTAGGACTATCTATTTGTGCATTTTTTGCATTTATTTTGTGCTTTAAGGCTATCTTGAATTCAAAGTATAATACGAATGAAGTGTTTTAAGGCTAACTTGTCAATACGAATGAAGTGCTCAATATAGTACCAAAATAAGATAAGTTTGATGTAGAAACTTGAATGCAAAAGATAATAGAGATAAAGAATTTGACTTTGCAATAATATGGTGTATGCTAAGAGAACGAGATAGCAACAAATCGAAGAGGTGTGCTTGTGCCTTATTTAGCTATGAACAAATTGATGTTATTAATGAACAAATATGCATATAGTAATGAACAAATTGAGGTTACTAGTGAACAAATATGCATCTAGTAATGAACAATTATATGAAAAAGGCAATGAACAAATATGCATAAACCAGTGAACAAATTGATATTACTAATGAACAAATATGCACAAACAGATGAACAAATATGCACAAACCGATGAACAAATATTTTCGTTTTTTTATGAACAAAATCACAATGTTGATGAACATATTGCATGTAATTTTGATACACATTTGTTCATTTTTTATGTACAAACAATAGATTTTTGATGCACAAGCAATAGTTTATTTATGCACAAAATCACAGTTTTGATGAACAAAATCACAGTTTTGATGAACAAATCCACATTATTGATGAACAAATCCACAATACTGATGAATAATCTGGACGCGTGTCCTATTTCCGTTTTTTTCAAAAATACGCGAATAATTCGCCCGTGCCGTTTTTTTCCCCCTTTTTAAGTGAAATGATCAACACCTTTGATTCTTGATCCAACGACTCCTGTTCTTTCTTATTTCGCACATGGGCGCCCATTCGCACGTGAACCGACTCAAATAAGATAGTGCTTGAAACTCAAATAAAATGTGACAAAAAATTACATCGATTCAATTTGTGTCACAATCTTTTTTTTTAATAATCTGAATTTGTGTCACAATCTACTACAGCTACCGACCTACAAAAAAATAAGATAGTAAGCGGTCTGGCTTTTTTTTTTTTGCCGTTTTTTTCGACAAGGAACAAACATCGTGTACGTATCTTCCGTTCGTAGAGAAATTGAAATAAAGAGTTTTCTGTTCTCATTGAAAAGGACGATTCCGATTGGTACGTGTAACAGATTTGTTCTGTCATATAGAATCGCCATAATCAAACATTTATTTTTATTTATTTTTGGTAGAAACGCGAAAAACATTTATTATCACGTGTGTTATGAGGTAAGTAGCTGAGCTAATTATAAAGGCGCATGTTGGTCCACGGCTACATATATTCTGCATCAATTCGAATTCTAAAAGCAAGCATACAAACATTAATAGGCCGGGGAGTGTTGATCGAAGATGTCGAAGGTGCTAATTGGATTGCCGGATAAGCTGTTCGACGGGGAAGGCGGAGCCTACTATCCTTGGAGCAGCTCCAAGATGCCGGTGCTCCGGGACGCTAGAGTTGGAGCCGGCAGGCTCCTTTTGCACCGCCAGGGCTACGCCATTCCCCACTTCGCCGATTCCAACAAGCTTGCTTTTGTTCTTCAAGGTACCTATATATTTCATCATCCAATGATATATATGCAGTCATTTTATTTTTCAAATTCCCGATGTTGAAAAGTCTTATCTTCACATACTTTAAGGCTCAGGTGAAGGGATGGCTGGCTTGATTTCACCACACACCAAAAAGGAGACGGTGGTGAGACTCAAGAAAGGCGACTGCTTCACAGTCGCTAAAGGGGTGGTATCATGGTGGTACAACCCCGGAGATTCCGATCTCGACGTCGTCTTCATCGGAGAAACCTCGGACGCCATCGTCCCGGGCGAGTTCACCTACCAATTCCTCTCCGGAACCAACGGCTTGCTCAACTCCTTCTCCTCCCAATTCCTCTCATCCCTCTACAGCATCCCGGATCAAGAAGCCAGCCGCCTCGGCTCAAGCCAAGCCGGGATGCTCGCAGTCAAGCTCAAGGACGGCACGGGCCCCGCAACCGACCTCCCCAAGCAAGACTGCTTCAACTTCTGCCACGCGGCGCCTTATCTTGAAGTCACTTCTGGGGCAGGGCTGATTAAGAGGTTCACTAGCGGGGAGGATGACGCCGTGAAGGTGGGGCCCACGGTCGACGCGGCTGCTGAGCTGTCCGCCTTTGAGATAAAACTGGAGCCCAAAAGCGGGGTCCCGCCGTTGTACATGGCCAGACCGGCTGCTCAGGTTTTCTTCGTTGTTAAAGGGAGTGCTTGGGTTCAGATTGTGAGCGGGAATGGTGGGTTACAGCTGGACCAACACGTCGACCCTGGGCATCTGTTTGTGGTTCCTAAGTTTTATACGGTCGCCATGGTTGCTGGAGATGAAGGTTTGGAGTGTCTTTCCGTCATGAATACTAACAAGTAAGCATAATTAACCCTAAACTCAATCTCTTAATTACATTAATTTAACCTTCAATATAGGAGTATAACTAGTTGATGACTCGGGCCTTGTCCGGGAATTTTTTTAAATAAAAATTATAATATATTAATTTAAATATGTTATAGGTATTATAATTCATATAATAAAAAAATTATAATAAATAATTAAATTAATTATTGCATATTTGTAATTTATGTTAATTATAATAATTTATAATATTATAAAATATATACAAATATTATGTTATTCTTAAAAATGCTATTTGTAATATTTATGTAATAATCATAAAAAAGTTGACACTCTTAACTCTTACGGTTGAATCGAACCCGCACAAAAACTGCAATGAATTAACCCAATCAACTCGTATATTTTTAACAACATGAACATGTACTCACCTCGAACTCGAAATGATTGAATCTAAACTCCATTGAACTGGCCCGATTAACCGGGAATAGGCCAATAACTTTTATTTATTTATTAAGGAATCCGTAATATAAAAACTCAAAATACTTATGAATAGAAATTTAATATGTTGCAAGAAATTTAATATAACTGCAATGAATTTACCATATCTATATCGACATTAGTTAAAAAGTAGTTATACTTGTTAATAGAAAATTAGTACACAAAAATCAACATATTTTTGGATAGAAAATTTAAAAAGTTCTCATACTTATGAATAGAAAATTAATATAAGAGAATTTAAAATTTAATATAAAATATACAATTAAAAATATGATTCATATTAACTAAAAAGTTATCATAGTTATGGATAGAATATTATTATGAACAATTTCAAAACTAAAAGTATGATGATTGAGGCATTAAAATTTAATGACAATAATTCATTTAACTGTAATATTTAGAGACAAAAACTTAATTTATAAAACCCAACATATTTATATATAGAAAAAAAATTGTCATTCTTATATATAGGAAATTAATATTGAAAAATATGAAATTAATATGAAAAATATGGTCAATATTAATTAAAAACGTTATCATACTTATAAATAATAAAACTAATATAAAATATTTAAAAATTAATATAAAAAGACATGATTAAAAATTTGGTTCATACTAACTAAAAAAGTTATTATCCTTTTGAACAGAAAGTTAATTAATATAAAAGAATCTGAAAATTTAATATTGAAAATTCATAATTTAAAATATGGTCCATATTTCATACTCGTGGATATAAAAGTTATCTATTTCATTTAGAGATTTAGAAAATAATCTATTCTGGGACATTAAAGTAGAAAAGGCAATTGAAATATTAAATTACTATTTTATTTGTTATACTTATGGATAAAAGCTTATTATTAAAAATATATACTTAAAAATATCTTATAGATAGAAAAGTTTAATAAAAATGATTTCATATTGATCATATTTATGGATAAGAAATTGATATATTTTACTCTAATAGATTAAATTAGTATTTTTTTTATGTGTCTTAAATATGAATAGTGCTTAAATTGTTAAGATTGATGGATCAATAATTTTTATTTATTTATTAAGGGATCACAAATATAAAAAATAAGCACACTAATAAAAAATTAATATAAGAAAATTTGAAATTTAATATAAAATATTCAATTAAAAATATGGAACATATTAATTAAAAAAGTTGACATAGTTACCAATGGTATATTAATGAGAATAATACGTTTAACTATTATATTTATAGAAATAAAACTAGTATATAAAACTCAACATATTTATGGATGAAAATTTAAAAAGTTTTCATTCTTATTTGTAAAAAACATAATATTAAAAAATTCAAAATTAATATAAAAATAGTGTCAATATTAATTAAAACTTTGTCATATTTAAAAACATAAAAATCCAAAAATCAATATAAATTACATGTTTAGAGATATGGTTTATAGTAATTAAAAAAGTTATTATACTTTTGAATAGAAAGTTAATATAATATAAAATAGTAATATTTAAAACTTGTAATTTAAAATATAGTCTATATTAAACCTTTGATAGAAACTTACTAATGATAGAAATTTAAAAAGTTGTCAATCTTATGTATAATCAATTGATATTAAAAATTTTAAATTAATATGAAAAATATGGTCAATATTAATTAAATGCATTATCAATTACCATACTTATATATAAAACTATAATATAAAAAATTTAAAAATTAATTAAAAATACATGATTATTGATTAAAGATATGGCTCATACTAATTAAAAAGATTATTTATAATTTTGAATAGAAAGTTAATATGAAAAAAATATTAAAATTTAATATTTAAAACCCATAATTTAAAATATTGTCCATATTTCATAATTATGGACATAAAAGTTATCAATTTTATTTAGAGATATTATAAATAAATTTATTATGTGATATTAAATTAAAAAGATTGTTAGGATATTAAATTACTATTTTATATTTGTCATAGTTATGTGTAGAAACTTAATATTGATGGAAGTTTAAAAAAATTTCATTCTCATTTATAGAAAATTAATATTAAAAATCTGAAATTATTATAAAAATATGGTTGGTTAGTATTAATTAAATATGTTGTCATACTTATAAGTATATTAATATAAAAATAAAATTAATATAAAAACACATGATTAAAGATATGGTTCGTACTAATTAAAAATTATTATAATTTTGAATAGAAAGTTAATATAAAAGAATCTGAAAATTAATATTTAGAACCCATAATTGAAAATATGCTCCATATCTTATACTTATGGTTATAAAAGTTATCTATTTTATTTAGAGATATTAAAATGAATTATTTTGGTATATTAAATTAAAAAAAAGGGTAGTTGGGATATTAAATTATA
Source organism: Fallopia convolvulus (assembly GCA_964016875.1). Taxonomy (NCBI): domain Eukaryota; kingdom Viridiplantae; phylum Streptophyta; class Magnoliopsida; order Caryophyllales; family Polygonaceae; genus Fallopia; species Fallopia convolvulus. The sequence continues at coordinate 20,890,946 of OZ024718.1, read as the reverse complement.
CTTATGTATAGAAACTTAATATTAATAATCTGTAATAAAAAATATACTTACGAAAAAAAATAAAACTTTTATGTGTCATACATATAATGTGATGCATTGTATTATACAATGCATCACATTACATTGTATTATACAATGCATCACATTATATGTATTATACAATGAAACCGAACCCGATTTAACCCGAACCCGAAATGACCGAACCTGAACCCGTCCGACCCAACCCGATTGACAGGTCTAATTGTATATGATAAATATGTGCATGATCTTGTAATATATAATTAATATATAAATACATAATTAAAAATATTTGTAGAAATCATTATTAATATATCGATAGAAAATAATTACATATTATAATATAATGAACATGAACAAAGATAAATAATAATGGGTAGAGATAAAAAATTATCCAATCTCATAATAATTGATAAAAAAAATTATAAAATAAGATGAGTGCATAAAATTAGAAATTCCATAAGGTGATTGAATTACATAATATATAAGATATTTAATTTTTTTATATCAAAATTTGATTTAAGATAAATCCTTTACATAAATAGATAAAAAGATAAAGATATAATAATTTTCGTTATTTTCAATTAAATTTCGAATTTAAAAATAATTTTTCACATAAATAGATAGAAAAGAATTTAATTGTAAAGAATAAGTTAATATAAATAAAAATTATTTTTTAATGTAAGGTGGGGCCAAAATCAACGTGGTGGCTGGATAAAAGGATAAAGAAAATATTTTTCGTTATTTTTAATTAAAATTCGAGTTAATTTTTTCCACATAAAAAGATAGAAAGGAATTTAATTAGAAAAACAAAAATTATGTAAAAAAAATTATTTTTAAATATTAAAAATCATTATTAATATATGGATAGAAGATAATTGCATATTATAATAAAATGAAAATGAACAAAGATAAAAAATAATGGGTAGAGATAAAAATTTATCCAATCTCATAATAATTTGTAAAAAAATTATTAAATAAGATGAGGGTATAAAATTGGAAATTCCATAAGGTGATTGAATTACATAATATATAATTAATTAAAAAAATTATTATTAAAAATAGGGTGGTTCTAATATAAATTATTAATAACGAATTTGCCCAAAAGTACTTCAGGTTTAGAAGATACCAATTTATTTAATTAATATAATAATATGGACTTAATACTTAATTTATTTAATGATGATTTTAATTTAATATCAAAATAACAATAAATTATTTATTATAAATTATTTATATAAAAATCTACATTTGTTATAATGTGAGACGAAGTCAAAATCATTAAAGTGAACCCAATATGATTTTGATGGATTAATGATAATTTATTTATGGAAAAATAAAAATAAAATTTATTTTAATTGATATTTTACAAAATAGATAAAAACTCTAAAATAATATAAATCCCTATAATATTTTTAATCAAATTCAAGTCTTTAAAAATCTTTCAAGTAAAAACTTAAAATGATAATTAATAAGAAAATATTAAAAAAATATAAATAAAGAATGAATTTTTAAAAGATAAAAAACATATTCTATATTTACATGAATAAGCCAAAAAGGAAATTAAGAAAAATATAATATAATTTTTTATTATCAAAATTCAATTTAGGAAAGTAATTATCTAGATATTGAAATTTTTATTTTTATTTTTTATAAAAATTTGATTTAAGATAAATTTTTTAAATAAATAGATAAAAAAGATAAAGATAGAATAATTTTCATTACTTTTAATTAAATTTCGAATTTAAGAATAATTTTTCACATAAATTAGAAAAGAATTTAATTGAAAAGGCTAAATTAATATAAATAAAAATTAATTTTTAAATGTAAGGTGGGGCCAAAATTAACATGGTGGCTCAAAAAGGTATAGCTTTAATATATAGTTATAGATATATTATAGATAGATATGAATATTTTTATTTCAAAGATATATATGTGATCATGTGTAAATATTTTTTCTTATCTTTTTTTTAATTTATCTTTTACAAATATAATAAATATAATATGTTTTTTTATCTATATTGGTCAAATCTACTAATATTATTTTATCTTTATGTTTATTTGGGGATAAATTTTTACAAATATTATTTTATCTTTATGTTTGCTTGGAGATAACTTTTTTACAAATATGGCGCAACGTGGTGACAGAAATTGCTCCGGCGTTAGTTATTAGTAATAGATAATATTATTAATACTGCCACTAATTAATTTGTTGATTTTTGTAATTTATGTTATGTGAAGGCCTGTGCTGGGTCAGTTGGGGAATATATGGTCCGCGTTATCGCCTGGTGCGCTAGAGGCTGCATTGGACCTGAAGATCGAGGATATTGAGAATGCTGATAAGATTAAGAAGGCCTTTATCATTAATCCACCTAAGAAGTAAACTTGCATTAATGGATTAATATGCCTTGGGTGGATGCGTGATGGGTTTGCTATTTATTTTTTATATTTGTTTTGCTTGTACGTTGCTCATCTTCTCCATGTTAGGCCCTGAGGGCATGCGTTCATTTACGTGTTTAACTAGTTGATGACACGACTTTATTTGGGAGTTTTTTTAAATAAAAATTATTATATTTTAATTTAAATATAATGTAATTATTATAATTTAAATAATAAAAATAAGAGTACAAATAATTAAATTAAATATTACATATTTGTAACTCATTTTTTTTTGTCATTGTCACCCCAGTTCAGCGGAGAGCTTTGCTCCATCAAACGCCTACGTCTGGAGTTCGAGTCTCGCGAGGGCCCCTTTATTTTTTGGTGGGATCTGCTTAACTCATTTGAGTTTGGTTCAAATGAAACAAACCTTTATCCTATAACATGCTCCGCATGCAATGACCAAAAGTGCACTAATAACAAACTCTTATCCTATAACATAAGGCATTACTTACTAGAAAAATACATGTGGAGCTTGTTATAGGATAAGTGTTTGTTTTATTTGAACCAAATTAGATCTAGGAGATAAAGAATCTTGCATGAAACGAAATCAAATGAGTGAAAGTGAAAAGCAGAATTAAGGCTCGTTTGGATCTCTTTGTATTAAAGCGCATTATGCATTAAATTGCATTATTTTGTTTTAAATTTTTGAATTGCATTAGGGGTGATTTTGGAAATGAATTAAAATGCATTATATACTATATACCCAATCAGTATCTTTCTCCCTTCTCTTCTCCATCATCTACATCGTATCATCGCGCGCACAACTCACATAATTGTCGATGGCCATCGTCGTCACCACCGACCGCTCCACATTGAGCACCACCAACCATTTGTCGTGTATCAGTCCTCATCCTTATCCCCCTGATAGCGATCAAAGGACCATGAAGAAGACGCTTGCAAAGAAGGTGTTTAGTGTTACTTGTGTCACAAGGAATTTTAAAGTTGAAAGCTTTTGTAGGATTGAAGTTATTTGCTGGCAAGATCGGGATCGTGTGGGTCATATACGAGGTTTCTACGGAGGATTCCGGGGCAATCACGTATCAAGTGGTACTCAGAGACCAGAAAGTGGTATCATAATCCAGCGTCTCGCCAAGTAAAATTTTCTTTCCTTAATTTGCTTTCTAGTTGATTTAATTCAGTTTTTGATCCTAAAAGTCGAACCTTTATCCAAAGCTAGAATTTTTAAGATCATAATCTAAATTTTTTTCACCCAACCACCACATAATTCCGCCACCACCACCTAACCACCACGACTTGGTGTCGCTAACCCTAGCCGCACCACCCTCCACCACCGACCGAACCCTAACCCTAGTGTTCGATCACGCCCCTCCAAACCCTAACCCTAATCCGAAACCCTAACCCTAGGATCGAACCTTACCATCCCCCATACCCTAGAAGCCGAACCCTAAACCCTTCTACCCTTAGTTCAGCCGAGATCACCAAAACCCTAACCCTCCTTGTTGTTGCTTGCCCCCCAAGTAATAATCCTTCTAGGAGATTTTAAGGGATTTGTTGCATGCTTTTGGTTGAATTGGTTGAGTTTTGTTGCAATAATAGATTAGCAATTGTTTTCTTACGGTTTTTATGAGTTTTTCATTCATGTTGCATGATTGATTGCGATTCATATTGCTTGATTAATATTTGCTAATTTTTGTCATTGCATCCTATAAATTCGACCAGCCCTTGTTCTTCTTTGTTAATTTGGCTTCTAGTTGGTGTCATTGGTAGTTTAAAGTCACTTAGATAAAAAAAAATCAGTTAGTTTTAGTTTTTGCCCTTGCATTCAATTGTTGCATTGCTTTGCTTGTTTCTCAATTCTAGCACAAGAGTAGATTGTGCATAAAGTCAAAAAAAAAATCAGAAAAGAAAAGTGATCTACCCCAGCTAGTTTTAAGCCACTTTCAACCCTAGTGACGACTTGCTTAAAAATAGTTAAGTAGAAATCACTTTGAAGAAAAAGAGTGACGAAATAAAAGTCACTTTAGCCTACCATATTTCTGTCCTTGCATGCTTAAATTTGGCTTTATTAACTTGCATAGAGTCAATTGAGAGATTGCATGTGTTTTGAAGCTCATAGAGGGATTATTTGCATTGCTTGTCTTATTGCATACTTGCCATTTGCTTAAGCTGCATATTTCCTTTATTTATCATTAGTATACCATATCTACACCATATCTACCCATTTACTCCATTAATTCAACCCAAAAACTGAATTAAGTTGATTGGATTGCTTTGAGGCAAGTTTTGACTTGATTAAGGTGTGGTATTGCTTGTTGTGATTTGCTTTTGGAACACACTACTCTCTCGTTTTATTGCTTTGTTTTCAGGATTAAGATGTATTGGTGTGATCCCTTTAATGATATTCCACCAATTCCAAGGGTACAAACACCTCCAAAGATTGAGCCTTTTTCTAGAGAGTATGGATCGGATGATTACATGGCATGGGAGCAAGATGTTGATTACTACCTTGACTACTATGGTTATGATGAATGGGATATCCTTCCATGGGTGACTAACTACCTAGTTGATTCTGCCCGTTCCTTTTGGTTATGGATATGTCAATCTAGAAGACGTCAAGGCTTGATTCCAATTGAAAACTGGGATCAAATGAAGTTTGTAATGCAAAAGATGTATGTTACAAACGATGAAGAATTGCATAGAAGATATAGAGCAGTTTGTGCTCCTGCTTGCCAAAAGAGAGCTCCAATTCTATCCTTGAATCACAAGTATGAGTCTTTGGACTTGACTAAGGAGGCTTTGGCTAATTCTAGTCAAATAAGGTATAATTCTAACTCTTCTTCAATTGGTTTAGATACTAACTCCTTTTTGCAGGAAATGGGAGTTTCTAACTCACCAAAACCAGGAATTTCAAGTCAAGAAGATAGAGTTATAGCCCCACAAAGCCAAGAGAGCTCTAAAGAATCAAGTGACCTCCCATGTGTTCCTCAATGCCATATTGTGGATGAAAGTTTGAAGAAGGAGGTTCTAGCTGAGGACAACTTGCAAGATGAGAGCATGGAGGAAGAAGTTATCATCTCAAATGGAGTTTCAATCAAAGAGAGCCATAATGTCCAAGAGATGATTCAATGTCTTCCACCAATTATGTTTGATCCAAAACCTTCTTTACTAACAATGGTGCCTTTAGTATCTCCAACATTTCAAGATATTTCTCCTCTTAATCTTACATGCAACATCGAATCGAGGACGATTCGAGGTCAAGTGGGGGAGAATGATAGCGATCAAAGGACCATGAAGAAGACGCTTGCAAAGAAGGTGTTTAGGAGGTCAAGGCCAAGACCTTTTCCAAGGTCTCGGGCATTCAAGTACAAGGATAACTTCATGGACTTGATACTATCTCTTCAAAATATCCATCCATGGCGTCCAAGGCCAGCAAGGAAAAGAATCAAGTCACAAAAGTTCGGAAAGTAAGAAGCCCGTCAAATGGAAAACAGTGCACAGTAAACTGGTCATAACTTGGGCTAGAAAATTCATCTCAAGTCCGTTAAGTACTTGTTGGAAAGATAATTAAAAGTTCTACAACTTTGTAGTTTACATCAAATTCAGAATCCAACAGCAAAGGGCCTAAAAATGGGTTTTACTGAGAGCTGTTCAAGTCATACGGGAATCTTATCTTTAGTTTGAATTTCTATCTATAATTATTTTATTAAGGACGGTTTTTATTTATTTATGTTAAGAGGATTTCGACCATAGGCTGATGTTAGTGGTTGATTATTCTCTCTCCTATGTTTTTATTATCTTTTAGATATTTTGAGTTTGTTATGATATTTTCTTAAATAAATAAATCAGCCATGATTTATTTTATTTAAGGAAATCTAGATAGATATAGTTATAGATATTTTATTATATCTTTGGAAGCAAGACATGGGTTACTTGCTCTCCAAGGATCAGTTTTGTATTCTCTATTTATACTTTGCAATTTCATTAATGAAAAATCAGATTGAGAGAGATTAAACCCGAATTGGTTTAATCTATCTCTTGGGCCAAAAATAAGACAATTGTGTTGCTTGTGTTCATCATCATCATCGTCCAACATCATCATCATCAATCTCGAATTTCTCTCTCTTATTCGAATCTGGTTTTTAGTTAATTCAATTAGATTGTTCTAGTTGTGATCATTAAAGATCAAACTAGTTACTCATTCGGATTTAGCGATCGAGCCAATCCGTTTGAACTATCAAATTGAACTATTCTATCAATCTGGTCGATTCTAATTCCATCAATTCAAATCAGTTTCGTGTTACTTGTGTCACAAGGAATTTTAAAGTTGAAAGCTTTTGTAGGATTGAAGTTATTTGCTGGCAAGATCGGGATCGTGTGGGTCATATAGGAGGTTTCTACGGAGGATTCCGGGGCAATCACGTATCACCCCCCCCCCCCCACTTCATCACGAGCATTGGTGGAACTAAATGGTGCCCAGTGAGAGTTGTAGCCCCCACTAGATTTTAAAAAAGTTTGAAAAATAAAAACTAAAGGCTTTAATCCTCCTTTCGTTGTTTATCAGATTCAATTGCAACTGTTGATGTTTAATTGTTGGATTTGTTGATGGAGGAAGTCATGGATTGATATTCATGTTTTTTAAATGTTTTTATTTAGGAAATGAAGAGATTTTTTACAACTATGAGGGTTTACAAAATGTAGGTTCTAGTTCTAATCTCGATCGTATTTCGAGTTTGTCTAGTGTTGATCCGCCAAGAATGACAAATCTGTCTAGTGTTGATTCGTATTTTATATATTTAGCCCCCTATGGACCTAATTCTTGGCTCCACCCCTGATCACGAGTGATGCCTCTTCTTTCTCTCTATTAGTAGGGTCACAACACCAGCTCTTTCGATGAGGCCACGACATCAATATCCCTACTCTCTTCTAGTGGTTTGGCATTAAGCACCATTGGCTTGGACCATGCCACCACCCGCGTTTCAAGCATTGAATTTTTGTGTATTTTTTAAAGTTATTGATTTTGATACAACCCTAGAACCCGGGAGTACCAAATAAGATCGAGATCGGATTATCGAACCAAGGGAATGGCCGGCGGCCGGGGGGAGAAGAGACGAAAGAAAGGAGGTAGAAAAGACAATTAGGGCAAACTATTTTCTTGTTATTATTTATGAGAATAAAGCAGGATATTTATACTAAGCCCTAACGGTTCAAGAAAGGAGTCCCGAGAAAGAACAGTAAAGAAAACCCGAGAAGGAGTGACTCACTCTATTTTAAAAATTACATTAATTAAAATAAAAATACTAATAATAATCTTGTAAACGAATAGGCTTACGCCGATCACGAACGGGTCGAGAACTTGTTGAAGATGCCGTCGTTTGATCCGTATCAATATCTCCCCTGATGACAATCGGCTTGTCCTCAAGCCGCAAATCAGGAAAGGATAACTGCACTTGTTCACGCGGTTCCCACGAGGCATCGTTCTCGGAACCATCCTCCCACACTATGAGCCATTCGACGCGAGGGGAGCCATCAACCATAACTTGCCTCTCCTTGATGGCACGCACGGGTTTGGAAATTGGTTGATCATTGATAAACTCGTCGGGAAAAGAAGGTTGAACCGGTGGTGATCCACTGGAGACAAAGGGGCGCAGCAAGGACATGTGAAATACGTTGTGGATTCGGGCATTTTCAAGCAACTCTAATATGTACGCAACTGCACCCACTCGTTCCGTGATTTTGAACGGTCCATAAAAACGCCGAGCCAGCTTGGAAGACAATGGCTTGGCCACGGAATGCTGACGGTACGACCGAAACTTGAGCAAAACAAGATCGTCGACATTATACTCGACGTCGCGGCGATTGGCATTAGCATAGGAACACATCCGCTGCTGTGCCTTTTTGAGATTTGCTCGAAGTAAGTCCACTAACTGGTGGCATTCTTGCACATTAGCAAAGGCTGCGGAGTCACCCGAGGGCAGCAAATTGGCCCGAATCAGTGGAGTAGGTTCCCGCCCATATAAAGCTTGAAATGGTGGCATCTTGAGCCCTTCATGATAGGTGCAATTCAAGGCAAGTTCTGCCCACGATAAAAACACAGCCCATCGAGAAGGACGAACGTGTGTAAATGCGCGGAGGTATTGCTCTAACCCCCGGTTTTTTACCTCCGTTTGGCCGTCTGTTTATGGGTGATAAGCCGTGCTATGGCGCAAAGTTGTCCTACTCAAGCGATGAAGTTCTTTCCAAAAAGCACTCGTGAATATCACATCACGATTAGAGAGAATTGAAGTCGGTACACCATGGTGTTTGACGACAATGTCAACGAACAACGAGGCCACCTTGGTGGCATCATACGAAGTACCTAAGCCACCAAAATGTGCGTATTTGGACAAACGATCCACCATAATAAATATGGTCGTGAAGCCACGCGATGGTGGTAATCCGGAAATAAAATCCATCGAGACCTCATCTTACACTTTTTCCGGTATAGGCAGCGGCTGAAGGAGGCCCGCTGATTTTGCGGTGCTATATTTAGTATCTTGACAAGTAACGCGGGATTCGACAAATTGCTTTACCTCGCTGCGCATGCCGGTCCAATAGAGAACCTCGGTAATTCTACGGAACGTCTTGTCGACGCCCGGGTGGCCAGTCAATGGAGACGCATGGAACTCATTCAAAACGTCGATTTTCAATGGTGAATTCTTTCCCAACACCAACCGATGCCCATAGTATAAGACTCCATCATGAACTCGAAAAGGAGGTTGTAGAGTTCCTTCACGCATGGGCGTATGCAAAGCCACCAAATCATGAAGAACCGAATTTTCTCTCTTGAGTTTATGTAGTAACTCAGGCATCGGTTGTGAGAGAGCAAGGAACTATCGAACAGAAGACTCGTCATTGATCATACAACGGGATAAAGCATCGCTCACCTTGTTGCTAGCCCCGATCTTATATTCGATCCGAAATTTATAGCCCATTAATTTCCGGATGAAGAATTGTTGATCCGGTTTTTGGATCACTTGTGATAGTAATTCTTTCAAGCTTTTCTAATCCGTTCGAATCAAAAACTCACGGCCAAGCAAATTTTGACGCCATTTTTGTACCGCTGACACGATGGCAAACAACTCTCTGTGGTAAGCTGAAGAACCTCTGTGACGGATTCCGAGGGTTTTGCTAAAAAATGACACTGCTCGTTCGTTTTGCAAAAGAACAACGCCAATACCCTCGTCTGATGCATTTGTTTCGACTACAAAGGCAATAGAAAAATCAAGCAACTGTAATATAGGCGGGTTCGTCATAGCCGACTTCAAACGAATAAATGCCTCTTCAGTAGCAGGTAACCATGCAAACTTATCTTTCTGTAATAAAACTGTAAGCGGTGAAGCCAGGGTAGCATAATTCCGGATAAATTTCCGATAGTAACCAGTGAGACCCAAAAAACCGTGCAGTTGCTTGATTGTCTTTGGAGTCAGCCACTTACTCATAGCTTCGAGTTTTCCGGGGTCGGCTAAAAGTTGTCCTGCTGAAACTATATGGCGAAGGTACTCAACGGACGATGTGCCAAAAGAACACTTGGACCCCTTGACAAAAAAAATGATGATCCTGTAGAATCTAAATCACCACATCAAGATGCTGAACATGGAGCTCCAATGACTCACTGTAAACCAGAATATCGTCGAAAAAGACGATTACAAACTCACGCAGGTAAGCTGAAAAAATCTGATTCATTGCCGCTTGAAAAGTAGAAGGAGCATTTGTTAGTCCGAACGGCATGACTAGAAACTCAAAATGCCCATCGTGAGTACAAAAAGCGGTTTTATAAATATCCGACGCATGCATACAAATCTGATGATAGCCAGAGCGGAGGTCTAATTTACTGAAGAAAGTTGCGGACCCCAATTCATCAAACAATTCGTCGGCCGTCGGAATAGGAAATTTATAAGCCACTGTATCTTGATTCAGAGCTCTGTAATCGACACAAAATCGGAAGATATCGTCCTTTTTTTTGACGAGAAGAGCGGGTGAAGAAAAAGGACTCGCACTATATTGAATTATACCCTGCTGTAACATATCCTGAATCTGCCTCTAAATTTCAAATTTCTGGAAATACGGATAGCGATACGGACTCACATTTACCGGTTTAGAGTCATGATGCAAGTGAATTCGATGGTCCCAAGGTCGCTGAGGTGGCAACCCAAGCGGCAATCGGAAAACCGCTTCATGTAAAGATAGCACATCACGGATAGCCAGATTGAGATCTGACGACCAATTCATAGGTTGCGTCGAGGCTGGCTGAGTGGAATCTGCAGTAAGAGGTAAAATTTCAAAGCATTCGGCTATAACATCAGTAACATATAAAGATTGTAAAGCATGGAGCGAAATTGCCCGGGGAACTTGGCGATCGCCTTGTAATTGCACTAGTTTCCCGTTCCAGGAAAATTCCATCAATAGTTGAGCGTAATCATGCGACACCTTCCCCAAAGTTTGGAGCCACTGTACGCCCAGCACGACATGCGGTCCATGCACATTCAAAACGAAGAGGTCGACATCGAACGCGTAACCTTGTAGAACGAGAGGAGTAGATGCGCAGTGGTGTGTACATAAAAGCGAAGCTCCATTGCCAACATACACACGGAAGGGGGTGACTGCAGACAAAGGCAACTGTAATCTCTCAGCCACTGTTGGGTGGATGAAATTATGGGTACTGCCACCATCGATCAGAACCTATATCGTCATATCCGAGATAGAACCCTGAATTTTTAAGGACTTCGGGTTAGCAAGGCCCTCCAGCGCATGTATGCTGGACACATCTCCCGTCACAGCGAGATTATCATCCATAGGCGTCGTCTCATCATCATCGACGTCATCACTCCCCAATAAAGCCAAAAAGCGATGTTTACAACGGTGTCCCGGAGCATATTATTCATCGCAATTCCAGCAGAGACACTTCTTGGTGCGCTCGGCAACAGAAAGGCGCCGAATAGGAAGCCGCGAAAAATCTTCGCCCTGTGGTTTAGTGTTCGAACCAGACGAGGCGGCTCCCGCAGTGTTTGGCGTTTGAATGCTCGGAATGCCGACTTTAGCTCCTATTGGAGACCAAATACACCGATTGGTTTGAGCTCTACCGATAGTGTCGGCGTAAGAAGCGACCAATTCATGAGCCAAGGCGAAAGCTTGAGCCAATGACGTCGGATTACGCAAATTGAGTTCCCGCTTGATAGGTTGTTTAAGACCCGCTTTGAATAATGAAATCAAAGTCTCGACGGATAACCCCTCAACTTTATTCATGAGAGACTCGAACTCTGTTTGATATTCTAACACTGTTGTATGCTGTTGTAGCTTGGCTAAACGACCCACGTAATCTTCATAGTGGTGGGGGTCTAAGCGTTGTTTAACGACCTCTAAAAACGCCTTCCAAGTCAAAAGGCTCTGATTACGACACTGATATCGAAACCAGTCGGAAGCCGGGTGATCGATCAATAACCCAACCAACTGAAGTCGTTCTTGAGCACTGGTTTGAAAGTAATCAAAATAATCATGTACCTTGTACACCCAGCCCGCCGGATCTGAGCCGTTGAACCGCGGAGGATCCACTCGGATTTTCGGTGCCCTATCGAGCGGTCGCAGATTTCCGCCGTTTGGTTGTTGATTATCGGTCATTGGGGGTTGGTGTTGAGGCTACTGCTGGGGTAAAACTAGCGGTGGATTGGCTGGTGGATTCGTTGGCGGCGGGTTAACCCGAGGGTTTCCTTGAAACGGGTTTCCAGCAAGGACTCCACGAGCACTATTGTCCATAATCTGGCGTGTTTCGAGAATGTGAAACACTTGATCAACACGCCTGTGCTGCACTTCCTGATCATGGCGGCTTTGGCGATTTTCTAAGATCAAATTCTGCAAGTTTTGCATGATGGTGTTTAGAGTAGTCTCATTCCTGGTAACTTCAGAACTTTCCTCATTATTTCTAGTCATGATTCACGAACGAGTATGGAATGAAAGAACCAGTTGATACAACCCTAGAACCCAGGAGTACCAAATAAGATCGAGATCGGATTATCGAACCAAGGGAATGGTCGGCGGCCAGGGGGAGAAGAGACGAAAAAAAGGAGGGAGAAAATACAATTAGGGCAAACTAATTTCTTGTTATTAATTATGAAAATAAAGCAGGATATTTATACTAAGTCCTAACGCTTCAAGAAAGACGTCCTGGGAAAGAATCGTCAAGAAAATCCGAGAAGGAATGACTCACTCTATTTTCAAAATTACATTAATTAAAATAAAAATACTAATAATAATCTTGTAAACGAATAGGCTTACGCCGATCACGAACGGGTCGAAAACTTGTTGAAGATGTCGTCGTTTGATCCGTATCAGATTTGCTACTCAATATTTTCAAATTGAACATGAAATTGTGTAATTTGTGCTTGTTGCTTTGATTTCTATTAATAATTTACCAATTTGGTTTGTTTTGAAAGAAATCCCAATTTGATATTTGAAAGCTGAAACCTATTTTTTTTCCAATTTGAGGTTCCAGAAATTGTACCATATGTGTGGGAATTTGTGTAATCTATAGTTGATGTATACCGTGGCTCGGTGAACGTCGACGGCGATGGTGGTTTGGATGGTTGTGCCTGAGTGGTCGGTGAAGATAGAGGTTGTGTGGTTGAAGGGCTTCATTTCTACAATGCTGAGAAATTAGAGATGTACGGTGGTTGAAGGGCTTTGCTAAACACGGTTTTAAATTTTAATGCAAAGCAACCAAACACATCTTAAAAATTTAATGTTTTCATTAATGAGTATAATGCATTATAATACATGCATTATGGTTGGCTATCCAAACAAGCTCTTAGCCTAACAAATAAATGTGATATCTTTATCAAATTTGATTAATAATATTTTTCTTATAATTTGGATTTAGTTGAAATGTGGAAATTCATTTTATAAAAAAATATTTGGAATCATCGATAGGTAGAAACTTATGCAATGTGAGGCTAACATGTGTAAAATAACTCTTATTAGCATATACATATATATATAGATAGATAGATAGATAACAAACAAAATCTACCAAAATTTGTAAGTCTTGAATGCTTCATAAGAAATTATAGGAATGGTTGATTGTACCCATCTTCCATTCATCCAACTCCTAGGTGACTTTATACTTGAGAAGCCATGAGAAAAATTAGGGTTGAAGGTACACCGCCATTCATATTAAATCGTATTGATATAGTGCAACTATAATAATAACATGCAACAACTAATGTAATTACTTACTTGTTCATCGCAGAACATTGAGCCTATATCTTCGATAGGGTTAACATTTGAAAATTAATAAAAGCACCACGCGTAGTGACCTTTAAGAATGAAAAAGTTAAAATAAAATGGTGTACAAATTACACTTAGAGAAAGACAAAGAAAAAAATACTCCCTCCGTCCCACAATATTTGTCCAATTTCTTTGTAAATTTACAAAGAAATTGGATAAATATTGTGGGACGGAGGGAGTATTTCTTACTCACACTGCAGAATTAATAATGATTGGACCAACAACAAATCCCGATGTAATGTGTCCATGAACTTTAATAACAATAATGTCGAGCCATAAGAGGCATGAAATATTATTGAATTTCAAATATTTCCCAGACAAACTTAAGATATCAAATCCTTCTAATCTCTACATCTCTAAAAGGCCATGAGACTTGTTAACTTTGATTTTGATCCGTACGATTGTGTTTGGACCAACAACAAAATCACACACCGGAGTATATGTTTTCATCTAATCTACGGTCAGCTTTTTCTCTCTCTGCCTTCTCTGGCTCATCTATCTCTCTCGTCTATCCTCCGTTGAATTCTTCTGCTCTCTACTCTCTCCTCTATGCTCGTTCTTCTCTCTTTGCTCTCTTTTGTCTTTCATTTTCTGCTGCGCTTGCTGATTCCGCTTTTTTGGAACTGCCTCGTCTTGGCCCGTTCGCCGGCAGTACTATTCGGAGGCAGTCGACGCTATCCAGGTTTAAGGGTTCAGGCCCTCGTGTTCCGGTGTTTGCTTCATACGGTATGCTTGTATTTTGCCCCAAATAAATTTGCCTTTTAGGGTTTCGATTGTTGATGTTGTTGGGTTGTTGTTTGGCTTTTCGTTCTTTCCCAGTGTGTGATTTTGTTTTGTTGGAAGCTGATTTGGACTCCCTTATTTGTACGATTAGATATTTTCATTATTTCTCAAACCTTCTGTATGCTCAAACGTGCTCTGGTTCTTGTATTTCGGTGTTATTATTGATTTGTTAACTAATGTGTGGGATTACTCATCTAGATAGTTACTTATTGTAGAGAACTTGTCGTCTTCGATGTCATCTAGGGGTTCAGGCCTTGATCGTTGTACCCTTTATCTATGTTGATTGCTTTTTGTGATTGCTTGGATTGATTTATAAGGTGCAAATTTGGTGTGGTTAGCAGAATTTGATTTTGTTGTTTGTAAGTTATTGCACCTAACACGGTAAAGTGTTTGAATAGAGTTATTGTTCAGACTACACACTCTCAAGAAGACCAGACTTTATAGTGCTTGCTTTTGATTTTGATTATGGTGGAGACATGCTTGCTTTTGGATTCAGAAGAACATAATGAAGGATTCATGAGACATGCTTGCTTTTGGATAAATCTTAGGCCATTTGGGTGTGAGGTAATATGTTGGAAACCTTGCTCATAATGATTAGTTACTGAATTTAAAAGCGTTGTGTGCAAATGCTCAATCTGTGTCCACCGGCAATGTGCACTTTAGGGTTTCGATGCCGTTCGGGGAAAGGTTCTTTTCGTTGGATGGGGTTTGGGCCTCGTTCGTATGTTCATTTATTTGTTTTTTTCCCTCCTTCATTCGCTAATATCTTTACAATTACTATAAGTTGTTATTGAGTTTTCCCGAACTTGGGTTTTCATCTAAGTCATTCTACCAATTGCTCACTTTGAAAGACACAATAGTTGTTGGTTGGTTGATGTTGTTTGGTTGGCGTGCGCCTTTTAGTTCTTCCCTAGTGTGTGATTGTGTTTTTGTTGGTCTCTTTGGCACTTGACAGTTTCTCCTCGATGTGCCGCGTCATTAGTGAATTGATATGGTTGGGATGAATAAGGAACTTGAGGGTGTTAATTGCTCGGTTGTTGATTATGAGATGCTTTTGTGCTGGGTTCGGGTTAATCCTTTCCAGAGACATGGTTTTTGCAGGTGAGCATCAAATTATAATCTCTCTTGGTTAATTAAATGTTTTCCTTTTGTTTCTTGTAGAGTAGTTCAGCTTCTTCTCTAATTTGTTTTCATTTGATGGAGTTGATTTCTTTTATTTTAGCACTTTTTTATTTGATTGAGAGATGGATTTTAGATTTGAAGATTCATACTAGGTGATTGATGAAATGCTTGAATGAAATAAGGTTGAGTTTCTGTTACCAATTCCTTTTGGCCATAGCAGGCAGGGTTGTAAAATGACAACGAAGTCACTTTGTTCTTACATTTCCTAATCAAATGGTTTTCGTTACTGGCTTTGTTCTTCTTCCTCATGGCATGCCATTTAAAGTTTTGGCTTGTTCAGGATAGTTGGATTCCTCATTCCTTGTTGACTAATGAATTTGTGTTGTTTTCTTCTGTTGTGGATGTTTCAAATTGGGTTTTAGGAAGGTAGATCCTGACCGTTGGGAGTTTGCAAATGAGGGTTTTCTAAGGGGCCAAAAACATCTACTTAAAACCATTAAAAGAAGAAAACCAACTCATGGACATAATCATCCAGATCAAAGCAAGTACATGCACAAAGTTCATCAGTAGGAGCCTGTGTTGAGGTGGGTAAATTTGGACTGAAGGAAGAAGTTGAGGGGCTCAAGAGAGATAAGAATGTGCTCATGCAAGAACTTGTTAGATTAAGACAACAGCAACAGGGAACCGACTACCAGTTGCAAACCATGGTGCAACGCTTACAGGGGATGGAGCAACGACATCAACAAATGATGACCTTTCTTGCTAAGGCTGTTCAAAGCACTGGATTCCTTGCTCAAATGTCAAGGAAGGTCTATATAGCCTTTAGGCAAATGGTATGTATCTCGTGATCGCCTGTGTATATTTTTGATCTAGTTTTAGTTTTGTTAATAGGAACCTAAAGGCCTTGCTAGCAACAACTCCTTTTGGATATATTGTTTCTCTCTTTAATTTCAAGCAGACCTATTGGCGTTAATTTATGATTTAAGTCTCCTGTAGTCTTTATTTTCAATTTGTGCATGTTTTTGTTAAGATTAGGTCTCTGTAGAACTTCATAATTGAACAATTATACTAATTTTCACCTTTCAAGTTTAGGATTAATGATTGATATGCTGTAAATGGCTAATTCTGCAATTCTCTTTCTTTTGATGATGGTTCAATTACGTAGGTTTCTCGATTTGATTTGCTGCGTTGTGGAGGTCGTTCTTATGTTAGTGACGTGAATGGATGGAGCTTTGTGAAGAACTCATACAAGTACTATCCAACAAAGTTTTTCTGCAAGGAAGTTGATTTTAAGAAGAAACATCAAAAGGTTGGTGTTCGAACAAGACATGATTTCAAGGTCTATTCTGCCTTGAGTCATTTTATTTTTTACAGAATGATCTTTTGTGCTGCTATGTGGTCTGTTAAAAAATGTTGCATGTTTTGCATATGACTTTGGTATTTAAGATTTGAACATATTTAATAGAGCTATGTTACAATCTCTAATTAGGCAATTTGCAAAGATAGGACATTAAATAATTTTTTTTCATAAAAGCATCTTTTATTATGCAGTAAGATTGGCCTCATTGGAAAATTGTCATTGTGCTCTTGTAGCTTTAGGTTTCTGGAGCCAAGAAAATGGTTAGAAAAACTAAGTCAATTGATTGTATTGACAAGGAATAAGACGATTTTTACTGAAAAAGATAATTGCGGTGATCACACGTTCGAACTAACCTTATTTTGTTGTTGTGGTTTGTTGAGAGGGGCATATTATTCGGGAGAGGCTAATAATATGTATTGCTTCCGTTCAAATACAAGGTTTATTATTCAAACTTGATGATATTTACGTTTTATGCATATACTCCTTAATCTTTACCCATTGAAATTTCAGTGAGGTATGGGCCAAGATTTTTTGCGGATTCTGAACAAACACGAGAATTCAAGATTTGGGGCGGTCGATTGTTCCCATACTTGTCTTTGCTAACCTGCTCCTAACTACAAATGTATCTTCAATCCTTAAATTTATATAGTTCTGTTGTCTTTTAAGTCCTAATTTTTTGTTTCTCTACTTTTTTTAGCGGAATATGGTGTATCGTTTCCTCTAATCTAGGTTTTTTTTCACTTCTCCTGCTCTTTCAACACTCCAAATCCCTTCTTCTTTGTGTGAAACTGTATATTATTTCCTCAACTAATATACTTGTCCTTCTCTTGCTTCATATATCTTTTGTTTTGATCAAAGTTGTACTTGAATTCAAAAGTAATTCTGTTGCCCTTTTGGTTGTTGTAGGTTCCAAGAAGTAGAAGCGGACTGTATAGAGGCCCTAAATTTAGATGGCCTCTACATAGAAGCATATTCATGCGCAAGGAAAGAGCTTGGAAATCTTAGGGAAGCCCTGGATGGTACTATACACCACTAAACTCAAGCGTTCTTATAAACTTTAAATATCTTCAATTTACCATCAAGGTATTTAAAGTCAGTATGGATTAAATATTACTAAAGTGGTGGTTGTTTTTGTGATAATTGTAATGTTCATGGTTTGTGTGACGTGCAGTTTATTTGGATCATTCTCCATAAGGTATCTAGTGTAGTTAAGAGCTTTTCACAACCCTTGAAAGTTGTTAAAGACAAAGCTGACTCGAATGGATATGCGAAAGGTATCTAAACAGTCCCTGATGGATGTAGAAAGGAAGGTATGACTGAAATAGTTGAGTTCCTTTCTGCAGCTCTTATTGTCTTGTTTTTATGTCTATCTTCTGTTACTTGGGCATTGTTGTTTTGACATCTATTTCATTGTACATGGCAAGTATGGAAGATGATTGTCAATGCCTGCCAGTTTTAGGTTCCTTTGCAGAAGTATATGGCTATGACTAATCTTCAGGTAATGTTTGAACCCTTAATGGTCTACCAACTTGCTTTGCATTACATTGTAGGTGGGAAATGAAAATTTTGTTCTATAAGCTTCTTATTGATCATGTTGAAGAGCTACTTCCAAAGGTGTACACTCCAACTGTTGGTGAGGCTTGACAAAAATATGGTTGCATCTTCAAGCAACCTCGGGGCCTCTTTATTAGTTTACAAGAGAAGTATGTTTGGCTCAACCCTACCTGGAATTGAGAAATTCTTTACTTAGTTGACAAATTATCATGTATATATTATTGGTTGACCTGTATTAAGTGTTCATTTTTAGAAGAAAGATTCTTGAAGTATTGAGAAATTACCATAAAAATATTCGAGTTATTATTGGCACAAATGCTCAACGAATTCTTGGACTTGGGGATCTTGGTTGTCAGGTTAGAATTTTCTATATATTCCCATGCCTTCCTCTAGATATCTACAATAGGTTATTTCTCTCTTCATTGCTTGCAGCTTTTAAATTGGGGCTTCTTCCTACACAAGCATCACATTAGGTCTCTTCTTTACCACCTATTCAGGTTCAAACTTTGTTCATAAATCTGTGTTTTAACAGTCAAAGTATGCATGATGGATCATTGTCATTTTATTGGTAATACACATTAGACTAGGAACCCAAGTGTTTGACATCTTAAATCACGTTTTGTGTTTGATTTACTTTCTGGGATAGAACAAAAACGAAGGGGAGAAACAACTTACATCAAGAAAAAAATCCTGATTCGCACTTTAATTGCTGCTTTTGTCCAATTGTAATTTTGAAATTATTATCAAAAAAGTTGTCTAAACACATGATTACTCATGTACCATTCTACATATCTCAGTTTGAAGGAGGACTTGCTTAAGTGGCAGTTGAAGTGGAAGACTGTGCACACCGCTCAACAACTCAGCTATCAAGTACGTTCTATCCATTATAATCCCCTTGTCTTTGGCTAATAATAGTGGTACTCACTCAATTACAAAGTCAAAGAATGGTCTCATAGTACTGCAAGCCTGTTTAACATCGCATGCTTTTTATATTGAATTTTAATGTCTCCTACTACAATCGCTTTTGATTGTCTGGTTCAACACTTGGTAAATTTGTAGGTGAGTTGTATTTGCCTCATAAACTATGTATAGTTTCTGATTGATGTGCTATAGGGGATGCATGAAGGGCTGCTTGCGTACCTATCACAAACCAGTAAAAGTTGTAAATGTTGTTTTGGAGAAAAGATTGTATGTATAATTAACAAAATCACCAAGAACCCTCTTGCCCAATTTGTATGAAAATGTATGTTTTGTTGTTGTTATTGTCGTAGATGCTTTGACCTATAACTTAGTTGATTGTACTCGTTTGCAGGATTGATGTTTAGATGGTACATTCTAGGTTATGATAGTTGATTGATGTTTAGATGTTCCAACCTCATTACAAGTGCTATAGTAGAATAACGTATGCATTACCAGTGGTAGATTCTTCTCAAATGTTTTGAATTCAATAAATTAGTTCACTTTGGAAAATTGATAATTTTTCAGACTCTCATTACCAAACTGATCCACGCGCGTGGCGCGTGGCACTCACCTAGTATTGTAAGAAGCCAGATGCATGTATAAAGACTCTCCTTAACCTTCACATAATCATTTGTATGCTTAACCCACATAGATTTATAGGGAACATTTATTCCAAGTATGGCAAGCATTCAACCACAAACATAACAAATTTTTTAAATCGGAATTACTCTTCAAGAAAAAGTGAGAAACATCAACTCTTAAAAGATCTCACAATGGTATGAACAACAATGAAAAAAATATAGGATGACTAATCGGTAAGGAAATTAATCACATGACGTGTGAAGGATGCATTGCTTTTGTGATGATAATACTCATTTCGATCATATTGTATTCAAGAAAAACATCAAGACCAAATACTTGAATTGTTTTTGTTTAATAAAATATAAATACCTACCTTATATTAGAAAAAAAGGCTTGATTAAAAAAACAGTTGTGTTAATCAAGAGAAACAACAATGTGAAGACTTTAGATAAGTCAAAAAATATATCCAATTATAAAACAACCACCCTTTGGAGGAAGGATATAATCATTTTCAAAAAGAAAATTCTAGGGGGAAAAAGAAAGAAAAACATTAATGGAATTCAAACATGCAATACGAGATGCTAACAATGCCACCTAGAGGAAGAGGTACCCTTCCTCTCACCAATCCCTTCTATTATGAATATGAAAATGGACACGAATGCAATAATCATCTTGATATAACAAAACAAATGAGGGTAAATTTTCTACCTATCACAACACTTTTCAAGAATACCAAATAATGTAAGGAGGTTATTGAGTAAAATGTAGATTAATACAAATGCATGTAATGCATCACAAAAGAAACTAACCAACAAGCAATCCCACACAAGGCGGGCATGATTCGACCCAAGATGGCATTAAGAGGAAAAACTCTATTTGAAGTTAATCCTTGCACATAATTCCATAGAAAATTGGATAATAGTTCATACTCAAGGAAAAGCTCAAATTCATACTCTTTCTGTGCTTGTAAATTGTTTTAGAATCTTACAATCAAGAGCACTAGACATTATTAAGGGAAATCCTATTGAAAAACTTACGTTTATTAGCGAAATTGTGGTAATATTGAGGTTGGGTGATGGAGGGAGTGACAATCATCAACAAAACGAAGCATAGAATTGCCACAACTCAAATAATCATTGTTTGTTTCTTAATCTGTGTTTAGAATGTTCAATTCCACCACTATACTACAAAGAAGATAAAGAGAAAGAGATATGAGATGATCTTTTCATGGATGGGTCTAAATAGCAAACACAGTTGAGGCGGCAAAATTTTATTTTCTTTTGGTGGGCTAGTTTTTTAAGAGAAGTAAGAAAACAAGGCTCGAAATTCTGTTAATTACAAAATCCACATTTACTATTTTTAGTCAATCTTTTTTAATACTTTTTTTTTGTTTTCCTCCTTGTTTTTCGATCTCCATTCGACTCTCCTCATTCCCTTTCTTTCTGTCATTTCCATCTTTGAATACATTTGTGAGTTCATGGGAGATCCTAAACATCGAGGGCAAGCACAAGATTTCAAAAACATCCTGGGGATTAAAGAAATATGCAAGTCCTACAAAAATTTTGTTACGAAATTTGGTCCTCGTGACAAACACTCATCAAAGAACAGGGACGAAAGCAAACACCACAACGAAAGCATTAATCATCATCTATACCAGGTTAGGGTTACTTTCATTTCATTATGTCAATTTCAAATTCAAAAAAGTTAATATCAAAAGTTTGTACCGATTTTGATTTGTTGTGATATGACGAAATCAGGAGGATGATGAATCGCCGAGCACAACACGATCATTTTTCCACCAGAGCAATCACAATTGGGGGAGCAAAGATGAAGAAGGCTTCTTTGCGCGAACTTCTTCTTCGTTGCTATCGAGGACTGGAAGCCGACGAAGCCACACACCGACACCGTCGATGCAGAGGAGTGTGAGCCGACGATCAAAGTCTGCAACAAGGCGGCCAACAACATCGTCCTCATTCGAGATTCTGGCATTGTCGAAGATGAAGAGCCAAGGCCCGGGGGTTCAGAGCGAGGCTGCGACGCCGACCAAAGAGTTCAAGAGGACGACTAGCAAGCGAAGCACGACGCCAATTAAGGACTTCATGAGGTCGCTGAGCAAGCGGAGTACGACGCCGGAGTTAATGAGGACGACGAGCAAGCGGAGTCCGACGCCGGAATTCACGCGAACGACGAGCAAGCGCAGCACAACGCCGATCGTGTTCTCGCAGTCGACAGCAGCGAGACGAAAGCCGTCGCCGGTCGAGAAACAACTCGATTGCACATTAGAGGAGCTTTGCTTCGGCGCTGTCAAGAATATCACCATCAAGAAAGACGTCATCACCGACAATGGGTAACTCTCCCAAATTAATTCCAATCCCGACCTAATTTTGAATTCTCCCAAAATTATGGTATTAGTCCCGCGGATTCCATCCTAAAACCAATTGGCAATAGGAGTCCGCTGAGTTATATATTTGTCCAGTTAAGTCCCAACTTTGTGGTAATGGACATTCTAACTTGGATTATTTCAGGATAATCGTGCAAGAAGAGGAGACTTTAAAGATCAACGTGAAACCGGGATGGAGCAAAGGGACGAAGATTACATTCGAAGGAAAAGGCGACGAGAAGCCAGGGTATCTTCCGGCGGACATCATCTTCTTGATCCGTGAGAAGAGACATTCACTTTTCAAGAGAGTAGGCGATAACTTGGAATTGGGAGTGGAGGTTCCATTGGTAAAGGCTTTGACAGGATGTACGGTTACGCTTCCGTTGATGGGAGGAGAGAAGATGACTCTTCGGATCAATGACGTCATTTGGCCGGGATTTCAAAAAGCCATCGCCGGCCAAGGAATGCCCGTGTTGAATCAGGATGGGAGGAGAGGAGAACTCGTGTTGAAGTTCATGGTGGATTTTCCCAAGTGTTTGAACGACGAGCAACGGTCTGAAATTCGGGCTATTCTAGACGAGGCTTTCTTGAATGAGGAGGCATGAAAAACATGCTTTGATCGGGCAATTTTGTTGCAATTTGCATGGTATGAATTTGGGAGTTTCATGGCATTCGAACGGATGCAATTTTGCTGGTTTAAATGCTACGAGATTGGTAGTTTTTGATGAACAAATGCGATTGATGTTTTGATCGTGCAATTTTGCTTCGATTGGTTTAAAAGTTGTTAATGATCATTCATGTGATACATATTTTAGAAATACACACTTGAATTGAATGACGTCACATCATGCACATATCGACGATTAAACCGTACTAATAAAGTGAAGAGGAAATTAATTTACATAGTAATTGAATCATGGTGCTACGTTAATTAGCTCGTGTAGAATATGCGTCGACGGTAGACCGTAGACGTTGGAGTTGGACACTTTTCAACAAACCATCCTTGAGAATCACAACTTCATGAAATCATTCACAAATAAGTGTTTGGTTATCTTATCACCACCCTTGTACATCTTCCATCTCTTCCCCATTTGGACTAAATAACTACTTTAAAAATATAGTTTCAAATACGGATATTATTTTCAACTTTATCTCATACACACATGCCGATTCAGAAATAAATGATAAACTAGTTTTACCCGTCGTACCATGTACCACTACGATTCGATATTTTATAAACATTATAAATAGGATATTAATAAATAAATAAAAATATAATATAAAATTTAATATAAGTAATTTTTTGTTCGTATAATGTATATATTTTTTAATTAATTATTATATTCTTCCTATTTTATTACTTTTCATGTACGTAAATTTAGAGTTTATCAAATATTTCAATATCTAGTAAATATTTTATTATCCATTTTATTAATTTTAAAAATTTTAATTATTTATCATTAATTTTTTTTATAAAAGAAAATCACTATATTTCTATAAATAAATTCGTCAAAAGATATATGATAAAATATTTATATTTATTTTTAAATATTTAAATATTTTATCTTTAATTTTAAATACTTGTATAAGGATGCTTTCAAAAAAATATTGTTATACTAAATAGATATTTTTTTGATGTTAGAGATAAATTTAAATAGTTAAAAAGAATTTAATAGAAAGAAGTTATAATAATAGAAATAAAAATTAATTTTTTAAATATAAGGTGGGGCTAGAATCGTTATAGTGACTCGAAATGGTACAACTTTAATATATAGTTATAGATATTACCTATTTTTTATTTTCAAACATTATAAGTATTTATCATTAATTTTTTTATTATAAAAGAAAAAATATATCTATAAATAATTTCGTGAAAAGATATCACGCTAAAAGGTAAAAGATAATTATACTTATTTAAAAATAATTATCTTTAATTTTAAAAATTTGTATAAGGAAGTTTTCAAAAGATATTTGTTATACTAAATTGATATTTGTTTGATGTTAAAGATAGATTTAAATAGTTAAAGAAGAATATAATAGGAAAAAGTTAAAATATGAGAAATAAAAATTAATTTTGTAAATATGAAGTGGGGTTAGAATCGTTCTGGTGGCTCGAAAAGGGATAGCTTTAATATATAGTTATAGATATAATTTCACATTAATTTATTCAAAAATGCCACGTGGCGCAAATTTTACAACAACTTTGGTTCCGCTTTATAATGTATTAGGATAGATGTTATATTATTCTACTTGTAAATCTATCATATTTGCAACTTATTTAAACCTCGTAATTAATTAATACTGGTATACATTTAAATAAAACATATGAAATGAAATGGTTTTAAAAAGTTTATTAATGTATTCATCTACTCCGAATCATGCAACGATAGATTTTTTAACTCTTAAAAACATGGTAACGTGGCATTCTATGATTGGTTGAGGTTACATGTTTCTCCAAACAGCATTACTCTTGCTCCCTGGTCCCACTCCCTCTCTTTTTTTCACTCTCAACGAAGACGGAAGACCGCATAGAAGACCCCCGCAAGCAAGTCTCTGCACTCGTTCATTCTACTCCAATCTTCAACGATCTATGGCCAATTCGTTATTGAAACTAGTTCGGTCTTAGTTATAGACAGGAAACAAAAATTGGGGCGGATTCTATCGGAGCGAATAAGGCCTTCAGAATCGATGGGATTCCATTGCAGATCTAGGTTTTCGATTCTGATCTTCTGTGTATGCGTAGGACTTTGTGGGGTTTTAGCTTCTGCTAAGAGCGAACGGCCTAAGAATGTTCAGGTTGCCCTCCGTGCAAAATGGGAGGGCACCCCTTTGCTCCTCGAAGCTGGGTAAAAATTTGATCTTTTTTACTTCAATTTTGCCTTTTTCCCCCTCTTGCACTTGTGCTTCAAATTACGTGATCTTCTGTTGCTTTATTTATTGCTTCTGATGCAATGCTTTTGAATTTGATATTGGATGTAATTGGATATTGGTTGCGGGCTATTTCTTAATTTTGATGCGATTTGGAATGTGCATTCATTTAGGGAAGTTATCTCTTGTTAGAGTGCTATTTCTTAGGGGAAATGTTAATGATTAGAGTTGACAACATAATGGGATTCATTTCAGGTCAATGTTATTCTGGTATTTGATCACCTTGGTTTTGGGTATGTTTGAATAAGGTTTTGAGGCTGGTTCTGGGTCAACTTGGTTTAGGTTAGTTTATAATGTTGCATTGATAATATTGACTTTTTTCGTTTCAGATCAGATAAATTCATTAAATTTGTGGTTGTCTATTTGACTATATCTTAGTATTGTAGGTCTAAAGTTAACATTAAAATCTAATAATGATATTTCTTGTACTAGATAGATGTTAAGTTGTGTAGTGGGACCTTGGGTTGCTTTGAGTCAGGTGGCTTGGGTTTTGGGTTTGATTAGGTGGATTAGTTTTGATCCAGATGTTGATACCTCATATATTTTCAAGTAATCTGGGTTTCAGGTGAATTAAATTTGTTTTTCTGGGCTAGCCAGCTCTATTATGATATTCATGTGTGTTATTTAAAACACGAAATGCTATTTGGGTGGGTTAATTATTCTCCAAATATTACCAACATCATCTTGATAACTAGTTGCAAGGCCTTCAAGTAATATATTAAAAGACATTCAAAAAAATTTGGTTGAGAAACCATCATTTTATGCAAGAATGTTGCCACTTTTACAACATGGTTTTATACTCCATTCAAGGATTTGCCCTTTTGGTAATGAAAGTTATTTTCATTGCTGGACAGAGAATTGATATCCAGAGAAGGGAAAGATCGTTTTTGGGATTTCATTGATAATTGGCTTCAGAAGGATCAAGATATTTCTAGTTCTAGTACAGCTAAATCCTGCATCCATAAAATTGTTGAGCATGGGCGGGATCTCCTAAGTGAACATCTGGCATCAATATTTGAAGTTTCTCTCCTCCTCCGATCAGCTTCTCCTCGACTAGTATTATATCGGCAGCTTGCAAGAGAATCTCTTTCTTCTTATCCCGATGAAGGTATATTGAATACTGCTGATGGCAATGTAGAGTCAAATGAAGAAACTGAGAGAGTTGATCCCCTGTTGGTGGGAGTGAATCCTAAAAGCCCAGGGGGGAAATGTTGTTGGGTTGACACTGGGGGGTCACTGTTCTTTGATATTCCTGAGCTGTTGCAATGGCTGAAGTCACCAGATGTGTAAGTCTGCATTTGCAATGCGGATATACTGCTATTAAATTACTTGTTTTTTTAATTAAATTGTTGGCATATGTATGCCTTTTCTTAATATTTGATATATTGACAATTTTCCAGTGAGAGAGATCCTTCGCCGCAGCCTGAACTTTTTGACTTTGATCATCTGTACTTAGAATCAAATGCTTCAAGTCCAGTTGCTATTTTGTACGGTTCTCTAGGGACTAATTGCTTTAAAGAGTTTCATCACACCCTTCTCAAAGCAGCCAAAGAGGTATTATTCATTGATTTTTAGCATCACTCTATACTGTTTTCAGATGCGAAAAGGCTCTTTTTTCTCCCTTTAGATGGTTTTGGTCTGTGTGCTGTACTGGCAGAATTTTAATTTGTAAATTTGCTGACACCGATGTTTTTTAAGGGAAAAGTCAGGTATGTAGTTAGACCAGTCTTAGCTTCTGGCTGTGAGAAGTCCAGTAGTGGCTGTGGAGTCATTGGTACTAGAGGTTCTTTAAACTTGGGGGGATATGGTGTGGAGCTTGCATTGAAGAATATGGAGTACAAGGCTATGGACGATAGCATGGTGAAGAAAAGTGAGTATGTTGAGATCATATTGTATTTCAATTTTATCAACTTATTTCCCCCATTCGTGTATTATTGTAAGCAGCTTAAAAATTGAAACCAGTCAAGTATAAAAACGCATTCCTTTTGTTAGATATTTTTCCATTGGTTTCTTTATCTTTTACCTAGGTAGGGTACTGGAATAAAACACTTTAATATATCTTGTGAATATTATGACCAATCTTATTTGTACAATATGGATTCTCGTTCTTTCTAGCATGAAATGGTGAGCACTGGGGCTATAAGCTAATTTTTGTCGAAATTATTTCCAAGTTATGTTATTTTGCTAGTGTAGAATTACCTTCCTTTTTTTTTTCCCAATTTTTGTGTCATGATTATGTTTTTGTGCTCCCAGTAGGCATTATATTAAACTCTAAAGTTTGTCTTATTTCAGGTGTCAATTCAGAAGATTCTCAACATGGAGACTCTGAAATGCCAGTATGTAAAGCACTAAAGCTATAAATTATAATTGCTTTTTATGCCCTAAAATTTCTTATCATTTAATATATATCTATGCCTTCTTTTAATGCTTTATCTGTTCGAGTAGTCCTTTTTTTGGTCTCTTTGTATACATATGATAACTTTTTATTTCCTTCTAATTTTCTCCCTTTTTTTAATTGGTCTATCTTTTCTTATGAATTCATTCTTTTTTCCTGTACCAACGGTTTGTAGTGTATTTTTTTTCCTTCTGTTTTGAGTGGAGAATGCCAGAACATTATAAGAGGGTTGAAGCTATTCTGTTCACGAAATGATAGATTGAGATGCTTTATAATCCATAAACTTAGCTTTTCCTTATTTTGGTAGTGAAGGCTAAAGGGAGTTAATCTTATTTTGCTTTTGGGATTTTATAAGCTAAAGTTGGTCTATGTGAATGTCATAGAGCTTAGTTATTTACCAAAATTTTGTTTTACATTGGTTAAGAGTCTAGTTGAACTTATTATTAGGTATCTTTTGTTGAATCGATTTGTTTTAAAATTGTGCCAAAATAAAATTGAGTTTGCTTGTCTTCATGCGGAATCTCAAGTATGCTCATGCTTTCCATGAATGTTAAAGCTTGTCTTGCAATAACATTTGTGCATATTTGCATTGATCTTTTGAATCATATATTGTCCGAATATGTATAATGCAGGAACTTAAAACTGATCTGACATCTGAGAATATTGTCGTGGATGATCTTATGGCATCTACTGTATCAGATACACTTGACATATGGGAGCTAAATGGTAACTGTGTTCTTGTTGTCAGAAGATCTATTCTTTTTTGCTTACTATTATCAACATTTGTTAAATACTTCCTAACATGATGGGGTTTTGGGATCATGGACTAGATTTGGGGCATCAAACTGCACAGAAGATTGTTCAGTCATCTGATCCCTTATTGTCGATGCAAGAAATCAGCCAAAATTTCCCTAGCATTGTCTCTTCTTTGTCAAGGATGAAGGTATGAATTCATTTGTATACACTTAGACACTTTACACTGCCAACAAGCTGTATCCGGGGAAATAAATTATTATCTATGTAACTGTATGTTTGTATCTGCAGCTAAACAAGTCTGTCAAGGAAGAAATTCTTTCTAACCAGCGGATGGTTCCTCCTGGCAAGGCACTAATGGCAATTAATCAAGCTTTAGTCAATATTGAAGATATTGACTTACATATGTAAATCTTTTACTCCCCCTAAATGTGTTTTTCTTTTTTTGTCTGTGATTGCATGTTAAAACTATTGTTTATATTTTCTTCCCACTTTCTTTTCTTTATTGACAAATCATTTCTTGGACTTCTTGGCTTCTTTCCATAAAAAAAAAAAACAAAGAAATGATGGGCTATGTTCTTTATTCTGGTTGCATGTACATCTCAGGTTCAGAAATTAGATGAGGGTGAGCCTCTACAGTAGTGAACAATGTGAGAATGCTTGCCGTAGTAATTAGAGTAGTATGTGTATGTTATTAAGTAGATATTTGACTATAGGGGAATCAAAAAAATAATATATATGATTTTTTCAAGTGGTCTTGTATTTTCCCTAGCAGGAAACAACCAAAAACAATCCTTCATATCTGCTAGAGGGTATTTTTATGTTTGCTTATATTTACTGTGGGTTTATGAATTTTAATGTGTTCAACATGCTTGCGCGTGTGTGTGTTAGGAAGAGGATATATTTGGGATAAATGTTATTTTGAATGTTCTAATCTTAAAAGCTTACGTTCCTAAAATTTCTGATTAGTGCAACATCGTTGTGCACTGTCTATCTTCATATGCAACTTCCGATTTCTTCATTACAATGTTAGGTTAATTGATTTGGTAAGCAAGGAGTTATCACTAGCTGATCAGTTCTCAAAATTGAAGGTATCATGATTATGATTTTTGAGTTTCTATAATACCCCTCCCACCACAAGAGTATCTTGTTAACACTTTTGTTTTCCTACAAATTTATAGATTCCTGATAGTAGCATCCAGAAACTCTTATCTACTACCCCAACCTCAGATTCTAGTACATTCCGCATTGATTTCCGCTCGAGCCATGTTCACTACCTCAACAATTTGGAAGAGGATCCTATGTACAAGCGATGGAGGAGTAATGTGAATGAGGTGAAACTTATATGTCTATCTAGCCTCCAGTTTCTTTTGGAAAATATGAATTTTATGGTTTTGTGTTGATTTAATTTATTGGTTACAACCATTCAAAACTTTCAGATTTTGATGCCAGCTTTTCCTGGGCAATTGCGTTACATCCGCAAAAATCTGTTCCATGCGGTGTATATAATTGATCCTGCCTCTAGTTGTGGACTCGAGGTAAGTGATATTGTATCCTTTCTTTTTCTATTCTATTTTATATTTGTTTCAGTGTTGGAACATTTTATGTTTTGGTGCCTGCAGGTGCTTGAGATGATAGAGAATTTCTATGAAAATCAACTTCCTATTAGATTTGGAGTGATACTTTACTCAGAAGCATTCAACAAGCACATTGAGAATGGAGCCACTGAACAGCAAACATCCTCAAATGATACTGAGGAAGATATATCTATTCTGGTGCTTTTTTCTCCCTTCTTATTTTTTTTTCAATCGCTTTTAACATGCCTGTGAAGCTTCACAGGTAAATTCTAATACCTAGTAAATTCTAATACTTGTATTGACTTATTTTCTTTGCAGATTGTTCGTCTTTTCCATTATATAAAGGAGGAACATGGTGTGCACACAGCTTTCAAATTTTTGAGTAATGTAGGTGTCCCATTACAAAAAATTTTTTTACCAATTGGAACTTCAGTAAATACATATGGTTTTCAATTTCTCTGTCCAAATGGTGCCAAATTCATTTAGTTCTATGGGCTTTTTCACTCATAAAATTTTAATAAATTTGAATTAGATAAATAGTTTGCTTAGAATTGCATGACAAATAATGTATTAACGTCTAAATTAAAGAGTTTATGCTCTTATGGGTTTCACCTTTTCTTTCCTATAGTTTTTATTCAATATGTTAAGCAAGTTACTTGATGTGTTGCAGATAAAAGAGTTGCAGACTGAATCTGGAGATTCTGGGGAAGATGCTCCCGAGAGGCACCTAGTGGAAAAAGCATTTGTAGAAACTCTTGTGTAAGTTATGCGGATACTAGTAGTCAAAATATCTCATGTATGATTGGTCTTTTTCCCAGATGAATATGATTGATTTAGCATTAGATATCATGATGGACCTTATATAATTTTCATCAAGTTCCTTCTAAGCACTTCTTCTTTTTGCCCTTTTATTCATTTATTTCAGACCGAAGTCCAAGTCTCTGCCTCAAGATTTATTACTAAAACTGGAGAAAGAGAAAGCTTTTGAGGATGAGGCTCAAAAGAGCTCTATTTTTGTTTCCAAGTTGGGATTTTCCAAGCGAGGCTGTACTTTGTTGATGAATGGGCTTGTATTTGACACTAATGAGGTACCTTTCACAGCTTTGCCTCCAATGTGTCAGACTATTATTACTTTTGTTTTTAAGCATTTGCAATGCTCTTCTCTATGTTGTATTCATATTGAATTTAGAGGTAATTGCAGTTGTAGGGACTGTAGTGATCTTAGATTGCTCTTCTTACAAGAACTTCTTTCCTCATGTTAAGTCACCTTATTTGTTGCTTTGAGCTAATGGCATCCAAGCATTTAGCTCTATTAATAAAGGTTCTATATGACATCCAAGCATTTGTACTGGACATTGAAGTGCTTTTATAAAAAAGGAAAAGATACATGAACTTGAATTGCATTTTCTCTATGATTTAATGCTCTTAATTATGTACCAGAACTTTTCAGTTTTCATAATTTAGTGCTTCTTCAGGAGGCCCTTATAAATGCTATGAATGAAGAGTTGCCCAGAATTCAAGAGCAAGTTTACTATGGGAACATAGAATCACACACTGATGTACTGGAGAAGTTCTTCTCAGAAAATGGAATAAGTCGTTATAATCCACAGGTAGCATTCTGAAATCAATTACACCTGTGCATGTTTTATTTGGATTTTCTCTTCACACTTTAATCTCATCATACTGACTCAACCCCCTACTGACGAGTTTTGTAGATTGTGTCTGATGGAAAGGTTAAACCTAAGTTTGTTGCTCTTTCTGAATCTAGAAGTGATACGGATTTTTTGCTTAATGATCTTAGCTACCTCCATTCTCCTGAAAGTAAGAATATTATAGCTTATGCACTGGCTTGGTTAATCTGATTCATATAAGTGTTAAATTTTACTCTTCGTTGGATGCCATCTTGCAGCTGCTGATGATTTGAAGCCTGTAACACATCTGCTTGCTGTTAATGTGACGTCAAAGAAAGGAATTAATTTACTTCGAGAAGGAATTCATTACCTTGTCAGTCTTTACTTAACATGCTTCATATATTATTTCATGTTTTTATTGTTCCATTTGAGGGGTTACTGGTCTTAATGTTTTCTGTTGACATTTTGGCACACAGCAAAGCTTGTCTAAAAGGGCAAGATTGGGAGTGCTGTTCGGTCCATCTAATTTGGATTCTGATTCAGCTGGGCTCATTTTTGTGAAAGTTTTTCAAATAACTGCATCATCATATAGGTTTGTGAAGCTATATATGTTCAATGACTTTGTGCATATATTGATTTTGCAAATTTCTTTGTTGGTTTATTATCTTTCACTTATTAGCGCACACTTTCAGTGGTGTTCATGTCATTCTTTACGCTTCCTTCATGCAGTTATAAGAAAGGGGTGTTAAATTTCTTGGACCAACTTTGCTTGTTATATGAGTGCGAGTTCCAGCAACTGTCTTCCTTCACAGGCGATACTAAAAAAGAATTTCTAGAGAAGGCTGTTGAGCTAGCCAATGCACACAATTTGCCATCTGAAATCTATAAATCTCTTCTGAATGAGGTTTCAGTTGTTGATGTGAGAAATCACTTAAATAAGGTATTTTTGCTTTATTTTACAAGCTTCAACGTCGAGATTTGTTCTCTTGGATGATTTATGATGTTACTTTATACATGCCCAACTTCTATTATTATCTCACAGCTTGTGTACCCTTATTATCATTATCCCCTTATATGTCCAATATTATGAAACAAATTGTTCATCTTTTTCTCTGTATTTGCTTAGATAATATGATCTTTTTGGTTGGATGCAATGATAATTACTAATGAGGTTTACCTGATTGCTTGGTATCTGGTTATTATATCTTTCATATTTGATGTGCAGGCAGCTTTGTTTTTGTATAGACACCTTGAGGCTGACTCAAACATGAATGCAGTCATCACAAATGGGAGGGTTTGTTTCCCTGTTCTTTATACTCATTCTCAATAGCGTATATTTTGTTTAAACAAAACTGAGCTACTAGTTTGAATGTCACCATGAACAAATTATATAGGTAATACAGATGTGTTTTGTGTCTGACAGTCTTATTTATGATAATGAATAGGTGATCCGGATCACAGAGGAAACTGGATTTTTAAGCCATGATCTGGATCTTCTGGAGTCATTAGAGTTTAAGCAGAGGATAAAGCCCATTTTGGGAATTATTGAAGATGTGAACTGGCAGGACATGGATCCTGACTCTTTGACAAGGTTCACTAATTTATGTTTCATGCTGCTTTTGATTTGTGGTTCTGTTGTAAGAATTATGACAGTTGCCAAAAACAGTATTTCCTCCTTGCAAAGAATTTGAACCTTATGCCATCATTCCTTTAAGCATTTCAATGCTTGATCTTGTTAAAGTTGCTCAAGTCGTAAACATAATCGGAGTATTCGAAGTTAGTGGCAATCATTTCTTTGATTTGAAAACCTTATCCATGTTCCCCGTAACCTAATAAAAACCCAGAAAATGAGGGGGAAAAAAAGAAGCAACTAACTTTGATTTTCTTCTTTCCTTCTCGTGTTAAACTTTGCAGCAAATTTATCAGTGATGTAGTCATGCTTGTTTCATCGTCACTGGCTTCACGTGAGCGAAGTACTGACAGTGCTCGTTTTGAAGTTCTGCATGCAGATTACAGGTAAAATCCCCAAATCTTGCTCCGCAATAAACATCCTTATAACATTTTGCTACCTTCTTATTTATGAGCTTATTGCGATTCATCCCTTTATTTTTTCATGATGGGTTCGCAAGTGACCTGCATGTTTTTGTTTGAAAACACAACGAACCTGCTATAAAACTGTTTTTTGATCACCATGGTTACTTTCTTCTGTTACAAAATATATGGCTCCATCATTTAACATCTTTTTTGTGGTATTTTCTAAATATATATTTTCCTTTGCAAACAGTGCAGTTGTTCTGAACCATGGGAATTCTAGCATCCATATTGATGCTGTCATTGATCCCTTGAGCCCTTCTGGACAAAAGCTGGCATCACTTCTCAGGTTGTTGTCAAAGTACATTCAGCCTAGTATGAGGATTATTCTCAATCCTCTGGTGAGTTATATTCAGCCTATAAAGGATTTATGCCATACCAATATTTATTTTTCAAGTCTGTCAAAAAACTAGAAAACCCTAGTGTCTAACATTACTTGAAATTAAGATTGTATTTATATTAGCTTTTTAGGGGACAAGTTGAAGGAACTATAATAACTAACTCTCTTTTGTATTGCAGAGCTCTCTTTCTGATCTTCCTCTGAAGAGTTACTACAGATATGTTACACCATCAATGGTATGCGTACTTAATTTGCTTCACAAAGATTCTTAAGAAGTTCCCACTTGTCTGTTTATTGCTTATTTGCTTAAAAATCATGCAGGATGATTTTAGCAGTACTGATTCTACAGTCAATGGCCCCAAGGCATTCTTTGCAAACATGCCTTTGTCCAAAACCCTCACCATGAATCTTGATGTTCCTGAACCATGGCTTGTGGAACCTGTTGTTGCAGTGTATGTGCCTCTTATTCTACTGTGATTTATCTTGATCCTAGAACAAGCAAGCAGAGTCTAATGCTCAGCTCTAATCAGTTTTTTCTTGAATACATCAGGCATGACTTGGACAATATATT
The DNA here is from genome assembly GCA_964016875.1 of Fallopia convolvulus. NCBI lineage: Eukaryota > Viridiplantae > Streptophyta > Magnoliopsida > Caryophyllales > Polygonaceae > Fallopia > Fallopia convolvulus. The sequence continues at coordinate 20,856,182 of OZ024718.1, read as the reverse complement.
GCTTGAAAACCTGGGGGAGACAACCACCCTTGAAGCAGTTTTTGAACTTGAAGCTCTTGTTCTTACTGGTGAAGTTGCCATTTTCCCTTTAAGGAGTATTATTTATCTATTGGTCTTTAAAATACCTTTTTGCTTTTTTAAATAAAAGAAAAAAAAACTCAAAGTAGCATTAACTAATAGTTGCAATATGTTCTGATGCCCGAAAATTGAAATAAAATGAGAGAAAACAGTCTCAAAGCAAGTGATTTTCTGATTTTCCGATGGAAAATAGTAAGTATGAAGTTCGTTCTGATTCTGATTTTTTCTGTGCTGTAAATTTGGATTTGATCCAGGTCATTGTTTTGAGAAAGACCGCGAGCATCCTCGAGGCCTTCAGATGATTCTTGGCACCAGGAGCACACCACATCTTGTTGATACTTTAGTTATGTCAAATTTAGGTTATTGGCAAATGAAGGCTTCCCCTGGGATGTGGTATTTGCAATTGGCTCCAGGAAGGAGCTCTGAACTCTATGTTCTTAAGGAAAATGATGGAACTGAAGGAACTACTTTGGCCAAACGCATAATCATTAATGACTTGCGTGGAAAAGTTGTTCATTTAGAAGTGATGAAGAAAAAGAACATGGAACATGAAAAGCTACTAATTACTAGTGATGATGACAATCATTCAGAAACCGAACAGGTGATTGTGTCATATGTTTGAATTTACATAAGTTTGAATTTATTTAGTCTTTGTTTTAGTTTGTTAAACATGGGAAAAAAACTCTAGTATTTGGCACAAATATTAACTTATAATTTGTTAATTTTTACTTCTTTCTGATGCTCTGGAATTCTCTTCAGAAAAGTGAAAACATGTGGAACAAAAATATTTTGAAATGGGCTTCTGGATTGATTGGTGGGAAGCAGAATACAGGAATTAGAGAAAGATCTTCTCAGGTAACTAACTATTTATCTTTGCAAGTGTTAAATGCCTAAAAATGAAAGAAAAAAGGATAAAATCTGTAAACAAGAATCTCACAATCAGCCAAGCTTTTGAGGAATTTTCAATTTTTATTCAATCTCAAGTTTGAATACAAATGACAGCTTAACCTCTTTTTACAATGGAAAATAAAAGAAATAACTAAGTTCTAAGAATAATAAAAGAAATAATCTAAAAATTAGCAAGTAACAGAGATAATGGGAAAACTAAATCCTAAAAAGTAGCTAGTGGAAAGATAAGAAATAACAAAATTAAAAATTAAATATGAATAGAAATGAATATTTGCAGAGCATAGGAACGTATCAGCAAGTCATTTCTCTTGTTTACGAATTTGTTATGAAGCTACATAATACGTATGGGGTTGATATTCATGTTTAACAATTTCTGGGTCTTATATAGATTATGTGCTTTTAAGTTTCTTTGTCAGAACTTTGTAGCTTAGCACCCACAGGCTAATTTCATTTAAATGTCAGTTGAGAAGATGTTGATCTTTTGCTATAAATTTTTTTCCCTGTTACCTTAATTATGAGTTTATGACTTTAATATGCTATAGTGCAATTCTCTCTGCATTTTTGCAAGCCTAACATGTACTCATGTAGGTGGCTAAAAGTGGCAGGCAGGGAAAAACCGTCAATATATTTTCAATTGCTTCTGGCCATCTGTAAGTGATATCCTCCTTTATCACTCTAGACGCCATTTGTTCCATCATATATGAAACTTATATCTGATGCAACTATATCATACTTTTGACTGTCATGTGTCTTCTGTTTGAATTTTCTCTTTATCCTCATCGGAACCAATATCATCTCAAAAGAAATGAATTATATATTGTCCTGCATAGCAGTATTGAAAGATCACTGCAATGATGTCTTTTTCCCTTGCAATTTCCATTTCCTAATCAGGCATTTGAATAACTTGTTAATTTTTTCGAATTTGTCTTTTTTTATGTTTTGTCTTCTCGGTTGGCCTTGCCAGAGTACATGAAAAGTATGTCAGTTTTTTTTAGGAAAAATTGCTTTAAATATCCCAACCTTTGAGGTGGTTGCACTCTCTACCCCAACCTTTTCGAATTTCATAAAATATCCTATATTTGTAGATAGTTGCGCACTCTACCCTCAAAATATCCACTATTTGGATAAAATTACAAACCGACCCATCATCTTTTCATTTTGGGACAAAAATGCCCAATTTGTGTACATACAAGTTTTTGAAAGTTATAAATTTTGTTCTTAAAGGATTAAAACATTCAAAAGTAATAATTTCTTAATCTTTTTTAGATTCTAAAACATTCTTACCGAAAATCAATTTCTTATACATAAAAATATATTGGTAAGATTAATAACCTTTTGAGTAAGGATCTAAGTAATAATATACTCTTATATGTTTAATTTACTCATGTATAATAAATAATATCATTACCTTTATTATTTATCTAATATAAATTCTCAAATTCATAATTAATCAAATTAATCATTGTCATAATTGTACAAGTAGTTTATTTTCATAATTTTGCCTATTGTTATTTTTTAAATAATTTTAGACAAAAGTTAATAAGAATTTTCATATCCCTATTTATAAAAGATCAAATAATTAACCAAATTAATCATTCTCATAATTGTACATGTAGTTTATTTTCATAATTTTGCATATTATTATTTTTTAAATAATTTTAGACAAAAGTTAATAAGAATTTTCATGTCCCTATTTATAAAAGATCAAAAAAATATGTGTTATTATCAAGGAAACTGTATCAACACTATAAAATGGGCTATAAAAATTGTTATTAGTTTTTGTCTAAAATTATTTTAATAATAATAATAATAGAGAAAAGTATTAAGACAAACTAATTTGTAAAATCGAAGTTATAACTTATAAAATTAATTTGTATAATGAAGTTCAAAATTTATATTAGCCAAACAAAAAAGTTAATGGAATTATTTTAATATAAATGAGAAAATTAAACATATAAGATTATGTTATTACTTTGAACATTAACCAAAAGACTATCAGTATTACATATATATATATATAACTTACTTTTTTTTTGAATTAGAATTCGTTAAGAGTGTTTAAGAGCAAAAAGAAGATAAAAAATTATTACTTTTAAATGTTTTTAATCTTTTAAGGACAAATTTTATAATTTTTTAAAATTTGTTCGAACACGAATTGGACATTTTTGTCCCAAAATGAAAAGACGATAGGTCTATTCGCAATTTTACCCTATGTGTGGATAGTTTGTGGGTAGAGTGCGCAACGAACCCCAAAGTATAAGATATTATATGAAATTCAGAAAGGTCGGGGTAGAGAGCGCAACTACCTCCAAGGTTAGGGTATTTAGAGCAATTTTTCCTTTTTATTTTATTTTATGAATATTAGGGGATTTCTGGATTGAAATTAGCTGAGTATGGGATTTTGGATGTTTGCAAAGCTGAATATATCTTGATTCCTTTAATTTTGTGGATGAATTGTGTGCTCCCAAAACATTTTTTTTATATTGGGTTTTTTCATACATTGTAGGCTCTACCTTGGTGTGTTTATACTAGCAATTGTTTCGTATTAAGCTAAGTCACTTTGGTGTGAAATTACTTCAATTTTCTTTTTGTAGGTATGAACGTTTCTTGAAGATTATGATTTTGAGCGTCCTGAAAAACACTGAAAGACCTGTGAAATTTTGGTTTATAAAGAATTATCTCTCTCCCCAATTTAAGGTTGCATAACTTTCTCCATGTAACTATGGATTCACTTTATACACAAACTGTGTCAAGAGTGCATGCTCCATCCACCTGACTAATAAACATCTTCCTCCAGGATGTAATTCCACATATGGCGAAGGAGTATGGTTTCGAATACGAGCTTATTACCTACAAATGGCCTTCATGGCTGCACAAACAGACCGAGAAACAGAGAATTGTTTGGGCATATAAAATCTTATTCCTTGATGTTATCTTTCCTCTGTCCTTGGAAAAGGTAATTCTGCTTCATTCACACTGCTGCCAGGTGTAAACTAGTGACATAAATTCTCAGACAGTTATTTAAGAAGATTCTTTATGTTTTTGCAGGTTATATTTGTGGACGCGGACCAGATTGTAAGGGCAGATATGGGAGAACTTTATGACTTGGACATAAAAGGGAGACCTTATGCATATACTCCATTTTGTGACAACAATAAAGAGATGGATGGTTATCGGTTTTGGAGACAAGTACATTTATTCTCAAGTTCTTCATCTTCTTTTACATTACTTTTACGGGTTTAGTTCCAATAGAATTGAAAAAAAACTTTATGGGTAGAGTTAGATCTTGATGGTTGGGTAAAATTTCAACAGTTAGATAATTTTCTTCTCTCTCCATATCAATTAATTTTTTTTTCTTTTGATTTTTTTTAATAGAGCTCAACTTCTTACTATAGCGTTTTTATAAATTTACCCATAGTCTCCCTAAAACTCTGCTGGAAAATGATTGTACTTTTAGCTATAGTGAATTTTTATGTTGCTACTTTTTATGCTTCTTGTAAGCACCATAGCTTACTGGTTATATTTTCAACTTTTGGACAGGGCTTCTGGAAAGAGCATCTAAGAGGAAGACCTTATCATATTAGGTGGAAATGATTTTCTTAGCTAAATTTGCACCTTTTTTTTTGAGATCTGAGAATTATAGGCTTGAATTTATGATTTTGTTGCAGTGCTCTGTACGTTGTTGACCTGGTTAAATTCAGACAGACAGCAGCAGGTGACACGCTGAGAGTATTCTATGAAAATCTGAGCAAGGATCCCAACAGTCTTTCTAATCTGGATCAGGCAAGTCATCCTCGCATCTCCCTTCTTTTGATATGACTATTCTCATTGTGTTCCTGCTTGTGCTGTGTTTACACTTGACAATATTATTATGGTTGAAATTCCATGCATTGCGTGGTTATTTCAAAGAAAAATCTAATGATAATATTTCTATGTAATAATTAATTTATCAAAAGATTTTCAAAATATAAAAATTTGTTTATATGAAGATAATCTTTCATAATTATAAGGTTATTTTTTATATTTTGATATGAGTAAATCTATATCGATAAATAATATTTTGATAATTGTAGCTAAAAATAGATTTGCAAAGCAATTGCCGTTTAGAGTCTGGTGATTGGTGATTGGTCATGGCATCTATGGGAGTTTCTACTATATAACGAGTAAAGTATTTTTTTTTGTTACATTGATATGTTAAATTATATATTAACATATTCTAAAAACTTCGATTTAATGCTGTATATTAACTTCAAATATACACATTAATAGTAGATTTGAGGTGTTTTCATTTGTTAAGAACTTTTCTGTGTTATAATTGGCTGTCAAGCTTTACTAATCTTGATGACAGTAATCATTAGTACTTCATCATATTTAGCCTCAGATTCTGATCAAGAAGCTATTTCATCAACCATTTCATATAAAGAAGTAATGGATTTAACTCAACATCTTGCTGATAAATATCAGTATAAATTTTATCAAATCATATGTTATTGACGTCATATAGATAAAAGGCCCTGAAATCTCTGATAACCAATTCGTCTTCCTCCTTTTTCATTTGCCGGTTTTTCACACATCTGGATCTATATGTGTTGCAGGATCTTCCGAATTATGCTCAGCACATAGTACCCATCTTCTCTCTCCCTCAAGAATGGCTTTGGTGTGAATCATGGTGTGGTAATGCCACAAAACCGAAAGCAAAGACCATTGATCTTTGCAACAACCCCATGACCAAAGAGCCCAAGCTTCAGGTACACACAGATTTTTAGGGTGCGATTGGATTATTGCCTAGAAATATAGATTGTATTAAATTGCTTCAAAAGGCCAAACGCAATTCCCTTAATCCCCTGACTATTCTTATCTTAGGGTGCAAGAAGAATAGTAACCGAATGGGTAGATCTTGACTCAGAGGCAAGAGGCATTACTTCCAAGTTTCTAGGCGAAGAATCTGATCTTCAAGTCTCACCGCCATCTTCCATTCCACCACCACAACCGAGTCCGAGCAAAGATAGCTCACATGAAACGGACTTGGAGTCAAGGGCGGAGTTATAAGTTGTAATCGACAAACACACACGAAGGGCGTTTTAGGAAAATCCAACACAATTGGTATACTGTGTTATTATTTATGCCTTATGGAGGGAGGGAGGAAGAAAAACTCAGTTTTGCAGAAAGGATATGTATGAGCTGATCACTGCCCTAAAGAAAGGGTTGTTTAATCTTGAGAAGTATTACTTAGCCAATTAATTAGTTATTGGAATCATACTCTATAGAATAGCTGAATAGAGATTCTGAATCAGCCCAAGTTCCTTTTAGACAGCTGCTATGATTTTTGTTCAACTTTATGCAGTAATAAATTCAGGTTACTTTGAGAGTTTTTGAAGATCTGCTTTGATGATCTAGCCTAGCCTAATAGACTAGTATATGCTTAATTGTGTCTTAAAATAAAAACTATACCCAGTAATACTAGTTGCTTATGTTAGAAGTGTCAATACTCAATAGGTTTAGATGAGATGGAAGTGGTTTTCTTCAAAATGCCCATCTTGTCACTTTCAATGAAACAAAAAAAAAAAAAACATAATGGATGGACATCCTTGAAAGTTTTAGAATCTAGGTGCACAAGTAACTCTGCAAAAATAAAAAGCATTTTTATTCTAGAAACCTGGTCCTTTATTGTCATAATTCTCATGTCTTGTTAGGGCAGAGAATCAAGGTTTTGTTGTCCCTAATAAAAATAAGTTTGTACTATTCCCTCCGTTTCTTCAAACATGTCCTTTTACCTCAATGTACACATATTAAGAAATAAATATTTTTTCCAAGTTATCCCTACATTTAGAGAAATGTGTATTCTAACTCCTTTCTAGAAAATTGTTAGGGTAAATTTGGAAAGAAGTGGAAAAAATATATTAAAAAGACATGTTTTATAAAAAAAAAGATAAATATACTAAAAGTACATGTTTCAAGGAATGAAGGGAATATAAAAAAAACATTACATGTTCCTTTGTGATTGTATGATCGATAGAGTTGTGAAAATTCTAATACTGCAATTTCATCTTCTTTTGTGGATTCCTTCCATTCTTGAGGAGTAGTTTTATTGGGCTCTTTTTAGACTTTAACACCATGGCATTTTGCTTTTAATTGCTTTCCTGCAAAGTCCATGTGAAACAACTTGGAGGGGTCCAACCTGCATAATTGACAAATAATTAAGCATGAATCTGATACTTTATTAATGCTAAGCTCTAATTTGACATTAAAAAAAAGCTTGTAATTTTCATGTGCCTTAAAAAAGGAAAAGAAAAAGTAAAAAAAAAAGGGTAAAACTAATCACATTAGCAGCCATAGTGTAAATAGCATCTAAGTGCATGGTACTTTGTAACTTTACATTTAACATTTTAAAATCCTCACCAAGTTCTTTTTCCCCTCTCTTGTTTCTGTAACGCAAATGCGTTTAGAATATGATTCAGATTCCTATGAAATCTCAAGTAGATCTATTTCCTCTTTATTTTATTTATAAACGACTATACATCTATACCTAATTTTGGTTTGAATGTGCTTACTTTTAGTTTTTTTAGTCCTGTCTTATGAGTTATGAGTGCCTGGTTCAGTCGCAATGTCGCTCTACATTCAAAATGGGTATTTTATGGTATTGTTAGTTTAAGGGGACTTCCCTATATCATTATCTCTATACATGTTGTCGGAAAAATTAAAACTTATATTTCTTGAACATTCAAGAAGTCTTCACTTTAAAGTTTTAAATGGACTTACAAACATGAGTAAATTTTTTAATGATTTTTTCATGATCCTTTTTATGGACCTTCTCGATATAGTCTCTCCATATATATGTTGTCAGAGAGATTCAAACTCGAATTTTCTTATCAACACTAAAGAGTCCCAGCTTACATTTTATAAATGGGCTTACATGAGTGAGCTTTGTGTATACTTTATACTTAGGTGCCAGTTTGAACGGAATAAATTCGATGGGTTAAAAACTTATAAGTGGTTGACTCTTTTATGTTTTAGAGCATCGATCAGGACAAGTGTACCATGGATCAATTTCAGAAATGAAATTTCAATTATTCACGTGAGTAACAACAAGCCATGTAGACATAAATCGAGGATGGGCGTCGGGCGAAGCCATGCATGATTAGGAAAAAAATAATAAAAATTAGGAGAGCCATGTTAGCCCCACCCACAACGTAACAAAGGCTTTTCCAACAAACTATATTATATTCATTCATTAAACTAGCATTAATACGAAGAAGAAGAAGAAGAAGAGGTTTAAATTATGAGTAGAGAGAGTAGAGATGATGATTATGCCTTGCTTAAACAGAGAGCACTTGTAGTATGGGTGAATGGTGATCAAAGCGCCAAAGTTATCCCTTGCGACCCACCTCCACCGTATCCCCTGCACCCTCAACTATTCCTACAACAAATCTCTCTTTTCTACTGGGTCCCACCATTCACCATTCAAGCCCGGACCCATCATATCCACCGTTTGATCTTTCATCATCCCATCAATCCAAATCAAATCAAATCACAAACTCTTTGTTGTGTTCTCGCTTCATTAGTAGTCTTCTTTCTTCGTCTTTGTCCTTCCTTCTTCTGTTGAACTCAAAACAATCCGCTGAACATCCTAGAACCTCTGCACAGGCTTTTCTTGTAATTATCTCTATTTAGTTTTTGGTAAGTTTCTTGAAAACGTTTTCTTGTCTTTACGATTGCTTTCTGAATTCATTTAGCTTTGTTGTCGTCCTTTCAAAAAGTGTTAGTTTCCCATGGAGGTTATCTTCAAATTTAATTTGGTTGGAATAATAATAATATTGCTTTTCATGTTAATGGTTTGAATTTGTTGATTGCACAATGCTAGTTGAAGCTAATTTATTTGAATAGTGATTTTGATCTCAAAATTTCCTCTTAATTGTGTCTGCTGTCTTGTTTGTGCAAGAAATAGAGCACTGTGGACGGCTGATATTGCCAATGAATCCTCATAGCCTTGGCTTTTTACTCAAAATGGAAAATCTAGAAAGGTAATTTTCCATTTCAATTAATCTCATTTTTTTTGGTGGAAGGCTTCTATCTTTGTATTTAATTGTGTGATTCATGGCTTATGATTCGCTGTTTAAATAATGCATGTGTTACGCAAACAGAGCTGAGCAAAAGCTTTTCCCAAATGGGGATTCCTACAATGGAGATCTTCTGAGAGGACTACCTCATGGCTATGGAAAATACACATGGTCAGATGGAACAATATATGAAGGAGATTGGGAGCTAGGCAAAATGACAGGAAAAGGAAGAATGATCTGGCCTTCAGGATCAGTCTACAACGGCGAATTCTCGGGAGGATATTTCCATGGACAGGGTGATTTCTCTTGCCCGAGTCTCTACACATACTCCGGAACATGGAGGATGAACACGATGCACGGGTTTGGCAAGAAGGAGTATTCGAATTCGGATTCGTATGAAGGATCCTGGAGGGAAGGGGCGCGGGAAGGGAGTGGGAAGTACGTGTGGGGCGATGGAAACTCGTATATCGGAACTTGGAAGGAAGGGAAGATGTTTGGAAGGGGAGTCATGAAATGGACTAATGGAGATGTCTTCTATGGGTTTTGGTTGAATGGATTGAGGCATGGCTCAGGGATTTATCGGTTTCTCGAAGGCGGTTACTATTTTGGGAATTGGACAAAGGGATTGAAGGATGGAAGAGGCAGCTTTTATCCTGCAGGAACCAAGCATCCTCCGTTGAGGAAGTGGGGCCTACATGCTGGCTACGACGGCAAGGAGAGGCGCCAGGTGGCGGCGTTCTCCAAGAGTAAGACTATGGATCCGAGGATTATGCGGAGTGTGTCGGATAAGTTGTCTAGTAGGAGTTTGAGGAGTTCAAACAAGGAGAATAATTTTGATAATGATTGGATCTTGCGCGATCTTGCTAGGGAGTTTTCGTCGTCTGAAGATGGCACGAGTAGTAGTAGTGGTGGAGATCAATCGGAGAGCTCTAAGGAGGGAAGTGATGTTGTTTATGAGAGGGAGTATATGCAAGGGATTCTGATCAAGGAAAGGATTAAGAAGAATGAGAGGAAATCAAGTAAGCAGAAGAGGAAGTTTCCTGCAACAAAAGTTAAGAGGAATCCATGCATCAAGATTTTTAGCCGTAATCAGACGCATTACTTGATGCTCAATCTGCAACTTGGTATCAGGTAATTACTCTAACTTCAGCAGTCCTTCGGGCATCTAGTCAAGCGGTTATGCCTCCAAGGATAGTATCCAGAGGTCTCTGGTTCGACTCTCATGGACTTTGAATTGAACTTGGGAATTGTAGGTATACAGTTGGGAAGATAACACCGGTGCCTGCTCGAGAAGTAAGATCTGCTGATTTCGGGAAACAAGCGAGGATAAAGATGTGTTTTCCCGGAAGAGGCTCGCAGTTGACGCCTCCTCATTACTCTCGCGATTTCCACTGGAAGGACTATTGTCCCATGGTGTTCAGGTACTAAATGGTAACAGAATTGGTGGGAAAACCATATTTGAGATTGTATTGTAACTCTATGTTCTTGCAGGAATCTGAGGGAGCTGTTCAAGCTGGATGCAGCTGATTACATGATGTCCATATGCGGCGACGATGGCTTGAGAGAGCTTTCCTCTCCAGGAAAAAGTGGCTGCATCTTCTACCTTTCTCATGATGATAAGTTCGTCATCAAGACCCTAAGAAAAGCCGAAGTTAAGGTTTGTTATAACAAGTACAAGAATTTGGGGTTTTTCTTGTTAAATTTTCACCATTTCAAGATCTTTATAAATAAAAATGCATGTCTTTATAGTGAGTTGATATAACAAAGCCAATAATCTTACTTTCATTTGTTTGTAGGTCTTGCTCAAGATGCTTCCAGGCTACTACGAACACGTACGACACTACGAAAACACCCTGATCACGAAATTCTTCGGGTTGCACCGGATAAAACTCAAGCACGGGAGAAAGGTGCGGTTTATAGTGATGGGAAACATGTTCTACACCGAGTTGAAGATCCATAGACGCTACGACTTGAAGGGATCGACGTATGGGCGATGCACGAACAAAGATAAGATCACGGAGACCACTACATTGAAGGATCTTGATCTTGAATACGAGTTTTACATGGACCGGTTACTACGAGAAGCACTATTCAAGTAATTAATCGATCATCCATTCTGTGGCTATGCTTTGAGTAGTGATGCAATCAGGAGACACTTTTTTTTAGCTTTAATTAACTTGTGTTGTTTGATGATTAATTAATTGCAGGCAATTGTCATTAGACTGCGAGTTTCTAGAGTCACAAGGGATCATTGATTACAGTTTGTTGCTGGGATTGCATTTTCGAGCTCCTGATCATCTCAAGCCTCTCTTGGAACCGCCTGATACATTTCGGGACAACCCGGGAAGTAGTCCTCCAGGTGATGTTTTTTTTCTTCTTCTTCTTCCAAATCTCATAAAATTTGGTTGATTTTTCTCAATTTATAGTACGTCCTCTACAAGTAAAGTTGTCAAAATATGACCGGACCCTAAAAAATACCTGATCGACCCGAGTGAAATCATCTGAAACCCGAAATGAGCAACACCTGAAGCTGACCTGAGAATGTAAGACTTGAACTCCTTGACCCGAAAACATGACTGAACCCGAAAAACCGGCCAAGTGGACTCACACTTAGATCCAACTCGAATTCATCGGAAACCCAAAATGAGCCGAAAAACTGACCAAACCGACCTGCACTTGACCTTACTTGAACTCATCCGAAACCCGAAATGAGCTGAACCCGAATCCGATCCAAGGTTGTACCACGAATCCGAATAATAAGTAAATGTCAATTTTTTTTTTAAATTATATGAAAAAAAAATCACATACAAATAATTGAAAACTGACCAAACCGACCTTTATAAATTAAATTGTAGGTACATCTTCAAGAGAAGAGCTTCTAATTCCTCCAACAGGGCTTGTGCTGGTCAACCATGAACCCAGCTCGGTCAACACAGCTCCGGGCCCACATATCCGTGGAAGAACACTACGAGCAGGTTCAGCTGGTGACAGAGAAGTTGATCTTCTTCTTCCCGGCACTGCAAGGTACCTTTATTAATTGGAGTCTTTTATTTAATTTCTTTCTGAATTTTGCTAAAATATTAATTTCTTCGTAAAATATACAACAAGATGATTGATTTGTGCGTTGGATGTACAGGTTGAGGATCCAGCTAGGAGTGAACATGCCAGCTCGAGCCATCCGGAAGCTTCCACACGACGAGGCCGACCCAACGGAGGTCGAACTGTTTGAGGTGTACGACGTCGTTTTGTACCTTGGCATCATTGATATTCTGCAAGACTACAGCCTGAGGAAGAAGTTGGAGCATAAATGCAAGTCCACGTACTGTGATCCCATGTCGATTTCAGTACTTGCTCCACACTTGTACTCTAAGAGATTCCTCGACTTCCTCCACAGAGTCTTCCCTATGGATCCTTGAATATAGATTGATGGATCCAGAAGCTCTACATGCATTAATTAATTTTGTGTTTGTCCATAAATATAATTTCGATCACTTCTATACATTTTTTTTGGTAAACTCGATCACTTCTATACATATATATACACATACGTTGATCATTGTCCAAATAATATATTTTTTGGTAATACATTCAAATAATATTTGAAACAAATCTAAATCTTACCTATTAGAAAATTGTTTTGTTTTTCCACCAAAAAAATTGTTTTGTTTTAGTACTTCCTTACTTTTGGTTTCCGGTTTAGGCTCTATTTGGTAAAAACAAGGTTTTTAAGAAGGTTTAGGTCTTTTAAAGAGGTTATTGACTAGGTGTAGGTTTTTAGATAAGTATGTATTCCCGTACTTTGTACGGGTTTTCTTAAATAAAATATTTTCAAATATATTTATTATCCGAGAAAAATAATCATGTAAATGCTTAAATATAAAATTTGAATAAATATTTAAAATCGATAAACTACATAAAAGTTATTTATTTGAAACAATAATATTTTATTAGCATTACGAATTAAATTAATATCCAAAACATGATAATTTATTTAATTATGAAAATAGATAAGTAATAAGATAAAAACTTATCAATTTATTATATACATAGGACCATTCAAAATAAACTTTATTATAGTGATATAAGATTGTACGTACATTACACTATCTTTATATTAAACTTAATTATCTAAACCTAGCATATGCATTCTATCTAAAAATAAAATAAATATCATAATATTTGTATAATATATATCATAAAAATATCTTATTAATCTTACTATTTATCATATCCAAAAATAAAAGATTATTTTTTTTTAAAAATTAAGAATGGGATTTTCTATCCATTGATTATGGTGATATAAGATTGTACGTACATTACACTATCTTTATATTAAACTTAATTATTTTGCCAAAGATTGGTTTTAATAAGAGTGGTGGTGTGGCCGGTCCAATCTAAAAGCGACATGCGTCGTTTAATAATTTTTTTAACCTCCGCTTTAGTATATAGTTATGATTTAAAATCTTGTTTATAACCTCAAAAAACCTAATTGAGTGTTTGACAACGGTATAAGGTTTATAGGATTGTTACAATTAAAATTATCATAAAAATATAAATTGACACTACTAGAAAACGCGCGTATAGCCAGAAAAATATAGCCAGGAAATTTGGGTGTGGTTAAGTTTGTGGGTAACAGACACAACATACCCCACAAAATCTCAAATTTTCTGGCTGTTTACCCATGAAATTCACGGTTGGCGCTACATTTGGGGGAATATTGTCGCGAAATAAACACACAGCTAAGTTTGATTCTAATTTTGTGGCCATATAGCCATGAAATTATGGGTTGCGGCTATAGTTGTGGCCATATTGTCACGAATATATTACGAAGCTAAAATCAGTTCTAAATTTATGGGAAATTTGTCGCGAAATAACCATGAAGCTAAGTTCGATTCTAAGTTTGTGGCCATATAGCCATGAAGATATATGTTGTGGCTAAATTTGAAGCTATATTGACGCGAATTTATGGCGAAGCTAAAATCGGTTCTAATTTATGGGCAATTTGTTGCGAAATAATCATGCAGCTAAGTTCGATTATAAGTTTGTGGCAATATAGCCATGAAAATAAGTGTTGTGGCTATACTTGGAGCTATATTGACGCGAATATATTACGAAGCTAAATTCGGTTCTAAATTTATGGGCAATTTGTCGCGAAATAATCATGTAGATGAGTTCGATTCTAAGTTTGTGGCAATATAGCCATGAAAATGTTGATTGTGGCTATACTTGCAGCTATATTGGCGTGAATATATTACGAAGCTAAAATCGGTTCTAAATTTATGGGAAATTTGTCGCGAAATAATCATGCAGCTAAGTTCGATTCTATGTTTGTGGCCACATAGCCATGAAAACATGAGTTGTGGCTATAATTGGAGCTATATTGACGTGAATATATTACGAAGCTAAATTTGGTTCTAAATTTATGGGAAAATTGTCACGAAAATAAGCATGCAGCTAAGTTGGATTATAAGTTTGTGGCCATAACTATGATAAAAAATCTATTAATTAAACAAAAAAATAAAAATAAAATCTTGAAACCTATTATTCAAAAATCACATAAAGACCCCAAATTACACAGCAACTGCACAAGGACCTAGTAGCTCGGATCCTCAATTTCTATCAGAAATCATAAGACAATAAACAACAAGAGTTTTAAAAAACCCAACAATGCACATAAAAAATTTGCCAAAACTTAGCCTAAAAATGCACATACAAAACTCAAACAATGCACATACAAAACTTAGCCTAAAAATGCACATACAAAACTGTCCATATAAATGCATAAAATGTCCAACACAATCTTGACAAATGTCTTCAACACAATCTTAACACAATTTCAATGTCTTCAACACAATCCTAACAAATGACTTCAACATAATAAGATTCAAACACAATTTCAATGGGAACACAATACTCTAATGTCACTACAACCAAGTAAAGGCATACAAACAAACTACAAGTCTAAAATCACTAAAACCAACACAATCCTCTAATGTCTTCCTCTTCCTCTTCCTCTTCCTCTTGTTTGCTACAGCCTACTTCCTCATCATCGTCACTAGACAGGTAAAGCTCCACATCTTCATCTTCCATGGTTCGACAGTAAAAGATTTTGTTCAAAAGAGTACTCATATAGGAATCCATGACATTTTTCCTGAAAAACTTGTAAGCTTTGCACTCCTACCATACAAGATATTTACAAGTTAAAAATGATAACAGAACACCATGAAGCACAAGACAAATTAAACCTACTAAGAGTCTAAAAAATGAAAAAAAAACAGCATGGAACACAAGTCCAAGTAAACCTTAAGAAATGAAAGCAAATGTTCAATACTAAAATCTCTTCTATTACTTTTGACAAAGTAAACCCTAGATGAGAAGTAAGGTAAAATTATGACCTTGAAAACAAACATCATTCATTAGATTCAATAGACTTGAAGTCATCAATGACTGGTTCGACCTATAAATTTGTTTATAATACATTCTAGCAGAATATTCATTACTCGGCAGTAAGTTGTCACAGGCCCACAGCTTCTCTAACTCTACAAGTCAAGTCTTAAATAAACACAATACCAACCATAATCAATCAAGAAATAGGAATACAAGTAACTAGATGATATAGTCACATACCCTTAAAAAATGAAAGCATGGTATTATTTTGCTAAATATGACCTTGTATTACTTTTGCTAAATAAGATGAAAGTTTGTACCAAAAGGAGAAGTGTAAACTTGGTATTATTTTGGAGGGGGTAGAGTACCAGTTTATATTAAGTTAAAAGGTGAATTTGCACTTACTTTGTATTTTCCCGCCCACCACCCGTCGTGACCAATAATTTTCCAGGTACTTGAATCCCACATGACACCCCCCTTCGTTTGTTGGAAAAGACTCCATATCTTCCAAAGCCTATAACAGTGGTTATACCTTGATTGTGCAGTGATTCTCGTGGACAAACACCCAGTCTCAGCCTTGAATCGCTGGTGGACATCAACCCAGTTAGGGGAGGTGGGATCATCAAGGGGAGGACTAAACTCTAAAACAATTTTGAGGAAGATCATCTCTTGGTCATGATTACAGTTCATTGGCGTTGCAACAATTTGTGAAGAAAGGAAATGAAAAAATATCAATCGTAATTGACAAAAATATGTGGGAAAAATAGTCATGACATCAACCAATATTGATGTCAATAATGTCAATGGAAAAATATTCATGAAGTTGTCAATGGAACCACCTTGATTGATCCTTATCCA
The DNA here is from genome assembly GCA_964016875.1 of Fallopia convolvulus. Classification (NCBI taxonomy): domain Eukaryota; kingdom Viridiplantae; phylum Streptophyta; class Magnoliopsida; order Caryophyllales; family Polygonaceae; genus Fallopia; species Fallopia convolvulus. The sequence goes on along the minus strand of OZ024718.1, from coordinate 20,839,893 downwards.
CTGAACTCACCAATAATGTCAATAATGGATACAAAGTGGCTATACACACAAATATCATGTTCAATGAAAATGCCAATAATTAACCAAAAAAATGAAAATGCCAACACACAAACTCTACTTCTACAGCAAAACACCATGAAGAGTCATCGAATCACAACAATCATCTACATAAACTCTACTTCTACAGCAAAACACCATGAAAATCAAACAGAAATGGAACACAACGAATTTCATACACACTCTCCCTCTGTACAAAAAAAGAGTGTTTACACCGAAATTGATCAATCAAGGTGGTTTCCATTGATCAATCAAGGATCAATCAAGTTGCATTTTCAAGGTGGTTTCCAAAATTGATCACATACCAACTCAAAAAAGTAACATAATGTTAAATGTTCAACTAAGTGTCAATAAAAAATCTAGATTCATACCTGTATAGAGAAGGAGAGCGAGAGAGATGTGTTGCCTATCTGGTGGGAGGCGTTGCCGGTGTGGTGGACGATGTTTCCGATCTCTTCTATGGTGTAGCCGGTGGAGAGCGAGAGAGAGGCGAGAAGAAGTGGCTCGAGAGAGGGAGAGGGAGAGGGAGATGGCGCTCGAGAGAGAGATGAAGAGGGAGAGGGAGATGGAGATGGCGAGGGAGGGGCTCGAGAGAGGGAGAGGGAGAGGGAGATGGCGCTCGAGAGAGATGGGGAGGGAGAGGGAGAGGAAGATGGATATGGCGATGAATGGCGATAGAGATGGCGACGAGGGAGGGGCTCGAGAGAGATCGAATGCGTTGGCGATAATGAGAGGCAAACTGGCATGAATGATAAAGAGATCGGATGCGTTGTCTCTGAAACCCTAACCTCATTCAATTGGATCTGGCCTTTTTATGGGCCGGTAATAAAACTAACCTCATTCAATTATATGGGTCGAATTGGATCTGGCCTTTTTAGTGAGCCCAAAATGTATTCGTGGCCATTTTCCTGGCTAATTTGAACTTGCGTTTTCATTAAATGCTTCTCGTACCAACTTCATTCAATTCTCAACTACCATTGCCTATGATACGTCAAAAACCTCATTCTCACCACTTGTTTCTCAATATTCTCTCTCAAAATTCTCCCTCTCAACAATATTCTCTCACAAAAAAAAAATCAAACTCAAATCTTGAAGATAATACTCTACACATTTTGAAGATAAGATTAAGAGGTGCACATCTAATTTGGATCAGGTAAGTTAGTTGCAAAGAGGTTTTAGGGTTACAAGTTTTAGATTTAGGGTATTTAGTATTTATTTGTGGGTTTTGCTTTTTTGTTGATGTTAACTTAAGTTTGTTTGGACAAATTTACAGAATTATCGATGGAGAATCGTGATTGGATGTATGATAGATGGCTTCCTGGTGGTGGTGGTGGTTACAATAGCGAATTTGTTGATGGTGTTCAGAGATTTCTTGATTTTGCAAAATCTCAAAAGCATTTCATGGATGGGGATAAGATAAAATTTCGTTGTTTGAAATGTAAGAATTGGAGATTTGAGGATGTAGATGATGTCCGCATTCATCTGTTTAGAAAAGGCTTCGTTGACAGTTATTATTGGTGGACTGCACATGGAGAGTCACCATTTGCCAATACGCCCCCTTTGGAGGAGTTGTCTTCCACCTCAAATCCTAGTGATACGAATCTCTTTGGGATTGGGATGCATTTGTTTGAGAATTTGAATCCCACCCAAAGAATGGTGTTTGATGCAGCTGGTCCAAGTTTTGTTCCACCCCCGTGGTTTGACACAGGCACTTCTTATAATGAGCCAAGTAGTAGTCCTTTAGAGGTGGGTGAAAACCATGACCTTGAAGAAGGAAGTTACTTAGAACAATCGGCAACGGTGTTTGATCCTGGAAATGAGGACATGTCCTTCTTATCCGAGCACTTTTCCGATGTATTGAGAGCAGCTGATCGGCCATTATATGAAGGTTCTCACATTTCACAATTAGCTGCTGTCGGATCTTTTATGGAGTTGAAGACCAAATACAACATGTCACAAGCTGGATATGGTGCACTACTTCAAAAAGTCAATGAGGTTTTGCCAAGGGACAATAACTTCCCAAAAAGTTTCTATGAGCAGAAGAAGATGACTAGAGAGTTAGGATTGCCCCAACAAAAGATACACTTATGCCCCCAAGGTTGTATGTTGTTTTGGAAGGATGATGCTGATGCAGTTGAGTGCAAATTTTGCCACAGTCCAAGGTATCAATCTTGTTTGTCCCAAAAAGGAAAGCCAATACCCAATCAAGTGTTACGATATTTGGCATTGATCCCACGGCTGCAACGATTGTACGCTATGGAAGAAACGACTTCAAAGATGCGTTGGCATGCCGAGCACCAAGAAGATGAAGGATATATGAGTCACCCGTTTGATGCCGAGGCTTGGAAGCATTTTGATCGAACATACCCGAATTTTGCCAAGGAGATTCGTAATGTGAGATTATGCTTGTGTTCAGATGGATTCTCCCCCTTTGGTAAGTTTGGCAAGACATACTCGACATGGCCGGTGATTGTAACCCCTTAGAACCTACCACCAGATATGTTCATGAAGGCTCCTTATTTGTTCTTAAGAACTATTGTTCTAGGCCCAAAAAATCCGAAGAAGTTAATAGATATTTGTATGCAACCGTTGATTGATGAGTTGTTATTATTGTGGAAAACGGGTGTGCCAACATTTGATGTCTCTACGGGAAATCACTTTAGGATGCGTCCTGCACTTATATGGACAGTGAATGACTTCCCAGCATATGGGATGTGATCTGGGTGGAGCACTGCTGGTATTTATTCTTGTCCTCATTGCATGGAGAACACAAAAGCCTTTCGATTACATAATGGACGAAAGGCTTCATGGTTTGATTGTCATAGGTGCAGATTGAAACTAGATCACCCATTCAAGACCAACAGGAGAAACTTCTACAAAGGGTGAAAGGAGGACGATCCTCCTATTTCGTATTTGTCTAGTGAAGATGCGTGGGAACGTGTTCACGATTTGCCGACCGCCATGGAGAGTCCACTTCAATATCCCGATGGTTATAGTGAAACTCATAAGTTCACGAAGAAAAGTATATTTTGGTTGCTTCCTTATTGGAAGCATAATTTGCTCCGCCACAACCTTGATGTTATGCATATTGAGAAAAATGTGTTTGAGAATTCGATTAACACTGTGTTGGATGTTAAGGGTAAGACAAATGACAACTTGAGCTCAAGGAAGGACCTACGCTTATATTTCCATCGCCCAGAGCTTCAAGTGGAGGATGACCACAAGGGCCCAAAACCAAAAGCACTGTATGCATTAGATAGAAGGAAAAAGACAATGATGCTTACTTGGTTACAAGGGTTGAGATTTCCGGACGGTTATGCCTCTAACATTGGTCGATGCGTGCAATTGGAGGAGGGTAGACTACGAGGAATGAAGAGTCATGATTTCCATGTGTTCATGCAAAGACTTCTACCAGCTGCTTTTAAAGAGTTTCTTCCCGTGGGTGTATGGGGGCCATTGACAGAGCTAAGCTTGTTTTTCCAATCATTATGTTCATCTACACTTGACAAACAAATAATTGAGGATCTAGAACGGGCTGCACCTCTTTTATTATGCCAATTAGAAAGGATATTTCCACCATCGTTCTTTGATTGCATGGAGCATCTCATTGTTCATTTACCATACGAGGCAAAGTTAGGGGGTCCGGTACAGAACAGATGGATGTATCCAGTTGAAAGATTATTATTCACGTTGAAAGGGAACATGATGAACCCGCAAAAGGTGGAGGCGTCCATAGTGGGATCATATTTGTTTGAGGAGATAACAAGTTTCGCTCAACATTATCCTCAACATCAAGACTCCAATAAAAGAAAGAAAACCACCACGCATGAGGTGAGTGTGCATCCTCAAATTTCAATTTTCAACCATCCGGGTCGTGCAAGTGGAAAATGCAAGGCTATTTGGATGTCCGATAAGTCAGACTTTCATGCAGCACATACATACATCCTACTTAACTGTAGAGAGGTCGACTCCTACGTCGAGTAAGTCAACTGAACTTTTATATATATATATATCTATATATGTTATTTTAGACATGTATAAATATTTGAGTGAAACTTTGAAGTACTAGTGTTATGTTGTTCTTTCCATGTGCAGGGAATTTCAACACACTGTAGGACAAGGACATCCGCTCGGACTTGCCAACTATTTTTGTACATGGTTTCATGAAATTGTAAGTACTAGTGCATATTGTGTCAACAATACAAAATTCTAACATCACACGTGCATTAGGTCAATATATATATATATATATATGTGTGTGTGTGTGTGTGTGCCTATGTTTTGTAGGTTTTGGTTGCAAACGCCCTACACCCCCCACTTGAGGATCATGATTTGATAAATAGTTTAGCTTGGGGGCCATCCTGAAAGGTGTTGTCATGACCATCATATTGCATCAATGGCTATAAATTTGAAATGTTGCAACGCGGAGAAGGAAAGTTAACCATGAATAGTGGTGTGTGTGTGTGCAAGCTTCCAATGGTGATACACAATCAGATTTCTTTGGGTTGATAGAACAGATTTTGGAGTTTGATTTCTCTAGGATGCCGTGTAAGAAGATTGTCATGTTTAAGTGTTTGTGGTTTGACCCTAGCCCTAATGGGACAAAAGTCCATCCAGATTACCATTTCCAAGAGGTTAATGTCCTATCGTCTTTGCTCAACAATGCATCCAAGTTTACTATTTGGACTACCCTGGTGCACCCCGAAGTCGTGCAGATTGGAGATATGTGTGTAAGACAAAGCCAAGAGCCAATGTTGAGCAACGATGGGCAAAGAGCAATGTTGAACAACCAAAGTTTGAACCATTACAACCGGATGACTTTGAGATTGATGGCTTCGTAGGGTCGACAACTCAATCTTTACCTACAAATCTTAATGATCTAGTTTCTTTGCATGGGGAAGCATACGATGTCAAAAGTGGCGATGATAGCTTCGATATTGCAAACGACAATGAAGAAGATGATTTCCCATCAGATTCAAGTTCCGAAAAATATGATTGGTAAATTCTTTTTTCTACTCATTCTATCATCTATGTAATATTATTTGTTACTTTTACCATCTAGATTTTTGGTTTAGGAGGGGAATATTGAGTTAGGAGGGAAGAATTGATGTAGGATGGAATTATTCATTTAGGAGGAAAATTTAGGAGAGAAATTTTTGTTTGAGAGTAAATTGGACAAATTTTGAGTTTTGAATGGGAGGGAAATTCCAAAATTTTGGGCTTGAAAGCATTTTTGGGCTCGAATTTAGGCCCGATAGTGGAAGTGAGGATTGAGGGTTTAGGGTTGAGAGAGTTCACTCACACCACACGCGTTCTTTCACATTGAGAGCTTCTTTCAGATTCTTAGGGTTTAGGTGGAAGCCGTGGCGCCCTCTGATGCGTCCCTCGTTACGGGATGCGACGGATCAGTGCGTTGTTTGAGTATTGGGTCTCGAAGTACGCGGCGGAAGGCTTTGAAGAATTTGATTCAATGTTGGATTGACCGAACCTTGTGAGAACACGAGAATAATTGCAAGAATTCGAGAGCTTTGATGAACTAAGGTGGCGGCGCAAGCACAAAGGATAAAACAAGGAGAAACCCTCAACTTAAGTAAATCCTAAATGTGCGCTGAAAAACAAAGCAAGCAACATAGGCACCTTATATAGGTGCGGCAAAGGGAAAATGATGAAACCCTAGTGTGGCACGCCTAGGGCTAGCATGCAAGCTAGGCCCAGCGGCGCGAGTCCAAAACAATCGGCGCAAGGCCCAATAAATACTTCCTAATTCTATAAAACCAACAATAGTAATGTTCAGAAGTAGAAAATATGCTAAAAATAGTAGAAATAAGACACGTCATCCGTGGCCGTCACCGCACTGTCGCGACAAGGCCATCGCAAGTCTGGCGCGGCGCTGGCGAGGGCGTGACACGACGCTGGCGAGGCTAGGGCGCTGGCATGCGAGGCTGTCTGAGGCTTCCGAGAACCTCAACTTGTGATTCGGTCTCGAGTCTTGGCACGCTGGATTGGTCGACGCTTGCAAGAACCTCAAGATGCGATCTGAGTGCCGGTGTGAGAGACGAGTCGTGGCTGGTTGGTTCCGATAGCTCGATGTGAGGTTCCCCGACACCGAGGACGCACAAGGCTACGTGCGTAGGCATGGAGTGGGGCGCGCCGTGGCCTGCAGAGAGGCGCGACACGAGTGATTGCGTCGCGGTCTCGATGGCGCAAGCCCTAGCACGGGTGACGGGGCCATCCGAGCGAAGTGTGAATGACTCGGTCTCCTGGCTAGCATCCATAACGGGGGTCGCATCACTCTCCCCCACTTGGTTGGGAAACGTCCCCGTTTCCTCATAAGCAGGGTCTACATAGGGGGAGAGATCGGCAACGTTGAAAGTAGAATGGACCGAATACTTGCCTGGGAGGTCGATCTTGTAGGCGTTGTCCCCGATGCGTTGTAAAACTTTGAAAGGGTCGTCTCCCCACTGATGAAGCTTGGTTTTCCGTGCGTCCGGAAAACGGTCCTTGCGAAGATGTAGCCAAACTAGATCCCCCGGGTTGAACACGAGACGCTTGCGACCCTTGTTGTGATGTGCCTCATATTGTGCAGCTCGGCGCTCCAATTGAATCCTAGTCCACTCATGCAATCGGCGGATGGCATCGGCGCGGTTGGTCGCGTCGATGTGCTCGCCGTTCTTCATAAGCCGTGGGACTAAATCCATTGGAGAGTGCGGGTGGAGGCCGTAGACAATCTCGAATGGTGTCTTCTGTGTCGCCGAGTGTTTGGACCTGTTATAGGAAAACTCAACAAAAGGAATCAGATCCTCCTACCGGCGTGGGTTATATTTGAGCACCGTCCGAAGAAGGGTGCCCAGAGTCCGATTGGTCACCTCAGTTTGACCATTGGTTTGGGGATGATAAGAGGTAGAAAAGAGTATTTGCGTGCCTAGCTTTCCCCAAAGCGTTCTCCAAAAATGGCTACAAAATTTGGTGTCCCTATCACTAACAATAGTGCAAGGCACACCATGGTGCTTCACGACATGCTCAAAGAACAAGTTTGCGATTTCAGTCGCATTGTTGTTACCTTTGCATGGCACGATGTGAGCCATCTTGGAGAAGCGATCCACAATTATAAAAATCGAATCCTTACCGCGCCTTGTCATTGGAAGGCCCATGATAAAATCCATGGATAGATCTTCCCACGGGGTATCCGGAATGGGCAAGGGCGTGTATAGGCCATGATGTTGGGACCTCGATTTAGCGGTTTGGCACGGCACACAACCGCCACAATACTTGTGAACATCCGACGCCATGTGTGGCCAGAAAAAGTGTTCATGAAGTGCTGCCAGGGTTTTGGCTATGCCAAAATGGTCTCGGCCGTCATGAGCTTCCTTGAGCAATAGATGCCTCACGGACGAGTTCGGAATGCAAAGCTTTCCGGCTCGGTAGAGGTATCCATTGTCCAAGAAATAGGACTCATGGATTCGATTATGCTCGAGGTTCTCCATGATCGGTTTAAAAAATTGATCATGCATATATAACTCCTTAATCAAGGGGAACCCGAGCAATTTGGCCTGAAGTTGAGTTAGAAGTACATACCTGTGTGAGAGAGCGTCGGCCACGACGTTCTCTTTTCCCTTCTTGTGCGCGATTATATACGGATAGGTTTCCATAAATTCCACCCATCATGCATGGCGTCGGTTTAGAGTCGTTTGACTCTTGAGATACGCTAAGGCGGCGTGGTCCGTATGAATTACGAACTCGCTAGGCCATAGGTAATGCTGCCATGTCTTTAAAACCCGAATTAGTGCATATAACTCCTTGTCATACGTCGGGTAATTCAAAGTAGCGCCCGTTAATTTTTCGCTAAAATATGCAATGGGGTATTTGGCTTGGAGGAGTACGCCGCCTATGCCATAGTCAGTGGCGTCGCACTCGACCTCGAAGCGCTTAGTAAAGTCTGGCAATTACAAGACTGGAGCGGAACATAATGCATCTTTTAAGGACTGAAAGGCGGCCTCATGTAGTGGCATCCACTTGATAGTGGTTGCCTTCTTGGTGAGGTTGTGGAGTGGCCCGACGATGGAACTAAAGTCCTTGACGAATCGCCTGTAAAACCCTGCGAGCCCTAAGAAGGAGCGAACCATCGTCGGGGTCGTAGGGGTGGGCCACTCTCGGATGGCGTGGATGTTGTCGTCGTCCACTCTAAGGCCATCCTTGGACACGACGAAACCAAGAAAGTTTGTCGTGTCCGTGCGAAACGAACACTTGTCTAAGTTTACATACAAACAATGCTCGCGAAGGCAATCTAACACCAACCTAAGGTGCCTCGCGTGAGAATCCAAATCCTTAGAAAAAATAAGAATGTTGTCAAAATACACGACGACAAAACTTCCTAAAATTTTTCTAAGAACAAAGTTCATTAGCCGTATAAAAGTACTAGGGGCGTTTGTCAAGCCAAAAGGCATGACAAGCCATTCGTACAAACCATGCTTGGTTTTTAATGCGGTCTTCCACTCGTCGCCCTCATGCATGCGGATTTGATTGTATCCGCTTCGGAGATCAATCTTCGAAAATAAGGTAGCGTCGTGGAGCTCGTCAAGCATGTCGTCCAGCCTTGGAATCGGGTGCCTGTACTTCAGTGTGAGTTGATTAATGGCCCTGCAGTCGACGCACATGCGCCATGAGCCATCTTTCTTCGGCACGAGAATTACCAGCACGACGCATGGACTTAAAGACTCTCAGACAAAGCCTTTGTCCAAAAGCTCTTGAACTTGTCTTTGGAGCTCCTGTGTTTCCTTCGGAGAGGTCCTATACACATCCCTATTTGGTAGAGATGCGCCTGGCATGAGCTCGATTTCGTGCTCTATCCCTCGTATTGGTGGCAAACCCTTCGGAAGCTCATCTGGCATCACGTCGTCATATTCCTTCAATAGAGAAATAATAGAAGACGACAGTGAATTATCCAAGGATTTAGTAATGGAAAGCAAAGGATACAAAATGAAACAACAAAGACTCCCCTGGATAGATTTATCGATGTCACGACGTCTGGCCAAAAGTAGACGATCCTGGCACATCCCGAGGAGGGGTGGCTCGGTGTCTTCACTCGATCTGGCTTGTTCCGAGGCGCTTTTTGGAGATGTGATAGCTCCTGGAATTTGAGGAGGAATGGCCTTTGAAACGCCTGTAAACTCGTCCCGTAGCTCCTGAAATCCGAATTTCCATGCTGCAACGGCGTGGTGTGCAACAGTAGGCGAGACAGGCGGCGGTCCCTTGCTCAAATGCATCTCATGTGGGCGTTTTTTCTTCAATTCTGTTGGAAACTCTAAATTAATAGGTTTTCCACCAGAAACGCCGCTAGAACTGTCAGAAATTTGTTGGAGCCCTTGCCTTGAGAAATCTGCGGCGTTCGGCGCGTTACCAATGCCACGCGATGCAATCCGTCGGCCCGACTCCAACTTCTATCGGCGCTTTCCTTCTTCAACATCATAGGAACCTGAATGAGGGGTGTTGGCACCAGAAACGCCACTGGAATCGCTAGGCATCGCGGGGGACGCCGATGGAGTTGTGCTCGATGCGGTGGTGCCATTGTCGCTAGTCCTTTGTCTTTTCCTTTCGGCTTCATCCTGTAAAGCTTCACTAGGCGACATTGGTAAGAGAGTCACGCGCTTCTCATGGAAATTGAACATGTAAGTGTTCAAAAACCCGTCGTGAAGCACGCGACGATAGTATTGCCATGGGCACCTCAACAAAAGATGTGTGGCGTCCATTGGCGTTACGTCACATAATATAGAATCCGAATATGCACCAATAGAAAATGAAAAGATCACTTGCCTGTCAACCCAATCGCCTCCGTCGTTAGATATCCACTGTAGTTTGAACGGCTGGGGATGTGGCGTCGTTGGCAACTTGAAGTGATCTACAACCTTCTTAGAGAGAAAATTTGCACAACTCCCCGAGTCTATAATTATGCTCAAGGACACGTTATTGACCACACAACGGGTGTGGAAGAGTTGTTCCCATTGATCGGTTTTAGGTGCCTCTCGCATGCTTAAAGCTCGGCGAGTCACCAATTGTAGCTTGGAGACTCCAATGGCATCCGATGGATCGCACTCTAGTTCGGTTGTCTCGGCACTTGGTGCTTCAATCTCGTCCTCCTCTTGGCTTTCATATGGCTCCCCTTGTGCCGTGAATAAGACCTTCTTTTGGTTCGGGCAATTCCTCATCATATGGCCATGGTCCCCGTATTTGTAACATGCCAAATCTCGGGCACGATCGGTGCTAGCCTCGGTGGTGCATGGCGCGGCTGGCGCCTTCGAAGGTGCGGCTTCCATCTTGGATTGCGAACCTATTTTAGCACTTGCCACGGAAGAAGGTGCACGGTTAGTATTAAAACTTAATTGACTAGGGGACGATGCATACCTCGAAGTTGACCAATTTGATTTGGCTCGCATTTCTTGCTTGTGAATTTGCATCGCCGTATGAAACAAGTTGTTAAGATCTTTAATGGGAAATATGTCCAAACGATCTTGGATCAATTGCCTCAATCCCGAAATAAAACGAGTCCGCATAACCGATGGAGAAACGCTCATGCCAGCCTTGAAGAACATATCCTCGAGTTTGGCAAAGAATTCCTCCGGGGTCATCGAACTTTGCTTGATGCGCATTATCTCGATGTGCATCTTGTCTTTATAATCAGCCGGGATGTATCTCTTCTTCAAAATGTAGACAAGTTGATGCCATTCTCGAATGAGGGGCTTGCCTTTTCGAATCCTTTCGGACTCGAATCGGTTCCACCACGTCCGAGTGGCACCATGAAAGTGTATGGTGACGACTTCAACCTTCTCATCATCTTCGTACCCTAAATGTCGGAGTGTGTGCTCCGTGCCCTGCAACCAGTCAATGAAAACATCAGGATCATAAGTGCCATAGAAGGGTTCAAATTTTACCTTGATGTTTGGACGGTTGTGGAATGGATCACGAGCCTCACGACGATCATTTTCGCAACGCGGACTGCGGCGCCGAGGCGAGTGCGTGCGACGATCGCGCCGGTGCCGAGGTGGTCCTCGGTTGTATCGTCACCGTCATCAGGATCATCACCATCGTACGGTCTCCGAGGACGCCTCGTGTCTCGATCTCTGTCGCACCGATGCTTCGAGCCATCCTTGCGTGCCGAGCCATAGGCGCGGTCATACTCCTTGTGGTTCTTGGCGAGGCACGGTGGTGGAATCCAATCAGAAGGACGATTGTCATGCTCTTCGGGATCTTGAACCTGCGGGTGATCAAAACTCGATTCATTAGAATAATCACTAAAATCCTCATAATTATCTTCAAAATCAGTATATGGACTCCGAGCACTTTGATGCTTGAGATCGTCCTCGACTCTATAAGCGTCAGCGTCGTAGTACTTGGCCCCGTGCTTTCGCTTTGGGGTTTCGTACACATTCGTCGGCGTCTTATGCTTTTTCTTTTTCTTCTTAGGATCACCACTAGTGTGTTGGTGTCTATACTCCTCGGAGTCATACTCCTCATCGGAATATACGTCGTACACATGCGTGTCCCGATAATCTCGCGCCATTTGATAGCGATCCGCGGTCCATGGACCACCATCGTGCTTATTATTGTGGCGTCTTTCTTTTATCGACTCCATTCTATTGATGGTGCTAAATTGTGATGAAGGTTGCGCATGTTGCTTTCCCTTGGCACGAGCTCGTGCAACGTCGTCCGCGGTGACTCCCGGATTGGCTTGGATCTCGGAAGCAAGCACTTGAGCCACGGGCACGGTGTGCTTCGATTCAGCTTGGCTCTCGGCTAGGAGACGCTCGAGGTCTTGTATGCGCGCCAAAGCCTCGGGGGAGAAATTTTGAGTGAGTAAGGACAAGGCTGATTTGTTTTTTTAACAAGTAACGAAAGCAAGAAAAACATTTCGGGCCCTAGATGGAGGTTAACGAAGTGGAGGATGGATCTAGGGTTGATGCAGCGGAATGGATCGTGTGAGAATGAACTTGAAAGGGTGAAACGAGACTTACTCAAACCGTGGCTCTGATGCCAGTTGATGCGTCCCTCGTTACGGGATGCGACGAATTGGTGCGTTGTTTGAGTATTGGGTCTCGAAGTACGCGGCAGAAGGCTTTGAAGAATTCGATTCAATGTTGGATTGACCGAACCTTGTGAGAACACGAGAACAATTGCGAGAATTCGAGAGCTTTGATGAAAATAAGGTGGCGGCGCAAGCACAAAGGATAAAACAAGGAGAAACCCTCAACTTAATTAAATACTAAATGTGCGCTGAAAAATAAAGCAAGCAACATAGGCACCTTATGTAGGTGCGGCAAAGGGAAAATGATGAAACCCTAGTGTGGCGCGGCTAGGGCTAGCATGCAAGCTAGGCCCAGCGGCGCGAGTCCAAAACTATCGGCGCAAGGCCCAACTATAGTAATGTTCGGAAGTAGAAAACATGCTAAAAATAGTAGAAATAAGATAGGTCATCCGTGGCCGTCACCGCAGTGTCGCGACAAGGCCATCGCAGGTCTGGCCCGGTGCTGGCGAGGGCGTGCCACAGCGCTGGCAAGGATTAAGGCGCTGGTGCGCGAGGCTGTCCGAGAACCTCAACTTGTGATTCGGTCTTGAATCTTGGCACGCTGGATTGGTCGACGCTTGCGAGAACCTCAAGATGCAATCCAAGTGCCGGTGCGAGAGACGAGTCATGGCTGGTTGGTTCCGATAGCTCGATGTGAGGTTCCCCGACGCCGAGGACACACAAGGCTACGTGCGTAGGCGTGGAGAAGGGCGCGTCGTGGCCTGCGGAGAGGTGCGACACGAGTGATTGCGTTGCGGTCTCGATGGCGCGAGCCCTAGAACGGGTGACGGGGCCATCCGAGTGAAGTGTGAATGACTCGGCCTCCTGGCTAGCATCCATCACGGGGGTCGCATCACCCTCTCCCGGCGATTCGGTTCGATCTCCCCGGTAAGGCTCTCGCTCCTTTCCTTTCTTGATGGTGTTCTTTCATGGATAGAAATCTAATTGAGATTGTGTTTTTCATGGCAAGCTCTTTGGTGTTCCTTGGACTTCGATTCTGGAACAAGGCTGCTGTCGATTTGGTATGTCTCTCTCCCTCTCTCCCTTGCTCTCGCTCAATCTTCTCACTTTCCTTTGAATTGGTGTTCTTTCATGGCTATATCTAATCGAGATTGTGTTCTTTCATGGCAAGCTTTTTGGTGTTCTTTGGGGTTCGATTTTGGAACAAGCATTTCGTCATAGATTTGGTATGTCTCTCCCCCGCTCTCACTCAATCCTCTCACTTCATGGGTCCGTTTCTTTTTTTGTTGGTTAATTAATCTCTAATCCCTCTCTCCCTTGTTCTTTGGTGTTCATGGCAACCTTTTTTTTTGTTGGGGTTTCTGGTTATTCATTCAAAAATCTTTGGTGTTCATGGCAACCTTTTTTTGCTGGGGTTTCGGGTTATTCATTCAGTAAAAGGTGCAAGTCCCTAATCTCTCCCTCTTTCTTTTATTGTTTTGCATTTCTTGGATCAATTGCAAGCTCAATTGCTCAACTTGAGTTTTATTGATGTTTCCTTCTATTTCTCTCATTCAGTTCATCATGCGACACCTTCGGAGCACAACTCGTGGACGTGTTGGGGTCACTAGCTGCAACTTTGCGTGTGGTCCACCTCTTTCTGCTCCGTCTGAGGGTGCTTTAAGCCCTAGAAGACCTCCTATGAAACGAGCCCTCCAACTCCCTGTTCGTAGTAGCCCAAGGTTTAAAAAATCAACACCACCTGCAGCCCCTCCACCACGAGTTGTTTCACATTCAAAGGCTCCTTCAAAAGCTTCCCCACCAGCTCCACCACAAAGAGTTCTCCCTACTTCAAGAACATCTAGTCCTAACCTTACTCCTATCCCTCCTGTCCGACGAGCACTCAAATCTTCAAAGGCTCCTTTAAATGCTCGTGTAAGAACTCCTAGCCCGGTTCCAAGACCACGAACAAAGCAAGTTGTTGCACCAGCCCTACTACCAGCTGAGGAAGAAAGTTATGACCAATATAGTGAGGATGAGTTCAATGTGGATAATGAGCATGGGGTTGATTTGGGAGGAGATGCAGAAGTTGAGGAAGAAGAAGAAGTTTACAAAGAAGGTGAGGACCAAGATGATGAAGTCGTTGAGGAAGACGGTGAGGATGAAGGTGAGGAAGAGGACGACGGTGAGGAAGAAGAGGAGAAAAGTGAAAGAGAACAACATGTAGGTGATAAAGAACAAGGAGGTACAGAAGAAGGAGATGAAGATCAAGAAGAGGAAGAAGGTACACAACGGAAGCTTATATGGATCGTTGGGGAAGGCAGTCGGTCAGTGCTAAAACTCTTCTCTATTAATCCTAACTTTCATTTTATAGATTACTAATAATTGTATCCAATTCTTTGTAGGGACTTTGAACCAAAGAAGTTAGCATTTGCAAAGGCTAGGGAAATTGTCCATGGCCATTATAGAGGTCCTTGGACCGGTATATCTAGAGTGCCAAAACATGTGCAGACCATATGGTTTCAAGAGTTTCAAGTTATTTTCTACTTCTTAAAATGCAAAATCGTTTACTCGTTGTTGTCTTGGTTGTTGGCTTCATAAATTGGTTGATTTGAATAGAATGTAGTTTATTTGTTGTGTGATTTGAGCATAATGGAGTTAATTTGCCCAAAATGAGTTAAATTGGGTGATCTGTTCATCTAATTTGATTTGATTAGTTGTGTGATATGTATTATAGTCTAGTAAGGAAATAATGATTGAGATCTTCTTGGTAATCTTTTGTTTGAAGTAAGAAATTAATTAGGTTGCTAAAAAAAAGAGATTATTTAGGAAAGCAGTTGAATTTAGTGCTATAACAATGCTCACATGAACCTAGTCATCAGTCAATTGGGTTTATTAGTAGGTTGCATCTTATATGTCGAGTATCTATTTATGAGAGTCATTTCGAGCTATGATTTTCATGTAAAAACAACTAGGTTAGGTCACATGAGCCTTGTCGTCGGTCAATTGGTTAAAATGATTTGACATGTGCAAACTAATCACTCTATTGCTAAAATTCCGCCTTTCTTTCTCTTTAAAAATGAAAGAACAATAAGTTTTAGTTTAAATCAGCCTATTGATGTAACATGCCTTCTATTTCTTTAAATTAATGAAGCAAAGGCTGTCTTATTTCTTGTTTCTCAATGTAGAGGTATTTCTATTGGAGGGAGACGGATGAGCTGATGAAGGATGCCTTTCTACACCAAATTGGAAGGCACCTTAGCAATGTCTTCAAGAATGCGCGTGCTAGAAATGTACAACCAACCTGGTTAGCGAGCATGCACTAGACAAGGATGAAGACCATGTGGAGAACTGATCCCAACTTGGTACGCCAAGCTCAGGTGAATAAGGAGAATAGGAGATCAAAGAAATCACTCGAGTTTGGACCATACCGTGGGGGTTCTCGGAAGTTCACAAAGTGGATTGAAACGATGGTAATTGCAATCAGATTTCACATATTACTTATGATTGTTTTGATGTTATTGAACTCAATATTACTCTCTGTTTTTCAAGGGTGGTGAGTCTTGTACCATGCCTATGATTTCTGAGGTTGTAAAGAAGTTGTTTTCAACCAAAGATGGACAAGGCCTTGGTGAACGACCAACTGCTATCATTGTAAGTATTAGGCTGAATATTACTTCTCATTTACAAATCTGATTGGGTTGCAATTTATTGTGAAAATATGGCTTTTATGGTTGCCTATTATGATGGGATGTACTGTTGACTTACTTTTCTAGTCCTCTCTAGTTGAGCCTTTATGGTTGCCTTTTATGATGGGCTGCTCAATTTTACTCTCTGTTTGACTGAGATTTTTATGCTAAGATTTTGATGCTATTATGAAATTGTTGGGTTGTTTGGATTTTGGAAGAAGTCATGTTTATATTTTGAAGCTAATGCTCCCTTAGTTAGCAAGTAATGATTGAATGAAGCTTAGATGATGTGTAAATGAGAAGCAAGTCATGTTTATTATTATTTTTCATGTGTAATGCTCCTTTAGTTAGCAAGTCATGTTTATGAATGCAATTTTCTATAAGTTATGTGCTCTGTGCTCATGCTATATGTGATCTGTCTTGTGCCAAAGATAGAGATGTTTGTGAATCCAATATGATGTTATCTTGTGTCAAAGTGATGTTTGTGAATCTTTTAACCATAGAGAATTTTGTGAATGAAATCTGTTTGTGAATGTAATGTGCTCTATCTTGCATACTTGTTTATTTTGGGTTTGATTTTACAGCTTGTTCTTAATGAGTTTGAACGGCTGGTTGCTGAGGAACAAGTGAACAATGCATCGGGTCAACCATTGTCAAACACAAAGATGATAGAGCTGTGGATCAAAGCTGCTAAGGGGCATAAAGATCGGAAGATATTTGCATTTGCTGAGTATTGGATAGCCCTCCTTCGCAGCGGCAAGGTTGATGCATGCTTTTCTTCTCCTTCCTCCAGCCTTGTCCACCCACAACCATCTACCAAGCCTCTCAAGGAAGAGATGAAGGAAATGCGGGACCAGATGAAGGCTCTTCAATCTCAGAATCAAGAAATTCAAAGCCAAAACAAGGATTTGAAAGGCATGCTTGAAAAGTTGATGGAACACATTGCTAGCAATTAGCTCTCTCTCTCTCTCTATGGTAATTTAAGGTCTTTTGGGAAACTTGTTGGCAGTTGGTGATGCCATTTTCTCTCTTTATGGATTTCATGTAAGGTTGTTGGATTGTTGGATTGCTCTTAGTTTTTTTTTTCAGCACACTTTGGCACTTAACAACAGGTAGTATCTAGCTAAAATGGTCTTGGTTTAGCTAGAACAATTGTGGAGGTTTTGCTTGGAACAATTGTGGATTTGGCCATTTGCCACATGGTTTGATGATCAAACCATTTTTGTATGATATGATGCATGTGGTATATATAGTTAATATTACATTTAATTGCATGGTGTAGGTTAATATTGCAATTAAATAGGTGGATTATACTGATTTTTATGACCACAGAATTTGACACAAATGCTTTCGAGGCTAATTTTATGACAAAAGGCCACAACTTTGGCTATTAAATTCACTCAATCAATTTGTACCCAGTTTTCATCCTAAATGGCCAAGACACTGGCCATTAAATGTATTCTGCCAATTCGTAGCCAAACTACGTGCTACACGCTACAACTTTACCCACCAAATGTATTCGCGACAAACTTTGATACTAAATGGCCACGACATGTGGATGATGAACACGACTTATTTCTACCTAATTTAGCCAGAAAAATACTTCAACACTAAGTTTTTGGAAAAATAGACTCAAACTTAGCCACGAAGTGTTTCTGGCTATACCATGTATTTAGCAGAACATGATTTTCGTACCCAATATTATGGTTACATAGGCACGAATCTATGGTTTGTGGCCAGTTTTCACAGTATGCTATACCCACGACCATTTTAACCACAAACTTTTCGTCCTGGGAAAACTGGTGGCTAACTTTGTGGCGAATCGTTATTCCTGGCTAACTTTGTGGTTTATCGCGTGCCAAAGCTCCTGGCTATCGACGCGTTTTCTAGCAGTGTGAAATAAATTGCCAAATTTATATACTACAAGTTTTTAATAACCTCTTGAAACCTCCAAAAACCTATCTACATGAAGGCTTCTAATTTGTGGTTTTAAACTTCCTCAAAAATCTCAACATTCTAAAAAACCTTATTTTACCGAACACCTATTTAAGTAGGTTTTTAATAATACAAACCTTCAAAAACCTTTTATAACCTATGTCGAACAAAGCCTTAATCTTCTTAATTTTCCATTATAAATACTTCTAAAGGAATGAGACACTGCAAGAAAAGATTGGAATAGCTATGGTAAAGACCACATCATCACTACAGTTTTAGCTACTAAACAGCCACAATTACATTAGTGGTAAACATTAGCAATGACAACAGCCACCATTGAAGGCATCCATAGCTAAAACTAGTGTAACTAATTGCATCCATAGTACAACCGTAGCTAATGGCCATGGTTATTAGCTATGGATCAACTGTCCCGATTTAGCCACGGTGGAGTTGTACGTGGGTAACAAACCATCCCCAAATAGCCATGGTTGAACTATAAAACACACTTGGTGTACATAAAGTACCGACCACACCAATTTCCATAATCTATCCGTTGCATGTTATTTTAAAATAAATGTTATACAACCATTTTTAAATTATTTATTATATAGGTTTTATTTTCTATCATTCTTTGCACCAAATTTAAATAATTAATTAACTAAGGTAAATAAAAATAAATATACAACATAAATGTAAGACGAAACGTAATGCATTCTTAATATATAATAATGGTTAATACATCATAATCATCATGCTACCATTCTTACATGTGCATAAAGTTTGACTTCCCAACATATCAAGAAGCCAACTTACAAAAACTTTAACCAAACTAACACCCATGACTGTAATAGATCAACCACATTAATTAGTTTGTACCTAGATAGAAATATGAGACCTCCAAGTTTTACCAACTAAAACACTACAAAAGGTTCCCTGACAATCTCCCCAACAACACAAAAAGTTCCACAAAACACTTAAAGCCTAAAAATTCCTTCTACTCCATAGAAGTTCCGCCTTGAGAACCCGTATTCATTGAAGTTGAAGGAATGTTCCTTGGAATATCACCAAGTGAAGGATGTTGAGTAGGAATGGACATGTTAGAAGTCTCGATAATGAAATTTGAATTGAGCAAATTGGTGTATGATGTGGTTACCTCGCCACCAACAAAAGATGGATGCGGATATGAAAATTGACTCCGCATGAAGGGTTGATGGGCTGCAAGAAATGAAAACTGGGTAGATGCATAAGCTTGATGATGAACAAAGGATTGAAGCTACACTTTTAAGCTCCCTAAAACAGCCACAACATCTTTCAATTGCTCCTTGATACCGAGGATCTCATTTTGAACATTAAAGACCTTTTTTCCACCTCATCTTTAAATTTGATTATAAAATCTGGAGTTCCATGTGGTTGAGATGGTTTACAAAATGAGTACTTCTGTAACAACTCACGAGGCACGCCACCCACATATGAGCCAAGGCTGAACACACTTGATCCCTTTACACCACCAGTAGCATCAATCCATAACTTGAAATGGTCAATTTCAACACCTTCTTCTTCAGCTTCTTCCACCAACTCTCGATATCGTTCCTCGACAAAATATAATATTAGATAAATTTTATAACAATATAAAGCACACCTCATGACACATTTCATAAGCTCAAGATGAAGATATGACTATTTTGTTATTATGATTTACCACAAAAAGGGATATCGCATGGCAGTTTTGTGCATTTTTTCTACAAGTCAATTTGATGATGAAATTAAAAGATTTTATGGGGCATGATGGAAAACCATGTACCTATCTTTTTCTTTTTGCAACAGTAGGTATCAACTAAATCAAGTTAGTTTATTAACAAAATAAAATGGATTATATTAGCCCTCCTTATTTACCTAAACAACTTTAATGTATTAACATCATGTTGTTGTCACACTATTATGATCATTTACCTAACAAATTAAAGACAATTCTCATAACACATTGCATAACAAGTAAGAAATACCAGAGTTTTCTCAGCTCTTGTCCCACTCCATTCACCATTTTTCTTTTGATAGGTCATTGCCATCAAATCTTCTATTGTGGGTTCTTGATCATCATGCTTGAGTCACTGAAAAATGTCACATTTTAAGATGTATAATTCAGATTTTTGTAAGAGACATTAAAATATATATTAATCTAAGAAACCAAACTTACAAATGTTTTGACATATTCATGAACTGATTTTGATCCTCCACTATAAGTTGATGTGCCATGGGGGTTTTCAGAAGATCGGGTTTTCAGAAGATCGATTTCTCTTATTGGTATTAGAATCCCGGTTAAAATTTTCATCAGTAACCCAAATTTTCAACATCTCAGACCAATGCTCACTAAATATCCAATCAGGCTTGCACTTTTTGTACGTCTCGAGCCTTTTGGAAGATAGTCCTAATATTCTCACTGGCCTTTATCCTCCAAATAGCATATACAACTTCGTTTTCAGCTTCATCCCACCAAAAGCGTTTCTTAGCATATAAGCGCAACAACAAGTCAACAACATTATTTTAAAAACTATAGTTCAGTCCAAAATATGTAAAAATATATTAAAAGTCATGGTTGTAATCATACCTTGAATTCTTGAAACCAAAGATACTTGACATCTTTTGGTACCCGACTATAATTAATCCAAGGGCCTTTAAAATGACAGTGGATGATATCTCTCAATTTTCCATTTGCCGACAAAGGTTCGAATCTAAATGGAATAAACAATAAAAGCAAGAGTCTTAATACAAAAAAGCACCCTCTGAATTTAGAAAGTGTAAAAACATGAGGATATGAGAAGTTTAATATCAACTTACGTCTTTCCATAAACCTGGAGTCTTTGACGAGATTGGAGACCATTATTGTTGCTCTCAACTCTTTGTTGGGCACCATCAGGAGTCCCAATTTCATCATCTAAATCATATCCATATTGTTCCATATCTATGTCTTGGTTATCATCAACATCTTGTCCTCTGAGCCTTGATTCAAGATTAATATTACCAAATTACTGATTGCTTCCTAGAGAGTAGTGTTGGTTGCCGGGAGAGTGTGTGGCACGACCAGAAGAGTGGCGTTGGCTTCCAGGAGAGTGGTGTTGGTTGCCGGGAGAGTGCGTGGCATGACCAGAAGAGTGACATCGACTTCCTGGAGAGTGGTGTTGGTTGCCGGAAGAGTGGATGTCATGATTAGAAGAGTGGATTTGGCTATTGGAAGTGGACCGATTGTTACCGGAGGATTGGTTGCTTCTTAGGGCAAAAGGCCCAAAATTATACTCGGTACTTGCCATCTAGGAAACAAAAATCACACTCTTAATTATGAGGAGAAGAGAAGATAAAAAGAACTAAAATTAGTTCCCAACTCAAGGAAGTGAAAATCAAAATGCATCCATACCTTTGAAGCTCTCCAGTTAGGATTCTTTGGTCTTTGGAGACCTAAAAGATAATTTTCAGTCAATTATCAAAATTTCAATCTCACCCACCCCTTTCTGCTGTAAGTTGTACACGCAACTCTTCTAGGGTCTAAGATAGACGGGATAGGCATATGGACCGGTGTAGGGAAGTCAGCCACACATGAGGCTACACAGCCACCATGGATGAATAGGCCAGCGCACCTATTGCACTCCATCTCTACCCTGCCAAGCTGCAATTGAGATGACATAATCGGCGTTGTAGAGCTTAGCAACGGTTGGGTACAGTTCAACTACAACTATTTTAAAAAGAAGATCTCCAAAATCTCCCCCAAATTCTGATCGATATCCTTCTTTCTTCTAAAAAAATCTGATATCACAAACCCCCCAAAAAAGAAAGATCTCAAACGCCCAAAAAAATAAATCTGATATCATTTACTTTCTAAATATTGTTCAGCTTTTTTATGCGTTTAGCTTCCCGATTCTTCCAGGGAGTACTTGCCAACAATAAAGTAAAATCAAATGCATTTCACACTAAACAAATAATTTAATTGAAATTTAAAAAAGCAACAAAAGGCGCAAGGCTTGAGAGATTAAAAGGCTTGTAACTTTAATGTTGTTTTAGGGATAATTTAAATGCATTTCACATTAGGGATAATTTAATCCTCCTCCTCCTCCATCTGATTAGCATTGAAACATCCATGATCATCTACCAAATTGCTTGATGAAGGAACATTTGTTAGAGGAATTCCTTCCACTCTCCATTGCTCTTGGGCAATATCGATGTTATGAAAAGGCGACATTTCTGGTATAGTAGCATTTTGCACTTCTTCTGGCCAATGAGGAAGAAAGTTCGAACCAGCAATATCAAACATCATTCTTTGTTGTGGATCTTGATAAGCATAACCATAACTCATAGAAGGAATTTGATTCACACAAAGTACTCGGCATTGAGTTGATCCCTAACTCGTCGTAATCTATTGATTCTCCATGGCAAATCCAATAATAATAATAATCTGGAGCGAATCCCTTTCTATACAAGTGTTCCTTGATAGTATTGGTGTCCTGAAACTTTGCATTTACACATAAAAAACATGGACATCTGATTTCACTTCCTAAAGCATTCGACATTGCAAAGTTCATAAATTCAGTAACTCCAGCAAGAAATTGTTTTGTTAATCCGGGGCAAATTTTTTTCATACATCCAACTATGTTTCAACTTTTGTTTCTGCACATGACCAAAAAGAAAAAAAAATTGTTCCCTCAATAAGTTATTGACTTTTGAGGGTAGTATTTTCTATCAAAGAGTAATATTTGCACACAAGAATAGTATGTGATACTTTATACATAAATTGTTTTTAATAAAACAAGTTTTTAAGTATGAATAGATCGAATGCTTGTAAGCATATGCAATTTCTACCATAAATATACTACATCAATTTTCTTATGACCTAATGAATTTACTAATGAATTAAAATTTTGTGACTGTGGAAAATTATATATAATACTATACCAACTTCATTTACCTTAAATTTGATCTTTAATTTGACTTCTATAAGATACAGTAAACTTATTTCAATCCATTTTTCGTAATTTATTTTCAACATAGTACATAAAATTAGTAAAAATAAATAAAATAAAAGCAACTAATTGTTGAATAAAAAGGTAAACTTACCTGAAATCCCATGATTTATAATACTAATTGATCTCTAAAAATGTTGAAACTTGCTTCTCCAACCAATCAGTTGAAACTGTTTAGAATATTAATACAAAATATTATAATAGGTATATACTAAAACAAGAAATAACTACATAATTAGACACAAATATAAAAAAATTAAAAAATGATACCTGTTGTATACATTTGATCTCTTAAAAATGACCTCTACTCATTTTCAATCTCCTTTCATCTGAACTATTTGAAACTTGCTTCATGATAGTGGTTTGAAAGTAATGGAATAGAAGGTTGAACTGGATTTAGAATTTACATGGTATATCTACCAAATAGTGAAAGAATATTAAAACCCACATTAAATTCTACACCTAATTAATTTAAGGTATCATTTATTGCCAAGCTACCATGGTACGATAGATCAAACACAAAGCTACTACTTCTATGGGAATGGTTTAGACATGGCAGAACTTGTTGCTAAAATAACTATATATATGGCCACTAAATGGGCGTTGCTATACAACCGTTGCCAAAAAAATGTATTTATTTGGCCACGCTTTATCCATGTCAAAAACCATTCCCGAATACACCCATAGTATAGTCGTCCCTCCAGGTTATGGCTAAAATCCAGCAACACATCAATCGTGGTTGATGACCGTCCCTAAATATGGCAGCTACGCCTACCGCTAACCGTTGTTATAGTCATGGCTAATTAGCCATGCTTATGCTCCGTCCCTATTCATACCATGGCTATACGCTGTTTTTCTTGTAGTGAGAAAAGGATAAAAGTTATGCTACTCTAAGGCTTTCTCATTGATTTCTGAAATATGTTTGATTACATCATATTCAAATACAAGGTTGTGAGAAATCTAGAGTATTCTATAGCAAGTTGTCAAGAGAAAACATCAAAGAATTGGGCCATGCATATGGGATACATTTTTTGTCTATTTTCATGTGGTGTCTCAGTAAGGCCCCTCGAACCAAGCATCTACAAGGAAAGCTTGGGACGAATTTCTAGAAAAAGAGTGTTGGTGACCGCCATCTGCCTTTTGATCTTTAGAAGAGATGAAGGCAATGCGAAGATTCTTATTTGCAATTCTCTTGCAAACAAATTGAAAGTGATCAAGGTCCGCATGTTTAGTCCTTTGGTGGAAAACTGAATTGGCAGCCAAATAAGTAGCTCCTAAGTTGTCACATTATAATTAGGGTGGAGACTCCAGAAAGACACCAAAACCTACCGAGAGATTTTGTAACCATATGAGTTCGCATGTGTTGTAACACCCCCTTTCCTACCTTGGAGGTATTACCAGTAACTTCGATTAGAACTAAACCGAAGTTACCCAAAACGGACATAACACATTAGAATACGATAATTGAATTTGTACAAATTAGAAGTATTAGAACAGAAGGCAACAAAGTGTTATAAAGAACTTGATCTTTATTAATTAGTAATTCAAACTTTACAAAGTTTAAAAGATTTTTCAGCAGAATAAAATACAAAGGGGCTTATAAAGACCTTAGTTTTTATAACCAAATGTAGAATGGTCTTCTATTTAAGCAAAGTCATTGTTAGTAGAAATTCCACAATCTCTTAGTCTCTTTCATGATTTAAGCTTTGGAGTAGCCCATACATGATCTTTGCTCAAGCACAAAAGTTGGAAGCTTTTCTTCAATTTCTCAATCTTCAAACTTCTGAAACTATGCTTCAATTCAAATTCAAAGGGCACCTGATGTGTCTTATACAAACGAAGGACACCGACCATGCAAGGAAAAAGGTGGTTGGGTTAGTCTAATGAAAGACTAAGCAAGTGTAGAAATTGACTGGTTCTTATGGTCGCGACTAAACATATTAGCATCGAAACCTAAATAGTAATCGGTTGATGATCCAATAATTAGCAGTCCCATTGAAAGAGAAAAGCAATATGCTTATTCAAGAGATATGGCACCACAACTTGTGGAACCATTACGGAAAATGAACAATTGTTGGGAACTTGTTTTAATCACACCAACATTTTGAAAATCCTTCGTTGACTAATTAGATTGACTTAATCAAAGTCTGATTAAGAATCATACATAGTCGGGAAAAAGAATGGTTATCGAAGTTATACTAACCATTTGGGTACATTAACTAGTATGCGTAACACACTTATCTCTTATTATGTTCAAAACTTGCACACACACAGATTGTAGTTTTTAAGTGGCTCGACCAACAACTAAGATTTGGCCAACAACCGAGATCAGAGGGCCTATTTTATCCTTGATCAATCATTTGATCTAGGTGTTGAGAGATTAGAATGCCTAGTGCATCCATGATCATCTACATGTGTTCACTCGGCCAACAATCGATCTTAGGTCTACAACCGAGATTAGAGGGCATATTTCATCCTTAATCATCTACACGTGTTGACTATGCTATAAAGAGGTCATATGAGACTCGACTCCTACCCCTGAAACTAACTTAGTTCACATCAATATCTCCAATGAGACATATTTCACACATAAGGTCACCATATTGGACCTAAGTTCAGTGTAGCGCGAAACTGAATAAACAATAACATGGTCATTATCTCTAACAAAATAATAACTTATCATGTTTTATTAAGCACACAAGCTCATTCCCAACACAAATATTAAATGGGATTCAATTCCTCAATTATAACAATAATGCAAGCGAGAATCGTCCACTTTTCTTATACGAGATAACCCCTCTTGAGGCAATTAGTTCCCATCTCGAACGACATGCAACCAAGGTTCGACTCGTGTGGTACAAGAAAGGAACAGAGAAATAAATTATAATCAATTAATTTCCGATTCAAGATTAACTGATACAAATTACTATATCCTTATAATAATTTGTCAAAGTATTGCTTGTTGGTGAATTGTGAAAAGTCATCAATTCATTTGATGTATATAAGTTGTAAATGATAAGTGTGAGAAATTACTAAGGATATCACTCGGGCTTAGGGTGTGTGGAGGCTGATGTCCGCCTTTTTAGTTGTGTTTTTAGGGTGTGTTTTTATGTGTTTGAGTCTTTTTCTTTGAGTTTTGTGTTTTGTTTTGAGTCATTTGTGTAGGTTTTTATATTTTCTTAAGATATGGAGTCTACATAAGTTTTGGTGGTGTTTTTATAGGTTTTGGAGCTATTTGAAGCACTTTTTGAAGAAAGGAGGAAAGCACTTAAAGTTAGCACTGAAGAATGAAGTGAAGATGAAGGTTAAGCTTAAGGAATGAAGTCCAAAAAGAAGTGAAGAATCAAGTTCAAGCTAAGAAGGAAGTAGAGAAACTCGTTACAAAGACATAGGAAAAAGAATCGAGTCGATACCGAGGATGGAGGGTTCGATACCAAGGTGCATAGGGTCGGTAACGAGGTTCTCAAGAAAGGCAAAGAAGTGAAGAGTTCAGCAAGTGTCTACCGAACCCTGCAGGGGTCGGTACCGAGACACTCAGTATCGTTAGCGAAGACAGAGTCGCCACAATTAAATGTATTTTTATCCCTTCTTTAGATAGTTTTAAGGGATATATCTTTTAGAGATATTATTTCCTTATAGATAGCTTATAGATAGATTAGTTTCTCTATAAATACTCTTGTCTAGCCTTTGTTTTTCACAACCAATCAATTAACCTAGTTTAGAGGGAGAGGAGGAGGAAGTTAGAGAGAGGGGGGCGTGAGAGAGTAGATAGAGAGGACGAGTTTGTGGAGTTGCTTGGAAGACAAGTTTGCTTTGGATTTGCTTGTAAGTTTCCTTTTTATTAATTTAGATATTTTTAATTATGAATTGTGAGTAGTCTCTCTCTAAGGTTGGAGTTAAACTCATGGTTGTGCATGCTTTCTCTTGATCATGTTTTGATTGTTTTTATCATAATTCTTCTCTCTTGCTCTTAACTCCTTGAAACGAAAGTGGATAGGAATTGCTCATTCATATTTGAAGCGAAAGCGAAAACCTTGAATTAGAATAGTCAATTTAGGGTTTTGAAGCGAAAGCGGATCAATCCTAGTTGAAGTATAAGAGATAGATAGTAAGTTTATTGATTGGACGAAAGTTGGTTGATTTACTTGCTTAGTTAACGAAAGTTAGTGTTGATAGGGTTTTACTTAACAACAAATAAAATTTGTAGTCAAGACCCCGCTGTGTATAGCGAAGTCAGGTTCGTCCACGGGAAGTAAGGTTGTTTGTTTACCGACCTAAGAAAACAAGAAAACAAAAGAAAACAGCTACGACAGACCTCGGTACCGACCTTGTCAGGGTCAGTAACGATGCTGGAATTCTAATAAAATAGAGCAAATAACACGATGCAAGTGCAGGTTCGGTACCGATCATAGTGCCTCGGTAACGAGTGAATTCGAATGCAAAATGTAGGAAAACCAAAGGATAAAAAGCTCTAGGACAAGGGCTACCACAACATAGCTATGCATATAAACTCATGTAAAGATAAAGATCATGCCTTTGAAGATAAATCTATCAACTTTCGTTGACTAAACAAGCAAATCAATCAACTTTCATAAATCAATTCACTTTATACTTGTTTTGAATCCAATGCTCGAAACTTTCGTTATCGAACAATATCAACATTCAAGTTCACAACTTTCTCTTTCGATCAAGCAATAAACTCAAATTACTTCGACTCTCCTCTAAGCATAAGCATAAACAAGTAATTCAAAAGATAGAAGGCAATCAAAACATCAACACATTCATTCAACCATGCACAACTATGTCGGGTTTCAACCCCGACCCTAGAAAAGAAAACTACTCACTCATCATTGAATCAAAACTATCAACTTTATTAAAAGAGAACATTGAAAAGTAAAACTTACTTGAAACTAAAGAAATATCGTCTTACAACCACACGTTCAAACTCAAAATCAACGAAGAACAAATAACAACGACCTCGATCTCGACCTTCTCTCTCTCGATCGATCGAATTCAAGTTCGAAATCTCCAACTATGTCTCTTCTCTCGACTCCTAAAACTAACTAACTCTCCCCTCTATAGGCTAGAAAGAAGGGTATTTATACTAGAGAAAGCTATCTAATAAAGATCCAAAAGATAAAAACTTGCCAAACTAAAAAGATCACAAGATAAAAGATATAAATTCCGAAAGTCAGCGCCGCCTACCGACACAGGTCACCTCGTTAACGACCTGCACAGGGTCGGTAGACACTTGCTAAATCCCTTTAAATAAAAACTTGTTGCACATCTCGGTATCGACCCTCACAGGTCGGTAACGAGCTCTTTGTTTCGGGTTAATTTGAACTCTTTCATGGCTTCACTTGAACTTTAACTTTGATCTTCAACATGCACTCTTCCTTTTCTTCCTTTAGGCACTCCACCCTTTACCACTTGACTTCAACTTTACTTGAAAATTCTCCTTTCCGCTTCAAAAACCTACAAAAAGACACAAAACGGAGTAGCTTCCATACTTTTCACAAAATATGCAAACTGATCCAAAAACATACAAAACTAACACTAAAACTTACTAAAACTAAACCAAACACCCTAAGAAAGAAACCTAAAACTAGACTAAAAACACGAACATCAAAATACCCCATACTTAGACTTGCTTGTCCTCAAGCAATCACTAAACAATAACCAAAAGCAAACATCATGCTCATCAAGGAATAGCCTTCATCTAAAAAGCAACGTCCAAACACAACAAAAATAGCAAACGACTATTAACGTCATCACACATATATATGTACTAATAGACATAAGCAACTACAATCCAACCTCACTAAGGATATGTGTTTCACTCAACTCTCAAGTGTTTGGGCTATAAAAATTCAATCTCTCAACTCAATCTTATATGCAAAAACTCATAGAAATTGAAACTTATATCACCAAACTCTCCACCTAAGATTTGTCAAAACAAGCAAAAATCATCAAGAGAACTTAGGCTCAATGAAAAACTTCATAGAAGCTTCCATTCGGCCGGGTTGTAATGGGGCTTGGTAAAAACAATAAGGCATGGAAATATTTTTGGCTATGTGGTGCTAATAATATCCGGGAATCAAAGACTCCTAAAAACTCACACAATTCCAAAACTCTCATAAAATAACATACCAAACTCACTCAACATTATGCTCTTTCTTTACTCACCTTTAACCCTAGAAAGCCTCATATAAACACAAAGAATCTCTGGTTTTTACTTTAAACACACTACACATCTTCCTTCTTTTTCTTTCCTTCTTTCTACATTTCCATTTTTTTCTCTTCGACTTGCCTTGTTACCGACCTGAGAGGGTCGATAACGAGCTACACTTTTCCTCTATTTTTCTATTTTTGTTGTGCATATTCTTTAACCAAGAGATCTTTCTTACAAAATAAATACAAGAGACTTCCAATCTACCCTCCCCAAAACCCTTATTTTGAACCAAAACATAACATTTTTCACTCAACAAAACATACCTCTCCAACTAAGTCTTAATCCCAGTATAGGGTCAAGCTTATCTCGGCTAGGGAAATAATTTTGTGGAGCTAAAAATAAAAGGCTTTAAGCTCAAATTGGTTATCAAAAGAGGGATCATGTAAAGGGTGGATAGGGATAAATATGGCTCATAAAAATAAGTTCTCTATCATATGAATTTCACAAGTAATGAACTAAAAATCATATACATGCCTTGAGAAATAGATAACCATCACAATTCCAAGAGACAATATACATAAAGAGAGTAAATCACACAAGAAAAGAAGAGGCTAAAATAAGAGCTCACAAGGTTAATTTTTTGTTGGATTGCAACTACTCATGTTAAAATTTATACATGCTCAGTTTCATCAAATGTTATTTCTCTATAAAAACAATTTCATACTAAGAATCAGGATATACCATCAAAAATATGTTGAAAGGAAATTACATGGTTATGCAAGCAATTAACTATCATAGAACCAAAAGACAGGGTATCCATCCATTCTAAAAATCTTTTTGGATTTTTGAAAAAAATTTCAAAAAAAATTTGTGATTTTTTTCAAAATGTTCAAAACAAAGACTACTCAAAGCAAACAAAACAAACAAAGAAACAAGCAAACAAGTTTTCTTCCTTCCCCTACCCCATACTTAAAATTACAGTGTCCCCACTGTAATAAAGCTAAGTAGAAGAAAAGAATAAGGAAAAGAAAAAAGGAAACTCACAAGATAAACTGAAGCAGAAGAAACATTCCTTTGAAAGCTGAATCATCGCCGTGGTGGTGGAAACTGGCGCTCAAAGTTGCCCATGAACTCATACATGGTCCTCCGGCGCTCCTCATCAACCGTTACCCGCTGCTCCATCGTCCTCCAACGAGCATCCGCCTGTTGATGCCTCGCATAATCTAAAGCCATGCGAGTTGCATAGACACCCTCCCAACGCTCCATCCGTTGGGTAAATTGTTTCTGCTGCAGGTTGAGCTGCTGCATCTGGAAAGACAAATCTTCGGCCCATAAAGGTGGAACACTTGATCCAGAATAGGTGGGGTAAGGAGGTGATTGGTAGTGATCTTGGGGCTGGAAGTGGTCTTGATAAATCACCGGGTTGTAGGGCATCATCTCGTACGACTGAGGCTCGGTAGGCGGAGGTGGTGGCTCGTTACCGAAGCTGAATGCCTCGGTATTGACCTCAAAATAATCGTTAACAAGCCCAGGTTGCTCGTTACTGAGGTCATCATCCTCGACAAGTACCTCGGTACCGAGGTCATCATCCTCGATATCGAGCTCCTCCGTGGCTGCCTCATCCTCATCCATAGCAGCGCCTTCTCTGTCAAATCTTGTCTCATACTCCCTCAATGACGGCTCATCTTGTGGCTTCTTTTCCAACGGGAACGCATGACCCGTCCAAGCTTCATACCAGTTCGGCACATAGAGCAACTACATCTTAGCCCGAGTGATAGGCACATCTTGACCAATTACCTTGGTGGCTAACCCTCCTTCGGTCCTCACAAAGATATTGGAAGAGAACCAATACTTGGAGTCTAGCTTCTGGGGACGGTGTGGAGTATAACGTGTGAGGTCGATACCGAGCTTCTCCCCCAGAAGACTCACCAAATTCCCGCACCATACTTCCATTGACTTGACCCCGTACTTCTCGACATATTTCAACCATTCATACCCCAAGTTCAAGGGGGCAGGGTCTTAAAAAAGAATGGTGCGGAGGCATGCAACCTCCAACCGTGTTGGCCTTGAAAGCTCTTTCTTGGGCCAAAATGTGGTGCCCAAGACTCGGAGAATGATACGGAAAATGAGGTTGATGATGCTTGCCCCTGGGAGTGTCGGTGCGGAAGGATTGACCTCTCTGGAAATGTAACTCCAAGTGTCGGTGACCTTGAAATCCTCGACCTTGTAATTCCGAGAGTGGTGAGGAAGCTCGAGGAGTTCATTGAATTGGGCCATTGTGTACTCACGATCAACATTGCTCAACCGGAACTTGATCTTTCCAACCGAAGTCTTGGTTTTGAAACTTTTTTGGAGAGTGGCTATGAACTCGGCGGTGTGTGTCGGGTAATGCAGTGTGGCCTCCTTCTTCAATAGATGAGGTATACCAAGAATGGCGAAAGCATGCTTGACATCATCATAGATCCCCATAGCCCTAGCGCTTGACCTCGAGAACCACCTAGTGAAGTGGTCCTTTTGAAGGACGGAATCAAAGACGTTCACTTGATCCCGAGTAGCCAACACGATATCGTCCATGCGTGGAGGAGATGGGGACCTTTGAGTCCTCCTTTTCTTTCCGGCTCTAGCGTTAACTTGGCTTGTGCTTGCCATTTGGTACCTGAAAATACATGGAAATCCAAGATAAGATCCATTCAAACCAATCAAACTAAAACCCCATACTTGCTCTCGACCTACCTCGGTACCGAGCCAATTGGGTTTAACGAGGTTGGTTGGTTGGACTCTGGTTTTGGGCATTCGTAGGTCGTTACCGACCTTCTCAGGTCGTTAACGAGCCTGAGCGAGAACACTTTGCGAGCAATTTACGAGTTCCAAATCTCAAAATTTCCAACAATTCAACACAATTTCAGCCATGATTCCACACAAAAACACTCCATCTAGAACATGCAACCCCATACTTGCTCGAAACCCTATCTAATCATGCCAATAAGTGCCAAAATTCATGGTGAAAATCAATCAATTCAAGAACAAGTTACTTCATGCTTTGCTTATCAAAATTCAAAGCAAATCAAGCAAGAATAATCGAATTTAAATCAAGATCAATCACCAATCAAAGAAGCAATAGAAGCACAATGCAATATAAACATGCAAACCGATTTCTTATACAAGATCTAGATATGAATTTTACCCCAAATTACCATGAAACTTCATGAAAAGAGTTAGGGTTTAGAAATCATACCGTAGATTGGAGAATTGAAGAATAAAAATCGAAATTTGAAAGGGTAACGAGGCTTGAGAGCTCCGGCAACGAATCACAAGGTTTGTGCTCGTTATCGAGTGGGTTGCGATCGGGATTGGGGTGCGAGTGGTGCGATTAACTGTGGCAAGAGAATCCGAATAGAATTCGGTAGAGATTATAGAGGTTTGGTTGAGATTTGGTGTGGGATTTGAAGGGCTTGAGAGAGTTTTAATAGGAAGGGAAAGAGAGGCGGCGTGAGGAGGTAGGGATAAGATAGAAGATAGATTAGGTTTAAAAACTTACCTGCCCGCGTCGCTGGATTTGTGTGCCGTCTCAGATCGGTACCGACCCTCTCAGCCCGGTACCGAGCCTAGGCAACTCATTTTCAGGGTCTTTCGAGCCCGACTTCCTATGACACGTTAGCTCCAAAAATATATTCTATCTTGCAAACTTCTAAACTACTAAAAACTCAAAAGAAAGCTAGGAAAAAGAGCTAATAAAAAGAAAAGAAAACTAAAACTAAAAACCGGGTTGCCTCCCGTAAGCGCTATTTTTAACGTAGTTAGCCCGACGAACTTACCTGGCTAATCCGACGCTGTGAGAGCCATAGTGACTCTAATCTCTTCTTCCGGTTCGGGTTGCTCATAGAACTTCTTTAATCGGTGGCCGTTCACTTTAAAGATGGCGCCAGTGTTATCGATCAACTCTACGGCTCCATGCGGAAAGATGCGGTGAACCACAAATGGCCCACTCCATCTTGTCCTTAGCTTCTCTGGAAATAAACGGAGTCTAGAGTTGAAGAGAAGTACCTTGTCACCAACTTCATAAGTTTTGGGCACCAATTTCTGATC
The DNA here is from genome assembly GCA_964016875.1 of Fallopia convolvulus. NCBI lineage: Eukaryota > Viridiplantae > Streptophyta > Magnoliopsida > Caryophyllales > Polygonaceae > Fallopia > Fallopia convolvulus. The sequence goes on along the minus strand of OZ024718.1, from coordinate 20,806,953 downwards.
ATGCCACCGTTTGGTACGCTCCTTATAGATCTCGGCGTTCTCATACGCCTTTAGCCTCAACTCCTCTAGTGCTTGCAAGTCCATGAATCTTTTTGCTCCGGCTGCGTCGAGGTTCATATTGAGCTCTTTGAGAGCCCATAAGGCCTTGTGCTCCATCTCGACCGACAGATGGAACGCGTTGCCATACACTAAATTGTAAGGAGTGGTGCGTATGGGCGCCTTGTATGCTGTCTTGTAGGCCCATAAAGCGTCATATAGTTTGGATGACCAATCCTTCCTTGAGCGGGACACCGTCTTTTCCAATATGCTCTTAATTTGCCTGTTTGAAACTTCTACTTGGCCACTAGTTTGGGGATGATATGGTATTGCCACACGGTGTGATACCCCATACTTAGCCAAAAGTGCTCCAAAACTCCGCTCTATGAAGTGAGATCCACCATCACTAATGAGGACCCTTGGGACGCCAAACTTGGGAAAAATGTTAGTTTTAATGAATTTAGCCACGTTTTTAGCATCATTGGTCCTTGTAGCAATGACCTCCACCCACTTAGAGACATAATCAACCGCAACCAGAATATATTTGTAGGGGCCCGATGCAGGAAAAGGTCCCAAAAAGTCTATGCCCCAAACGTCGGATAGTTCGACCTCTAGTATCCCGGTCAGCGGGTTTTCATGTCTCCAAGTGATGTTACCAGAGCGTTGGCATTCATCACATGTTGTCACACAGTCATGTACGTCCTTAAAAATGGTTGGCCAATAAAGACCACTTTGAAGAATCTTCGCCGTGGTTTTGAATCCTTTTGCATGGCCACCGGTAAGAAGTGTGTGACATTGACGGATCACACTCTCTATCTCCTCTTCTGGTATACATCGCCTAAAAAGGTGATCACTTCATTGCTTGAACAAGTAAGGATCATCCCAATAGTACTGTTTGACATCATGAAGAAACTTCTTTTTATTTTGTGGGGTTAGTCCCTTGGGAATTACGCCTCCTACAATGTAGTTAGCAAAATCCACAAACCAAGGGGCTTTTGACCCTCTAATAGCATTTATTGATTGAAAAGAAGTAGAAGCAAGAGATGAAGAAGGAATTAAATTAAAAGAAATGAGTTCAGGTTAAGAAAACGTACCTGACTAGGTCGTTACCAAATCTGATTGGGTCGGTGTCGACCCTGAAGCTTCGCTATTTCCGTCGGTAACGACCTCATGTGGCTCGGTATCGAGCCTCCCGATTATGGTATCGATGCTCCTTGATTTATTGCCGATGTGATCGATGCCCTCCAGCCTCAGTGATGACTCGGTAACGACCCCTTCAGGGTCGTTAACGAGGGTCTTGCCGTTTCCAACCTCGTTCAGCATGAGGTGTTCGTCCGGCCTGGAGTCGTTAATCGACACTTCGTTGTTGGATTCGGTGATGTGTTCCATTGGCAACTTGGATAAGTGCTCCTCCACCAAGTTTTCTGCTCCCTTTTTATCTCTGATTTCATGACCAAATTCGTGCAATAAGAGCATCCAACGAAGTAGCCTAGGCTTGACATCCTTCTTGGCCATTAGATATCTAACAACATCATGGTCAGTATAAACAATCACTTTTGAACCGACAAGATAGGAACGGAATTTTTCAAAAGCAAATACTACAGCGAGGAATTCCTTCTCCGTTGTAGTATACTTACTCTGCGCCTCATCAAGCGTCTTACTCGCATAGTAGATGGCGTGGAGCTTTTTGTCCTTCCGTTGTCCCAAAACTGCGCCCACAGCATAATCACTGGTGTCACACATAATCTCAAAGGGAAAAGTCCAATCTGGGGACTGCATAATAGGAGCGGCAACAAGGGATTCCCTTAACTTGTAAAATGCTTCAAGACAAATCTGGAGACAGCTCAAACACTACATCCTTCATTAGTAGGTTAGTTAGTGGTTTAGCTTTCTTAGAAAATTTCTTGATAAAGCGTCTATAAAAGCCAGCATGCCCTAGAAAACTCCTAATGTCTTTAATAGAAGAGGGAGAAGGTAGTTTTTCAATAAGCTCAATTTTTGCTTTGTCTACTTCTATCCCACTTTTGGAGACAAGGTGTTCTAGCACTATCCCCTCTTAAACCATAAAATGACATTTTTCACAATTAAGCACAAGGTTGGTTTCTTCACATCTTTTAAGAACACATGCAAGATTAGCAAGACAAGCATCAAAAGAAGAACCATACACAGAGAAATCATCCATAAAGACCTCTACAATATCCTCTATCATATCAGAAAAAAATGGCCATCATACACCTTTGGAAGGTGGCGGGGGCATTGCAAAGCCCGAATGTAAAGATAGTCTTTTCCTGATCATCAGGATGAATGGGAATCTGCCAAAATCCGCTATAGCCATCTAAATAACAGAAATAATCATGCTGGGCTAAGCATTCTAACACTTGATCAATAAAAGGAAGAAGAAAATGATCTTTTCTAGTAGCACTATTGAGCATTCCCCCTTTTTTAGGAACTACATGGACCAGACTAACCCATTGGCTGTCCGATATAGGAAATATGATCCCTGCATCAAGTAGTTTAATGATTTCCTTTTTAACCACTTCTTTCATGTTAGGATTTAACCTACGTTGATGCTCTATGGTGGGTTTGTGATTATCCTCCATGTATATCTTATGCATGCAAAGTAAGGGGATATGCCAATTATATCGTCTGGGGAGTAGCCTATGGCTTTTCTATGTGTCCTAAGCACAATCAGAAGCTTTTCTACTTCCTCATCTTTTAATTTAGCATTGATAATGACAGGAAAAGTAGAATTATGGTCCCCAACAATCTTCTAATAGGGTCCCCACATTCGATGAATTCATTGTGGGTGTAGAGCATCTTAACTTCGGCTCTATCTGTCTCCTTCATTGTCGAGTTGAACCTAAATTCCACCACCTCATCTCCAATTTTGAAATTTAGGAGTCCCCTCCTAACGTCAATTATGGCTCCGGTAGTGGCAAGGAATGGTCTCCCTAAGATTATAGGAACCACCGGATCTTCGGGCATCTCCATGACTATAAAATCATTGGGAACAAAGAATTTGCCCACTTGAATCGGAAAATTTTCTACAACTCCTGTTGGCCTGACGCATGAGCCATCTGCCATGTATAGCCGCATGTTGATTGGCTCCAATGGTCCCATGTTAGCTTTCGAGCAGATTGATAATGGTAGGAGACTCGCACTAGCACCGAGATCACACAAAGCCTTGAATCAGTGGGGGCCAATGCCAATAGTGATAGCAAATCTCCCTGGGTCACCTAGCTTCTTCGGAAGAGTAATAGATCCGACCTCATTTGTAAGCTCTATTATTGATCGTTTCCTGCTAAGAATATCCTTCAAAAATTTTGTGTAAGCCGGCATTTCGCTTAGGGCCTCAACGAATGGTATAGAAATATTTAAGCCCTAGAGAATCTTAACGAAACGCTTAAACTTGCCTTCAGTTGAGTCCTTAGACTTCTTAGTAGGAAAGGGGAGAGACTTCACCAATCTCGGAGCCAAAGCAAGCTCGAGAGGTGATGCTATCGGGTTGACAATAGGGTCGATTGGTGCCTTAGAAGGGTCGGTATCGAGCATGGGACTAAGAGAGGGGCTCGATGTAGAAAACTTGCCTGGGTTGGGGTCGGTGATGACCCTGGGAGTATCGGTACCGAGTGGTTCAAGCTCGGTAACGACCTACTTTGGCTTGTTGTCGACCTGGGCCTTGGCGTCTTCTTTAGAATCGGGGTCCTTCTCCTTGGCTTTGGCACGATCCAGAAGTGTTTTCCCGCTCATGAGGTGTACGGCCGCTATTCGTCTCCTTGGGGCGGCCCGGGAGTTGCCCTTACGGCCTCGGAATCTGAGCAGCCAAGTTTCCTAGCTATGAGTCGACACTCTTCTTCCAAACATCAAACTCTCCCCATCTTTTCATCTGGTTGTTAAGGTTGTCTTGGACTCCATTGATTCCTTCTTGAAGTCCTTGCACCCAGGATGGTGGCTCTTGATAGCCTGGAGGTCGATACGGTGCGGGTCGTCTATCCGGAGGGGGTGCTGCATAACTTGGATTTGGATTTTGATTTCCCCAAGCTGGATAATTGTTTGGCCTGTCAAAGTTATTAGGCGGGTTTCTGTATTGACCTCTCATATAGTTCATCTCAGCATATGTCTCAGCGGCTCTAACCTGCTCGATGTTAGTGCAAGTAGAAGTACTATGGGTAGAAGAGCCACACTCTTGACAAGGTTGAGAGGTTTTCAGAAACTTACCTGTTTCTTTAGACGGTTGATCTCATCCTGTAGAAATTGATTTTTGACATCTGGATCAACTTCGTCCTTATAAGGCATGTAGAAACGCTTCTGTGGCTGGGATGGTTGCTGGGTCCCATACATGGCATCATAGTTAGACAACTTGTCCAGCAGTTCCCATGCATCAGTGGGATCCATCTCTATAAATCCGCAAACAGTGTGTGTGTTGATGCGGTTCTTTGTTTCTGCATTAATCCCTTGGAAGAAGATTTCTTGGAGCACATATAGGGGTTGCCCATGAGTGGGGCACTGTCTGAGCATCTCCTTGAACCTCTCCCACGTCTCTACAAAGGTCTCGTTAGGCAGCTGGTGATAGGAGGTGATGTGTTTTCTCAACTCTGTTGTCTTGGTAGGAGAGGAAAACTTTGTAAGAAATTGATCATACAAAGCCTTCCAAGTCCTAATAGACTTAGGAGGTAAGCTCTCCAACCGGCTCAAGGCCTTTCCAGTAAGAGATCACTTGAAAGCTTTTAATAGAACATATTCAAGTGAGACACCTTCAGCAGCAATAATGTCACATTAAGGAAATTTTTAATATGTTCCATAGGGCACTCAATAGGTTTCCCTTTAAACTAAGCCCTTTTAATTAAGGATATAAATTGAGACTTGATCTCAAAAGGTTTCTCTATCTCCGAAAGCACAATTGCAGACTCCGGCACCCTCAGTTCTGGATGCATATATTGCTTGGCATTCCTCGGATAGGCGTTCAACTGCTCCTGCAGACGGGCAGTGCTTGCTTGTTCACGTTCAGCGGCAGTGACGTCTCGATCAGCGTGTAACGCCTCCATCTGTCTCTAAAGAGCGGCCATCTGTTGTTCCATCTGTTCAGGAGTCATTGCCATGGCTTGGTTTCCTCTTCTTTTGCGGTGCAGGGTGCGTTCAGGTTCAAAATAATAACCAGTGTTATCAAACTCGAGTCTGCGACGTCCTACTGGCATAAGCTGAGAAAACAGACAAAAGAAAACAGAATTAAAAACAAAAATAGGGTCGGGCTATTCCCAGACCCACAGATAAACAAACAAACATTGTTGCTTACCCCGCAGCGACGCTAATTTGTTGATAAGGTTTTACTTAACAACAAATAGAATTTGTAGTCAAGACCCCGCTGTGTATAGCAAATTCAAGTTCGTCCACGGGAAGCAAGGTTGTCTGTTTACTGACCTAAGAAAACAAGTAAACAAAGCAAAACAAAAGAAAACAACTACGACAGACCTCGGTATCGACCTTGTCAGGGTCGGTAATGATGATGGAATTCTACTAAAACAGAGCAAATAACATGATGCAAGTGCAGGCTCGGTACCGATCCTAGTGCATCGGTAACGAGTGAATTCGAATGCAAAACGTTGGAAAATCAAAGGATAAAAAGCTCTAGGACAAGGGCTACCACAACATAGCTATGCATATAAACTCATGTGAAGATAAGGATCATGCCTTTGAAGATAAATCTATCAACTTTCGTTGACTAAACAAGCAAATCAATCAACTTTCATAAATCAATTCACTTTATACTTGTTTTGAATCCAAAGCTCGAAATTTTCGTTATCGAACAATATCAACATTCAAGTTCACAACTTTTTCTTTCGATCAAGCAATAAACTCAAATTACTTCGACTCTCCTCTAAGCATAAGCACAAACAAGTAATTCAAAAGATAGAAGGCAATCAAAACATCAACACATTCATTCAACCATGCACAACTATGTCGGGTTTCAACCCCGACCCTAGAAAAGAAAACTACTCACTCATCATTGAATCAAAACTATCAACTTTATTAAAATAGAACATTGAAAAGTAAAACTTACTTGAAACTAAAGAAATATCGTCTTACAACCACACGTTCAAACTCGCAATCAACGAAGAACAAATAACAACGACCTCGATCTCGACCTTCTCTCTCTCAATCGATCGAAATCAGGTTCGAAATCTCCAACTACGTCTCTTCTCTCGACTTGCTCTCCTAAAACTAACTAACTCTCCCCTCTATAGGCTAGAAAGAAGGGTATTTATACTAGAGAAAGCTATCTAATAAAGATCTAAAAGATAAAAACTTGCCAAACTAAAAAGATTACAAGATAAAAGATATAAATTCCGAAAGTCGGCGCTGCCTACCGACACAGGTCACCTCGTTAACAACCTGCACAGGGTCGGTAGGCACTTGCTGAATCCCTTTAAACAAAAACTCATTGCACAGCTCGGTACCGACCCTCACAGGTCGGTAACGAGCTCTCTGTTTCGGGTTAATTTGAAATCTTTCATGGCTTCACTTGAACTTTAACTTTGATCTTCAACATGCACTCTTCCTTTTCTTCCTTTAGGTACTCCACCCTTTACCACTTGACTTCAACTTCACTTGAAAATGCTCCGTTCCGCTTCAAAAACCTACAAAAAGACACAAAACGGAGTAGCTGCCATACTTTTCACAAAATATGCAAACTTATCCAAAAACACACAAAACTAACACTAAAACTTACTAAAAATAAACCAAACACCCTAAGAAAGACACCTAAAACTAGACTAAAAACACGAACATCAGTTAGCAACTTTATTTGATAAAAGCATGATCTATGTATTTCATTGGCTATCGTATGCGTGATTGTTGTTGTGGTGATACCAAAACCTTAGATTTTCTCTTTCTCTTGATAAAAACCCTAACTTTGTTGATTGCTTGCGCTCCAAGTAACAAAACTTGACATAGACTTTCTCCCATAGACGAACATGACTCCCCTGTACTCAGCGGGGTCTTGACTACAAATTTATTTGTTGTTAAGTAAATCCCTATCAACAGAGGCATAGCCTATGTGATTGGCCCTAATTATTTCTAAGGGTTTTAAAGGAAAAGGAAATCATGGATGAGGCAAGGTGCGCACATGCCTAGTATCGAAGTTGCTACTTGCTAGCGCTCGGCGTGGGCGAAGTCGTGGCATCGAGGACTAGGCACGCTCGTGCTCGGCAATAGCGCATGGAAATCTACCTTTGCGTACGCTAGTCATTTAGGGGCCTCGACATCAAATGCAAGACGAGCCAAAGTACACCCTATGCTGACCATCGACGCTTGTGTGCCTTGGCATAGGCGTGCGCGCTGGCGTGCCTTGGTTTAGGCGCGCCTTGGTGTCGATGAGCCTTTGATTGATGTTTGGACAACTCTAAATTACTTGGTTCGCTGTCTTATGATTAGGAATGGGAGATATGAAGCTCTAAGACTTTATGGCAAAATTTGAGAGCTGGTCAAAGCTTGGAACACCAAAAATGAGCTAGCTCAACTTTGAGTTGTTTTCGGGTTTTAGCTCCATTTGAGTTCAAGCTTTGACATTTTGGATTCATGGTACCTTCACTAAGCTTTATATAAATGTTTTATATATATTATATTTTGTGAGTGACTTAGCTCATGAAGCTAGCTTCGCTAAGCTAGCGGCCTTAATGGGCTGCTTGCCAATGGGCCTTTTTTGGGATTGTCTTGCCTTTTTAGATAAGGATGAGATGGGGGACGGTTGAGAGCAGTTACAAGTGGTTATAATCAGCCCTCTCACATGCAAAAATGTGTGGCCAAGAATGATTCTCAACCGCCCAATCGCACAACTTTCATAATCGCCCCTAACCGCTCCCTAACTTCCTAAAACCACCTTAAACCGCCTCTCCTTTTGGCTATAAAAGGGATGGGGCGCCACTCATCTTTGGTGTGGAAAAATTGAGATTTAAATTGTTGATTTGAGAGATCAAAATCAAACAAAACACTTATAGTTCAAACGAGGTATGTGTATACGCAATGATGAGATTGACTGCCACAATTTCATTGTGTAGGAGCGTTTTATCCCACAACTTTATTGTAGTTCAACCCTTGGAATAAATAGGGGCAACAAAAGTTGAAGGAAAACTTGATCTAATTGAGTGACTCGTTACCTTTATCCGAGACATTATATTCATTCGGTGGTGATTGCCTTTTATGCCTACACCCACATGAGATTACCCTTCAGGATCTACTCACGAGATTACCCTTTGGGGTCCACTCAAAGTGTCTTGATTATCCTTCTAAGGATCTACAAGAACCGAATTTCCCTTCAACCCTTACTTGACATTCTACTCGAAAATCAATAATCTTCAACGTTTATTATGTCTTTTAAGTTAGTGAGTGTCAAGATTGAACCCAAGAGTCCGGATTTGGGGAGTGCTCAAGATAATAATTTTGATCTCCAAGACTTTGATGTGCAAGACTTTGGCTATCCAAGCGTCATAGATGGAGTCCAAGACAAGGGAAAGGAAGTGAAGGAAGAACCCTTCAATGATGCGCCATTGAAGATCATGCCACCCACCGCTACTTGGGATTGGGTCCCGGTATTCCTTGATATTGATGATTATGGTTCTACAACCAACCCTTCATGCTCGATGGGAAATGAGGTACACATTCCTAGGCCCTCCAAGGTTGCGGAGATTCATGGCCAAATCAATTGGCGCATGGCCACGTATGGGAAGTCGCTTGAGAAGCGACATAATAAGAGTCCCAAGGTCGAACCCTTAGGGGACGACAGAGAGGCTGTAGGCGGGTCCTATTGGGCTACCATGTATGGGGATCGAAGGCAACGTAGGCAGGTGACTTGTCGGTTTGGTGGTTGTTAGATCAAGTCACTAATAGAAGTTGTGAATCCTTGGTGTTGTTTCATATATATACACTTTTATGTACTTATGTTATTGTATATGTGTATTTAAATTTATGCATGTGTGTAACCCTAATAATAAAGGGATATTAGTGTGTGAATATAAGTGATCCTCCTATATATGATCATGTTATAATTATGAATAAAATTAAAGTATGGTTTGAACTATAAAAGATGATCTTAACAACATGTATGCGAGAGGTAAACCCTTTAATCTTGCATGGAATCAACATACAATTGTTGATAATGACTCGTTTTCCTAATGGATGAAAGAACGATCATATCCAGAGTACCTTTGAGTCAACCATTCTTATGAATGGAATGACTCATGCTCAAGACTACCTTCGGGTCTACTAGAGTAATTAGACTAATCTTCATATCTACGGATGTGAAGGTCTACTGGTAAAATCCCTATACGCAAGGATGAGACACATGTTGGCCATAGACACACTAATGAATGCATGATTGAGGAGTGTATAAAATTCTCCTTGATTGATGCATGGACTTTGACTTGCTTTTGTTTGTCATGTTACATGCATACTTCTTGTGTCAAAAGAAAGTTTAATTTTCTTGCTTTGCTTCTTATCAAATTGGATTTTGTTGAACTTGTTTAAGAATGTTAAATAAATTATGAATAAGGCAAGGCGCACCCGTGCCAAGTATCGACGTCGCTAACACTCAGTGTTGGCGAGTAATGGCATCAAGGACAAAAGGCGTGCTCGGGTTTGGCAAGAGCGCATAGGTCTCGACCTTGGCACACACACTAGGCATCGCGAGGCCTTGATTTCAAGGCAAGACATGCCAAAGGCGTGCCTGACGCCGGCCATCGGCGCTTGCGTTCCATAGGATAGGTGTGCGCACGATGGTGTGCCTTTGCTTAGGCGCACCTTGGCACCGATGGGGCCTTGCTCGGGTTTTGTCCATTTCTAGCATTTTGGTCCACCTTCTCGTGATTTAGGAATGAAATTAAAAGACTACGAACCATATGTGGTGGTTAATATATGAACAAAGAGTACTTTGAGTCGTATAGAATAATCCATGAGACAACAACTCCATGCACCCCACAACAAAATAGGGTGGCGGAATGTAAGAACCGTGTGCTTGAGGATATGGTCAATACCATGTTGTCCTACTCCAAGTTAAAGAACTCCTTTTGGGGTGAAGCGATGTTGATGGTCAACTATATTTTGAATAGAGTGCCAAGAAAGAGAAAATTACCAATCACCTTACGAGTTGTGGTTTAAAAGAAAAACCTAATCTCTATTATCTTCGTATATGGGGTTGCCATGTGGTTTTTAGACTAACGGACCGTAAGCGTAAGACATTAGAGGATAGAGGTGTTCAATGTATATTCATTGGATATGCTCATAATTCTAAGGACTATTGGTTCTTCATCATAGAGCATAATTACGTAATTTCAGTGAACATTGTGATAGAATCGCGTGATGCCATATTTGATGAGACTAGATCCTCATCGAGTCCAAGGCCTAGGGATATAGACTAAGAGGACGTCGATCCTTCATCGGATCCATTAGATACTGAGGAAGAGCCGACGTTGGCGCTTGGACCTAGATTCACTAGGTCCATGATGTGTATTGGCACCCTAAGGCACGCGCACCTTTGATGCCAAGTAAAAACGCCGTTGTCTAAGCTCCGTTGCTCGATGGAGTGACCCTTGACCTGGATCCAAGGACGGCCAAGTGCAAGGCTGTGGAAGCCATGGACAAGGACACTAGCATGACTACTTGCTCGACTTCACCTTTGTTTACAATCGCCGATCGAGATTGCCTTTTCAAAGCCGTAACACCAACCCCGATTTCTTTTCGCCTTTCCCCGTGCTCGAATTGTGCTAACTGGCATCTGCTTTTTTTCACAAAATAGTAAACCCTTCTTACAAAAATCAAAGATCGCGAGTAAGAATGCAAGGAAATGAGACTATTAGTCTAATTGTAATAAACACGCTAAAAGGAAGTAAATCATGTCCTTGGCAAATTGAAATGCTTATTTCGGACACACTTGGTTTGCTGCAGTCGTTTGAGGTTGTTAGATTCGAACATGTACGTCGTGATTGCAATAAGGTTGCTGATTTGATTACGGGACTGCGCCATAATTGTAGTATTCGTCAAATTCAGACACACTTAGGACTTCAAGTGCGGATGCTATAGGTTGACAAATGTCAGCCTAATTATTTCCTACTCTTAAAAAAAATAGTGGGTAATTTTTCGCAAATATGACTATATAATGGGTGATTATTTGCAAATTTCTCTTTCATTAAAAAAAGTTTTGGAACAGAACGTTCCGTCGGTCGCGTCAGGGATTTCCCATTCCCACCTCTGGTTGAATAGCGTCAAGGGTTTCATTTGCCTCCAAAGCCTTCTTCTTCGCCTCTCTCTCCGCCATAGCTGGAGCTTGCTTTGTGTTACTGTGTATGGTTCTCGTTAGACGGTACAAACTCATTGATCTTACTCTCCATTGCTACCCAAACCTGGTTTGGTGAATTTTTTCCCTCTCTAATTAAAATATATCGCAACACCGATTGGATTAGGGTTTTGACTGTTTTTTTTTCTCATACAGAGAAAGGAGAATCCATCTGTGATGGCCAGAGATTTATCGAGATCGAGGTCGCCTTCGTACAGGCGTAGTCGTGTCAGCAGAAGAAGTCGTAGAGATAGAAGCAGATCTCCTTACTCTTCTCATGCCCATAGCAGGTGATCCCGTTCATTTTTTCCTAGGGTTTGCGATATTTTTCAATCCTTTGGTTTGGGAGTTGCTTTCGGTGAATATTGGGAAATTGAAATTCGTTGAGCTAGAATGGCAAGGTTCCAGGTCCAAACTATTGGACCGGGTGTCTAAATGGATATTATCTGCAGGAAAAAGTTCAATTGTTTTTTTTGAGCATTGGCATCTTAAGTAAAGCTATGAACTGTCCTGTCTGCACAATCATGTGTATGGTTTTATTGTTTGGTTAATCTCGATATTTGTAATTTTCTTTTTGTTAGAATAGACAAGAAACAAGAAGCTTGATGCTCAAGTGATATGTGAAATTATTTGTAAATTTGTAGTTCTAAATGATGTAATGGAAATTACCAGGATTACTTGGAATGATTTCCATTTTGATTATATTTTTTCTCCAAAGGACATAATTTGAGTTTTAGGTTTCCATTTTCCTCAAACCTTATTATATGTTGATACTATATACCAAGTTCAATTCCATCTTTTTGCAATTTTGCTCAAGCTACACTCGAATATCACACTAGTCGGCAAACATGAAATTGGTCGTTATGGTGGGTGTTTTAGTGTTGCCACTTTCCAGAACTTGTTTGAAGCTAAGGACCATGGTTGTTGTTTCCCGGTTCAGCCTGTGAATGCATCTAGTTTCCTCTCCACCTATGTGTTTTGAGATTGATCCTGATTGTTTTTTTTTGGTATTGTCATTGATATTGAGTATTGATCATTGTATTTTGCTCTTTAACTTATTAGAATTAGCTTAGCAGCACCCGTTGGCCATCTAACTGGAAAGATGGCATATTTAGCATCCACAGTCTGTTACCTCTAGTGTTGCCTGAATGTGATGTAGTGCCATTTGTTGATTTTAAAAAATGAACAAGCTTAAAACAAGTCCCCTCTACCCATTACATGGGAGGCAAGAAGGTAGTATCTGCTGATGGATGTACTTTGTTGCCCGAATCTGGTTTGCAACATCATGTGATAAAAGATGGGGCACTGAAAGCTTTTTGTTTTCAATTTGTAATGAGGTAACTGTAAATGCTTATTTTGTAGCTTCAAATATATTGTGTGTGATGGTTATAATAGTGTCAATTATATCATTTTGGATATCATGGTTTGTTGCTTGTTATTTGTTAACTTTTAGTTTTTTGTATTTTTCCTTCTACCATTATAGACGAAAAAGTCGTTCTATTTCCCCACAACATCACAAAAGTCGTTCACGAACTCCAAAGCGTCGTAGAAGTCGTTCATCTACACCTAAACGGCACAGGAGAAGACGAAGTACTAGCACTTCATCATCTCCTGTGCACAAATCACCTAGTCCTAGTCTTGGATCAGTGGTGCATCGAAATGCAAGTGAAAAGTTGAAACAGGATGAAGAGGAGAGACAAAGGTACAATAATGCATATTTGATTTTCTTCTATTTGATAGTGTTTTTATGCTTTAGTATTATCCAGTTACATGTCTGTTTTTAAACAAGTATACGACATAAAGAGGTAATCGATATTTTTTAGTCCATGATAAATTATGTATTTGACATTTCTCCTCCTTGATGGAACAATTTGAAGTCTTTGTAGCTTTTTGGCATAACTTGTCAATAAAAATTGTTTCGTCATAATTACCTTACAGTTTCTGACCTAGATTGAAAGGCTGGTTTGGGCTTGAACACGTTGAGTAAAAACCGCAATACCTGGGATCCACCAGAACTCTTTAAGAGAAATGTTCTAATGTCCCTGGGGTGATTAGCAACTCTTGATTTTTAAGGCATCAATAGTGACCTGTTTGTAAACTAGAAACATGAAGTCCATGTGAACTCTATTTGTAATGCTTTTGCTTTAAAGATTATGATGGTCACCTTCGGCTGAATGGATTTCAATTGGAATGAGCGCTGCTTGCTCAGCCTGTAAACTTGCTACATCTTGAGCAGATTTTCCACTCCACTGCTTCTAATTATTAATCCCGTTGACCACGAGTCTTAATCTTTGAAATAAATAATGATGTCTCGTGAGGGTAGTCTTCTCTAACTTTGACATAGTTATACTGTATGCCTTTCATCTCATATCAGAATGTTAATATTTTAATGCTAAGATGGACGTGATTTGCTTATAGATTTAAAATGCAGCAGTTTCGTGACGCGTTCATCTACAGGATTTTCCGATGGAAGATACTGCTATTGCTCTCCTTGTTATGTTTGATGATCCATTGGCTGCCCCCTTTATCTACTGTTCACCAGTTTTGAAATTCATTTGTTTGGATCTCGATTCATTTTGAGGTATGCCTTGATAGTGTCAGCAAAGTGGCTTAAAAGTGGATGTAGTGTTGATGTTCACGGGTAAAAGTTGAAAGACCTATCAGGAAAAAAAAATTAAAACCTGCTCTTTATTCCAAGCCATGTCTGGTTAGTGTGAAAGCATCTGGAGCAGTAACTACATTGCATCTCTGAATTCCTAGCCACATCTTTTCTTAGACTCCATACTTTGTTATCAGGCGTCAACATGAAGCAGAGTTGAAACTAATAGAAGAAGAAACTACTAGGAGAGTGGAGGAATCAATTCAAAAGCAAGTTGCAGGTAACTTGGATACTGAGGAAATCAAGCTTGAACTTCAGAGACACTTGGAGGAAGGTAGAAGGAGACTTCAAGAAGAGGTTAAAGTCCAACTTGAAATAGAGAAGGAGGCTGCTCTCATTGAAGCTCGAAGGAAAGAGGTAACAGTTGTTTTAGTACTTGTTTGGTAAACGTAGGAAGTGCAATTTCTAGGAAGTTACCTCCCGGGAATTAACTAACCTACAAAATGAAGTTAAATCCCAGAAGTTATCTTCCTTGGATTTATTGTCAATTTTTTTTTCAATCAAATGTACGCACTTGCTCCTGCTTCATCGGAATTTATTTGTCAAAAAAAAAGATCTCTCTCGTTAAAGAAATCAAGATGTAAGGAAATGAATTAACTTGATGGAAAATGGATAGAATTGAATCTCGGGATCTTTGTTTTGTTATTTTTTTGTCAGGAGCAAGCCCTGAAGGAGAAAGAAGAGCTGGAGAGGAAGCTGGAAGAAAACAAGAGAAGGTTGGAACAGATGCAGAGACTAGAAGCTCTAGAACAGGAGAAGAAGGAAGAGCAACGGTACAGGGAACTGGAGGAGATGCAGAGGCAAAAGGAAGAGGCGTTGAAGAGGAAGAAGCAAGAGGAGGAAGCAGAACGAGCCAAACAAATGAAGGTTTTGGGAAAGAACAAATCTCGACCAAAGTTGTCTTTTGCTTTTAACTCAAAGTGAGTATTTAGTTGATTATGTGTCCTATCAATACTTGGATATGGGAAACCTGAGTTGTGATTTCCCTTTCTATGCAAAAGACAGCGTTTCTGATTCTGAATGGGTTCCTTTATTTTGGTCTGTGCATGGAAGGAGCTGTTCTTCGTCATCGTTTTTAGGTCAAAAGCTGATTTTGATGTATAAAATATAAATCGAAGATTGAATTACCTTATGTCGGTTTAACCGTCTAGAAAAATTATCTAGACCCATGCAGTTCACCTTTTGATTTATCAGTTCATTGGACTAGAATTATACATAACATATGGATAAATTGGACAATTTTTTTTTTCTAAAATTTTGCTTAATTCATTAATAGTGTGATAACACCTTTTAGGCTTTTAGCCTTAGTTAAAAAACTTATCCTTTTGTATAATTGGACAAATTTTGCTAAATTTTTGCACAAATTCATTAATTCACTCATATGATAATTACTGTGGACACTAGTTTACTATGGGGTCATTCTTAACTTCAAATGACGTGCGATGAACCATTTTTAACCCCTTATTTAGACATAACTCAATAGGAGTGAAGACGTGTGAGGAAGCATTTGCTCAACACCAATATATGGAGTGATGGTGATAATACAAGAACACAAGATAAAGGAGAAATCTAGAGGGTTATGTTGGTTGATCAGAATCTGACTTTTGAGCAACATTTAAACAATAAACTATTTCGAATCTTTCCCCAAAAAGCTAAATTTCAATTTGAGCAATATTTTGAAAGCTAGCTACAGTGTGTTGGTGAGTTGATTTTCTCAACGGCTAGGAAAAGGAATAAATAATTAAAATATGAGAAAAGACTAACACTTGAAAAAAGTGTTTTAAATAAAACTGAGCGCCACATTAGTGGTTTAGAATTGTTTGGGCCCACGCAGGGTTAAGCCCACTGCACATCTCAAACTAATGTTTTTCATCTTTCATTTTTTAATGTATAAAAAAGCTAAATTATTTATGTTTAGAATAAACTAGCAAGACCCGGTCGTGTCATGCACGACTATGACTTGAGAATATTTTTCATGTAGGGACAATATATTAAATTAATAATTATTAAAAATTAAATAAGTGGTGGTAAACCTCATATTTAAAAAAAATGAGGTGTACTACCACTAATCTCATTATAAATTGATATTATACACACATAGATTTATACATATACTTTAATATTATAAAAGTGACACCTCACACATAAGAGGCGACAAATAACAAAGTCCTATTAAAATTTATGTCCATAAAAATAAAAGCATAGAAATCTCACATATTCATAGTTTCATATTTACCATAGAAAAAATTACGGTACATATATCTCATGTACTAATATAATTATATAGTATTAAATTTTCTCAAATTTTGTTCATAAAGATAAATAATAGAGATATCATGTACTAATTTAGTGTGTAAGGAATTAAACATCACCTACTAATATATTATGTGCAATTATTAATAACATTAGCAATATTTTTATATTATATATTTTTAAGTATTGTAAATACTAAAAATTATAAAGGGTAAAGGAGTAAATTGAAAAATTAAGAACCTTCTGTGGCATAGTTAAGAGATTGACAAATAGGATAGAGGAATTCGAGTGTAGTAATAGTATATAGACTAATATATATTCCCGTATATGCTTAATTTAAATATATTTTTTTTATATAAATAATCTTATAAAGAGTTTGTTTCATTTAAAACAAACTCTTATTCTGAAACCAATGCACTTTTTCCTAGTTCGTAATGCACTTTTCTATTTCGAATTGCACTTTTTCGAATTTGCACTTTTCGTACTTTTTGTAGTGCACTTTTTCGGATTGCACTTATCGTATTTTACAATGCATTTTCGTATAAAAATGCACTACGAAATAGGAAAAGTGCATTCATTTCACGTGACGTTTCAGTATAAGAGTTTGTTTCATTTAAACCAAACTCTAATAATCAAATAGAATTGAGACGCAAATAAGGAGTATATTACTATTATATAAATATAATAATTATTTTTAATATCATTTGAATAGTTTGTAAGATGTGAGAATTATATTTAAAATTAGAATCATATAACAAATTCTACCGATTGTATATCAATTATATAAGATCCAACTTCTAATTTAGATTCGTAAAATAGGATCGAGATTCCTTTAACTATGAAAATTAATGTTTATCCATGTATTTTTTTTATTTTATCAAAATTTGATTTAAGATAGATCTTTTACATAAATAGATAAAAAGATAAAGATAGAATAATTTTTGTTATTTTTAATTAAATTTCGAAGTTAAAATTTATTTTTCACATAAATAGATAAAAAAGAATTTAATTGAAAAGTCTAAATAAAATAAAAAATTAATTTTTAAATATAAGGTGGGTCCAGAATCAACCTGGCGGAGATTCTTATAACTATGAAAATTAATGCTTATCCATGTATTTATCCAAAATAGAGAATATTTCTTTTTTGACATAAAAATAGAGAATATTGAGATAGTCCAATTAAACAAAAAAGCAAACATTTGGAAATTGGAACCCGTTCATTCCAAAGGGGGGTGAAAGTGAAAAGACTCTCACTTTATTCTTCTACTTCTCTTTCTCTCACACCGACGCTTCCCCTTTGCTTCTGCTCAACGCTGGGTAGCGAAATCCCACCAAAGGTGCAGAAATTACAAACCCAAAATTTGCTTCAATTTTAATTCTTCAAAAACAAAATTATATCATTTTTTTAAAAAAAAATTGAGCTTCATAGTTGCCCAGTCTATAACAGTTGACATCAGCGTTACCCACCATCCATCCAGATTCCAGAGTGCTTTCCTCCTCGTCTTCTCCATCTTTCATCTCAGCTCCCAATTGGAATTCAGTCCTAGAGATAGAGATAGAAAGAGGGTTAAAGAAGAGAATACAAGGAAGGGTTTTGTTCCAGATGCTCATTCAATGGGTAAATTCGGCCATGGAAACGGGTCGGAGTCTCAGGTTATCGAGCCCACCACCAGCGATTCTTCTTCTAGAAGCTTCTGCGGAAGATGTTGTCCGATGGGTGGAATTGCGTCCTACTTCAGTTTCAAGTGTTTGCTAGTTTTGATTCTCAGTTTAGCCGTGTTCATCTCTGCCCTCTTTTTGGTTATCCCTTCTCGCTCTCTGGATTCTGGCTACGATGTGTCTCAGACGATTAAGCTTTCCGGTATGTTTGACTTCTCTATTCTTTGCTCTTTTCGATCCATATTTCAACTGTGAATTTGTTGATTCTCTGGTTATGCTTCGATGGTGTTTGTGAATTAGGGTTTTCGGGGTATCAGTGATTGAGTACTAGTTATGCAGAGGCTTGATCTTACTTCCTCCTTTCATTTCTATTATTGAGGGTTTGCATGATGAATTTGTGATGTATGATATACCCTTTTTTAGGGTTTTTAGAGATGGGTGTACTCTACTGTGATGATCTTCAGGTTATCATAGTCATATTCATCAGGAAAACTTTTGTTAAGACACAAGACATCCAACTTTGTGTTGGATCTAGGTTTTTACCCGCTGTTCTTGGCTCCTATGACAAAATCCAACCAACTAGAATTCAATAGCACAAAAAAACAGCTATGGAGAGTATTGTTTGTTATTCTTTAGTCAATATCCTTACTAATAATATGTTCTGGTTAAGAGTAGCTTTGAATATTGCTTTGATAGTCGTCTGACGGTTGTAGGAGTAGCTTACCCACCTGTACCTCTATCAAATATCGATTATCATTTGATATCCTTGTATTTTATGTGGAAGTTCTTATGCTTGTTTCATAGATGTCTCACGCTTGTCATATGTTTTCTGAGCTGAAAACTGATAGTAAAAGTAAGAAACAAGAATGGCAACTTATTACAAATTGATAGAGAAAGTTGATGCTTGATCTTAATCGCAAGAAACAAAATGGTATATTCATCCATCTAATTAGCTCGGTGTCCATTGATAACATCATTACACATTCTTTCTGCACATGGTTTGGTCACTGATAGTGCTTGCATGATGTATTTGCCTGAACTAGACATTTCTTGCTTTCTCTTCCCCTCTTCTCTCCTATCTTTCATCCTAGATATGTCTTGCCTTTTGCTGTACTCTCTCTCTTGGTTTACATTAGATCAATTTTATATGTACTTCAGGAAATGTCATTTTTTCCTTTTTAATTTCATTTCAGATCTGAGATTGAACTTATTATAGCAATGGTCCCTGTTAAACAATAATGCTCAATGATTTTTTTTTCCTTTTCATGCAGCTTCTATACAGGCTTACTTCAGACTGCAGAAGCCAGTTTCTCAGCTTAGGCCTCACATTCGACAGTTAGAGGATGAAATAAATAGAGAAATTGGAGTACCCGATACCAAAGTATTGCCCAGAACCCAGTAGCTTTGGGTTTATATCTTTTTGTTCATTCCTTGTGTACAAATTTGAGATATCTAATGTTTTGATTCATTTTTTGTAGGTTACCATTATGTCTATGCATAAATCACGCATACCTAACTCATCATATGTTGTCTTCGGTTTCCTACCCCATCCAAAGGGCATTTCTATGCACCCAGTCTCCCTAAGTGTGTTGAAATCATCATTGATTGAATTGTTCCTCCAAGAGAAAAAATTGACATTAACAAGCTCTACCTTTGGTGTTCCCTCATCCTTTGAGATTGTAAAGTTTAAAGGAGGTCTAACTGTGATCCCTCGGCAACCTGCTCCAGTATCACAAATCGTTCAAACGCTGTTCAATTTCACCCTCAATAATTCTATATATGACGTAAGGGAAAATCTTGATTTATTGACACAGCAACTGAAGACTGGGTTGCGTTTGAAGTTTAATGAGGTATTATACTTCTCTCTGCTTAAATATGTGCATACTTCCTCCGATCTAAATTAACTATCATTTGAGCAATTGGATTTTGATCAACTTATGTTGTTTTAGGTTTTCTATGCAAATAATTAAGAGTGAGCTATGAAAATTCTTTTTGAAATTTGTTTTCATCAACTATATTTCTTCAAAACTCTTCATTAATTGGCTCAAAATGTGGTTGGACATTTGATAAGTGTTAAGATTGTGGAAATCTTTAAGATATCAAGCTTAATTAATACTTACCTTTAATTTTGTGTCAAAGCTAAAAGAACAATTAAATTTAGACTGGATGGAGTTAACAGTTGTGTAATCTCTAACAAGATTACCGTGCTTAATCTTATAATTGCAGAATGTATACGTGCAAGTAACAAATAAAGCTGGGTCAACAATAGATCCACCAGTCATAGTTCAGGCTTCAGTTTTATCAGAAATGGGAAGTCTTCAGCCACAGAGACTGAAACAACTTGCACAAACAATCCAAAACAATTCTTACTCCAAGAATCTCGGCCTCAATCACACAATGTTTGGGAGGGTAAAATTTGTCAGTTTGTCGTCTTATCTGTCTCAAACTCTTAAGCCCGTCCCCCCATCTCCTGCTCCATCTCCAGAGCCCCCTTGTTTTGCATTCCCGCCTCATAATTCAGCTCCTCCGTCCAACTATGATGCGTATGCACCGTCTCCTAGTCAAAGGATTCGGTCTGGCTGTGTTTCTGAAGGTGCCTCTCCACCGTCTCATCCTCATTCATCACCTCATGCTGCTGTTACTCAGCCTCCTTCAGGGCCTTATGATACTATATCTCCAAGTTTTCATCCTTTGCCTTTACGGCATCATATGTTCATGCAAGGCCTAGATCAGAGCAGTGGTGAGTTCTTGGTGCCTTGGAGAATTTTGTCATCAGGTATAGTAGCTCAAACTTGTTGATTATTTCCAGTTCCTTGCAGAATTTGAAAGGTGATGGTGTTTTTTTGTGTGCCCTCGGACTTCCTTAAACCTTGGTCAGCTTTATATTATAATTTTTTTTAGAAATTTGGGTAAGTATTCAATTTTTTATGCCAGTCCATTTTGCTTAGTTTTTTACTTGCTTTAGTGTTAATAGTTGACAATCAGTCTAGGTTATAATGTTTATCCACTTCCTTGAGTATTTTTTTCTTTTTGCTGATGAGTGCTGAAGGAATAGAGGTTTCGTCTTCATTCTACAGAGATCAAGTTTCAATGATAAACACTGAAAAACAGAGTAGATGACATGTATTACTAATGCATGTTGAATTTTGTAATGTGTAGGGAAATTTTAGGCTTCAGAGTTTCTTGCTGAATAATACTACCTCTGTTTTGAAAAGATTGTCATATTATTCCTTAAATCTTGTTAGGAAATGGTTGTCATTATAGAGTTTAAGTTAACGATTAATTGGAGAGTAACAAGGTTTGTTATCGAAAAATGTACAAATGGACTCTTTTGATGCAAATTCTCTATATTTATCGGTTAGAATAAGGTGGGTAGTTTATAATTTATAAATTTTAGTAAAAGTTTAGTGTTTCAGAATTCCTCAATAGTTGTGCCAAAGCTTAAAATGACAATCTTTAGTGAACATAGGGAGTAAGAAATTGGCTTAGTGACAGCACCAAACGCATACTTGCATCTGATATATATACATATACGTATATTAACTAACTAAAGTACTAAAGTAATCAAATTATAGGTGGGTACTTTGTGTTATAAGACATGTTTAAAGCTGTAGATTCTTGTTATATAGGAGTACAGTATATAGCAATTTTTTTGCTCCAGTGAACATCAATGAATCATGTCTAACTGTCTAAGCAGTCGTCTCCATTGTGATTGGTGCAGGTACTTACATCGGCATCCATTTACTGGTTTCGGTTCTAGCAGCACTCCATCTCTTAGTACTATTGTGACTGTCATCCCAAGCTAAACAAAGGAAAACTACCCAACACAAGTGCAAATGAGGTAAGTGAAAAAATATAACCTGCTCTAGTGGAAAAAATGTGAAAACCAGGATTTTCCAGAAGCCTTGCTAAACCCTGTGTATAGATACCCTGAAACAAAAAATGGGTCAAAGCCAAAAAAACAATGGCAGGCCTATTTACCCTTTTTTTTTTTTGGTTAAGAAAGCAAGCAAGCATGGTGTTTTTCCCCAAGGGAATTACTCCTCCCAGAAACTTTTGAAAGATCAAGTGTAAGATACAAGTGGTCTTTCTTGAGCATCTGCAGAGTTTAGGGTGAAATGAAGATTGTGGAAGGTTGGAAAATACAGTTTTATTTTGTTTTATACATAAATGGCAATATTATCTACATGCAAGAGATCAATATATAATATGCATAACATACATGTATTATCTACTTGCAACAGATGGATATATAACATGTATTATTCCTAATCTTTCGCCTTTCATGATGACCTTGCCGGTGGCTTGTAGCTTGAAAACTTGTAAAAATTCTCTGCGCAAAATGCAATTTATGCAATTTTAGGACAGTCCAATTTTAGGACGTAATAGACTGGACCAAATTGAACCTTAAAAACATGCGCTTATTAAAACTTAGGATTAAATTCGAAACAAAAAAAAAGCATAGGGTTAAATGGACAATATATTTTATAATAAAAAAGAATTAGGGGCCATTACAGAGCAAGCTGTCATGATCTGTTGCTCTGTTTGGTGGGAGGTGCAAAATCGCAAGGAAAGGTAAGGTGCACGTGCAGGTGCACGTGCTTGTGCTTGAATTTACTAGCTCCTTTTCCCTCCATATTTCATCTTGGTGTGCCTTCGATTATATTGTACTTGTTTGTGGTTGTAGGATAGGCTTAGAGGAATGGTCTTTGGCACTTGTCAATGTGCTTATAGTTACGTTTCACCATGTAAATTGGGAGGAGCCTATTGAGGTGTACCTGAGCGAGGATAACTCATGGAACATTGAAAAGTTGAGGCAGATTGTTAATTAGGATGACCTCGAAAGAATCTCCAAAATTATTAACCCCATCAATAAAATACCGGACAAACTGTACTGGCAACCAAGCAAAAATGGTTGGTACTCCACTCACTCGATAATATATGCAGTGGCTCCACCAATCCAAATGTGAGCCTAAGATTAGCCTAGAATGGATTAACCGGCTAAACATCCCTCCCAAAATGAAAAACTTCCGTGGAAAGTGGCTCGTAACGGCCTTCTGACTAAAACTAGGCTTGCAGCTAACCATATCCTGGTCCCACAAGGTTGTGAAGCATGCAATAACCACGTTCAAGACACAAACCACATCCTATTTTCATGCCCCCTTACAAAAGCAACCATTAATTCTATAAACCCAAAAATCCGTAGGATTACTAACTAGATGTGCATAGACAACAAAAAACCACATCAGGTCCTCGAAGAAACTAAGGATAAGCTAACAAAAGAGGAATTAGAAATCCTTATAAACACTTGGTGGAGCCTATGGTTCGCCAGAAATAAGCGTGTTTTTGATAACAACGGAACAAACCTGACTAATGCTGATAACATTGCTGAATTTACCCGAAACCAGATTAAAGAACGGAAACTAGCTGGAGCTTCGGACTTCCCTGGCCCCCGAAATCACACGATTGGGGGTGAAGCAAGAAGAAAGCATACAAAATGGGAAAAACTCAAGAGGGACTATATTAAACTGAATTTTGATGGTGTAGTGAATGCAGGTGGCATGGCTTCGTTCGGGTTCATCCTCAGGGACTCTGGTGGCTCCTCCATCCACATTAACGGAGGATTGATTGGTCGATAGTCCGTTTTGATATCCGAGACCATCGCCTTGCGCCAGGGACTTCTCGAGGCCACCAGACGTGGCATTCCCCGGATCCAAATTGAAGGCGATAATTTGCAGCTGGTCAAAGTCGTGCTCGGTGACTGGCGTTGCCCTTGGGAGATTGAGATGCTGCGTTCGGACATCTACTGTTTGCTTGCCCGGTTTCAGGATTGGAGTATAACTCACGTCTATCAGGAGTACAATTCTGTGGCGAACTTCATCACTGGATCTTTCAGACGTGTATTTTCCTTCCCGCTTGCAGTTGATCCGGGTTTACTTACCCTCATCCGTAAGGATGCTCTAGGGTGACCACTAGACTGATAGTAGTCACCATAATTACTTTCCTTATAAAAAAAATAAACCATGTAAATATGTAATGCGATAGTTGTTTGGTTCTTTCTAATTGGTCATTCCTATGGAAATGCATTTCTATTTTGACTCACAAAACACAATACAAGAGCTTCCAACTCTCAATATATTTGAGATGAGCTAGTTATACTTTAATTTTATGTTACTTATATTTATTATAAAGTTTGTATTATTAAGCCTATTATCGTAAGCAAGTAGTAATCTAGTACCACCAATGATTCAATGAGAGTGTAGATTGGATTTGAGATTTTGACTTGACTTATTTTTATACTACTCCATAGACCATAGTTTATGTCATTGGAGATCGTTTAGTACCTTGACTTTCACAACATTCACATGGCCTTGTTTGTCCTTATGTACTTGTATAATCCTTTTATTCCATAAACATATGTCCTTAAAAATATATATTTCATCCTTGACTTGTGGAGGATTTCTAGGATCCAACAATCAAACCCAAAATTTGTTTTTACATTATTGATATTTCAAACATTGTATTATTAAGGTCTGTCATGTTTATCCTTTGATGTGATTTGGCTTCTGAATCTCTTTATGAAAATGTCACCATCTTCTTGCAAATATATAGCAGAGGCAGTTGATAGATAAAGCAAACGCAACAGAATGGAACACAATAAGATAGACGATTGGGAAGCAAATTGATGTAATTAGACTAGTGATTTCTTTTTATATTATAAGTATCCTTGCTAGCAGATATTGATGAAAAATCTTGTCTATTGTAGCTTTGTAGTGGAGATACTTTTCCTAGCTAGAAGCTTTTTGATCCAAATATATAAAATCTTACTACATTAATACTTGTTTCTTATCTATATATCATTCTTCCAAAATTATTTCTACTAGTTTAAGCTTCGATTGGTATTACATAGTCTAGTCTCTGTGATACGAATACTAGCCTCCATCTGACCATGTATCCTTGCGAGTTGGTTTTAATTAGCAGCACCAACAACAGATAAATGTAATTGTAAAATCCTTTATTATTGTTGCATTGACATTGAGCTTTATACTTGCTGATAGTAGCCAGATACAGTCGTCACACACTAGTAATTAATTAATAGAGAGATTACAAACTAGGAAGATGCAGACACAACGTACATAATAATTAAAGATAAAGTAATGGAGTTAATTTTAAGCGGCCTTGATAGCCATCTTCATCCCAGCTTGGCAGTGGCCAGGGATGCTGCAAATGAAGTAGTTCATTCCTCTTTTGAGCTTAATCCTGTCCTTTCCTGTTTGCACTGTTTTCGAACCCTTTGGGGTGGTGCATCCTTTGTACCCGGCCTTGCTCACCATCACCAGGTTGTGGAATCCCGGGTTGTAGTTGAACACTGGTGGAATCAACGGGTTAGATAGAGTGAGTATCAAATTCAGTTTTAATTTGGAAACTAGTTGAAATATGCTGAGTTGGGTTCAGAACAATTCACTCTTTGAGTAGAAATGTATAATTATCTAGCTAACTCTATAAGTTGTTTTAATTTGTACATAGCTAGAAAGTCATACATAACATACCCATGTGTCCAAATTTGATGCTGCTGAGTAGAGATTATGATTCATGATCATGAAATGAAACTTCACTCTTTCATTTGAAGCTTGTAGTTAAAGAGTATGGTAAGCATCTGATTTTTATGTATCACTCCCTCTCCAGTCATTAAAACATAATGACTTGTAACATTTCTTAGCAAAATTAGACAGCTAAAATGACATTTTTTCTTGAATGGAGCCATCATCATTGACCCAGTGAGGTTCCACTACAGCGGAATCTGAGGGGTTAAGATGGGGGCACCCCTGCCCAAGGGAAAGGAGGTACATCCGATAGATCTAAGAAAAACCGAAATTCAGCTATGTGATAATAATAATAATAACCGAATTTAGTTAGAATATCATGATAACAAAATTTGGCAAGGAAAAAGAGTGGAATAATTAAAATCATACCAAGAACATCACCAGCCTTGAAGTGTTTGTTCTTGGGCCACTTGCTCATGTTGAAAGACCAGCCGCCGGAGCCGCCAACGGGGTATCGGGCGGCTGCACTGCACACCTCACTCTGCACCATCAGAGCCACCAACACCAGAGCCCCCACCACCGCCGTTGCACTGCCTCTGCCCTTGCAACCCATTTTCGGAAACTTGAGATAATTAAGAAAGAGATTGTTAATTTGTCAAGGAGCCTAAGTTTAAACAACTTGTTTTATAGGCAGTTTTTGGGTTTTGTTGAGCAAGTCACATGACCTTATTATGCTCACCACTAGTCAGTTATAATATATTCACTTGTTTTTTGTTTTCGATGTCTAATGCGTATAATATGATGAATCGTGTTTATAGCATTTGAGGGTGCAGGAGCAACTCTTTCGAATGACCACTCTGTCAGTCATGCGATTCATGCATAAAATATACTGCATTTCTTGGCTCAGATTACAGGACTTTAACCTTATTTATTTATTTAGCCCAGATTCCGGGACTTCAACCCTACTACTTATTTATCATATGGCAGATCTGAATTTGCGCAACTCACAAGGCAGATCTGACTCGGTAAAACCCGAAACTTGTCGCCTCATCTGAATCTCAAATCTTCCTGTTACCGAATAGTAACACGAGCCTTACAAAATGATCTTAGCTCATACATGATTCATCCAGTTAACTCTTCTGATTGATTAAAGCACACCATTTTTCTACAACTCTTTAGGTTCTCCAATTTGTCACTCGCCATCTAGTGGACAATATCAGTACGTTTGAGTAAAGCACACGATAATGCATGTGCACATTTGTGTTCTCTAAGGATCCCTGTAGATAAATGTCGCTTCTTTGGATGTTTCATCGTCATCCATTCATTGATCTGTATGTAATTGTAATTAAATTGCTCATAAGATGTGAAGGGAAACATTTATCCCAACTTCACGGCTTTGAACCCTTGAATGAAGGGTTTGTAATCGCTTACCTCATTTAATTTGTTTTATATTTCTTACATAATAATCTTAAATAAACTCCTATGGCTAGTAGTTAATATTATTTAGAAAACCTATAAAAATATAGGTTTTCTAAATAATTAATTTATGATTGATGTATAATATTAAGTAAATATTATGTGTGGAAGGTCAAGAGGCTAAGGTAGAGTATGTAAGATAGGTATGACATTAAGTCTATAGGAAGCAATTGCATGCTTTAAATTCAAAGCATTGAATGTAAAAAATACAAATTTACATATAGGTTAGATACACAGTAATAAAAAAACCAGAATTTCCCTCTCTTTCCCGCTCTTCTCTTTTCTTCTTGTTCAAGCTTTCCTTTTCTCACTCACAAATTTAGTTATGACAATATGGTATCAGAGCTTTAGGTTTTAGATCCGAGTTACTTTCTGTAATCTTCTTCTTCGATTGAATTAATTTTCGACGCCTTTTCCATCTACTTTTTTCCACGATTGTTCTTTCTGATCGGAAAAAAGAGAAGATGACAGGAACAAAAAATTGCAAACAACAACGATCCTCTTTACCTAACGGATCGCCTTGTCTGCGAAGAACAAAAGTTTCTTTGTGATGGAACCCTAGCTAGGCCGCCGGTCACAGATGCTAGGTATATATAACAGATGGATCAGGTGCAACAACATGGTCAAATCGTGAATTTTGAACAAACTGATCGAGTCCTGAAATTCGTCGGAGTGTTTTGTATGTAGATTCGGCGAAGCAGATTTGGGAGGAACTAGATTATCTCTTTGGTCAATCTAGTGGAGCACTATGTGACGAAATTGATAGTTTTCAGAGATTTCCGATCTGTTCTTGTGGATCTGTGAAAGAGATTTTGAAGCATGGAGATGATCAACGTCTGGTTGATTTTCTTAAGGGATTAAATGAGCAATTTACATCAGTAAGGGGTGCTATTTTGATGATGAAACCCTTACCGAGTATAAACCAAGCTTATTCACTTCTACTTCAAGATGAAAAGCAGAAAGAAGTTCAAAACACATCACAACACTTTGAAGAATCTGCATCTATGAGTGTGCAGTCTAAGAATGCTTCGAGTGGTTTGTCTCAAGGAAAAGGGAATGGAGATAGAAAATCTCTTTATTGCACAAATTGCAAAAAGACAAATTATACGGTAGACATATGCTATTTCCTTATAGTATTTCCTCCCAACTATAAGGATAAGAAGAAAAAATCATCTCAAGAAGAGAAGTTTCCTGATAATGTCAAGACTTTTGAGAATGCAAATCATGCTAATTCTGAATTAACCTCCAATCATCTGATGAAGCTACTCAGTTTTTTGGAGTCTAGTACTTCAAAGGGCAAAGAAGTTAGTCAAGACGATTGTGCTGGCTTTGCAGGTACCACTTTCACCTCAAAATTATTTCACAACACAACTTGGATAATAGACAGTGGCACCAGTTGCCAAATGTGCTGTGATGAGTCAATGTTTGATACTCATTACAAATTATCCAAGTCATTTGTTATTTCTTTACCTAATGAGGCAACTGCAGTAGTTCACACAGCTGATACTATAAAATTTTTGCCTGATTTGGTACTGAAATATGTCTTGCTGGTGCCAACATTCAAGTGCAACCGGATTTCTGTTGGAAAATTAGTGAAAAACTTACGGTGGAAAGTGATTTTTATATCTCAATCCTCTTTGTTACAAGCGCCTTCCATGAAGATGCCTGTGGAGGTTGGTAAATCATAACGTGATCTATATTTTCTAGTTCCTAAACCTCAAAAGGAACAAAAACATTTTGAGAAGAATAAACAGGTGAATGATCAATTTTCCAACTATGTTGACTTTGATGTATAGAAGAGTTTGATGTACCCACTACAAGACAAAAGAAAAAGTAATAATTTGTGAAGATCACAAAAAAGTGCATTATGAAATAGTAAAAGTTCATTACTAAACCAAAAATTGCAAACAAAAATAAAGTTCACGACTGTATGTACTCCATGTTTAGTACATTGTAAAAGTGCATCATAATGGTGAAAAAAGTGCATCATAATGTACGCATAGTGCATTGTAAATTTATAAAAGCATACTCAATGTTTTGATGAACCGACATTTCAACGTGAAAATTAATTGACATAAAAATTAATTAGATGTTGTAGTTACATTTTCGCTTAAGTCCAATAGTCCAATACCAACCAGGAGCAAAGCATTGTAAACACCAGTTCATCAATTTCAACATTGAATTGACATCACATAGTGGAGAATGTATATCAATATCATCAATGAACTTACATCAACAAAATAACAATTTAGCAAAGCATAATTTATCTCATTAATAATGAAACGAAATCGATTTTTGTATGGATTGAAGATCGAGCATTATTGCATGTACGGGCTAAAGATCGAAGCATTACCCCCAATTTCTACCATTATGACTAGTGGAAGTCTAGTTGATAAAAAGGAACGAATAGAAGATAAATTAGGAGAGAGAGTTAACGAGATAGAATAAGACGAACTAGACGGGAGCAATCTCGTTCAGATCCGATCGCGCATTTGAAAATAATTGAAAAAATCGCCCTGCAAGCCGAGCTACTTCAATTTTAGTGAATGGCGTGAGTTTCACCCAAAGAGAAAGGGATGAACAAAAAAGGTAAAAAGACTAAACTACACTCGCTTAACAAAAAATGGATAAAACAAGCGTCCTTAGATCTCCAGTTCTCCACGATCCGACAGCTGACATACCACCTCATATTACACCATAATAATATAGTCCATATGATCACACTCCATATTTTTATTGAGTATTTCAAATTACAAGAAAGAAAGATATTTCTTGTGCAAACGGAAGGATGATTCTTTCTTGCATGCAAAGTACATAAGTTGTAGAAGTTGTTGACACTTGACAATTTATCAGTACTACCAGTTCATATCATGCATATTCTTCATCTTCATGGGACTGTGTACCCTGCAAAAATTAAATCCACTACATCAACTAACATTTTTTTTGGGTAAAGACATCAACTAATTAACATTAAATAAACAGTAGTTTGACATATAAAGTCTGGAAATTAATTGGTTGATTATTATACACTTCATAAACAAATATTCAGGGAAAATTTACAAAATAAAAACCTTCTTTAAAAAACCCACCACTTGTTAATGTTTTAAAATAAATCATCCAAGTTTCTCATTTCTTTCAAACTCACCCCTATACTTGGTTTTCATTTTTTTTTTTGGCAAGTGTGTGGATTTACAGAAATGATACCCTTAATTAGGTACCCATAACCCATCATCCGATAGGTTAGTCGGTATAAGCAGTGGCGTAGCCAAGAATTTGTGTCAGTGGGGGCTAAATTCTTTTGAGTACTTTTTTGGCAACAGAAAAATTCCTGGCAAAGTCAGAAATTTTTTTTATATAAAATATTGGAAAAAATTATATAGAAAATTTTATATTTTTTTCATAAAATTTAGTAATTTTCTATATAAAAAATTATTTTAATTTATTTTATATGTATGAAAAATTAATCAGTTTTTTTCTGACCAAATAGACTAGTTTTTACTCCCTTCGTTTAGTTCTATTTGTCCTTATAGTATAATGCACATATATTAAGACATGTTATATTCTTACTAATTGCCCCCTACTATAATGTGTCTTGCTTTTGATTGGATAAATACAAATGTAATATTGAAAAATTTTGAACAAAATACCTAGAAGAACAAATAAAACTAAACAAAAAATTAAGTCTAGAATAACAAATAGATCGAATTAAACGGAGAGAGTATCAAATAACCTACATTTTACTATATTTTTAAAAAAAAAATTGAAAATCCCTACGGCCCCCACTGGGCACCAAGTGCATCCGCCCATGGGTATAAGGCTTCTGAGTACTTCCAGATCCCACATAAATAAAACTAAAAGTTCTTGGTCATCCTTTAAGTTATACTAGTCACTTTGAATAAAACGGAAAAAAAATGGGGCAGGTTTTGCAAAACATCCAAAATCAAGGGTGGTTTTTGCAAATATATGTCCATGTTTTTTATGACTTACTTCCGCACTTCTTGCCAGCTGGCCGGTTCCTCATGTTGCAACGCTTAGGAATGGTGACGGCGGTGGCCGGATTAATCCCCGCCTGCTTCGCCAGCGGCGACAGCAACACTGCGCACAAACACCGGGGCGCCGTCCTTATCAGCGCCCCAACCCTCCCACAGCACGCCGGAGGAACCTTCGACCTGACGTTGGACGCCGCGCCCAGGCACGGGCTCAGGCTCGCCGCCGCCGAGTTCACCGGCGTCCTCCCGCACTCCCCCGCCGCTTCGGCTATTGGGACCCACCAAATCGCCGCTAGTAGCAACGCAATTGTAGCAATGGCAAGCGGAGCTGATCTGAAAACGGGTGCCATCTTTGATTAGTT
Source organism: Fallopia convolvulus (assembly GCA_964016875.1). Classification (NCBI taxonomy): domain Eukaryota; kingdom Viridiplantae; phylum Streptophyta; class Magnoliopsida; order Caryophyllales; family Polygonaceae; genus Fallopia; species Fallopia convolvulus. The sequence continues at coordinate 20,775,652 of OZ024718.1, read as the reverse complement.
AGTTACTCTTTTCTTTTGGTCGAATGATAGAGCTTGAGAGATTTGTGAAAGTGCATTAACATTTGCGCTTATATATAAGCACGCTGAGGGTTAAAGACCTAGGAAAATTCGTGGTCCTCGCCTGTAATTATGTAAATATGGGCCAATACGGATAATGAAGATATGTAAATTTACATAGCTTTTTTCGGGTCTACTTGCAATAAATCGTTACATGAAAGAGAGAGAGTAGTTAATTAAAAGCTCTAAATATGATGAATTCATGTGTGTTCATACTGATTTTTGTGCAAAGTGGGGTGGTTGGACTTGGGAAGTGGAGGACTATGGGATACGTGGATACGATTATGTGGAGATGGCATGATTTTAATGTTGAAACCATATGATGATGAGCAGATTGTGAATTGAGATATAAGGGTGACACTTGGCAAGACCAGATCTTAGAGGATTTGAGGGTTAATTACTTAATTCTATGTTTGTTTGGTAAGTAGTTGGAGAGCAATGACACCATCATTTGGGCATTCAAAAAACAGAAGAAAGTGAGCATCATATCCCAACCCACTTGCACGTTATTTTTACTAATTACTACTTTTCATTGCTTTTTCTACCACTATCATGTTAATCAATAAACTAACCTAGTACTCTAGTTAAGTGTAAGAGTAGATTTTTTTTTTTTTTTGTCTTAGGCACCGCCCGTAGGAGTTGAAACGGAAACCTCATGTTACTACAATAAAATTTTAACCACTTGACTTGATGCCCTAAGGCTATAAGAGCATATTTCTATTCGTAGAAAATTAGTTTTTAGGGTGATTGAATGCTCCTAAGGCCTAACATGTAAGAGAATGGAAAAAATAAATTCATCCTTTTAATATATTCATTTTCGATACATAAGTAAGTTCGTTGTTGAAGAATGCCTTCGGGCATCTAGTCAATCGATTAAACCATGGTAGCAGGGGCGGAACCAGAAACTTCTCATTGCAGGGGCCAAGAATTTTTTCTAACCCGACTAATGTGTTTTCAATTTTAAAAAAATACTCCCTCTATTCATAAATACCTGACATTTTAGCCTAATTTTACCACACTTTTTCCAATATTATCTTCAATAATTAAAAATAATTATTTATAAATATAATAGAAGTGAAAAGATCTTAACTGTCACAAAATAAGCGCATAAAAATGGAATGAGAGACGTCAAGAGACTTGAGCAACTCTTTCAACCAAATTAGTTCACGAGAAAAGCTTGACATGGCTAGATATTCAGCTTTAGTAGATGACTTGGAGGTTTTATGTTGTTTCTTAGTCCTTTAAGAAACCAGAGATGATCGATCCAACTTGGACAAAGTAGCTAGTTAAAGAATAATGAGTTAGAGAACAAGTCACACAAGATAAAAAGATCCCTTGCTTGGGATGAATTTTTGCGTATAACCATCCGCTAAATGATCGACATTGCAAGAAACCACCCGTTAAACGACTATTTATTTTGACACCCATTAAATGTAATTTTGTTACGGAGAATCAACCAATCATCTATTTCATTAGGTTTCCCGTTAAAAAGCGTGATTTTACCATATTACCCCTTTTTTTTTTAAAAATTACAAGATTTACTAGGTTTCACATGAACTATAATCGACTGGCTCCATTTCTCCATTGGCACACCAAAGCAGCCAAGCACCACCATCGGAGTCCGCACTGGAAACACCATCCACCTTGTGCACACCTTCTTAGATTCCACCACACCGAACTCGTCGTCGGCCCTGCATTTGAATGGCGTGTTCAGCATCCCAGATTCCTTTTCCTCACCTTACCTGACGACAACACTACCACGGTGGTGGATTATCCCACCTCTCTAACCATCAGCTTGACCACCAGAACCTTAGCTTGCTCCTCTTCCTTCAAGTCATCATATATCCTCGTCGTCTTTTCCCTCCTTTTTGAGCAAAACCCTAGCCCTATCCGATTGAACCGCCTCTAAAGCCGCCTTTATCATCGAATGTCTCTTCGACGTGTCGTCATCATGCTTCCTGGATTGTCGGAAGAACATGTACGTGAGGCAATCGCTGTCATAAAATGAAATCGAAGATGAACTGAGGGTTTGCTTGAGGAAGAAGAAGAACGAATTGAGGGTGCCAAGCTTGGCTTTAGTTTTGGATTCAGTAAAATCGAATTATGTTACATTAAGAGAGTGCCTTTTATATGCACTTCCAAAATTAGAAAAGATGAGATGCAACTCATCGTTTTGGTGCAAGTGTTGACCAACGTAGTCAACAAATTACAAATAGAATTTAAAAGAAAATTTTGCCCTCTATAGTATGTAATAGCCCCCCTCAAACAGGAGCAGGGGAATTAGTGAGCATGCCCTATTTGGACAGTAACTCGTGATGCCTGTTGGAAGGAAGAATTTTGGTTAGCACATCTGTCAATTGATTTGTGGTTGGTAGATATGTGAGCTCAAGTAGACCATCCATTACTTTCTCTTTAGTGAAATGGCAGTCTATATCGAGATGCTTAGTCCTCTCATGGAAGACCGGGTTTTTGGCTATGTGTAATGCAGATTGGTTGTCACAATGGAGTGTGACTTGCTTGAGATTTGTTTCACCAAGTTCTTGAAGTAAGTTGACAAGCCATGTATCTTCAGCTGCAGCATGAGAGATAGCTCTGTACTCTGCCTCTGAAGAACTCCTTGACACTATTGCTTGTTTCTTCGAGTGCCACGAGATTGGATTTGAACCATGAAGTATCACATATCCTGTAACTGAGCATCTTGTAGTTGGACAACCTACCTAATCAGAGTCTAAATAGGCATGCAGTTTGATATCATCTCATGGACGAAAGATGAGACCAAAGTGGGTTGTTCCCTTAACATAACACAGAAGGTGAGTGACATCACTCATATGCAGACGACTGGGTTTCTGCAAAAACTGACTCAAAACCTGCATTGCAAAGGAAATATCCGGTCGGGTGTTGGTTAGATAATTGAGCTTTCCAACGAGGCTTCAATATAAAGAAGGATATTTCAAATAGTTTTCAGAATCTGCATTCACAAGTTTGAAATTGAGAGGGAGAGGTGTAACTCTGGTCTTCATTGTATCCACACCCGAATAAGTCAACAATTCCTGAGAAAAATTTTGTTGACTTAGGATCAAACTATCGTCGACATAAGTTGCTTCCATGCCTAAGAAAAAGATCAATTTACCCAAATCCTTAATGCTGAACAGATTATGCAATGTCTCCTTGAGATGATTGATAACAGATGGATCAGAACCTGTCACTAAGATATCATCCACATATATTGCAACCATTGTGAAGATGGAAGAAGTGCGTTGCAAAAATAAGGATGAATCATACTTGGATTGCACATAATTCAGATTCACCAACGTGGAAAAAAGCTTGTGAAACCACTGTTCGCTGGCTTGTTTTAATCCATAGAGACTTTTCTGAAGAAGGCACACTTTGTTTGATGGATTTGGTACCCCGTTTGGCATTTGCATGTAATTGTCTTCAATTAACTCACCATGAAGGAAAGCATTGCTGTCATATAGTTGGTAGATGGTCCATTTTCTTTGTAAAGCAACTGAAATAAGAGTTCTGATGGTAGTCATGCGTACCATTGGTGAGAAGATCTCATCAAAGTCTAGACCATATTGTTGGGTGTATCCTTTGGCCACCAACCTAGCCTTGAACCTCTCTATGGATCCATCATATTTGAGCTTAATTTTATACACCCACTTACATCCTATTGCCTTCTTCCCTACAGGTAAATCAACAATTGTCCAAGTATTGTTAGAAGCAAGAGAATTTAGTTCTTTGTTCATGGCTTCAAGCCACTGTGGATCTTTGGAAGCTTGAAGAAAAGTCTTAGGTTTTGTGAGAGTGGAAGAAAGAGAGGTAGAAAAGACTAGTGGAGCAAAAAAAGAAGTGGAGAAACCATCTAGAAGGGGAAATTGTTGTGAGGCATATGCATAACATATAAAATCGTCCAGATAACTTGGAGATTTATGCGGCCTAGTGGATCTCCTTGGTTCATGTGGAATGACAGGAACTGGTGTGATGTCAAGAATAGGAGGTGGAGGAGTAGACTGTGTGTCTAGATTAGAAGTTGGTTCATGATTTGATGAAGAAGATGGTGAAGAGATAACATCTTCAAGGGAAGCAGGAAGCAAGTGTAAAGGGTCTGTTTCATGATATGTGGCAGTCAAAACACACTCACCCCAATAGCATTTAGGAAGGTTGGATTGAAATAAAAGTGCTCTAGCTGTCTCAAGCAAGTGTTTGTGTTTTCTCTCAACCACATCATTTTATTGTGGTGTATCCACACATGTAGTTTGATGATCTAGGCCTTTTTGAAGAAAATATTCTTTAGATTCATTGCTACAAAACGCACCCCTATTTTCAGACCTAATAATCTGAACAGGAAACCCAAACTGTTTTTCAGCAAAGCTAATGAAAGACTTAAGAATTGGCAAGGCATTGCTTTTGTGAGATAAAAGATGTGTCCAAGTGGTTCTGGTAAATCATCTACAATGGTGAGGTAAAAATTATAGCCAATATGAGTTGTGGTTTGGTATGGTCCCCATATGTTGATATGGAGAAGTTGAAAGGCATGAATGGTTTGAATTTTGCTGTGAGAAAAAGAAGCTCTTTGATGTTGAGCTTTTGGACAAATAGCATAGATTTTATGATTTTTTACCTGAGCAATAGATTGGAAAAACTCAAAGTATATCATTTGATCAAAAGGCACATGGCCAAACGCAAATGCCATAATTCAAGGTTTGCACCATTACATGTAGGAAAAAACTATTTGTCAGAACAAGTTTCTGAAAAATTATTACAAGCTTGAGAGTTTGTCTCTAGAATTTTGGTAGAAGAAAAGCTGGAAGGATTGACTGGCTTTTGTGTGAGTTGGATGGGATTGTTTTGAGTGACATAAAGGCCTTTGGAGAGGTTACCAAGTACCAGTGACGTGCTCATTGAAGGGTCTTGGATGACACATTCAGAAGGAGTAAACAAAACATTAGCATTGGATTGAGTTACAAGCTGACTCACATATAGAAGATTAAATGTGAAGTCAGGAACATGTAAAACATCTTTTAGAATAAGTTTGGAATCAAGATGAATAATACCAATGTGTTTAACTTTTGCTTTTTCATTGTTTGGCATAGTAATGGAACTAGGATTGGTAAAGGCTTGATATGAGTGAAACAAGTCTAGGTTAGGACAGATGTGGTGAGTTGCTCCACTATCTATCATCCAAGTGTGAATGTTACCACAAATAGAGAAGCTAAAACTCTTACCTACTAACATACCTGACTTCTTTTCATCTGCAGTATGACCTCCAATGTTTTGCATGCTAAGAAGCGCCATCAGTTTTTCATATTGATCCTTGGTGAATGCTAGAGTTGTTTCATTTCCTTCTTTTCCATCATCTGCAGAAGTATTTCCAACAAACTTCTTCTCTCTGTCCTTGGGATACCCATGGACCTTGAAGCATCGACTTAAAGAGTGTCCAGTCACTTTACAATGATCACAGTAATAAGTTGGCTTGTTCTTGTTTCCATTGCCACTGTTTGATTGCTTCCTAGTCTGATTTCCTATTTTTGGATTGTTGGAACTCTGTTGAGGGTTGTTAGAGTTTTGTCCAGGTTTTGGAAACATTTTGAATGCAGCGGAATCATTGTTGATAGATGAGTTATTGTCACTCAACGACCTTTGCTTCTCTTCAGTCAAGATCATGCGATAAGCCTCTCCAAGTGTAGGCATAGGCTTAGTCATCAGAATATTGGCTCTCACACCATTATAACAATCATTCAATCCAACTAGAAACTGCAGTATCTGTTGGCTAATCGACATCTGAGGGATAGCATTGAGAGCACCACATCTAGTACATTTTGGCATTTCCACAAGCACACGATATTCATCCCATAATTTGCGGAATTTGGTAAAATAGGCAGACACAGACAAATTACCTTGAGAAAGATTGAATAGTTCCGTCTGAACTTGATATACTCTAGCACTATTTGGAAATCCAAATCGGAGCTTCAAGTCATTCCAGATCTCGCTTGTTGTGTTGCAGTACAGAAGCGTCTCGGCAATATCCTTCTCCACGTTGTGCAGAAGCCAGGAGATCACCATGATGTTACATCGCTCCCATTGCATCTCGTTCGGAGATCCAAAATCTGGTTTCACGCAGTTTCCATTGATGACCGACAACTTGTTCTTCGTTGTCAAGGAAACCTCGACCGATCATCGACAGTGATAGTAATTACTATCATTCAACAATTGTGTGGACAGAACATAGTTCGAATGATCCGAATGATGGAGGTATAGTTCATGATTTGGATCAATCGAACCTCCATCAGTGATTCCTTCCTTCTTCTTCATTTTGTCGTCAGTCATCGCCATAAATCGTCAATAAAACTGTGAAATCGAGCTAGCAAGAGGATCGCTGCTCTGATACCATGTCATAAAATAAAATCGAATATGAATTGAGGTTTTGCTTGAGGAAGAAGAAGAACGAATTGAGGGTGCCAAGCTTGGCTTTAGTTTTGGATTCAGTAAAATCGAATTTTGTTACATTGAGAGAGTGTCTTTTATATGCACTTCCAGAATTAGAAAAGATGAAATGCAACTCATCGTTTTGGTGCAAGTGTTGACCAACGTAGTCAACAAATTACAAATAGAATTTAAAAGGCAATTTTGCCCTCTATAGTATGTAATAATCACTGGGGAGATTGTAATCGAAGCTCTCCTAGTCGGGCTCGCCGCGGTGGATGGGGTAATCCTTAATTGAGAGAACAAGATTGGGGGCGTCCATTATGTCTAAGTTGTTGAAGACGATGTAGCTGGTCGCGGTGGCACCCTGGGAGCCGTTGAGGAGGCGCATTTCGTAGAGAAGCTCGGAGCCATAGAAGTAAAAGAAGGAAAGGAGGTCGGGATCGAGCCTCTCAACGGTGGGAGCGTTGGGGTTGGCGAGGGACGGGAAAACCTAAGCGGTGACGACGAGGCAGTTCTGATCGACACCGGTGATTCTGATGAGCTCTTCGATTGTGGGAGGGGTGAAGCCTTCGTTGAAGAGAGCGATGATGAGAGGCGCGTACTCTTACCAAGCTCCGAGTCAATTGGACAATGGAGAAATGGAGAAGAAGAGTGTGGAGCCAACCGGTTGTAGTTCATGGGAAAACCTGGTAAATTTTATAATATTTTTAAAAAACGAGGGGTAAAAGGGTAAAATCGCGCTTTTTAACGAGGAAGCTGGCGGAATAGATATCTATGTGGCCTTCCGCAACAAAATTACATTTAATGGGTGTGTCAAAATATTAATCGTTTAACGGGTGGTTTTCTTGCAATGTTGACCATTTAGTGGGTGTTTATACGCAAAACCTAAAATTAAAAAAGAGTATCAATTATCAAATTAAGCTGAGAGGGTATTAGAAGCCTTGCACTATTGGGCTTGACAGTATTTACTTCCATCAGTCTCTATTGTTGTTTCTGGATTGGATTTGGGCTACATAGGTCGGCCCAATATTATTTGAACCGATCCCGTGTTTAATTTGAGAAAGTTATATCATTCGCTGTGATTTTTGCATCACATCCACTTTCTTCTATATGCGTATCGTTTTGGCTCTTGTTCGGGTGCAAACGGCTGATTATATGTGATATGAGAAGAGTATGAGGTTGAATATGAGGGGTTAGATTAAGTGAAATTAAAAGCGTGATCATTTTTTTTATGAAAGGATAAAGGGAAGGGGGGGGGGGGGGGGGGGGGGGGGGGGGGGAGGGGGGAAATCATTGTTGAAATTGCCATGCGTGATTAAATTCTTGTATTTATCTACAAAACTATCAAATGAGAAGTAACAAAACATTTAATTATTTTGTTATTAACAAAGTAGGATGCCAAGTTGGTAACAAAACAGGGGCCAATAACAGCTAAGAAGGATGGCCCAAGGCTTAGGTAGTTAAAAAGAATACAAGTTCATTTTAATTAATACCCACAGGCCACAAGATCAGGAGGAGCAAGAACATGCAGAGCATATGGGAAGCAGCTCTATTAACCTATCTACCTAACTGATCAAGAACAAATAAATTAAAAATAGAGCATTTAAGGTCCAACTAAGATTGGGATAGTTTTGCCACTTAGTATACAAGACAACACGTAGCTTGGTCTTAAGATTTTGGAACAGAGAAGATCATGGACCCCTTTTCCATGTGCCTATCCTACCTAGTAAGTTGGAGGCTTAAGTTCTTAATCAAGTTTTAACTTTTTATTAATTATTCCATCTGATATTATATATATTACTGTCTAGGAATCTTCATTTTTTTTATATCTTCTATAATACTTAGGCTACGAATATCATCGTTTTATAAATTCCTAATACATATAGGGTTCAACCAGGTTTGCTCTTAGTGGGTACAATATCTTACAACATTTTGCAGGAAAAGATACGAATATCATCATTTTATATACACGTAATGCAAGTATTTACTTCGATCTTTGCTTGATTCAATGTATATTGTATAGATCGATCGTAGATATATATATGGCTGTTCATCTACCAATCACAGCTAGCTAAAAATACGATTCTTTCGATTAGCTAGCTGTATTATATATATTTGGATCTTGATCGATCACAGCAGAACGAATACTCATCACCTACACGATGATAATTATTTCCCATAATTACATTACTATATTTTTAAAATTTTAAAATATTTAAAGTGAGCGAAAAAAAAAATGTTATTGTCTATTGGTTGACAAGTCGGTCAATCCGAACCCATACGATGATCTGTTATAACCTGATTTGATCCATTATCAGATTGAGTTGAATTCATGTTCAACCCAAACCCAAAATAACAAAGGCCGAATCTGACTAAACCGACCCGATCGATTACGATCAATTGGAAAAAATGAAGAAGAGGTACCATTGGTTAGAATTGCATATTTCGAATTAAACCCTACGAAGAAAATCATTAAAAAAATACTTGAATAATCCAAAAATAATAAATGTGATCATAAAATTTCCGAATAAGAGAAGTCGGCCATAGTTTAATCGTGGAAGAAGTAATAGAAGCACATGGTGATAGAAACGGCTAAAAACGAAACGGACCGAAGCCTCGTTGAATTGGGTCCGGGTGGTCGGCGGTTTGGGCGGTGGGTCAGACATTTGACCCGGGCCCGACTCCCCGGCCCACTTCAACCGTCTATTTTTTCAGAAGTATCGGAACAATTTCACGTTAGCCTAGTGCTTCGGTTCGGCTCCACATTTTATAATTTATTTGTACGAATTAATTATAATTCATCATTATCTTCTTATTAAAGCCGATCCACACTCTTAATTACTCCGTATATAGCAACGTGCATTGATCGATCTATGTGTTACAACAATGGGCCGACCCGGTCTTTGCTGTATTAATTAATCCGCATTAAATTCGCATGATTAATTTGTCAAAAGTTACCTTGATACACTTTTCCCTCCTTTCAAGTTTATTTGTCATTTTAAGAGCTACTGGCCTACTGCATGTATGTATTTTAATCAAGTTTATATGGCATTTAATATTTTTATGATAATTAATTAGAAGGCCAACTATGAAAATTGAACTGGAATTTTTTTTTAAAATTTTTTATTGAAAATTTTGTTTTAGAAAAATTAATTATATGACAGTAATTAAGGTGCTAATTAGGCGCTTATTAACTAATTTCCCAAGGTGCATAGCAAAAACGCACCTCCCTCCGCTCGGTCGTCCTGCTCCTCGCTCACCCGTCTTGTTCATGGTGATTTTGCGAGTTTCGTTCCAAGCGAACACGCTAGATCGATTGGTGCTCGTCCATATCCTTCTAGGTGAGATTGATCTAGAGGATTTCGCGTTTTGCAGCACGAACTGTCATCTTCGTCGAGCCTGTCATCTTCCAAGTAAGTCTCCCCTACTGTCATCAAATTTGTCCGAGTTTCAAACTAGATTTGCAACCAAATTTCAAAATTTATAGTAGATATGTCATCAAAATACTATAATCAAGGAATTTAGATGATGATAGTTGAAAAAATCGATTTTTTTAAATCTCGGATGTGATGACAATCGACAATTAATGATGAAGTTTACAGTGATACTTTTGATGACAATTGATGACTCTTATAGCATGTTTGATGTTAGTTGATGACAATTGATGACCCTTATAGTATGTTTAATGACAAATGATGATAGTTGATATTTGATGACAATTGATGATAGTTGATGACACTTGATGACTCCAATTGATGACAATTGATGACTCCAATAACATGTTTGGTGACTCTTATACAATGTTTCATAATTGTTTTTTTAAGTATGATGACAACTTGTTTTCTTATGAAAAAGAGTTTATGACAGTTTATTTGCATTATGCTAAAATGACAATGTTGAAGAAATTGATGACATTTAAATGTTTTACAAAGTGAAATGATGACACAAATAATTTGGTGTGATGACATATTTAATTAAAATGGTATTGATGATAGTATATAGCCAGCTACTAATCTGCGTTGGGGGAGAATGGAAGGCAAATAATGGTGAATGTCTTTATGTTGGTGATGTAAATTTAAAAGCATTTATGTTGGAGAATGATTTAACACTAAACAGTCTAAAGGAGAATATTGTGGCAAGACTCAAAATGAACACACAACCATCTGAAATCAACCTATCACACCTACATCTAGGGGTTGGCACGGTCAGTTAACTGGAACTTTGGTTAATTAGTAAATTTCAATAACCATAATCGTACCGTTCATTATCGGTTAACCGTGAAATTCAGTACGGTTTATCGGTTAACCGACTTGTTTTAATTTTATTTTTTTAAATAAAAAATCGGAATTTTAGTACAAAAATTACCTTGTTTTTCAATAAAATAAACTTAAATTTTAAATTAAACGAAAAATACAAATAAATATCCAAAATACATCCACATGCCATGCCCACATCTAGTTTGTAGTAAAAACATATATTTAATTTAACTAAAACTTAATATGCTAGAACATAGATTTTATATGCAAAAATAATATACAAAATAAGGTAATTTTTTGCTACTATTATATAGTGCACAAAATAAGGAAATTTTTATGCTGATATGTTGATTTATAAGTGCTTTATTTTAGTATGTATATTTATTTTTATAAATTACTTAGAAATGATATATAACACTTCTTTAAACTATTTTTAAGGTTGCCTTTGTCGTTTAGTGGTAAGGAGTGGTCACTGGAGAAGTGTAATACTTAAAACTGATACAGTGGCGTAGCCAGGAATATTTGTCAGTGGGGGCTAAATTCCTTTGGCTACATGAAAATTCCTGGTGAAACCAGGAATTTTTTTTTCTTTTTTATAAAATATATAAAAAATTACAATAATTTGTTTATTTCAATGACATTTTTCGATTTGCCATATCTTGAAATCGTACAATAATATCTTCAGTTTCAATACAACACACTACATCTTTTTCAATATAAATAATCAAACAGTCATTTATCAACTCAGATGCGGCTTTTGTGACTTTCGAGAGCTGCGATTTTCATGATTGTCGTGACTCGGGTGCGGCTTTCGTGACTCCAAACCTAAAAGCATACTCCCTCCGTTCAGAAATACATGGTGTTTTAGGTTGATTTTCTTGTTTAATAATAATTGATGTTTTACATAATTTACCATATTTTTTTTCCAATATTATCCTCATTAATTAAAAAGAATAATAAAAATAGAAAATAGAAAGAAAAGATCTTCACAAAATTATTGATATTTAAGTCAAATCAAATACTAATTTAATTTTAGAAACAAATTGTAACACATCGTCATCATGTATTTCTGAACAGAGAGAGTATTATTTTTAGTATATTTTTTTTTTAAATCCCAGTGGGGACTGAAAAAAATCCCAATGGATGCTTAAAAGCAAAATTCTGCGAATAATTAAATCATCATATATCATGTAATATATATTATGTATATATTATGAATATGAGTGCACGATAACCTTTCAAATTTACTTAGCTCTTAAACTTAAAATTTAAATAAAACTAATTAGATATATAATTCCCTTTTCAAAAACATATAATATATAGTAAAAATATTATTGGTTATACAGTTAACCGCTCGTGAAAATATTAATAACCGTATCTGAATCGTTGAACCGTTAAAAGTATTGGTTGGTTAACCATAAAAAGTGATCGGTTCTTCGGTTACGGTTTTTTTTGCCCAACTCTACCTACATCCATAAAAAAAGCTGCCAAATCCTTTCACATTCTACCATATTAGAAACAAATGATAATATGTGAACATGTCTTATAATAGTATGAACATATGCATAAATATGTGAACGTAATGTAAAAAATAAAAGCCTTGTTTTTTAGCAAAAACAAGTAAAAATAAGAAAATAAAAAAAAATATTTTTTTGTCAAAATTATCATTTTGCCCTTATCTCTTTTAATCTTAGTCATCCATTTCTCAAATCCAAGGGTTATCATTTATTTCTAGTTTTCATGATAAAGCTCATTTCCATGTGAATCAACCTCATATATATAGGGATGAGTTCTATTAAGGAAGGGTTTTATGGTGAGGTGTGAAAAGATTTGTGATCCATTTAGCTAGGATGAAAGTTGTATCCTAACATTCATGAACCCTTCTACACACACAATCAAACCTTGTGGTCAACATCTGGGCGCTGACCGATCAACGGAGTATTGACCATTAACCGATCAACGGTAAACATGGGTGTTCGGTTAAAGATTTTTTTGAAAATTTTTATTTTTTAAATGTTCAACTTTAACGGCTAATGTTCAACGTTAACGGTTAATTATTCAACTTTAGTCTTGTATGGAAAAATAAAGTATTCAATTTTAATAGCAAAGTGTTCAACTTCAAGAATTAAGTGTTCAACTTCAATGGCTAATTGTTCAAATTTAATCTTGTACGAGAAAATAAAGTGCTCCATTTTAATAGTTAAATGCTCAACTAAGTGTTCAACTTTATCAACTCTAATTGTTCTACTTTAACGGTCAATTGTTCAATTTTAGTTTTTTATGGAAAAATTAAGTGTTCAACTTTAACAACTAAGTGTTCAACTTCAACAACTAAGTGTTCGACCTTAACGACTAATTGTTCCACTTTAATAGCTAAGTGTTCGACTTTAACAATTAAGTGTTTAACTTTAACAACTAATTGTTCAACTTTAATGGTCAATTGTTCAACTTTAATCTTGTATGGGAAAATAAAGTGTTCAACTTTAACAACAAAACATTTAACTATAACGGTTAATTGTTCAACTTTAATTTTGAATGGTAAAAAAAAAATTTGTAAAAAAAGATCTGTTGACTGGTCAATTTAGAAGTGTTGAATTATTTATGATTATTAAAATAATATTATTTAATACTATTTTTTTGTATTTTGTAATAATATATTATAATATTTAAAATAATTTCTTTATATTTTGTGAAAAACTGAGTCGAGTCAACCTAGCGGGTTTCGGGTTTCAACCTAGTCGAGTTCGAGTCAACTGGATTCGGATCTTGCTTTGACTCATTGATTTTCAAATCAGATATCAAACCCTAAAAAATTTTGGGGGCTTCGAGTCGGGTTGTCAAGACGGTTTGAGTTTTGACAATTCTAATGTCAATGATCAATATATATTTTGGTTGATAAAAAGTTATAAAATAATCTATATTTAACAGAAAAAGGTGGTTAAGTGACTTAAGTGTAGAATTTATAGAATTATGATTCATTCATATGTAATTATGTATACATATTTGAAAAAAAAAATAGAAAATCAAACTATTGGGGGTCATATTTTATAATTTCATAAAATTTTGATGAACTCGAGTCTTATAATCCTTGCAATGATACTTTTTTATTTTAAATTTTGTTTTATTCTTTAAAATTGTTACAAATTATATTAAAATTGTGCTATTGAAAGACATTATATAGATAACACAATCATAAAAGTTTTTTTTTTGTATTTGACAATTACATTTTTATTTTTTTATTCTAGTAATCAATTATCTAATTTGATCTCCAATAACTTACATAGTTACATGTTATTGTAAACTAATGTATTACAATATTTGTTTTATAAAGTTTCCTTGCAAGACACATGTCATCAACTAGTTTGAATATTTGTTAGATTTCAGGGCCAAAATAAATAAGTGTCATGTCGGATTTTTAAACATTTCACATATAAGGTCAGGATCCACCTTCTAACCCAAAAGCTTCACCCTTGTATGCTAGTAGAATTCTGTCATGTGCTCTTAATGTGGAAAGACACATATTTTCTCCAACACGCTCCCTCAAGTGTTAACTAGCCTGACCTAATTAGTACGGAGTACTTGAACAATTTTTTCTGAGTCAAGCATCTAAATATCTTTATACAGTAGCTAGCACGTTTTTTTAAACTGGTTAATAGCATCTTAACTCTTTTAGCCATATTGCCCATATTTTTATAAGGAAAACTAGACTAGACTGAACATCTGATACCATATTAGATTTTGAGACCGAAATAAACAAGTGTTGTGTCGAGATTTTAACTATTTCACCTTTTCTTATATGCTAATGGAATTTTGTTATGTACGCTCTTGATGTGGGAAGATCATATTTAATTTTTTCCAACAAATATAAACCCCTCTCTCTTTATATCCATATCCATACTACTATAAGAGTTTGGATATAAAAACACTATCTGACCGTTGATAAATAAAACCCCAATATAGATCTTATCTAACCGTTCAACTTACATTTATTCTAGTTGTTCATTTTACAGTTTTCTATATAACACGATCGTGCGGCTGTTATTAATTCATTATTTCTCAATAATAATTTTGATATTTTAATGTTCCTTGAAATTCGTGTCGTATTGCTTAGCTCTTAAGTAATTTCGGGATATATATTCTTGGAAAAGCGTGATCGACTTATGTGATATTTGGATGTGAACGGGTAATTTTGACATGTCTCGAAAAACGTGTCCAAGTTACTTCGCTCGTAAGCAAGCTCGGATACTTTTGTTTCTTAGTTGTGAAGAAAGCTCGAATACGTAATAAAACAAGTTTTAAGACATTGGATGGCGTGAAGTCAATTAAATTAATACCAAAAGGTTTTGCTTAGCTCTTAAGTAATCTCGGGATATATATTCTTGGAAAAGCGTGATCGACTTAGGTGATATTTGGATGTCAACGGGTAATTTAGAAAAGTCTCGAAAAACGTGTTGAAGTAACTTCGCTTGTAAGCAAGCTCGGATAAGTTTGTTTCTTAGTTGTGAAGAAAGCTCGTATACGTAATAAACAAGTTTCAAGACATTAGATGGCGTGAAGTCAAGTAAATTAATACCAAAAAAACCATGCCCCTTTAAATAAATTTACGAAAATGACATTTCCATATTCTTTTTCCAAAAAAACTATGCCCCTTTAAATAAATTTACGGAAATGTCATTTCCATATTCCTTTTCCAAAAAAAACATACCCCCTTAAATAAATTTACGAAAATGTCATTTACATATCTCGACACTAATGAAGTCTTCGTCTTATAATCACCGCGCAACGCGCGGCCTAATTGCTAGTATTTAATATTATATTTTGTAATGATATTAACATAAATATTCGGTACATGGCATTGATTATCGAGATTATACTAGTTTAAAGGTTGATCCTGGCCACCGCTTAATCAAAGCCCATTAAGGTACACACCTTGTGTACTCTACAGTCTGTAATCATGGTTTGGTTAAAATATATGTTGGTGTCAAATTTTAATAGCTAGATTACAAAGGGATTAGAATAAATAAATAAATAAATAAATAAATAAATAAATAAATAAATAAATAAATAAAATGAGTCTAACTTGTGTTGTATAAATCAACGGCATATGCTATTCTTCCAGATTTATCATCTGCCTCTTTGTCATTGTGATCGAAGACAATAGATATTTCACCAGCTACTTTTGCCTCTTCTCTTTTAATTTGGCAGAGGAGTATATATTTAATCTCTTTGATTTTATTGGCAAGAAGCTCCAAACATACAGCATATCTAGATCAGATTTAACACGATTTGTTTAATTTCGTAATAGCATCCAATGTTGTGAAAATGGGAGGTAACCCAATATATACTACGATTTGGTAGAATTTAAAATGACAACTGGTTTGTTTTACTTGCTCCCTTATCCCTAAACATTTCACTATATGGACTAAATTTAGGATCGACTAGCTAGATATATTTAGTTTTGTTATTAATTATAATGGTTTTTTAAATCTATACCCTTAATAAGTTTTTCTAACTATCTCGAGGGATTCTGTTAAGACCTGTTTTAAAAAGATTCTTCTAGATTATAATTTCAAAAAAATTTAAAAACTATTATAATATTATTATATATACACAAATTTTACAAAAACTTTCTTGTGTATTTATTTACTGCCATTAGGTTTACAATATATAGAGTAAATCTATGACTTATCCTCCAAGAAAGATATATACAAGGGAATAAATACATAAAATACTAATAGATCTCATTACTCCCCCTCAAGTTGAACAATGTAAATCAAGAATGTTCAACTTGTTGAGTAGATAAAGAAACTGAGACTTATTCCCTAGTGATCAAGGGATCGTTGTACTTGTGCAAGTACCCATCTCGATCATATGCCCCAGCATCCTATGGTACATGCAATATTTCCAGCTTCAGACTTCGTATTTGGGGCACTCATCCCGCACGAGATAGCGGAAGTAGCTCTCATGCTTGATGCGCGGTAGAATCCTATAGATTGGGACGTTGAAGGTCGTGTAGACCGCTCTAGTTTGCTCTCCTGATGGGTGCGCTTTTCGCCCAAAGTTCCCGCTCGAGGAACGATGTAACTTTCGAGGTGGAGAGGGCGATTTCCCTTTCGCCTCTTCCAGACGCACATATTGATGGAAACGCTCTTGAAGTTCGGCGATGGTGGAAGGGAGACGAAGTGTCAAGTATTCCCTTAACTTGCTTTCAAACGGAATCACCCTCTTAAAGACTGTGATTGCGGTCTTCTCTTCGCACCCATCGATCTCTGCGTTGTACTCCATAAAGCGATTAGCGAAGCAGCGCAAACTTTCTCTTTTCTCTTTTCTAAGACCAAATAGCGTGTCTAGCGACACTGCATCCCGACTATTGGCTATGTAATGCCTCACGAATTCAATAGCAAGTTGATTCCATGATCAGATTAATTGATATAGGACTCAAACTTTGGAACTACTTTAATGCACCCTTATCAAGGCTTCCAGGGAACATTTTTCACATGGTTGCCTCGCCGGACACCCATAACGCCATCTTATGCGAGAAGGCGGTTATGTGGTTCACGGGGTCCGAATGCCCATCATATAGAGCGAATGATGGTGGTGAGAATTTTGTTTGAGGCTTGGCACGTTGGATGCTTCTATGGAATGGTCTCAACGTCACCCAGATTGTGTTCGGCTTGCTCTTGGGCCGATTGCAAGGCTCCACCTTGCGCTCTAAAAAGATCAAGCAATCTCCCTTCGGTACGTCTTAGGGCTCAATCCTGTCCTTCACACCTCTCATCACTTTCACTTCTACGTTGACCATTTGACTCGGCTAAAGTCATTGTTGCCAAGATCAAAAAAAATAACCCTATTCTACTAACTAGTATAGTAAGCAAGCAAGGGGTCGAACCTAAGAGAATCGGTTTTCTAGTCAATCAGCAAAGAGCAAAGACGGGGTTTTTGGGGTTTAAGCAAGCAAATAATATTAAGTATCAAATCAGTTAAGGAAAAGCAGAGTTCATTCAATCAATTCCACCTTTTTAATCATTCGATCATCAATTCATCCACTTTTCTATTAATTCCCAGGTTAATTCCAATCCTTATAAAAGATTTCCACTTGTCCATGGTCCAAGCAGAATTATGATATGAACAAGAACGCTTAATTCAAATCATGCAAAATATTAAGGATAAAAGGATATTAATTCATGCAATCAAACTACGAGTCTCATGCATAAAATAACAATCAAACACTCTTTCTCAATTCTAGTCCACGGTCCTAGAAAAGAGTTGTTTCAAGGATAAATAAGATTGCACAGACAACAATCAAACCTAATCCAAACAGTAGATCTAAGTCAATCAAACAAGTTGATCAGGCTTATCAAATCAAACATAGATCATATAAATAAAAACAAGAGTTTTGATATTAACCAAGGGATAGAAAAGTTACCAGAATCTCACAAAATACATAAAAAGGCTTCCTTGATCAAACAAACTCCAAAGGAAACTAGTTCTCCATAATAGAAATAAAAACTAGGTTAAACTAAAAAGTAGTCTCTAAATTGTGGGACTCTCCAACTGAAAACGAAACTAAGCTTTAAATAGTCGAAATAATATCCGAAACCTAAAAGATATAAATAATATAAAAAGATATAAAATAACAGAAATCGCCGCCTCGGAAAATCCACCAACCGCGAGCGCGGGTCAACTTGTCTCTCTTGGCCGCGGAAACTCGACGAACCGCGAGCGCGGTTTCCACCCTCGAGCGCGGGTCCTCTGACAACATTCTGGTGTCAACTTCGGAGGTGGTTTTGACCCACTTAGAGTTGGAACTTGAACTCGCCGTAAAAACATGAATTGTAGCTCTTCGAGTTAGCTTTCCAATGATACCAAATTCAGCTTCATCCGATCACCGTAGCTTCGGAACAATGCGTCACAAGAAAATGGCGTCAAAATAACTCCAAATCAACACTTGTCTTCAAAACTCTTGCAATTCTTCAAATCGTGTCTTCGGTCTTCATATTACAATTATGCTCAAATCTAACCTAAACACACTCAAATCATACCTAAATTACAAGAGTTAACCATACTAGACTAGAGCGTATCAACCACGTCGTCGTTTCTTCTCATTGCCTTGGTCAAGAGCTGACTCGGGATTTGTAGACGGGTCATAACGATCTATGTCGAGATCATGCGAATTTTCGCAATGATTGCTTCGGCCGTGACCATAGCTGGGGCTACCGCAATCCTCATCAGGCTTGCCACGACCGCGACTAGGACTTCCGTGACCGTAGAGGTATCTGCGATCGAGAGAATCCTTTGAGTCATCCAAGATCAAGTTATCAAACTAGGGATGGTTTGTGGATTGGGACCTATTACGCGGGGGTGACTCACGTAGCTTGCCCCTTCGTCGACCCTTAGGTTCCCTACGATCGTTCTCGTGGTCGATTTGCATCCCTTCAGAATCCTCAATGGATCGGGACTACAACGGTTATCAGCGAGTTTGATAATGCTAGCGAGTCGTCGATTAGTCCTTTCGATAGCTAATTCGCCGACGAGTCTCTTTCCTTGAACCATATCCAAGGAATACTTCAATCTAGCGATTTCTTCCAAGGCTTGGTTAAGGCGGGACTTTACGTGGGTGTGCTTACTGTGAATCCGTTTGTTTTCTCTCAAAGCGGAGATTAGGGCATGTGTGAGTTCATCCTCGTCTTTGTTCTCGACGATGGTTGATGCCGCATTGCCGCAGTTTGGCCCAAATGCCAAATATGTGCAAGTGTCACCGCGCACAGGATTGGACCCAGCGTGGCTCGATTGACCATGCTTGTAACGTGGGATGAGCTCGGTCGCGATGGTTTTCAGGGCTGCGGTTGCACTTGCGATCCGCGGCCGTGGCTCCTTGCCTTGTCTTGTGCGATTGCCCACGCCCTTTTAGGGTTCAATTCCTTTCAGATTTAGCAACGCGTATTACTGACTCCCATACACGGCCCAAACCCATCGGATTTGGATAGTGTAATGTTACGACCCTCGATTCTGTCGCTTGTCTCGGGCCCCTGACAGCTCGCTCCAAGAGAAGTCGCGCTCGCGGGTGAGGCCAGTCACGGTTCAGGTCGTGTCCAAGCAAGGCGCCTTGCTCGGTGCGTGCCAATGTTCGATCCTCCGAGCGAAGATTGGAGTTCGCGTGATCGCCCTAGGGACACAATCACAGTTTCAATCGCAAGCCTTATCCTCTAAGCAAATTTCAGAGTTCGTGCGAACACTCTGCGAACCACGATCATAGTTTTCGGGGCCGCGATTGCGGTTTCGGTCGCTAAGAGCACTGTGTGCGATTTCGATTTGCGCAGTTGCTTCACAACCACGAAATTTCACTTCTTATTCTTTTGGGACTGACTCCAACACCATAAAATTATGGATCGATTGCTCATTCCTCATGGACGTCGCCAACTGTTAGTGCATAAAAAATCGTCTTTATGCCCTAATTGAATGCTCCTCTTGATTCGCCCTTTGATCATCCGTTCCAAATTTCTTCTTCAACCTAGGACCTGCAAAACAATGGACACAGGGGTGGGGTCCCCCTAATCCACCTACCATGCCTTAGTCAATAGAGCAGTTTGTCGATTGAACTTCGAGTTTAGTGATTTCTGAATATGCTTACCGTAGATGGCGACGACGTGTATTTATAGTGGAAGAAAAGGAGTATGGGGGTCGAAAATCCTCCTCTAGGGCTGGCCCATATGCCTTTTCGTCAAGCAAGCGATATCTTGCTCCCAATCCACGCGAAAATTCTTTCGACTAAGATAAAATCTTCCACTATGGCTATTTAATTACCAAAATAAAGAAGATAAAAGCTTACCATAATAAATTCCTTATTTAAATGAAAGGATAGCATAATAAGTAAAAATACCTTTTTAGTGAAAAATAGGTAATTATTAAAGTTTATCCGCTCACAATAAATCTGGGGTTTTATAGAAATCTCATTAGGATTGTATATATTTGCACACAAATATGTTCAACCCTTAGCATATCGGTTTGTGGACTTTGTCATGCTACCAGAGTCAGGTTTTGATATGGATTCATTCCATGGGTAAAGTTTGTAAGCCTCATGGACATGTTCAAATAGTTTACCTAATAAAGAAGCAACCCATCCTGACGAGGCAGTTTGTTGATCCAGATGGATTATGTATGAATGATAACTGATGTTCGTGTTTTTAGTATAGTTTTGAGTGCTTTTCTTAGGTTGTATAGCTTAGTTTTAGTGAGTTTTAGAGTTAGTTTTGTGTGTTTTTGGATAAGTTTGCATATTTTGTGAAAACTATGGAAGCTACTCCGTTTTGTGTCTTTTTGAAGTGGAAAGGAGCATTTTCAAGCAAAGTTGAAGACAAGTGGTCAATGGTGGAGTGCATAGAAGAAGAGAAGAGGGAGTATGTCTTAAAAGATCCCGGAAAAGTCCAAGAGAAGTTGAAAAGTGTACAACAACCCAAATTAGAAAGCTCGTTACCGACCCATGAGGGTCGGTACCGAGCTGTGCAAAAAAGATTTTATTGGGGAATTCAGCAAGCGTCTACCGACCCTGTGTAGGTCGTTACCGAGGTGGCCTGTGTCGGTAGAGAGGCGCCGACTTTCGGAAATTATATCTTTTATCTTGTAATCTTACTAGTTTAGAATGTTTTTATCTTTTAGATCTTTATTAGATAGTTTCCTCTAGTATAAATACCCTTGTTCTAGCCTAGTTTAGGGGGGGATTCGTTAGTTAGAGTTTGGAGTTCACATTTTTGAGAGCGAGTCGCTGGAGAGAGCTCGATTGAGAGAGAGTTCGATTCCTTGTTCTTGTTCTTCGTTTCTCTAAAAGTTTGAACGTGGATTGATTGTAAGACAAGATTTCTTTAATTTCAAGTAAGTTTAATTCAATGTTTTCTTTCAATATAGTTGTTTGTTTTGATTTAATCTTGAGTGAGTAGTTACTTTTCTAGGATCGGGGTTGAAACCCGACATAGTTATGCATGATTAAATGAATGTGTTGATGTTTTGAATGCCTTTTTATCCTTTTATCTACTTGTTAGTGCTTATACTTTGACGAAAGTCGAAGTAATTTGAGTT
This sequence comes from Fallopia convolvulus, assembly GCA_964016875.1. NCBI lineage: Eukaryota > Viridiplantae > Streptophyta > Magnoliopsida > Caryophyllales > Polygonaceae > Fallopia > Fallopia convolvulus. Next base: position 20,753,837 of record OZ024718.1, on the reverse strand, counting down.
TATCACTTGATCGAAAGAGAAAGTTGTAATCTTGAATGTTGATATTGTTCAATAACGAAAGTTTCGAGTTTTGGATTCAAACTAAGTAGAGAAGTGAATTGATTTATGAGAATTGATTGATTTGCTTGTTTAGGCCAACGAAAGTTGATAGATTTATCTTCAAGGCATGATAATTATCCTTCACATTCGTTTATATGCATGATTATGTCGTGGTAACCCTTGTCCTAGTTGTTTTTATCATTTGAATTTCCTTCGTTCTTACCTTCGATCAGACTCGTTACCGAGGTACACAGGTTGGTACCGAGCCTGCAGTTGCTTTGTCGTGTTTGCCTAGTTCTAGTAGAAACCCAGCATCGTTACCGACCCTGACAAGGCCGGTACCGAGGTCTGTCGTAGCCTTATTTTGCTTTGTTTGCTTTGTTTTCTTGTTTTCATAGTTCGGTAAACAAACAACCTTGCTTCCTGTGGACGATCCTGACCTCCCTATACTCAGTGGGGTCTTGACTACAAATTTATTTGTTGTCGAGTTAAAAACGCCGTTCAACAAATTAGCACCGTAGCCGGGGAGGCAACAATGTTTATTTGCTTACCTGTGGGTCTGGGAATAGCCCGATCCCGTTTTTGTTTTTTAATTTTGTTTTCTTTGTTTGTTTTCTCAGCTTTTGCCAACAGGATGTTGCAGGCTCGAGTTTGATAACATTGGTTATTATTCTGAACTTGAACGCACCTTGCACCGCAAAAGAAGAGGAAACCAAGCCATGGCAATGACTTCTGAAGAGATGACACAACAGATGGCCGCTCTTCAGAGGTAGATGGAGGCGTTACAAGCTGATCAAGACGCTGCTGCTGCAACAGCTGAACATGAACGAGTAAACGCTGAACGTCACCGAGAGGACAATGCCCGTCTACAGGAGCAGTTGAATGCCTATCCAAGGAATGCCAAACAATATATGCATCCAGAACTGAGGGTGCCAAAGTCTGCAATCGTGCTTCCGGAGATAGAGAAGACTTTTGAGATCAAGTCTCAATTTATATCCTTAATAAAACGGGCTCAGTTTGAAGGGAAACCTACTGAGTGCCCTATGGAACATATTAAAAATTTCCTTGATTTATGTGACACTATTGTTGTTGAAGGTGTCTCACTAGAATATGTTCTATTAAAAGCTTTCAGGTGGTCTCTTACAGGATTAGGCCCTGAGCTGGTTGAAGAGCTTACCTCCTAAGTCTATCAGGATTTGGAAGGCTTTGTATGATCAATTTTTGACAAAGTTCTTCCCTCCTGCCAAGACGACGGAGTTGAGAAAACGTATCACCTTCTATCATCAGCTGCTTAACGAGACCTTCGTAGAAACGTGGGAGAGGTCCAAGGAGATGCTCAGACAGTGCCCCACTCATGGGCAACCCCTATATGTGCTCCAAGAAATCTTCTTCCAAGGGATTAATGCAGAAACAAAGAACCGCATCAACACGCACACTGCTTGCCATTTTATTGAGATGGATCCCACTACTACATGGGAACTGATGGATAAGTTGTCTAACTACGATGCCATGTATGGGATCCAGCAGCCACCCCAGCCACAAAAGCGTCTCTACATGCCTAATAAAGACGAAGTTGATCCTGATGTCAAAAATCAATTTCTATAGGATGAGATCAACCGTCTAAAGAAACAGGTAAGTTTTCTGAAAACCAGTCAACCTTGTCAAGAGTGTGGCTCTTCTGCCCATAGTACTTCTGCTTGCACTAACATCGAGCAGGTTAGAGCCGTCGAGACATATGCTGAGATGAACTATATGAGAGGACAATATAGGAACTCGCCTAATAATTTTGACAGGCCAAACAATTATCCGGCTTGGGGAAATCAACATCAAAATCAAATATATGCAGCACCCCCTCCGGACAAACGGCTCGCACCGTATCAACCTCCAGGCTATCAAGAGCCACCATCTTGGGTGCAAGGACTCTATGAAGGGATTAATGGCGTAAAGAACGAAATCACTGGAGTCCAAGCCAACCTCAACAATCAGATGAAAAGATGGGGAGAGTTCGATGTTTGGAAGAAGAGTGTTCACTCACAACTAGGAAAACTAGTTGCACAGATTCTGATGCCGTAAGGGCAACTCCCGGGCCGCCCCGAAGAGAACCCTAGAGTGCAAATAGTGGTTGTACACCTCAGGAGCGGGAAGACGCTGTCAGATCGTGCCAAAGCTAAGGAGAAGGACCCCAATGCTAAAAAAGACACCTCATCCCAGGTCGACAAAGTGCCGAAGAGGGTCGTTACCGAGCCTGAACCACTCGATACCGATGCTCCCAAGCTCGTCACCAACCCCAACGCAGGTAATTTCTCCAAAAAAATTTGAAAAAATTTGAAAAACTCAAAAAGATTTTAGAACAGATGAGTACTCTATCTTTTGGTTCTATGATAGTTAATTGCTTGCATGACCATGTAATTTCCTTTCAGCATGTTTTTGATGGTATAGCTTGAGTCTTATTATGATAAAATGTTTTTATAGAGGAATAGCATTTGATGAAATTCAGCATGTACAACTTTTAGCATTAGTAGTTGCAATCCAACAAAAATGACCTTGTGAGTTATTTTTAGCCTTGATTTTTCTTGTGTGATTTACTCTCTTTATGTATATTATCTCTTGGAGTTGTAATTGATGATGTCCAGAATAGTAAAATAAGAAGTGGGCCCGGAGCACAAAGAACAAACGGACCCGACGAGATTCCCAAGGATGATTTTGGGTCCCACATCCATACCCCTCACTTATTTTAAGCGAAGTTCCCCTGGACCTCGGAACGAGGCCTAGACCTCGTAACCGACTCCACTGACACCCGCCCACACGGACCACTCATGGATACCGCTTCCCCAAGCCAATCACCAACTACCTCACCCTCGAACCAATCAGAAGCCCCCGATCTCGGGCGTCCCACATCGAACCTTGGCTAAAACTCAACTCCCCAATCCTCTATAAATAGAGTTGAACCTCGTAGCAAGGAAGGGTCGAAAAACATCTTGAACTCAAGAACTATCTTTCTCGTTGAAGATCGACGTGATAGAAACACCGTCAAAAGACCTCGCTGCAGACAAGTGAAGTCCACAAAAAGACTTCAAGTCACACAAAGACCTCGCACATCAAAGACCTCGCTACAAAATCTCACAAGACTCTCTACATCACGCTCTCAAGTCCACCTCGTCTCAAGGCCGATCACGCAACACTTAGGTGGAAGAATCATTTAGCAAATAGGAGATCTCGAACGTTGTTAGATCGAGATCTCGAAGGCTCGTAGGAGGTCTAGGGTGTAATCCTCCATAGCTAGTTAACCTCGTTGGCTTGTAACCTCGCTGTAAAGAAAATCATAAATAAAGAAGCAACCCCAATAACACGATATGTGGAGGGCGGTGTCCTCCCAGAAGACCCCGCGCTGGCCAGGAAGCTGAAAATGCAGGCGGCTCGCTACTGCGTAGTCGGCGGCCAGCTCTACCATCGAGGCTACGCCGAGCCCAACTTGCTATGCGTGCCGCCCGAGGTCACGGATCATATCCTCTACGAAACACATGAGGGGGTCTGTGGCGGCCACCCGGGGTGGCGGGCCTTGGTCCATAAAATCATTCGTCTGGGATACTTTTGGCCCACTCTCCGACAAGATGCAAAAGCCTATGTCCAGTGGTGTGACGGGTGCCAAAAGCACGGGAACCTCCAACACGTCCCAACCTCCCGCCTCCATTCCATCCACGCACCCTGCCCATTCGCGATGTGGGGAATGGACATCCTCGGGCCATTTCCCAAAGCAGCTGGCCAAGTACAGTACGTCTTGGTCGTCGTCGATTACTTCACAAAATGGATCGAGGCGCAAGCCATGGCAAAAATCACCGGGGCAAAAGTCTGCGAGTTCCTATGGAAGAACCTTGTCTGTCATTTCGGCGTCCCCATGACCATCATGACGGATCATGGCCCCCAGTTTGACTGCGAAGAAACTCGTACCTTCTGCTCCGAGTTGGGCATAGCCCTCAAATTCTCCTCCGTGGCCCACCCCCAATCCAATGGCCAAGTAGAAAATGTCAACGCCCGCATCTTGACCAACCTAAAGAAGCGCCTGGGCACGGTACAAGGTCGTTGGGCCGAGCTACTTCCACTCGTCCTCTGGACGTATCGCACGACCGCACGTCGCGCAACGGGCGAGACACCCTTCACCCTAACCTACGGGGCGGAGGCGCTAGTCCCTGTGGAAACCTTGGTCCCGTCGGCAAGAGTCTTTAACTTCGACGAGAAAGAAAACGAATCCAACCTTAGGGTCGAGCTACAATTCAGAGACGAATTGCGCGAGGTGGCTGACCTGCGCTCCAGAGAATACAACCGTCGTGTGGCTGTATATCACGACAAAAAGGTCAGACCTCGTCTTTTGGCCACGGGAAACCTCGTCCTGAGGCGTACCGAGGGTGGCAAATTGGATCCCAACTGGGAGGGCCCGTATCTCCTCGGGGAAGAAGTCACGCCCGGAGCTTTTAAGCTCAAGGATAGCGAGGGACGTACCCTAAGCAAAACATGGAACATCGCTCGGCTAAAAAAATATTATGTGTAAACTCTCTACAAAACCCCGCTATCCCTTACCAGTTTTTTGTGAATAAAGAATTGCAGGCTTTTCAAAACTCTCTCGAAAATGAAAATCTCGTGTTTAAGAGTCCACCCCTTGCTTCCCGCTTGGGGTTGGAGAATCTCGTTGAATCCACCCCTTGCTTCCCGCTTGGGGTTGGAGAATCTCGTTTGGTCCATCCCTCGCTTCCCGCTTGGGGTTGGAGAATCTCGTTTGAAAGAAGTTCCACCCCTCGCTGCCCGCTTGGGGTTGGAGAATCTCGTTTGCTCCACCCCTCGCTTCCCGCTTGGGGTTGGAGAATCCCGTTTTGTCCACCCCTCGCTTCCCGCTTGGGGTTGGAGAATCTCGTTTGGTCCACCCCTCGCTGCCCGCTTGGGGTTGGAGAATCTCGTTTGCTCCACCCCTCGCTTCCCGCTTGGGGTTGGAGAATCTCGTTTTGTCCACCCCTCGCTTCCCGCTTGGGGTTGGAGAATCTCGTTTGATCCATCCCTCGCTTCCCGCTTGGGGTTGGAGAATCTCGTTTGAAAGAAGTTCCACCTCTCGCTGCCCGCTTGGGGTTGGAGAATCTCGTTGAATCCACCCCTCGCTTCCCGCTTGGGGTTGGAGAATCTCGTTGAATCCACCCCTCGCTTCCCGCTTGGGGTTGGAGAATCTCGTTTATTCCATCCCTCGCTTCCCGCTTGGGGTTGGAGAATCTCGTTTTATCCACCCCTCGCTTCCCGCTTGGGGTTGGAGAATCTCGTTTTGTCCACCCCTTGCTTCCCGCTTGGGGTTGGAGAATCTCGTTTATTCCATCCCTCGCTTCCCGCTTGGGGTTGGAGAATCTCGTTTGGTCCATCCCTCACTTCCCGCTTGGGGTTGGAGAATCTCGTTTGAAAGAAGTTCTACCCCTCGCTGCCCGCTTGGGGTTGGAGAATCTCGTTGAATCCACCCCTTGCTTCCCGCTTGGGGTTGGAGAATCTCGTTTGATCCATCCCTCGCTTCCCGCTCGGGGTTGGAGAATCTCGTTTGAAAGAAGTTCCACCCCTCGTTGCCCGCTTGGGGTTGGAGAATCTCGTTTTGTCCATCCCTCGCTTCCCGCTTGGGGTTGGAGAATCTCGTTAAGCCACGAAAGGTCCGGGCAAAGCTCATAACCTCGGCACATATGCGGAGTTTGTGCACAACCCGTAATCTCGGTGCAAAGTTAAAATACCCAATGTGGTCCGAGTGCCACAATAACTGTAACACTCGAACCATGGGGTTGGATGGGTATGAAGACGTATACGAATAAATTAAAACAGGAAACATGATCACAAGGTAAGAAAAGAGGGCATAAAATAGGGGCCACAAGGGCCGAGGTGTTTAGATTACAGACCCCATGGGGCCACCAACAAAAAACAACAAAAACAGACAACAACATCCTTTAAATCTTCGAGGCTTCGGCGGTGGGGTCGGCGGTCTTCGTAGGATCTTCCGAGGCTTCAACAGTGGGGTCTTTGGAAATCTCCAGGGCAGAGGCGGGGATGGCAGACGGTTGGGAGCTTGGCGCATCTTCCCGAACGATGTCCGCCACGGGAGGTACATCGCCGACCACGGTCCCATCCTCGTTGAGGAAGAACTCACATTCTCCCTCGGGCTCCTATCCTTCGAGCTCCCCCATGGTCTCTTCGTAATTAGGGATGAAGAAGGTGATACGGGGGTCGATGTGTTTGTACTTCGCCACCGCCTGCTTGACCCCCATACGGACGTTCTGGCGGAACATCTTCCTCACACTCTCCACCAACTCCTCTTTATAAGCCTCAGAGTTCACGTACCTGGGCCCCTCGGCTTCCACCTCCTCGCTAAGCTCAACAACACGCCGTTGGAGCCTGTTAATCTCCTCCTCAGCTTTCTGAAGCTCCCCCTCCTTTTCCCTGAAAAACTGGTGCTCCGCGGATAGCTGATCCTTGAGGTTTTCAACCTCGCCTTTAAAATCCCCGTTCTCCTCCTTTAAACCCCTAACCTCTTCCTTCGCCTTCCTCAGCTCCTCCTTGACCCTAGCGGCGTCTTTAGCCTCGTCCGCCGCTGCGACCTCGGCAGCGCGGACACGTTTTTCGGCCTCCGCGAGGTCTTTTCCCCTCTTCTCGATCTCGGTGTCGCGCTCTTTGAGCCTCACTTCCAGCCTATCCATCTTCTTGTGAAGGAGGCTGACGCGACCACAATTGTAGTTCGGGAAGAAGGAATTCTGAAACAAGCGAAGAGCACGATAAGACAAGAATAATGGTAATAAAACCAATGAAAAAACAACCTCGTAAGAATAAGGCGTACCATCGCTGAGTAGCGGAGGATCTCGTCGTTAAGGGCGGCCTCCGAAAGGTTGTTGCCCCACGCAACCTCCTCCTTCCAGTTCGTCCTGTCCCAGTCCTTGGGCACGCCCCGGGAGGGTCCGGGACAGTGGAACTTATCGGCAGCAGACCCGGTGGCCGAGACAACTCGACTCAAAGAGCCAGGGTGCTCGATCATCTCGCCCCCAGGGGTTCCCCCATGACCGTCCCCCTTATGTTTCTTCCTTTTTTCCTCGCGGGGAGACCCCACATCCTTCCTCTTGGACCCGGCCTTATCCCCGGATCCTCGGGGAGTTTGAGAAGACGTCCTCGCAACGTCCCCTTTAGACGTCGTCCCCCCGCTCGTCTTCGCCTCCGACGCCTTCGACGTCGGGGCTGTCGTCTTCGATTGCGGGGCGGGAGGCCTTGCTTGCGGTGTCGGTTCATTAATGACGACCCCCTTCTGACCTCGGGGAACGGGGGCCGTAGAAGCAGAAGTCGCAGGCCTTTTTCCCTGCGACTTCGAAGTAAGAGCGCTTAACAGGTCAACCACTGTCAAAAAAGAAAGGGAGAGTAACAATTTAGATAAAAAGAGAGAACAATACGGACCGGCGAGATCTCAAACCTCGCGTCCCAAAGACGACGTCAAAACACAATAAATCTAGCGAGTCTGCCAAAATCTCGCTACCTAGCCAGCAGTAAAGGCAAGCAAAAAATAATAAAAAAAGAAGAGAGAAAAAGGTTAAGTACCCTCTTCGCCCTCGCTAGGGGGGAGGCTGAGACTCAGGTCGGCCCGCTCAAGCTGGTCCTGAGAGAGATACACTTGGTACGGTGCCTGACTCGTTGTAGCGTATCGGGCCTTAAGTGCCTTAAGCTCATCAACCGTATGCGGGCACACGCACCGAACAAAGGTGCCCGTCGCCACGGGAAAGTTGAGATATCTCCCGGTGGGGTCTCGGACCAAAAACCAATTCGGCTTCCACGTCCCGACGTTCGAAGGGGTCGTGGTGATTTTGATGTTCGGCGTGCTAAGATTGATGAGGCAGGACCGAGGTTCCCTCCTCGCTAGGAATAAAGCCGACAAGTTATCAAGATTCGGCCCGTCCCCAAGTTCACGACTACGAATCGTGTAGGCACACAACAGCCGCCAAGCATTCGGGAACAACTGTGCGGGACAGATCTGCATGGCCCACAGATAGTCGACAATATGCTGGGCCAGAGGTAGCCTGAAACCCGCTTGAAGACTGAAGAGGTGCACGACCGCGCACCTTTCGTAGGACGCCAAGGAGCAGCCCCCCTCTTCGGGAAGTGCCAACTCAACTCCCTCGGGCCAAGCGAAGTCCTTGGCAATCTTTTCAAGGTCTTCACGCTTGAGCTCGGTGGCCACTCCTCCGGACAGGTAGGCCTTGGGAGAACCCGGGGTCTTGGGAATCCGTTCTTCAAGAACAGGCGGGACGCGAGACACAGCGTTGGTAATATACGCCGCAAGAAAGCTCGGAGGCACATAGGGGGTGGGAGCCAAGGCCGTGTCCACACCTGACCTCGCCACCAAATCAGTAACAACCTCATCGGGGGTGGAAGACGAAGCCATTTCAACACCCGACGACGCACGAAGTCGGGAGAAGCGCGAATTGATGGAAACCTCGGAGTCGCTTGAAGAAGGGTCGCTGAAAACCAGCGAAGGGGACCTCGAGTTCTGAGAATCACTAGGTTCTATGCTTCCCACGGACTCCGAAACCTCCTCGTAAAAACCCTCCTGAGCCTTGAACACGAAGCCTGGTGGGGGGCTCACAGAAGATCTCCTAGGCATGAAAAGAACGATGTCCAGGCCACAAAAGGCGAGCACCTGGAAAAGAAAAAAAGAGAGACTTTAGACATCCGACAGAATAAGCCAGGGACCGAGAGCACGAGGTCATAACACCAAGCCAGGGACCGGGAACACGAGGTCATAACACCAAGCCAGGGACCAAAAACACGAGGTCATAACACCAAGCCAGGAAACGAGGACACGAGGTCATAATGACAACCGAAAAAAGAAAACATGAAGTCTCAGGGGAAGGAGCGCCATGTGGAACCCTAAACCTACTCTGACAAGATAGGACGGCGGAGGAGAATTCAAAGCGCCAAAAAAGAAGGAAAGAGAAGGGAGAATGCCAACCAGCGGTGGAGGCCAACGGTGGAAGCCCAAACGTCCCGTCAATCAAACATCACAACGTTTGGGCTCCCGAGGATTTCGAAACTCAAAAATGGTGGAAAAAGCAAACGTCCTGCCAATTGACAGGAGAAGGGTACACAGGCAACCGCCACTACCACCATTTCGCCACCATCGCCCCACCATCCCACCGCCACGGCACTGGCAAAAAACACCAGGAAGCGACCGTCGCCCACCAAAAACCGAACCAAGATAGGCAACAACAAAAACGAGAGGCAAGTAAAAACGGCGGGGACAACGCACAAAATACGCGCAACCCCACTACCGCCGTTTCGCCACCGTGACACCGGCGCGAAACACCAGGCGACACACCACCGCCCCTCCAGAGCACGAAACAAAAAACAAAGACGACGAAAAATCAAAAGTAACGAACAACAAGGGATGAGAAGAAGAGGGTCGAGAACTTACTTGTTCGGAATTGGCGTAGAAAAAGCGGTGGTGCAACTGGAAGTTATGAAGGCTCGCCGGGAACCGTCTAAGAAAAATCGCTCCGCAGGAAACCGAAAGGGCAGAAAGAGAGAAGGCGAAAATGTGGAAAGAAGAAGATGAAGAGGAAGCGTGTGAGGTACGCCCTTATAAAGAACATGCTTGGGCCTCCCCCGCTCCCAAAAGGTTTATTAGGCCCATCCCACTTAAACGGCCCATTAAGCAAAACATGGAGAACGGGCCCAGGAAGCTTCACCCACGCGAACGAGGAAAAAACCTAAGTAAAGAGCCTCGCAAGGATAAAACCTCGCATGATGCGTTCCCCAACCTTGAGAGCCCCACACCTCGCAAAATGCCTCCCGACCTCAAAAAGTCTCGTATCCCGCGACCATAGGGAATTTATGCCCTGCGGCCCTCGTGGTGAGATCCCCAGGTCATGGGGTTGTGGTGATGTCCAGAATAGTAAAATAAGAAGTGGGCCCGGAGCACAAAGAACAAACGGACCCGACGAGATTCCCAAGGATGATTTTGGGTCCCACATCCATACCCCTCACTTATTTTAAGCGAAGTTCCCCTGGACCTCGGAACGAGGCTAGACCTCGTAACCGACTCCACTAACACCCGCCCACACGGACCACTCATGGATGCCGCTTCCCCAAGCCAATCACCAGCTGCCTCACCCTCGAACCAATCAGAAGCCCCCGATCTCGGGCGTCCCACATCGAACCTTGGCTAAAACTCAACTCCCCAATCCTCTATAAATAGAGATGAAACTCGTAGCAAGGAAGGGTCGAAAAACATCTTGAACTCAAGAACTATCTTGCTCGTTGAAGATCGACGTGATAGAAACACCGTGAAAAGACCTCGCTGCAGACAAGTGAAGTCCACAAAAAGACTTCAAGTCACACAAAGACCTCGCACATCAAAGACCTCGCTACAAAATCTCACAAGACTCTCTACATCACGCTCTCAAGTCCACCTCGTCTCAAGGCCGATCACGCAACACTTAGGTGGAAGAATCATTTAGCAAATAGGAGATCTCAAACGTTGTTAGATCGAGATCTCGAAGGCTCGTAGGAGGTCTAGGGTGTAATCCTCCATAGCTAGTTAACCTCGTTGGCTTGGAACCTCGCTGTAAAGAAAATCATAAATAAAGAAGCAAGTGTTTGCACTTTTCAAATAATATAATAATCTCGTTCCTTGTCTTCTAGAGAGTTGTTATTTCGGATTTCATCAGTAATGATTATCTATTTCTCTAGACCTATATAAGATTTTTAGTTCATTACTTGTAAAAGTCATATGATAGAGAACTTATTTTTCATAAGCCTTATTAATCCCTATCCACCCTTACATGATCCTTGTTTTTGACAGCCAATTTGAGCTTTAGCCTTTTATTTGTTGCTCCACAAAATATTCCCTAGCCGAGATAAGCTTGACCCTATCCGGGGATTAGGACTTAGTTGGAGAGGTATGTTTTTGTAGAGTGCAAAAAAAGAGATGTTTTGGTTCAAAAAAAAAAGAGTTTTGGTGGGATAGATTGGAAGTCTCTTGTTTTATTTTGTAAAAAGATCTCTTGGTTAAAAAGTATGCACAAAAAGGACGAAAAAGGTGTATGGATCGATACCAGCCTATGTGGGCTCGGTACCGAAGGAAAAAGGAGCAAAATTTCAGCTCGATACCGACCCTCTCAGATCGGTACCGAGGTAAGTCGAGAGGAGAAGAAGAAAAAATGCAGAAAAAGAAAAAGAAAAGAGAGGGAAGAATAAGGAAGTTGTGCAGTATGTTTAAAGTTTAAACCAGATATTCTTTTAAGTTTTTAGGAGGCTTTCTAGGATTTTAAAGGTGAGTGAAAAGTAAGAGCATAATATTTGAGAGAGTTTGGTATAAGTTGTTATGAGAGTTTTTGTAATGTGAGAGTTTTTAGGAGTCTTTGATTCCCGAATATTTTTAGCACCACATGACCAAAATATTTCCACGCCTATTTGTTATTACCAAGCCCCAGTATAACCCGGCCGAATGGAAACTTCTGTGAAGTTTTTCATTGAGCCTAAGTTCTCCTGATGATTTTTGCTTGTTTTGACAAATCTTTGGTGGAGAGTTTGGTGATATAAGTTCCAATTTCTATGAGTTTTTGCATATAAGATTGAGTTGAGAGATTGAATTTATAAGCCCAAACACATGAGAGTTGAGAGAAACACTTTATCCCTGGTGAGGTTGGATTGTAGTTGCTTATGTATAATAGTGCTTATATATGTGTGATGAAGTTAATAGTCATTTTCTATTTTTGCTATGTTCTGATTTTGCTTATTAGATGAAGGCTATTACTTGATAAGCATGATGTTTGGTTTTGGTTATTATTTGGCGATTGCTTGAGGACAAGCAAGCTTCAGTATGGGGTATTTTGATGTTCGTGTTTTTAGTATAGTTTTGAGCGATTTTATTAGGTTGTTTAGCTTAGTTTTAGTGAGTTTTAGAGTTAGTTTTGTGTGTTTTTGGATAAGTTTGCATATTTTGTGAAAAGTATGGAAGCTACTCTGTTTTGTGTCTTTTTGTAGGTTTTTGAAGTGGAAAGGAGCATTTTCAAGCAAAGATGAAGACAAGTGGTCAATGGTGGAGTGCATAGAAGAAGAGAAGAGGGAGTACGTCTTAAAAGATCCCGAAAAAGTCCAAGAGAAGCTGTGAAAAGTGTACAACAACCCGAATCAGAAAGCTCGTTACCGACCAGTGAGGGTCGGTACCAAGCTGTGCAAACAAGATTTTATTTTTTAGATCTTTATTAGATAGTTTCCTCTAGTATAAATATCCTTGTTCTAGCCTAGTTTAGGGGGGATTCATTAGTTAGAGTTTGGAGTTCACGTTTTTGAGAGCGAGTCGCTGGAGAGAGCTCGATCGAGAGAGAGTTCGATTCCTTGTTCTTGTTCTTCGTTGCTCTTAAAGTTTGAACGTGGATTGATTGTAAGACAAGATTTCTTTAATTTCAAGTAAGTTTAATTCAATGTTTTCTTTCAATATAGTTGTTTGTTTTGATTTAATCGTGAGTGAGTAGTTACTTTTCTAGGATCGGGGTTGAAACCCGACATAGTTATGCATGGTTGAATGAATGTGTTGATGTTTTGAATGCCTTTTTATCCTTTTATCTACTTATTAGTGCTTATACTTAGACGAAAGTCGAAGTAATTTGAGTTTATCGCTTGATCGAAAGAGAAAGTTGTAATCTTGAATATTGATATTGTTCGATAACGAAAGTTTCGAGCTTTGGATTCAAACTAAGTAGAGAAGTGAATTGATTTATGAGAATTGATTGATTTGCTTGTTTAGGTCAACGAAAGTTGATAGATTTATCTTCAAGGCATGATAATTATCCTTCACATTCGTGTATAGCATGATTATGTCGTGGTAACCCTTGTCCTAGTTGTTTTTATCATTTGAATTTCCTTCGTTTTTACCTTCGATCAGACTCGTTACCGAGGTACACAGGTCGGTACCGAGCCTGCAGTTGCTTTGTCGTGTTTGCGTAGTTCTAGTAGAAACCCAACATCGTTACCGACCCTGACAAGGTCGGTACCGAGGTCTGTCGTAGCCTTATTTTGCTTTGTTTTCTTGTTTTCATAGTTCGGTAAACAAACAACCTTGCTTTCCGTGGACGATCCTGACCTCCCTATACTCAGCGGGTTCTTGACTACAAATTTATTTGTTGTCGAGTTAAAAACGCCCTTCAACAATAACTAACTTCATAGTTACCGTTTAAAGGGTGTATTGAGTGGTTCACATTGACTACGTGTGCATAAATTACCCTATATATTTAATCTTATGAGTAATTACCCATTATCATATGATATTGATTTTTTGGGTCAACTTTATTGGCATCATAGGCATGTTCAGGCAGTTTACTCAATACCGGTTCTAATACGATGGTTTTGATGATCTAAAAAGATTATGTCTAAATAAGAACCGACTAAAAAATTACCATTTAAAGGGCGTGTTAAGTTTCCAAATAGATTAGCATGCATATATTACCCAATACTAATTCACATATTTTCCTCAAAAAAAAAACTAATTTACATATGAATTCGAATTAGAACTTTTTTACTTAGATATTAAACTTGTACGCATTTTGTTTACAGATACACACTACCTTAAATCATCAGCCCGCTGAATTAAGTTTGACAAAGGACTAAAAACATTAGCTTTTTAGTAGCGAAATTTCTACTCTATTACTCCCCCCATCCCTTTTTGTTTGTCAAAAAGGACTAAAAACACAATTTTTAAGACAAAGCTACAAGTACAATGGGGTAATTAATGCTCAATGAACCAAACTCATTTAAACTCATTTTAAATTGGTTTAAAAGTACAAATCTGCACAAAACCAAAGCCTCAAGTTTCCTACCAATAGAAATTGAGATTGAAGTTCCAATCAACCAATACAATTTCAGCATTACAAAGCCACGGATCTCAAACAACAGCAGTGAGGAGTATTTATAAGGGCTAATTCACATATTCATTACAATCATACAATGAATCATTTACTCTAAAATTTTTTTTACATCATTGCTTGGGATATAATGGCCTCAACATAGAACTTAAACGAAGAGCCACTTCTAGAAGATGAAAAGGTTAATGGAGAGTACGAGTTTGATCTTAATGCATCACCAAGGAACATGGAAGAAGAATCACTTCTTCATAAACTCAACCAAGAAACACATCACCACCTAGAAGCGGAAATTTGGGGACCAACTACTGCACATCATCAGCCAAAATAGACCAAGCTCAACAATGAACAAAAAATGCACATCTTAATGAAGCTTCTACACATATCAACAAGGGGACAAATTCCATCAGCTACCATTGAGGAGGTTGCACAAGAGTTTAATGTGTTAGAAAGAACAATATACAGAATATGAAGCACATCCAAGAACCAACAAGCATCAATGCAAAGGCCTAATGTAAGTACAAAGTACCACAATTGTGGTAGAAAAAGGATTGAAGTTCAAACTGATGCAATCACAACATTAAACATGGGTAACAGATCATGCATTCAGGATCTAGCAGCCAAGCTGAATATTGCAAAGAGCACAGTCTACATAATGGTCAAAAGATCGAGGTACTATCAAGCCACACAATAATCCACTTCACCTTGGATTAAAGGATTCAAACAAAAAAACAAGGCTAGAGTGGATCCTCACTCTATTGCAAGGGAATACAGTAGAGAGTAAGACAACCTACTATATCCCATGTTTGATTTTGTGCATTTAGATGAAAAATGGTTCTACTGGATCAAGAAAAGTCAAAGAGTCTACCTAGCACAAAATGAGAGGGGCAAATACTAGGTTGCAAGTTCAAGCAAGTTTTTACCAAAAGTCATGTTCACATCAGCAGTTGCAAGACCTAGATTTAATACAGAGGGACAATGTACATTCGATGGAAAAATAGGAATTTTTTCATTCACTTACGAAGAAGCAGCAAGGAGAAAGTTAAAAACAGAGAAAAGGGGATTGTTGTGACCAAACTTATTGAATTAGTCAACCAGAAAGTCACAAAGAGCATGCTCATAAATCAAATTGTTCCATCTATAAAGGCAAAATGACCATAAGATGGAACTCTTAAAGTCACATTCATACAACAAGATAATGCCAAGGCTCATATAACTCAAGATGATGCGGAATGGCAACAGGTATATCAACAAGATGTATTCACTTTTATTTTATTACAACAACCGCTCAATAGTCCTGATTTGAATATATTAGACGTGGGTTTTTTAGAAGTTTTCAATCTCTAATGCACAAGAAAATGCCTTAAATTTTTGATGAAATGCTAGAGGATGTACATGATGCTTTCTATGAACTAGACTCCACAACTTTAAGAAATGTGTGGATGACATTACAATATGTCATAAAGGAGATATTAAAATCAAAGGGAGGTAATGAATATGACTTGCCACATGTAAAAAAGAAGAAATTAGCACTTGAGGGGAATTTATCAAGGGAAATAAAAGCACTAATGTGGGTTGTTATTGAAGCATAAGAAATAGTTCATGGGGGTCCACAAGGAAAAGATGATGCATATTAACGGAATCAAGGGATTGCAGCAACATTTATAGAGCAAGACAACCAAGAAGGAAGCACATGGGAGTGAAATGTATAATTAAAAACTTTTGTGTAAATGGATGTCAAATGTATCAACTTTTGGGAATTTTTGTGCAAATGGATGTCAAATGTATTTTTTGTATCAAAGGGAGGCATTTAATTCTCAATGAAACCAACTCAATTTAACTTGGTTTAAAAGTACAAATATGCACAAATCCATAAAAGAAAAAAAACAAACTCTCATATGTCCCCTATCATCATAGACAAAACATCCATAAAAATTTAGCATACAAAGGCCTCGTTCAGCCACAATTATGATTGGTTTCCTATTGCATGCTAAGTCAAGTGGATATACAGGAATTGCAACTCAAGTTTAGAAAGACTTCATCATTGAATGAAAGGAAAAAACTCCATAAACTTTCAGTCAAGAGGACAAACATATAGAATTTTCATCTCAATAATCAGTGGACTTATAACAGTTTTTAATTGATTGGGCTTCTTAGTGTATTATGGGACAACATTCACAAAATTGAAGCATTCATAAGATTACATTTAGTCAAGGGGACAACATTCACATAACTCAAGCCATAATAGTTCAACACCCATATTTGCAAAGCCCAATATAATCTCAAAGCCCAAAACACAATCTATGAAAACCCCAACTCTCTCAATACTTCTTTCTTGCCTCTTACCTCTATGAATTCATTTTCAAAAATCATCAACACAACCCTGGGAAAATCATTTTGGCACATATCAGTTTGCAATCAGGATCATGCATAGAATCACATCATAAATCACAAGGAGCACGCATATACATCACAAGGAGCATGCATAGAATCACATCATGAAAAAAATCCACAAGTGAAAGATAAGGGGACAGAGGACTTAGCTAGAAGTCCAACTCAGAATCAAAGACAACGATCTTAGGGGACTCGATCTCATCATCATCAGCCAACACAACATTATCAAGGGGATCAAGAGGATGCACCTGCTCAACACACTCATCATCTCTAGCTTGAAAGTTGCTTTCCATCGAAACTTCTGAACGTTGGGGACTAGACAAGTTATTTCCATCACAAACATCACCCCCTCGCACTTGGGGTACTCTGAGCAAGGGAGTGAAGTGGAATCATCTTCAAACCCTAACTCACAATCATCTTGAAACAAGTCAAGACCCATCTCAAGAGAGAGACAAGAGAGTCCAACATGCATGAGAGTTAGGATTTCGAGAGATTGAGAGAGACAAGAGATTCAGAGATTGAAAGAGGCGAGGGAGATCTAGAGACATAAAGTTTTCAGACATTGAGAGGGGTTTCCAAAGATTGAGGGAGGAAAGAGGCAAGATCAAAGAAGATCCAGAGAGTTAAGGATTCCAGAGATTGAGAGAGGCAATGGAGATCCAGAGAGATTGAGCGGGGTTTCCAGATTTTGAGAGAGGAAGAAGAAAGATCGAAGAAGAACGAGAGAGTTTTCAGAGATTGAGATCGGCAAGAGGCAAGATCTAGAGAGATTGGGAGAGTTAGGGTTTTCAGAGAGTCAATAGAAGCGAGAGGCAAGATAGAAGTGAGAGGCAAGCTAGAGAGTTGGGGTTTCAGAGTTTGTATTGGGCTTTGATATTGTATTGGGTTTTGTAGTATTTTGAGAAACATTTTGGGACATAAATTCGTCCTTTTTAACAAACAAAAAGGAAGTATTATTATTATGAATAGAAATTATTTATTTTTAATTTAGATATTTATATACTTGTGAGATGATATATAAATATGTCACAAACTCTACCAAGGAAGTTGTCAAAAAGGGATGGAGGAAGTATTATTATAAGTATTTCTTTTCGTGGTGATAGTTATAGAAGTGAACTTCTAACGTGCATGGCGTATAGACAGAATTTAAAAATTATGATTGTACCTGTAAATTTGGAGAAAGCATCAATCATTTGTCAATTCATTTTATCTCTACTGATCAGCTTTACGTACTAAACGTTTTACTCATGCATACATGTACGTACAGATGTACTCAGTTGATTGAAACGATACAAAAAATGTTAACAATACTGAATTTATGGTGTAGTAAACTCCGGACTCGTAATCAATGAGTCCATATCCACAATTTTTAATTCGAAACCAATTTCAATGAATAAGTGTATATACATATAATTGGAGTATATGTGATGCGTGGTCAGCAACATATGAGAATATATATAAGCATTGGGAGGAGGAGAATTAAGTGTATGGAAGCTGGGAAAATACGTACCCACATGCATAACCATATGAATGCATTATATCGATGTTTTTTTTTTGGTCAACGCCGGTAACGTGGGATTCAAAACCATAATTCATTCCCACTTTCCATGATTTAATTGATTCATTATACTCCCATTACCCCTTATTACTCCAATTATTTTATAATTCTTTGTCAAAAACAAATCTTCTATACATGTTATGAAGAGGAAATTTAGTGATGTCTTGACTATTGTTATTACGATTGTTCTAACTTATACCCTAAGGCATAGATTAAGCTCTATAACATAAAATTAGTTGATTTGTATTTACTTTGACTTAATTAATTTTTTAAAAGGATTTATTAGTTTCCTTTTAGGATTTTGGTTTCTTAAATTAGTATGTTTAACATATACCCTAAGGGCATATTTTAGAAAAACCGAATTATACCACCTCTTTTTCACAATATAGCTACTTTGCAGCTCGAATCTTGTTCCACATTATTATATATATATATATATTAATTAATTAATATTTCATCCCTTTATTTTTATTTGTCTTTTTAGGCTTAATATTTTGTTTATAAAAAATTGTCCTTTATATATTTTTAAACACAAGTTTTCCACTTTGACACTTATACTTAATGAAAAGTTGACTAAATTTGTTTCATTTTCATTTCCAATTTAAAAAATAAATATTTAATTGAGGATATTTTGGAGTACAATTTCTAAGTTTTCTTATTACATGAGTCCAAATCTAAAAGGACAACTAAAACTAAACAGGGGGAGTACCAAAATTTATTTAAAAATAACATTTAACTAATGTATTTCTACTTCCAATACCCTTCATAATACAAATAAATCTCACCAATTAGGTGATATTATATAATTTATTATCAATTAATTTTCTACATAAAAAATAATATCTCACCAGTTTTATGTTAAACTTATCTTAAAACCTATGAAAAAAAGGGAGTCATATTACAAAAACGGGTGAAGTATTTATGTTGAATTTGACCCTAAAAATAATAATTCATATTAAAGTGAATAATACTGATTGTAATGCTTTTCTAGTGGCAATGAAAAATTGTGTCTTACACTTTAAGATTGAGGGCGACAATCTTTACATTGCCAATGCAATTAATGGATCGTAAGCTGTTCGTGGGAGATCGATATCATCTCTACTCATATTTTGATGGAGTTCACATTTCACAAGTTGGAGAATCTCTCATATATTTGTAAAATAACAAAATGTGAACTTCCCTTTTCACATGGATCTCCGGCTTTATTTCAACGAGACTTTGGCCGTTGATTTAGGTCTTCAAAACCTCATATTTTTGGACATCCTAGCTATGGCGAATGACTTTTAAATGGTGTTGTAATATCTAATTTCTTTCCTTGAAAAAATGTAAATAATATACTGATTAGTATTTTATTAATGCTATTATAAAAGCAACGCACATACCAAACCCCGCACATGCTAGTATGCTACTGCTCATGATGCGTATAGTATCCGCATATCCGGTGCTATTTGCCGCGTTTCGTGCACTGAAAATTCACTTTTTTAAAACTAAACCAACTAACTTAACTAACATCAAATTGTCAAGTATGAGTAGTTAATATATATTTTCATAAAGTCTATAATACTACAGCAATTGGACAAAAAAAAATACTACAATGTCGTCAAGTAAAGAGCTTATAGTCTTATATCCATCACATATATAGTAATATATCCTATATTATTTAATGTATAGAGAGACTAGCGAATTAAATGTACTCCCTCCGGACATTTACTTATATTATGTCTTTTTAGCCTTTTTAAAAAGGAATATTTGTCTTTGTGAGTTATTTAGGTAATTTAATAAAAGTAAGTTATGATGACGGTATCAGAATTTGAACGTGTCACCAACAACCACTTAATCTAGTGGGATAAGGTGTTAGATTTTTTAAAGTTTTTCTTCAAAAAGTTAGAAGTTTAAATTCTTCTAGCAACGTGTATAGTGAAAGTGAATTGGGAGGATCACCCCTACCAATTGACCTCTACTATATCTGAAAAGAAATTAGTTTTCAATCTATATTATGGATTAGGGAATACCTTAGCAAAAAAAAAGAATTTGTTTACGTCGACTTTAATTTCTCTCCATTTATGAGCTCCAAAGGTTGGTGACTAAATTTAACGATCTATTTTTGAAAAAAATTTGGATGTAAAAGATAAATTATCCTATTTATGATTTCTGTAAAAGGTAAAGGTTGGTCACTTATTAGTACTGTTTGTTCATATTTTATGATCATATGTTTATGTTCGATTAAATAATAATACAAGCATTAAAAGTCTTTAAAAGATTTGAAAAAAATATTTTTTATTTTATTTTTTTCGCTTGTTTTTGCCAAAAACATGACGCTTGACATTAGCGGTGTCCATAAAAACAGAAACCGAAACGAAAATCCGGTTATTTTTTAGGATAACCAAACCGACTTTTTTTGAAATTCCAATTTGTTTAAAAGAACCGAATATATTTTTGGTTTATCGGTTCGGTTTCTCTTCACAACTTTACATATAATGGTTAATCGAAAAACCGAAATATGTTAATATTTTTTTGATATATTAGTTATCTTTTCTTTATTTAGTGGTTAAACTCTATGATCTTCAATGTGTTGTTCTAGTTTGATTCTTTCCTTCTCCAATTTTAACAATTTACACACTATTTTTTCACTTCTCATTGATATGAAACTCGCTTATTAAATTTGATGGGATAAAAAATAATACACATAATGTTTGATTTCATACACTATAGTCTATAGTATATATTTTAGATATTTGTTTACAACAACCAAAACAATATGGTATAAGTACATATTCAAAATAAAAGTGAAGCTTGATCACTTTTTTTTATTCAAATTTATTATTTTAGTTTTAATTATTTAAGGTAAAATTACATAAATGGTTATCGGTTAACCGAGAAAACCGAACCGAAAAATCGGTTAACCGAAATTCGCAATTCGGTTACGGTTCATAATTTTAACTAACCGAAATCTTGGTTAACCGGGTTTGGGCACCCCTACTTGACATTTTACATTATGTTCAAGTATTTTATACACATTTCACATTATTACAAGGTTTGTGATGGTGCACGGATTTAACGACGCACAAACGGACAAAATAAGCCGAAGCCAAGCCAAAAGAGATTGAAGCTCGGGGCACTCCCCACAAGTAAAGATCTCGAGGGGTTGCAAGGCCAAACACCGCGCACATTCAACTAAGAGGGGAAACACCCGGTAGCGCGATCCCAGACAAGAAGGGTTGCATGATCAAAACCGCACACATTCAACGACAAACCAGCGCGACACCACATCCCCCATCGGAGGTGTCAAGTTGACATGAGCGACCCTCAGCCAATCAAAGGTCGCCTCCTCTTTGACCAATCAAAGGCTACCTCTCCCTCGACCAATCAAATGGTGACGAATCGCTCATCCCACATCCAAATCACACGAAAACCGCTCTTCTCAAACGTCTATAAATAGGGGAAGATAACAAAGGTTACAGGGGTCGAAAAACACCTCTAATTAACTCAAGACTTATCTTGCTTGCAGAGATCGATGTGATGAAACAATCGTAGAGACCGCGCTATAATCTAGGAAAGGTCAATAAAAAGACCTTAAGTGATCAAAAAAGCAATCTACGCGCACTTAATAAAAGAGCGTGAATAACCTAAAAACTATAACCCCGAATCGCAATCGTTTGATAAATCATAATAAAAGTGAAGGCCAGTTTTTGTCCATTTTAAAAATCTCGTGTCTTGATCCTAGCATTTGTTTATTTTGAGTTTCAACATTGGTGCCGTTTGTGGGAACTTTTTCATCCTAAGAAGATATTCGACAAACAAAATCACCTTCGCTTTCAATCTCGAATGGCTTGCCCAATTAAATAACTTCTTCCCTCTCCATCCGGACAACATTCCCGACACCCAAGAGTGGGCCAACGGCGTGCCACAGCCAGGTTGGCCGTACAACGTTCCCTCGGGGTGGATTTATAACGCGCCGCAGAATGCATACCCCTTCTAGGGATACACGAACCAAGGTGAGACCACACCGAACTCGTATCCTTTCCCAGGATATGCGAAGGGCGGCGTCCCACCCCACCCAAACCCCTTCCCGGGTTATGGGCAACCTCAACAAGGTTATACCCCTGCACACGTCCCAGGGTACGGGCAATATAGGAAAGGTTAATAAAAAGACCTCAAGTCACCAAAAAAGCAATCTACGCGCACTTATTAAAAGAGCGCAAATAATCTAAAAGTTGTAACCCCGAATCGCAATCGTTTGATAAATCATAATAAAAGTGAAGGCTGTCCATTTTAATAATCTCGTGCTTCGATCCTAGCGTTTGTTTATTTCGAGTTTCAACAGATTGTTCACATATAACCACTTTGAACTTCAGAAAATTTAGCATAAGTTCATATTAGTATTACATGTTCATGTTTTATGTTAATATGTTCATACTCGATTTATATCATTACATACGTTAAAAGACTAAAACAAAAATCAAAAAGAAAAAAATATTATTTTTTTTGCCCAGATTTTTTTTTCTAATTTTCATGATAAGAGCTATTTTTATTTAAATCACAAAACCTGTTATTTAAGGAAAGAATTGAAGATACACTTAATTATACAAAATATTTGCATTGTATACAAACGATCCTTATGATTGATTTACACTAGTATATTCTTTTTTAATATTATTTACGTATGAACCTAACAAATCATCCTTAACATCCACTTGCCTACTTGATATGAATCATTTTAATATCGATTATATATTATGCAGTGATTAATTATGTAATCTTTTTTTATATTATTAATATATGTGATAACTGATCGCTAACTTAATCATATTGCATGATTAATTGTGATGATAACATCCCTTCGTCAATCAAAACAGAACTAAAAAAATAGCAAGATATTATATAATCCCCTATAATATATCACGTATATGGCTGATTACTTTGTCATGTCGACTAATTCTTTTTAATTAATTAATTAACCTCCGGCCCACTTTTGTTATCTCAAGTCTCAACCACTTCTTAGCTCAATTGCTCATATTGGTTCATAAATGAAGTATATTCAAAGTAGGAAAAAAATGAAGCACTCTACATGTTATTCCACTATAACAAGTGGACTGCGAAGTTGGACGTACAATAAAATGAATAAGATTAAGAGGGCCTGTATGTATGTAGTATGTACGATTAAACATGGATAATTTGATATTTTTTGTCCAATTACTCCAATATTACTCATTCCGTTAAAAAAAATAGATGTCCTTTTAGTCCTAAATTTTTGAAATAAGTCAAATTTACCCTTAGGCCCCTAATTTAATTTAATTTGTCTTTTTTATATTATTACTATATACTAAGAAGGATGTTAAAATATAGTAATATATAAAATGGCCACATATTAAGCCATATTATCCATCTTTTTAAATAAATTTAATTGATTGAAATGTAATTAAATTATTTTTAATTATTTATATTTATATATTAAACAAAACAATCAATCCATATATTAGTTCTTTTATAGGATAGTTTTTTTTTAGATAAGATACATTTAATTTTTTAAAAATATCAATGCATATAGGAGTATTAATTTAATTAAAATTCAATAAATAAAAATAAATAATACAATAATTTTGTAGAAACTCTGTGCAAGGCACTGAGAACCAAAACTAGTATATATAGGTATAGGCTACTTTGAGTACTTGCTAAAACTTTCAATGTGCTCTTGTTGTTTACTGGTTAATGAGAAAATAATTTATTAAAAAAATTCATATGTGTGTTAATTGTTGAAACTTGAAAGGACATCAATTTATTAATATGGGGAGTATGTGCCATATCACACTTCTCTGTAATTGGACAATACACACCGTCGAACTCGATCACTTATTGGTAGTTTTTTGCTGGAAGCATATATAATTATTGGTAGTTAGGTATAAACATAATAAATTGTGCAAAATAGGAAAATGTAAAGGGGAAACGCTGGCTAGTTGAAGTTGACCTAAATTATATTTTTTTATAAAAAGTTGACTAAATTGATTTAGTTTTAATTTATGTGCTAAGAAATTAATGCAACCTTTTGGAAGTGAAAATCCCGGTTGACCGGCTCAAATGCCGTAGAAGATCACGCAGGCCCGTACGTCACTTTTAGTTTTAACTTACTAAGCATGTTCAACAATTCTTTATAATTTTTTGCAAAATAGAAAATTAAAAATCATATTCTTTAAAATAATTTTACTCAAACTCCAATAACTTTCCATTTTATTTATTTTTTATTTTTTTATATATAAATATTTCTAAAAATATTATAAAACATAATACAACCTATTGCAAGTTGACATGTTAACACATATAATTAATTCATTTGCCAAATATTTTTAGGGAATTATCTAATTAAATTTACGGAAGAAAGCTCATTTTTTCATCTCTTTCCGTATTATGGAGATTGTGATAGAGAAGCTGTTGGGGTAAATAATTGTATCCCATTCTCTAAATTCAGATTTTCCCATAATATAGGGAACTGGTGGAGATGCCCTAAAGAATTACATGAAATAAATACTCAGTCTAGAATTTTCATTTTCAATTATATAAACACTAAGCGAATTGAAGAGAGTGAACCCGGTCGGTTATAAGATAGGAAAATAAACACTATTTTTTTTGGTAGAAGGAAAATAAACACTATTGAGTTAAATTATATGAAATGCTAGAGCTGTACTCCGTAGTAATTAATTAACACTTGAAATTAGAATGAACAAAGATAATAAGTATATTAAGAGAATTAAGATGATAGATTACATAATTTAAGCCACTTCGAATCCCACATATGGATCGAGTGCTGCTTCATAAATAAATTCACCCTCTACCCATCACAAGAATCCATCAAAAGGAATTGATCAATGAAATCAACCCCTTTTTAAAAAATATCCTAGTTCTTTTCTTCATATAAAAAAATTAAATTACAAAAAAACTTGTATACATGTATGTAAATATAATTTTCACCCTGATCCTGATAAATCCATCAGGAAAAAAAGGGGAAAACTACATATATTAATTCGGCGATTTAAGTAAATTAATTAATAATTAATAATTACCGAACCATGGTACGGTCATCAAGCTCCCTGTCATCGAAAGAGAGACGCAAAACCCACTTGGACAGCGACCGCGCGTGCGTTCTCCTCCTCTGAGCGACAGCGGCAGAGGCGCGTCGCCCAACCATCTTCTCGGAAGTCAAGTCCGCAACGAAATCCCTCACGCGCTGCATCGCGAGCTCCAAGGTCTCCTCCGTCATGTTGGCAAAGCACATCCTGAACCACCCAGGCTCGGAGCAATGGCACGACGCGCCTGGCGAGACGTTGAGCCTCACCTCGTACAGAATCTTCTTCCAGAGCTCCATCTCGCCTTCGAAGCTCTTCTCCTTGAGCAAATGGCTCATATCGACCCAGCAGAAGAGCCCGGCGTCGCTCTTGAGGCACGTGATCCCGGCGCTCTTGAGCCCCGCGATCATCGCCTCCTGCCTTCGCCTCAGCCTCAGCCTGTTCTCGTCCACGTAGGACGCCATGAACTTCTCGTCCGACAGCATGGCGGACAGGAGGTGCTGGGTCTGGGACGAGATGAGCCCGAAGCTCGACATCTTGGTGGCGGCGGAGACCACCTCGGGGTCCGTGGAGTAGATGGAGCCCACGCGGAACCCCGGGAGGCCGAGGTCCTTGGACAGGCTGGAGATGACGTGGACGCGCGTGTGGAGCTCTTCGTCCGAGGCGAACTGCTTGTCGTTGAGGAGTGGGTCCATCACGCTCAGGAACGGGGCGACGGTGCTGTTCACGGTGCCCGCGTAGATCTCGTCGGCCACCAGGTGGAGGCTGCGCGTGGAGATGAAATCGAGGAGGAGCGTGATCTCGTCGCGCGTGAGAGTGGTCCCCAGCGGGTTTGAAGGGTTCGTTACCAGGATTCCTTTGACGCGGAGGTCGCGCCTCTTCGCGGCTTGGTACGCTTCTTCCAAGGCCGGTTTAGTTATCTTGAACCCGTTTGAGCTCGTGCATTTTATTGGAACGATTTCGACTCCGGTTCTCCACTTTAGATCTCGGTCAAACCTATACATATAAAATGTGAATAAAATAATTAGCATCGATACCAAAAATAGTTAATTTTAGCAGATATTAAATCATATTAAATTTATTTAGGTAATTACCCTGGATAGTATGGGGTTGGGAGGAGGAAAGCTTCGCCGGGATCGGCGAGGCAAAAAACGATGGTCTCGTTGGCAGAGGTGGCGCCGGCGGTGAGGACTAGATTATCCGGGTTGAAGGTGACTTTGTTTCCTCTTAGCGTGGACATCAAGTCAGCCATGGCCTTCTTGAATGAGGGGAGGCCATGGTAGTCTTGGAAGAGGGCGAGCTCTCTGAAAATGCAGTTGCCGTTTTGTTTGAAGCTGGCTGCATCCGGGTTCTGCTGGAGCCATGACTCGAGAAGATCAAAGGACAACTGCATTAAATTTGAATTATTAGCATTTATTTCATGTGATGTGTTATTTATGTGATCGATCAATGAATATAGATTAATGTGTAATTACTTGATTCTCGGCGAGACCCATTTGGATGATCCCCTCAGGGTTATCGGTAACGTGGTAAGGGTTCTTCTCGTACTCCTCCCATCCTAGGAAGTAGGAGGAATCCTGGCCGTGATTGTTGCTAGAGGCCTTGCTAGACAATGTCCTCATCATCATTTTCACTCTGATTGATTAAACGACGAGTTTTGGGAGTTGTAAGTGTGAGAGACGGTGCGTTTTGGTTGAATGTATATGTAATAGAAGAAATTGAGGAGTTTTGAGTGTATGAAGAAAAAGGCTAATTAGAAGAAGAAAGAAGAAGTGAAGTTGAAATGAGCTGAGGAAGTTGGGATGGAATTCCAGATGCAAGGGGTATATATAGAGACGAAATTTGGGGCGCCAATAGAAGGTGTCCACGTCACCCGAATCCCGAAACCTCTAGGGCCAGGGGGACAATACCATCCTTGTTTTTGTTATTTCTTGTCACCATGTTCACCCGCCTAAATATTAATTATTACGAATTTATATTTTTTGTTATATTTTCTTTATATTTTTAGTAATTATATTCAAGATTTATCATATGCTCACATGTCTACAAAATCTCCAAGGATTTTTCCTCGAAAATTAAATAATACACTACCCACCCGGCCCTCTCCATTTCCATAAGCTAAATCATTTAATTAAGTGCAAACTTTTCCAATGATACCACAAAAGTGAGTATGTGACTATAAGCTACTCGTTGATTATACGAAAATCGACAAATATATAAGGTGGCTAGCTTGGATAATATTTATTTTACTTTCTCAATCTACCACATTTAAACTTGCAATTTTTTATAGAAAGAAAAATCTTGGGTGGGTATTCGAATAAATGTATTATTAAAAAAATTAGGAATAATCATTAGCAAAACAAATCCTTGATTCTCGAGTATAATTAATGATTTTTTGATAGGATGGAGAGGAATCTGAGTAATGATCGTATATTATGAGAGTTTATACTAGCTAGCTAGTCAACTAAGCTAGCGGTTTTTAGGATGGCAGTTATCATGCATATCATTGGCTTGTATAATGAAATAATTAGCTTAATTCTGATGATTAGTAGTAAAGCTAACCGCAAGAAATGTGACCCTACGTCAACGCTAACTGGGATATTAAGAAAGGGAAAAAATAAATAAAATCAAAGTAAAATTAATGAAAAGATTTGGTTAAAACGCACAAATAATTAACCTAATCAGGCGTTTGGCAGCCGATCCTCAAAAATTAAGATTTTGTTAAGTATATAAACTGTAAATTTACTTGCCCTCCGTCCTTCTCTCCCCCGCTTCTCTTCCCCAACCCCTCCCCTCTCTCTACGATTCGGCGATTTCTCTCACCGAGAATGTGACATTTGATTGGAGCATCCCAACATCAGTCGATTCAACCTACAAATCCTCCCTAATACCTCTTCGAAACGTGTTTTTGTGACCGATTTTTCATCCGCTTTCTGGATTATTGTCTTCGATTCTGATTGAATTTGGTTCGTTTTTGGTCTCTTTGAGTTGAATTTGGGGTTCTCGTTGATTGTTTGGATTCTCCTAGACTTATTTACTCCTCTGATAGAACCCTAAGATACAGAAGCAAAGAATTCAGATTTGCCTGCGTGGTTGATGCTCACACTAGGATTCATCTCTTTAAGGTATGTATGATAAGATCTGACGTTGCTCTACTCCTCACTTCCGTTTTTGTCCTCCGAACCCTAATCCTCTTACTGATGTTAATTTTGTGGATCTTCCTATGTGAATTGTAGTTCTGAATTGTTGGATTGGATCTATTAGGGTGAGTTTGAATACAATTTTGTGGATCTTCCTATGTGAATTGTAATTCTGACAAATTCCCACTCTCAGTAAGATCTCCCTCCTAAGTTGCAATTTATTGTCTCCGTCGCTTCAGTTCAAGTCATAAAGCGTTGCTTGCGCTTGATTTTTTATCAAACGATATAAAGTCACAAAGTTTGAATGCAATTTGGGGGAACATTTGGTAGAATTTATTAGGGTCAGTTTCGAACTTAAATTAGTGAGGCAAAGTGCAATTCAAATAGCATTTTTTTAATTGACAACACCAAGCTACCAATCTAGGGTTCACATGTGGCGACGAAAGATGAACAGAAGTTGGAGGAGGGATCAAATTGAATGTTTTTGTGGATCTTCACATGAGAAAATTACTGATGAGGATGATGACAATGAAATTGAAGATTCTTTATCATTTGTTTTTTTTACCTTTCACTCTTTTTGTTCTAGTTATTTTTCATGATGCTTCATAATACTTTATGTTTCTTAAACCAGAAAAGAAGATCTGGGCATGAATCAACATGTAAACAAATGTGACAATTATTGGACGGCTTCTAGAGGCAAGTCACCTTTTTTTTTCTTGGCTGAACATACGAGTGAAAAGAGGCAAATTGATTGAGTTAGTTGACTTGAAAAGATGTTCTGTAGAGAAATCATGACTTCATTCATTTGGATTATACCAACACTTATGAAGAAGTTTTGGATTAAACTTACATTTTCAGTCAGCTCTTGCTACTTCTTTCTATTGCCTGCTCTTGCTTTCTTTCATCAATCAAAATAGCATATGTTTTGTATCCTTATATGAATTGCCATGTTATATTCTCCAAGATAGGATTGCATTTCTTATGATACTTTAGGTCATTACTTTGAGTGTCAGGACTGCGGTGTTGACTTCCAAATTGTTGATTTGGCACTGTTTGATGATTTCGTAGTGATGATGCAGGCATGATGAATATGCTAGAAATAAGTGATTTAATGGTTGATACCAAAAAAGTGATTCAATAGTGGTTTAATGGTTTAATGGTTGGATACTGCAGATTGACCATCAGATTTCCAGAGATTCCAGGGGAAGATCATCATTGATCTTTGGAGTGTTTGTAATGTGTCCTTAATATATAGAACATACTTCTTCTTGCTTTTTAAAGGAGACCCAAATGACTCCATTTACATGGAAGTTGAACACAGAAGACTCTCCTTCATCAGAGACACTTTCTCTTCAGGTAATGAAACAACTCTAGATGGTCAGATTATTTCCATTAGTTTGAGGTATGTCATTCTTTGTTGGGCCTAATCTCGTCAACGTTGTTTGCGCAGTTGAAGATGGTATAGGTAATCAAGAAGATTCCGAAAATGATTGTAAAGGAGATACTAACCAGGTTTTCCCTCTTTTTAAATCTGGTTTAACTCTCATATTTTCATTTACAATGTGTTATGAAGGTGAAGGTTATTGAAACTTAAATATTCACCTTTTTGGGGTTTCTTGCTTTTTTCAATAACTTTCTTTGAATTAGCAATGGACAAGGAAAAATGTTAAATTGGAAGGTCTCTGAAAAGGCCGAGGAGGGTCGCCCGAGCACGACCGTGTACAGGTGGTTTTAGGAAATTTCTTGTAGGGCTAGATTGATGATGATGAAGAAGAAGATGGTAGTGGAATGACCCTGTTACAAGATGGCCTTCAATGGTGATTTATAGCTGGAAATCACAGAGAACAATGAACACTGGTTGTGTTCAAAGTTTCAAGTTGGTTGTGAATAGAAAAAAAAGACCATTTGCAATGTCTATGTCCAGGAGAAAGTAGTGGAAAAATTGGGGCTTTGAATACACACAATTTGAGCCTTATGTAAAGTTTGTATCAGTCTTTATCTATTATGATGTTGTTATATTATGATGTATCATATAAGTTGGATCTGCTAATATCTTTGATTGATACGGGTTTGTGTTTGTCTGGATTTGGTTATTGCTTTCTTCCATGGCAAATCTTCTCAAGCTCAGCAGTTGAATTGATGTTTTCTAGAAGGCCCAGAAGAGAGGAGTTTAATTTTACCATTCATAGTTAAACATGATACCTTATAAGTTAACTTACTTCATTACCAAATCAATGATAATTTTGTTAGTGGGTGACAACCTGTTTCATTCAAATAATGCACAATCTGATTGGTGCTTATTTCCATCCGAAATTCGTAATTAGGTTAGTTAGCCTCTGTTCTTTTTTTACCTAAAATCTGAAAGGAACTATTTTTTTGTGATGATGATAAAAACGAACAATTTTTAAGTGGTGACAGTTTGATGACACTTGATGACAGTTGTTTGTCCTCAAGGCACTTTGATGACAAACAAATGAATGCCATTAAGGTCTTTTGATGACACTTGTTTGTCATCAAGGTCCTTTGATGACAAACAAATCAATCAAATTGTCATCAAATAGCGATGACAGTCGATGATAATCGAATCGTCATCAAGTAGAGATGATATTTGTGATGATAGTTGATGACGATCAAATCATCATCAAGTAGTGATGACACTTGTTTGTCATCGAGGCTCTTTTGATGACAAATTAATTGAAACGTCATCAAGTAGTGATGATAATTGATGACAATCGAACTGACATCAAATAGTTGATGACGATCAAACCGTCATGACAATTTGATGACACTTGATGACACTTGTTTGTCATCAAGGCCCTTTTGATGACAAATTAATCAAACCATCATCAAGTAGTGATAATAATTGATGACAATCGAACCGTCATGAAATAGTTGATGGCGATCAAACCGTCATCAAATAGTTGATGACGATCAAACCGTCATCAAATAGTTGATGACGATCAAACCGTCATCAAGTAGTGATGACAGTTTGATGACACTTGTTTGTCATCAAGGCCCTTTTGATGACAAATTAAACGAACCGTCATCAAGTAGAGATGATAGTTGATGACAATCAAACTGTCATCAAGTAACGATGACAAGTGATGACAGTTGATGACGGAACGAACCGTGTGTGATGACGGTTGTTTTTATATGGTTGAATGCCTTTGATGATACTTTTTGTTATCAAAAAGTTGTCATCAAAAAATTTTGATGACGGTGAAATAAATTGTGATGACAGTGATGACGGTTGTTTTTATGTGGTTGAATGCCTTTGATGATACTTTTTGTCATCAAAAAGTGTCATTAAGACATTTTGATGACACTTTTTACCTTTTATTACACTTTTTGTTATAAAAAAATTGTGATGATGGTGAAAAAATTGTGATGACGGGGGATGACGATTTTTTTATGTGTTTGAATGTCTTTAATGATACTTTTTGTCATCACAAAATGTCATCAAGATATTTTGATGACACTTTTTTACCTTTCATTACTCTTTTTGTCATCAAAAAATTGCGATGACAATGAAATAAATTGTGATGACGGTGAAAAAATTGTGATGACGGTTTTGAAAATGATGATAGTGATGATTGTGATGATGGTCAACGCCGGTCAACGGTCGGTCAACTCGGTCAACGGGCGAGTCAACTCGGTCAACGGGTGAGTCAACTCGGTGGGGGTGGGGGTGGGGGGTGGGTGATGGGGGATTTTGCTATTTACCTAATTTTCACACACTCCTTAATATCCACCTAATTAGCCTCTTTTTTTTTGCTATTTATTTAAATCATCCTTAATTAATTGATATATATATGTATGAAAGTTTATTTTAGGACATGGGCCAACAAAATAAATGATTAATATGTAATGCATACACAAACCATTTGCTATGTCTCCTTTAGATCGAATGTATCGCACACAAATTAAAGCTCTTGCTAATATTAGTTGAATTTATGTTTCATAAATATAACAGCTTATTATTTGAAGTTAAATCATTTTCATTGTTGTGGGAGCTCTTCACAAACAAGTTGTATAGAATGAAAACGTAATCTTGGATCTTGTATGTATTATAGCAACAAAAAAAATAGTAGTTTTGGACGTATGTCTTTTGAGCTGGGACCAAGCAAATCCTTAATGTGGAAACAATAAATTATATGATCGATGTTTGAATCCACATAAAAATTGATGTTATCTCTAGTTTGGCTCACATTAATATATCAATCGATATTGACTTTAGGCATCTAGTCAAACGGTTAAGCCTCCAAGGGTAGTATTCAGAGGTCTCCGGTTCGACTCTCGATCATGGGCAGTACCATTCACCAAAAAAAATATCAAAAAATCGATACCAGCTGAATCAGTGTCGTAAGAGTCAATTTACAATTAATCATCACTAATACAAAGATTGCATGCCTTACTATTTTTAGTGAAGGTGATTGAGGCCGGTTAGCTCCTGTGATAGCCAAGTAGTAGGTGAAAAGAAGAAGAAATTAACCCTATTACGTAAACTAACGAAGACAGGGAAAAAGTCCCTAGCCAAAGAATGACATATAATATCTTTCTTTTGACCAAAAAATGTAAATAAATCAGATAATGAGACAGTTAAAAATTTGCGCAAAAAAAATACAACTAAGAATGTTATGACTCGTTATTAATGAATGCGTTTGATGGAAGGGAAGCATTTTTTCGTTGCAGTTGATTTTAGACCAACCCCAAGAGTTTCTTTATATGTATTGATATTTGTGTTTTCAGAGAATATTAGACTTTTTTTAGTCCAATAAATTCTCTATCCCATTCTTCAAAATAGGGATGGAGTGGAGAAAATGAAATGATTTCCCTAAATTTAGGGAATTATCCAAGTATATTTGGGAAATGAATTAAATGTGGGTGTTATACATGTAAGCATGCAATTGGTTATATTAAATTTTTTAGTATTTTGAAAAATATTTTTTATATAAAATAATAAGCAATAAATATTAGATTATTCAAAATAAGGAAACTATTGGAGTTGAACTAATTTTTTTTAGAGAATTTGACATTCAATTTCCCATTTTGAAGAAAATTATAGAGAAACTATTGGGCATGCTCTTAGATGTTTGGATCAAGTTATTACGGATGAGGCTGAGAATGTAGTCGTGTAACTCCTGATGGCTTTTTAAGACAAAGCAATTCCAAGAGTTTCATCGCCTGAGAAAGAATCTTGTTGTCTTACTTCTCAAAATTAAAACGTTGTCTTAATTTTTTACTCATATAATCCCCCAATCTTGAATGTTTTTCATAAAAATTTGTTATGTTTTGACTGTTGTTTTGTGTTCTCAATCCGGTTTGTCTCTCTCTCCAAGTCTCTCAACTTACTAAGCATAAACATATTTGATATATTAAATCGCTTTTAAAAAATTCGCCAAAAGAATATCACTTTACAAAATATTGTTAAATGGGTTTGAATTAAAAAAAAAAAATACAACAGAAGCCGATAAGAAAAAAAAAAGTATTGTGTGAGCTAAGAGGCCCATACAGGTGTATATTTGGGCTGGTAGGCCCAGTTATGTGGGCTCCTCATTCCTTTACAAGGTGGTCCATTTTACTATTCCTGTCTCTCACGTTAAGGGATGGGAGTCTGGGACCCGCCTCTTCTTCTCTTTTTTTTTTAAATAAATTTTTAAGGATGGGACCCACCTTGCCCACTACTCGTTTGGTTTAATGGAAAAAAATGGTATTTTGGATTAGAGATCACAATGGGCTAAGT
Organism: Fallopia convolvulus; assembly: GCA_964016875.1. Taxonomy (NCBI): domain Eukaryota; kingdom Viridiplantae; phylum Streptophyta; class Magnoliopsida; order Caryophyllales; family Polygonaceae; genus Fallopia; species Fallopia convolvulus. The sequence continues at coordinate 20,719,998 of OZ024718.1, read as the reverse complement.
TAAGTTCCCTTCATTTTTATAAGGAAATAAATTAGGGTGACCACTAACAAATTAGTGGCCGTCCTAGAGCATTTTGCCGGATGAGGATAAGGAGGCCCGAATCAACTACAAGTGGGACGGAGAAGACACGCCTAAAAGACCCAGCAATGAATCCCACTACAGAATTGCACTCCCGAACAGCGTGAGAGATGCTCCAATCCTGGAAGCGAGCCAACAAGCAATGAATATCCGCACGCGGCAACTCAATCTCCCACGGGTAGCCCAGTCACCGAGCACGGCATTGACCAGCTGCAAATTATCGCCTTCAATCTGGATCCGGGGAATGCCACGTCTGATGGCCTCGAGAAGTCCCTAGCGCAAGGCGATGGTCTCGGATATCAGAACAGACTGTCGACCAATCAGTCCTCCGTCAAAATGGATGGGGGAGCCACCAAAGTCTCTGAGGATGAACTCGAAAGAAGCCACGCCATCTGCACTAACTGCACCATCAAAATTCAATTATTTAATATAGTCACTTTTGGGTTTTTACCATTTCGTTTGCTTTCTACCAATCCGACCCCGAACACTACGGTTACGGGGGCCGGGGGAGGCAGCGACTTCTGCAAGTTTCCAATCTTTAATCTGGTTTCGGATGAAATCCGTGATATGATCGGCATTGGTCAAGTTTGTTCCGGTGTTGCTATCAAAGACTCTCTTGTTTCTCGAGAACCAAAGGCTCCACCAAATGTTAAGTTCCCTTCATTTTCACTTGCAGTAAATACAAGTCTTTCAAACTATATTTTGTCAAGTTAATTTTTTTTATTAGGGAAGAATTAGGGTGTACTCCTAAGTCAAGGAGGTCACCCTAGAGCATCCTTTTGGATGAGAACACTAAATTCTGGCAATGTTTTAATAGTACTGATGAGAAGACTGTTACTCATTTTGGCAATTTTATCGGCCACAGCGTTACAAATCCTATTAGAATGAACTAAGCGGACCTTCTCAAAACCCTGCGTTGAAGCAAGGATATCGGAGATGATCATCTCTATTTCCCAAGGACAACATCGACTACCTTGGGCAGTTTGTATGACTGTTGAATTGTCCCCTTCGAGTTCTATGTTTAAGAGTTTCCTTGTTTTTACTTCCATGATGGCATTCCTGAAGGCAAGTATTTCTGCTTTCAAGGCCGGACATTTTCCATATTTACTGACGGACATGGTTATCCCTTCGAGTTCTATATTTTGTCAAGTTAATTGAATGAGTTGTGTGAATTATCTGGCTTTACTTTTAATTCATATATATGATGCAAAATCATATGAAATAAATAGATATGAAGTATAATTATAGCATAAACAATCTTTAGACACAAAGTAAGATTAAAGATATTTTAAAATTAATTAGAGTTGTTTGGCTTTTGAAAACCTAAAAAGAGCAAAGAGACATGACAAGACATTAGAAGCTCTCTAATTTATGACTACACTTTAACATAAGCTTAAAATTTCCCCCCTTTTATAGATAATTGATTTACAATCTTCATTAATATATATCCCTAAAAAGTAAAAAAAAAAAATCCAACAAAAAATTCACTACATTACTTTGCATCTGGTGAATAGGTCTGTTGAAAGGAGATATTAGTAATTGGGTCTGTTGTATATAATTAAGATTATTTATATTTATTACAAGACGTGTGATTATATTTGAATATTGTGATCAAGATGATCATTTTTAACCTTTTGAAGGGGGGATGGATTGAAGGTTTGAATCACGGGAGGGCAAAACCATTATTAAGATCGTTTACCAACCAAACTCTGTTATTCTGTTAACCGCCAACAGTTTTCAACTATTAGAATTGAGTTTAGTCATTTGGAGGGTTCATTAAACCAATTCATGTATCCTTGTACTCAATTACATGTTGCCCTTTTCTAATTTTGTAAGCCAAATAAAGAAAAAGTTGTTACCATTTAACCAATTATCATTTTATATTTTTATACAAATGAACATCGGAAGGCAAAGTTTTATACCTACACACTAAATCAAATACCATACACCAAACACCTAACTGGATTGCGGGATCCTCAAATTAAATGCAAACCCTATATTATTATAAAATATTTTTGATCTCATTATTATAAAAATTAATAATGCTAACACCAAACAAAAATGATTAGTATAGTTCCACATTCACATATATATTCAAATTTATGATAGCTAAAAAAAACTTATTTCCTCATTTTCCATAATTTAAATTCCAATGTAAGAGCCCATTCCGAAAATAATAACTAATTATTAATTAGATAAACCAATTATTTGGATAGCCGACATAGGTAGATGAAATAAAAAGAACATGGCCCATCCCATCCGAAAATATTTTGTCTCCTCCTATATATTGACTTTCGATCTTCATTAACATTTGAATTTTGTTTCTATTTGGAGATGTATTACGTAACCACGATATATGTCGTATACATACTCACAAACATTACAAAATAGAGAACTGCAATTAAATATAGGATATGTTTCAGATTCAAATATTTTCACTTACAAGCGACTCCATTCTTTTGAAATGCTTCGTTCGAATTAAAAATTTTGGACATAAAATCTAACCATACGTGCAATTATTAGAGCAACTTAATTGTGATCACTGGTCTTTTTTCTTGTAGATAAAATTGATCCGTTGAACCGAATTGATTGATTAAGTTATTAATGTAAACTTGGACAATATATGTAGGGTGTGTGTGGGGGTGGGATTAGAATTAATTGTATAGAGAAAGTCACATAAGACAGGGCCTAAGGGGTATAATTAAGGGGACCATAGCATAAGGCATGTTAATCGATGGCGCCACTTCTTGGAGGCCAAACATGACATGCATGTCATGCACGTCATTCATATGCATAATTTGCTTGCATTAATTTTCCCATAGGGTCAATAGTCAACACTCCTTGTAGTTGTAGGAGACATGGTCATCACCACCTTGTCTTCAAACTATAAATGTCACCCAACAATTCAACTTCGATTTAACCTATGATTATGCCAGTGTTTAATTAGTGCATCGATCGATCTGCTAATTAATTATATTTAGTGTTGTAATTTATATATGTATATGATCTTGTCTTCAAACTATAAATGTCAACCAGCATTTGAACTTGGATTTAACCTATGATTACGGCCGTGTTTAATTAGTACGTGCATCTGCTAATGGATATTGTTATATATGTACATCAATATTTGTCATCGATGTGGACAAGCTTAATATTTTTCATAACACAAAGTTACTATTGAGATTCGTGTTGGAAATACAATCAACTCTTTTTTTTCTTTGACTTTTCAATAAGAAAAGAATTTAATATAATGAACTTATTAGTACGTAGTTTAAGAGACTGAGAAGCTCAGCCTGTAGCCAGATAAATTGAAACGAGAAACCATAAAACAAACATACTCTTTCTTATATTTTGGTTTCTCATGACGATTGGCTCTTTTATTAATTAACCAAGGTTATGGGCGGATAGCATCAACTGCTAAACTCAAGTCCAAATAAGCCAGGAAACAGGTCCAATGTCAGCCCGTAAGCCAGGAAACGAGTCTAAGATCAGACCGTAAACTCTGATATATACCATGTGAAAGTTTGTAGGCCATAACGGTAGGTCGTGCACATATGTGAGCCAAGTACAAAAGCCTAGTAAGATTCCATCATAAAACCAATTGGCGATAGGAGAAATAACACAATAGCTTATATAATAGACATGTTTAGTCCCAACTTGCAAATGTGAGAAAAATATTCTCTAACAGTTTACAAATTTTGCTGCAAAATGAACTTTTTTAGAGTATGTAGTTCATTTATATGTAGACATGTTTAACTTAATTAAAAAATAAATCAACTATCTTCTACATTATTAGTTCATGTATATGTTGCATTGTAACTGAACAAAATTCATTAAATCCCAAACAAAACAACCTTCCTCTTTTCTATTTTTATCTTCCTTAATAACCGTAGAAAATCCTAAAAAAAAAAAACAAATACCGTGCAATGGAGGAAAAATTTACTAGCATGCACTATGAGCATATATGGACCGATGGACATGTTAAAAAAAAAAGAAAATTAAGTGCATAATATATTGACTGGCCTATATGGTTAAGTAAATGTATATGAAGATAACAAACATATCTTAAATTAAAACATAACCTGATCACAACATTCATATGCTCCAAAACTCAATGCTTAACATTCATATGGATGTGCATCCTTTGAAACGGCACATTGGTAAGCTAGGGATAATATATGTTTCTTGTCTTGTCCCTTAGCCATTCGAACCCCGCTCGATCTAACCCACTCATCCATAATGTTTTTGTGTAGCAATCCTAGTCCGTCGAAATATAAAGAAGCAACAATTCTTGGGCAATACATCGAAGCGAATTGAATAAGGTCATACAAGGTTTTGTGTGAACGACGTACCCATGCCAACTCACGTTTCATTCTAGATGTCTCCTTTGGCCGAACCAATTTAAGCACTTCGAGTGTGCTTGGTAACATGCAATTTTTAGGCTTCGTAGGAACACATTAATTATTCTTATCAGTTATTTTCCATTAACTTCTCAAAACTTTTCACTGTCATTTACATTTTAAGTATGTCTAACCAAACACATACAATGTGCCCTTGGTGTAAGCTCTGCACGTCATAGTGAAGTCAGTAAATTCATATATGAGAGAAGTCAATTGTGAAAGTTTCCTTGGGATTCTCCATTTATAGATTATATTATATATATATGTACTAAGGGTTGCTTGTATGGCAAGCTAGAGTTACAAAATATATGCTATTACGCCCCCGTAGTCGAAACGGGAGGAGCCCTAACAGTGAGACCGTCTCTAAAATCCAAAAATAATTGTCTAGACAAACCTTTTGTAAAAATGTCCGTGTATTCATACTTGGACGGTACATGGAGAATCCTAACATTACCTAAAGCGACCTGTTCTTAAACAAAGTGAATGTCAAGCTCAATATGCTTAGTCCACTGATGTTGGACATGATTATTCGCCAAGTAAGTGGCACAAATATTGTTAGTGTAAAGCAACGAAGCACGAGTTAAAGGACAATGAAGTTCGAGAAGCAAGTAACGTAGCCAGCAACATTCAGCAACGACGTTTGCAACGCCACGGTACTCGGCCTCGGCACTAGAACGAGAGACGATTTATTTTCGCTTAGCTGACCAAGAGACTAAAGTGTCATTAAGGAAGACACAATATCCAGAAGTAGAGCGACGAGTATCAGGACACCCAACCCAATCAGCATCTGTGTATGCTTCTAACGAGGGCCGGGCCGCAGCCGTAATAGTAATGCCAAGTGAAGAAGTCTCGTGAACATAGCGAATAATGCTTTTGAGAGCAGCAAAATGGCGTTCCCTAGGGACATGCATAAACAGGTAGACTTGTTGAACATCATAAGATATATCAGGCCGTGTAAACGTAAGATACTGAAGGGCGCCGACAAGACTACGATATAAAGTGGGGTCAAACACCGGGGGTCCAGCATCAATAGAAAGCTTGGAACCTGGATCAATGGGTGTAGTTGTCGGATTACAAGAGGCCATAGAAGCTTTGTCAACTATCTCTGCATCATATTTTTCAAGGGAAAGAAACAATCCAGAGGCTGTGCGTGTAGCTGAAATACCAAGAAAATATGATAGGGGCCCTAAATCAGTCATAACAAACTCCATACTAAGACGAGAAACAATCTCAGCCCGTAAAGCATCAGATGAGGCTGTCAGAATGATGCCATCAACATACAGAAGCAGGTAAGCCATGGAGGAGCCATACTTATATATGAACAAGGAGGTGTCACTTTTGCTACTGTGAAAGCCAAGTAGACCCAAATGAGAAGCAAATCGCTGGTACCAGGCCCTGTGAGCTTGTTTCAGGCCATACAGAGACTTCTTCAACAAACAAACATGTTTCGGTTTTGCCGGATCAGTGAAACCCGGTGGCTGAAACATGTATACTGTTTCCTGAAGAGACCTGTGAAGAAAAGCATTTTTTACATCAAGCTAATGAATCGGCCAGGCACGTGAAACAGCAAGATGAAGTATAGTGCGAATAGTTGCCGCTTTAACAACCGGGGTGAAGGTCTCATCAGAATTAATACCAACCTCATGTGAACGACCATTGGCCACCAAACGAGCCTTATACCTCTCAAGGGACCCATCAGACCGAAACATATGATGAAACAACCACATGCAACGTACCACATTAGCCTTTGCAGGCCGGGGAACCAAAACCCAGGTTCCATTACTTAAAAGAGCACGGTATTCGTCATGCATGGCAGAGGACCAATTCGGGTCTAGTAGGGCTGTTTTGTGGGAGGTGGGAATTGGGGGGAGAGAGGAGGCTTTTGTAGTGGTGATGTGTAGGTCAAAGATTTGGTGGGGTTTGAGAATGCCAATGCGAGAACGCGTGATCATAGGGTGTGATGGCGGAGCTGGCTGACGTGGGGAAGGGGTCTCAGTTGGTGGTGTGATAGGGTTGTTCGGGGCTGGGGTCGGTGACTGGACCACGGGTGAAGCGCCATGCGGTGATGAATGTTCCATGGCAAGGATCGGCGTGACAGGCGAGGTAACCGAAGAGACAATAGGAGCTGGCGAAATTTTGGGTAAATATAGGAGATATAGAATCATCATTTTGAAGAAAGTTATAGACTTGATTTGGAGATGCAGAAGAGTTGGCAAACGGAAAGACATTCTCATCGAACGTGACATGCCGGGAAAGAATAATTTTGTGAGATTGGAGGTCCATGCAAATGTAACCTCTATGATCTTTAGGATAGCCTAGAAAGACAAATGGAGTAGAACGAGGTTGTAATTTGTGAGCGGAAATGGCAGAAAGATTTGGAAAACAAAGACAACCAAACACCCGAAGATGACTGTAAGTCGGGTTAGTGTTGTAAAGAATTTGAGTTCAGCTTTTATTTTGAATGGAGGACGAAGGTAGTATATTAATAAGATAGGCAGCAATGTCCAAAGCATAGTGCCAGAAACGAGGTGGAAGAGAAGAGTGAAGAAGCATTGTTTATAGTGCGGATCATGCGCTCAGATTTTCCGTTTTGAGAAGATGTGTGTGGACAAGAGAACCTAAAAGTGAACCCGTTTTGATTAAAAAAGGACTGAAATTGATGATTATTGAACTCTCTACCCATATTGCATTGAAATGACTTAATATCACACCGAAATTGAGTTTGAACATATCGATGGAACCGAACAAAAATGTCGAACACTTGTGACTTATATTTGATCGGAAAAACCCAAAGAAAGTGTGAAAAATCATCCAAAAACAATAGGTAGTAGTTATGCCCATATGAACTAACAATAGGTGATGTCTACAAATCACTATGAATAATATCAAACGGAAATAAAGTGCGTGTTTGAGAATTAAAAAAAAGGCAATCTAACATGTTTTCCTAGTTGACAAGAAGAACAAATGGAAGACGAAGTCTCCTTATTGACTCGATGTGGCCACAAACGACGCAATTGATTGAAGACAAGGTGTCCGGGATGCCCAAGGCGTTGTTGCCAAGGGGTGGACGACTCAACAGACAAAGACACAGATGAAAGTGAGGAAGACTGTGCAATGACAGGGTAGAGGTCGCCAAAACTGTTACATCTCAGACGATTGGTTCCCGTTTGAAGATCCTTCACAGAAAAACCATAAGGGTCAAATTCAACAGAAACGTTATTATCTCGGGTAAATTTTCGAACATACACCAGGTTTTTGATAATGTTTGGAGTGATAAGAACATTGTGGAGGTATAATGGCCGGTTTGTGGTGGGTATTGTGGGCTTGTGGCGTTACCTAGACCCGAAGTTGGAATTCTCTTGCCATTTCTAACTATAATCGAATGTAATGAACTCTTAGAAGTAATGGAAGAGAGTATGCGTGGATTGTTGGCCATATTAGATGAGGCACCGGTGTCCATGTAGCATGAATTGTCTGGGGGGTACAAAGTCATAGTGTTGAACGAATTTGCGAGGTCTGTGGGAGCAGTGTATCCATAGGTAGGATCGGAATACATGGCATTTCCTGTTGGAAACATCGAGCACAATGGGAATCAAATTTGGTTCAAGTGAGGACCACTCTTTTAGTAAGAACTTTTGCTTAAAATGGGTACTAATCTCAACCATTAGATTTATCTCATCACTATATATTTGATGGTCAAGATTTTTTTTGATTTTTTTGTTTTTTAATTTTTTAATGTTTTGTTCTTTGTTTAAAAATCCTTTAAACATGCTAAATGTGGCAGTTCAATGTTTATATACTACGAGTTCATTTTTATACACTAGAAGTTCAATTTTTTATGTTAGGAGTTCAATATTTTATATTGTATGAGTTCAATTTTTATATTCTACGAGTTCATTTTTTTATCGATGATAAGTTCAATTTTTATGTGCTTTGAGTTCATTTTTCAAATAATTCGATTTTCACATAACTAAAAAAATATTTAAAAAATAAATGATTTTTTTTCAATTTTTTTTAAATTTCTTAAATTTTATTTTTTACCTTTTTAAAATTATTTTCTTATTTAAAAAAAGCATTAAAAATGTTAAATATGACAGTTCAATTTTTTATATACTACAAGTTCATTTTTATACACTAGAAGTTCAATTTTTTATGTTAGGTGTTCAATTTTCTATATTGTATGAGTTCAATTTTTATATTCTAGGAGTTCATTTTTTTTGTCTATGATAAGTTCAATTTTTATGTGCTTTGAGTTCATTTTTTATATAATTCAATTTTCACATAACTAAAAAAAATAATTGATTTTTTCTCAATTTTTTTATTTACTTTTTTTTCGATTTTCTTTTACTTTTTTAAAATTATGTTCTTTTTAAAAAAAAATCTTTTAAAACGTTAAATATGACGGTTCAATTTTTATATATTACGAGTTCATTTTTATACACTAGAAGTTCAATTTTTTATGTTAGGAGTTCAATTTTCCATATTGTATGAGTTCAATTTTCATACTCTACACGAGTTCATTTTTTATCTATGATAAGTTCAATTTTATGTGCTTTGAGTTCATTTTTTTAATAAAATTCTATTTTCACAAAACTAAAAAAATAACAACAACAACAACAACAACAATAATAATAATAATAATAATAATATAATAATAATAATAATAATAATAATAATAATAATAATAATAATAATAATAATAATAATAATTTTTGAAAAAAATCTTGACCATTCGAAGTAAATCCAATGGTTGAGATTAGTACTCATTTTAAGCCTAGTCCTTACCACAAGAGTGGTCCTCACCGGAACCATGCCATATATATATATATATATATTCCTACAATATAAGAACCGCAATTAAGATTTGTTCCCATATGAAAGAGTTTGTGAAGATAGTTATCTCATATCGGAAAATTCAGAATAAAATTACCTAGTATATATATATTTGGGTTACTCCTCTCATTGTCAATTGGTCTTATGATAGAACCTCATGAATTTATGTTGTTAGTGCACAAAAATTCACCTTTAATGCACTGATTGAATGCTCCTCTTGACTCTCCTCTTCAACCTAGAACCTTCAAAACAATGGACATAGGGGTGGGGTCCCGCTAATCCACCTTCGATGCCTAAGTGAAAAGAGCAGTTTTTCGATTAAAGGTAAGACTTGCTAGCGAGCTCAGTGAATATGAGTATGCTTACCACCCACGGCAATCCCATGTATTTATAATGGAGGAAAGGGAGAGAGAATGCTGAAAATTCTATCTCTAGGGCCGATCAACATGCCTTGTCGTCCAAGTAAGCGATATCTTGCTCCCCGATCTGTTAGGAAATTCTATCTCTTAATTAAGATAGACTCCTCCATCATAAGGATAATAAAAGAGGTAATTTAATAAGGAAAATAATAAAAAGGCTTCTAGAAATACTTACAGAAAATACTTTAATATTTATCCGCTCACAAATGCCCCACTTGGGTGTTAGTTATGTTAGAACGCAACTAAGACGCAAGTACTCTAGGACCTATTCGATGTGTCCATGCGGATTAGTCGATGAGTTCCCCTTAGCACATTCGTATATTCGTGTATTCTTATATTCGTATATTCATATATTGTTATCTTCGTATATTTTTACATCCATGAGTGAATATCATCGAATCCATGCTCTCCCTCAAGCATTTCATATGCTGAGAATTAAAACATACTAATTGGAACAAGCAAAATAGAAAAGGGAGGACATTGTAATATCCGGGAATTTTTAGGATAATTTTGAATTTTCTACGACCCGCTTGGCAAAGTCGTTACCCATTTTGACCGTAAACTAGGAACACAGGTCTAAAAATTTTACAAGTGACCAAAATGTAATCACGTAAAATGATTTTCATAGTTCACATAAATTATAAGACCGCTTGAATAATTTTTAGAATTTTCCAAACAAGTTCCTAAGACCCGCTTTATAAATATGTTACGCGTTAGGATCGTGTCTTACAGTTTTAAATGATCTATTCATTATTCAAATCAAATATGCGTGTTGATGTCCGCCTTTTTAGTCATGTTTTTAGGGTGTGTTTTTATTGTGTTTGAGTCTTTTTCTTTGAGTTTTGTGTTTTGTTTTGAGTCGTTTGTGTAGGTTTTCGTATTTCTTTAAGATATGGAGTCTACATAAGCTTTGGTGGTGTTTTGTAGGTTTTAGAAACTGTTTTGAAGCATATTTTGAAGAAAGGAGGAAAGCACTTGAAGATAGCACTCAAGAATGAAGTGAAGGCCAAAGAAAATCACTCAAATAAAGTCATTGAAGATAAATTTTGAGCTTGGGAAGAAGTAGAGAAATTCGTTACAAAGACATAGGAAAAAGAATCGAGTCAAACAGAGTTGTAACGAATCCGCTACGAAAGTTTTACTATGGGCTGTTTTCAATGCTGAACAGCTTGGTACCGAAGCATACAGGGTCGGTACCGAGGGTTCTATGTCGTAGCAAAGACCGAGTCGGCGCAATTAAATGCACTTTATCCTATTTCCTTTTATGTTATTAGATAGTTTTAAGGGATATATCTTATTAGAAGATTTATTTCCTTATAGATAACTCTTAGATAGATTAGTTTCTCTATAAATACTTTTGTCTAGCCTTTGTTTTTTGACACACAATCCCACAATTAATTTAGTTTAGGGTAGAGAGAGAAGAGAGGGAGAAGGCGTGAGAGAGGAGGAGAGACGAGTTTGTGGGGAAGACAAGTTTTGTTTGGATTCAAAGTTGTAAGCTTTCTCTTTTATTTAATTCAGTTGTTTGTTTCAATTATGATGAGTGAGTAGTCTTCCGGTTGAATTACTTCTATGGTCTCTAGCCTATCACATAGAGTTCATATTAGTCCTTAACCTTTGTAAATATTTTTTTAGGTCCCTAACCTTTGATAAGTATTACTATTTGATCCTTTTTCATTTTAGACTTCAAGTTTAATTACAACCAAGCACCCAAACTTTATATTTACTTTATCATAATACAAATATTTATCTTTTTTGAAAAAATACCTCAATCTACACATTTTAGGTAAAAATAATAAATTCTCACTCCATATTTATCCCTTTTTTCAAAAAAAAAAATAGTACTTAAAAAAAAACATATTGTTAAAGATAAAAGGTGAGTTATAAATATTTATTTCCCTCTTATTGAATTTAATAGTTATTAAAATATTTTATAAAATTAAAAAAACAACAACTTTTCACAAAAAAATCTAACTTCCCCTATTTACCCCTTATTTATAAATTTTTTATTAAAGTAATTTTTTAATCCATCACTTTTTTCAATTATTTTATAAACTTCATAAAAATTTGATAAAAAAATTTTTATACAAAAATAAATCACCCCTTATTTACCTTTTGTTAAAAAATCTAGTAATGTTTTTTATATCAAAAGTGATAGATTAAAAAAAATAATCTAAAATCGTATTTGTTTGTACAAAATCATATGGTCTAGTAAATAAGGTGTAAATATGTAGTTATATTTTATCACAATCTACGTAGATTGTGATATTTAAAAAAAGAATATAAATATTGATATTATGATAAAAGTAAATATAAAGTTTGGGTGCTTGGTTATAATTAAACTTAAAGTCTAAAATGAAAAAGGACCAAATAGTAAACACTTTTCAAAGGTTAGGGACTTGAAAAAGCATTTACAAAGGTTAGGGACTAATAAGGACTTTATGTGATAGGTTGGGGAGCATGAAAGGAATTCACCCGTAGCCTTCCTCTCTAAGGTTGGGGTTAAACCCAACAATGGTTGTGCATGCGTGTTTGTGACCATGTCTTAATTGTTTTTATTGCATGAATCTATTCTCTTGATCTTAATCCTTGAAACGATAGTTGAAGGGAATTTCTCATTCATAGTTGAAGCGAAAGCGGAAACCTTGAATAGAATAGTCAATTTAGGGTTTTGAAGCAATAGCAGATCTATCCTAGTTGAAGTAGAAGAGACATATAGTAATTTTATTAATTTGGCGAAAGTTGATTGATTTAGTTGCTTTAGTTGACGAAAGTTAGCGCCTTTATGTGATAAAAGCATGATCTATGTGTTTCATTAACGTTTGGTATGCATAATTGTTGTTGTAGGGATACCCTAAACCTTAGAATTTCTCTTCCTTGATATAAAAACCCTTGCTTCTCTCTCTTACTTGCGCTCTAAGTAAGAATAAAACTTGATACTTACTATCTCCCGTGGACGACCCTCACATCCATATACACAGCGGGGTCTTGACTACAAATTTATTTGTTGTCGGGAAACCCTTTTAACAAATTTGCGTCGTTGCCGGGGAGATTTCAATAGTTCCAAGTTTTGTTCTTGTAGCGTTTTTCGGGACTCTACTGAGTCGGTAACGACCCCCTCAGGGTCGGTACCGACCCTGTCGGCAACCCAAATTTTCTTCTTTCTTTTGTTTGTTTGCTTTTAGGATCTCTATCGAATCGGTAACGACCCTACCCAGGTCGGTACCGACCCTGTCGACAGATCTGAGTTTTTCTTTCAGTTTTTATTTTTACGGGATCACTGCAGGCTCGATACCGACCCTCTGTGCCTCGGTACCGATCGTCGTACCGATCGTCCCTCGAGTACCCGTTTTGCTTTTGATTTCGTTTTTGTTTTTGTTTTTACTTACAATGTATGCCAGCTGAAGGACGTCGAGTTGTCTCTAATCCAATAGTAGACTCTGAACCCGAGCGATCCTTCCACCGCCGATTAAGAGAATGCAAAGCCATGGCCATGACACCTGAAGAGATGGCACGACAAATGGCCGCTCTCCAAAGGCAGATCGATGTCGTGCAAGCTGATCGAGACGCTGCAGATGCAGAGGCCGAACTTGAATGGGCGCACACTGCCCGTCTATAGGAGCAACTCAATGCCTATCCAAGGAATGCCAAACAGTATATGCATCCAGAACTGAGGGTGCCAGAGTCAACAATTGTGCTTCCAGAGATAGAGAAGAATTTTGAGATTAAGTCTCAATTCATATCCTTGATAAAAAGGGCTCAGTTTGAAGGGAAACCTACTCAGTGCCTATGGAACATATTAAAAACTTTCTTGATTTATGTGACACTATTGCTGCTGACGGTGTCTCTTTAGAATATATTATGTTAAAAGCTTTAAGGTGGTCTCTCACAGGAAAGGCCCTGAGCTGGTTAGAGAGCTTACCTCCTAAGTTTATCAAGACTTGGAAGGCTTTGTATGATCAATTTTTGACAAAGTTCTTTCCTCCTGCTAAGACAACGAAGTTAAGAAAACGTATCACCTCCTACCACCAGCTGCCTAACGAGACCTTTGTGGAGACATGGGAGAGATTCAAGGAGATGCTTAGACAGTGCCCTACCCATGGGCAACCACAATATGTGCTCCAAGAAATCTTCTTCCAAGGGATCAATGCTGAGACGAAAAACCGCATCAATCTTCACACTGCTTGCGGTTTCATTGAGATGGACCCCGATGGCGATGAGACGTGGGCATTGCTCGACAAGTTGACCAACTATGATGCAATGTATGGAGTACAACAAGCCCAGCAGCACCAACGAAGGCTCTACAATCCGAACAAGGATGAGGTCGACCCTGAAGTGGAACGCCAATTCTTGTAGGATGAGATCAACCTCCTGAAGAAGCAGGTAAGTTATCTTAAATCATCTCCATCTTGTCAAGAATGTGGGTCTCAATCCCATGCTACTTCTACCCACACTAACTTGCAACAGGTCCGTGCTGCTGAGGCATATGAAGAAGCTAACTATATGAGAGGTCCATATTTGAACCAAGGTAATAATTTTTATGCAGGGAGGAATAACAATCATACCACCTGGGGCAACTATGGCCAAGGGAGCCAACCTCCTCAACAAGATCAGAGGGTTCCGCCTTATAGACCCCCGGGCTATCAAGAGGTACCTTCATGGGTACAAGGCCTACAAGAAGGCATCCACAACAAGATTGATGGAGTCCACAATAAGATTGAAGGAGTTCGAGCTAACCTAAATCATCAGATGAAGGGTGTACAAGCCTAATTGGGAGAGTTTGATACATGGAGAAAAAGCGTCAACTCCCAACTTGGCAACCTTGCGGCACAAGTTCCAAGACCTCAAGGGCAACTCCCGGTCCGCCCCGAAGAGAACCCAAGAGGACACATCGCAGCTGTACACCTCCGGAGCGAAAAGACATTACTAGACCGTGCTGAAGTCAAGGAGAAAGAGCCCGGTAACGAGGAAACTACTCCCACCAGGATCGATACCGACCCCATTAGAGTCGATACCGAACATCATACACTTGGTAACGAGGCTCCACGAGTCGTTACCGACCCCAACCCTAGTAAGTCTTCGACTCCAGATCACTCTCTTAGTCCCAAGCACGGTACCGACCCCACTAGGGTCGATACCGATCCTCCTACAACACCAATCGGCCCTCTTGTCGATTTGGTGGGGCCTCGATCCGGGCTTCTCTCTATCCCGAGTCCGTAAAAAACTCTTCCTTTCCCGATTAAGAAGTCTAATGATGTCACGGAAGGAAAGTTTAGACGATTTATTAAGATTCTTCAAGGGTTAAATATTTCTATTCCATTTACTGAAGCCCTTAATGAAATGCCTGCCTACACTAAATTTTTGAAAGAGATTTTGAGCAAGAAAAGATCAATTTCAGAGATGTCAAGTGAAGTCCGATCTATACAGCTCTGTGAAAAACTCGGTGATCCATGTAAGTTTGCAATTTCAATTGGTATTGGGACTCATCGTTTTAAAGCTCTATGTGATCTAGGTGCCAGTGCCAGTTTATTACCATTATCTATCTGGACCAAGGCTAACATGGGACCACTAGAGCTTGTCAATATGAATCTCTACATGGCGGACAGATCTTGTGTAAAAGCAACTAGAGTCGTTGACGATGTCCCTATCCAAATTGGAAAATTCTTTGTCCTAAACGACTTCATTGTTCTAGATATGCCTGAAGACCCTGTGGTGCCAATCATTCTTGGAAGACCATTCTTAGCCACCGCATAGGCACGAGTTGATGTTAGAAAAGGACTTCTCACATTTGATATAGGATAAGTTAAGGTCGAATTTCATTTCAATCTATCCGTGAATAAGGTTGCTAGTTGTAGTACTAAGGAGCCTATCGACCCCCATGGTTCGGTAACGACCCATTCCTAAAGGAGTACGATGCTGTAGATGGATTCAGGCACGATACCGAGGCACTCCCTGACCCAGAAGGGTCGGTAACAACCCCCTACACTTCGGTACCGAGCCCTTTTTTGAACAATCAATGTGAGTTTTCTTGTTCTGATTCAATCAATTCCGGTCATGATCCTTTTTCTTATCCTTGTCCTATACTAGATCCTACTGTTAGAACTGTAAAGGAGTCGAAACCTCCTTGGTTTTCGAATTATACTAACCCTGTTGTAGGATTACCAAGCATACTTATTGATGATAGAGGGCCAAATGTCTTAGAAAGAGGCTTTGATGCTATTTCATCTAAGTATGAGGTTTCTCTTAAAGCCGACATAGCTGGATGGAAGCCGCCTTGATTAGAGACAAGGTAAGTTCGTCGGGCTAACGACATTAAACATAGTGCTTATGGGAGGCAACCCGCTTTTTGCTTTTGTTTTAGTTTTCAGTTTCTTAGATCTTTCTGTTAGCTTTCTTTTGACTTGTTTTTAGGTTAGATTAGTGTAGTAGGGATAGAAGTTTTTCTAAAGTGACTCAGGTACAAGAAGTTAAGAATCGCTAAGAAGAAGAAAATCAAGAAGAATCAGTGCAACACAGTTTGGTTCGTTACCGATCTTCACATGTTTGGTACCGACCTCTACAGAATCCGGAAAATTCAACTCCTCAAGTGATCAATGGTTTCAAGCAGCTTCAGTTTTATTTTGTGAGTTCCCTTTTCTTATCCTCTTTATTTTTATGTCTTTGCTTTAAACAGTAAGGACACTGTTTTGTTTAAGTATGGGGTGGGGGAAAAGGAAACTGAATTTTATCTCAGTTTTTGTGTCTTTGTTTGTGTTTTTAGGATTGATAATATTCCACTTAGATGTCCTATGATATGCTTTAACTTGCTTGATCATACAATTCCATAACATGTTTAGATAGCTTTGCCTGAATCAAGTTGAAAGTTGTTTTTATGTGGATATTTAGCATGTGATGAAATTGAGCACATATGATCTTAGGTAGAAGTGACTTAAATCCAAAAAAAATTGCTACCTTGTGAGTTGTTTTTTGGCCTTATAGGGAGAACGTTAAAAATCCCTCTTCTTTTCTTGTGTGATTTACTCTCCTTATGCATATTATCTCTTGTCATTGATATGGTTATCTATTTCTTGAAGCCTTCATGAGATATTAGTTCATTGCATATGAAATCATATGATGAAGAACTTATTTGTTTTTAGCCACTTTTTATCTCTCTTTTTACCTACCTTATCATTATCCTCTTTTTTGAAGCCAATTTGAAGCCTTTTATTTTTAGCTCCACAAAATATTTCCCTAGCCGATGTTAGCTTGACCCTATCCGGGGATTAGGACTTAGTGTTGATTATGATTTTGTTGAGTGAGATTGTTTGGTTCAAAGTGTGGGGTAATGTGGGTTGAGTATTTGAAAAGATTTTGCAAGTTTGTCATGTAAAAGGAGTTTGGTTATCTGAATGCACTTACAAGAAAAGAAGAAAGGAAGTGGAAGTAAAAAAAAATTGCAGAGTCGATACCGACCCTACTAGGGTCGGTACCGAGCCCCCTTAGAAAGAAAAAAAAAGAAGAAAGATCATGGAAAAATTCTGAAAATCCGAAAAAAGGTTGAATAGAGAGTAAAGTGTGCATGAGCCAAAATTTACTTCTTGTTTTGTAAGCAAGATTAGGTGGGATATAAAAAGGGTTGAGATGAGTGTGCATAAAAAAGTAAGTGAGTTTGGTATGTTTTTCTTTATGAGAGTTTTGGATGTATGTGTGAGTTTTTAGGAGTCTTTGATTCCCGAATATTATTAGCACCACAAAGCAAAAATATTTCCATGCCTTATTGTCATTATCAAGCCCCATTACAACCCGGCCGAATGGAAACTTCTAAGAAGTCTTTCATTGAGCCTAAGTTCTCTTGATGATTTTTATGTGTTTTGACATCTCTGGTGGAGAGTTTGGTGATATAAGTAACAATGACTATGTTGATTTTTGTATATTGGATTTAGTTGAGAGTTGTTATTCTAAGCCTAAACACTTGAGAGTTGAGTGAAACACATTTATAGCCTTGTGAGGTTGGATTTTTAGTTGCTTTTGCTTGAGTTTGCTCATATATGTGTGATGACGTTAGATTCACTTGTCTATTTATTCTACTTGTGCTTTGATGTTGCTTTTTGATGAAGGCATTGACTTGATATATGTGTTGATGGTTTTGGTTGATGTCTTGTTGATTGCTTGAGGACAAGCAAGTCTAAGTATGGGGTATTTTGATGTCCGCCTTTTTAGTCATGTTTTTAGGGTGTGTTTTTATTGTGCTTGAGTCTTTTTCTTTGAGTTTTGTGTTTTTGTTTTGTGTCGTTTGTGTAGGTTTTTGTATTTTTTTAAGATATGGAGTCTACATAAGCTTTGGTGGTGTTTTGTAGGTTTTAGAAGCTGTTTTGAAGCATATTTTGAAGAAAGGAGGAAAGCACTTGAAGATAGCACTCAAGAATGAAGTGAAGGCCGAAGAAAATCACTCAAATAAAGTCATTGAAGATAAAGTTTGAGCTTGGAAAGAAGTAGAGAAATTCGTTACAAAGACATAGGAAAAAGAATCGAGTCAAACAGAGTTGTAACGAACCCGCTACAGAAGTTTTACTCTGGGTTGTTTTCAATGCTGATTAGGTCGGTACCGAGGCATACAGGGTCGGTACCGAGGGTTCCGTGTCGTAGCAAAGACCGAGTCGGCGCAATTAAATGCACTTTTATCCTATTTCCTTTTATGTTATTAGATAGTTTTAAGGGATATATCTTATTAGAAGATTTATTTCCTTATAGATAGCTCTTAGATAGATTAGTTTCTCCATAAATACTTTTGTCCAGCCTTTGTTTTTCGACACATAATCCCATAATTAACCTAGTGTAGGGTAGAGAGAGAAGAGAGGGAGAAGGCGTGAGAGAGGAGGAGAGATGAGTTTGTGGGGAAGACAAGTTTTGTTTGGATTCAAAGTTGTAAGCTTTCTCTTTTATTTAATTCAGTTGTTTGTTTCAATTATGATGAGTGAGTAGTCTTCCTCTCTAAGGTTGGGGTTAAACCCAACAGTGGTTGTGCATGCTTGTTTGTGATCATGTCTTAATTGTTTTTATTGAATGAATCTATTCTCTTGCTCTTAATCCTTGAAACAATAGTTGAAGGGAATTTCTCATTCATAGTTGAAGCGGAAGCGGAAACCTTGAATCAGAATAGTCAATTTAGGGTTTTGAAGCAATATCGGATCTATCCTAGTTGAAGTAGAAGAGATAGATAGTAAGTTTATTAATTTAGCAAAAGTTGATTGACTACTTGCTTTAGTTGACGAAAGGTAGCGCCTTTATGTGATAAAAGCATGATCTATGTGTTTCATTAACGTTTGGTATGCTTAATTCTGTTAGTGGGGATACCCTAAACCTTAGAATTTCTCTTCCTTGATATAAAAATCCTTGCTTTTCTCTCTTACTTGCGCTCTAAGTAAGTACAAAACTTGATACTGACTATCTCCATCCTGACCTCCCTATACACAGCGGGGTCTTGACTACAAATTTATTTGTTGTCGGGAAACCCTTTCAACACGTGTGAGATTGATTTTTAAATTAACTTTTCAATTGGCGTGTAAATTTGGTTTTTACCCTGCTTTGGACCACTGTACAATATATATATATATAAATATATATATATATTATTTTCCTCTAGTCCTTTTGTTTCAACCCTACTGCTAGGCTATATATATATTCGTACCCAGCAAAAACAGCTCATTCACCAAAATTCAATTTGAGCCTTAACGGAGGCCGACCCCATCTTTCTTGCTTAGACTCCCTTCGTTTCATTTCCGCGTTCTCCTTCTTCGGTCCTCATTGAGCCAACATCACCCCTTGCCGACCTCTCTGCTTGTCCACTCCGAGCACCGCGTGCAACCATACTTTTCCCATCGGCGACGCCCAATGTCTGACGCCAGCCACCACCACTACTGCTCCGCCGTTCGCCTCAGTTGGAGTCGCCGAAAGCCAAGGCGCCGCTGCCCCTTTCCTCGCACCCAGCCCCCACGTCGACCACCGTTACGCCTCCTCTGGACCACCACCCGGAGGTATGCCCAGCTCGGTCACCCTTTGTGTGGCCACTCTTGGGTTGAACCCGAGTTTCCAACCGAGAACCGCCGGCCTGGTGCCCGACCACTGGGGACCACCATTGTCGTTCTCCGCCTTGCACCCCGCACGCAAATGTCAGCCTTCGCCGAAGCTTGTCGCTGCCTTGCATGCATGTTACTGTTCTTCGTTGCTGAGCTGTTCTAATTTGAGGAAGAAGAAGAGTAGGGCTGGGCCTTACTCTACCTACTTGGCCGAGTTGGGGCCTTGTAGTAGGAGAGGAGAAGAGCATGTTATATAAAGGAGAGGAGAAGAGAAACTTTCAATGAAATGTCGATGTGGGAAGAGGTTTTTTGAACCTGCTCGCTATTTTTTGTATCCCACATCGAAATATTTGTAGGAGGAGAAGGAAAGAGTAGCTTATAAAAAGGGAAGGAAAGGAGAAGAAGGCCAATTGTCTAAAGCCCAACTATAATGGGCGTTGGGCTACTCTTTTGATAGGTCCGATATAAATAGATTTAAGTTTTAGTTTAAAATTTTATGAGAAGGATTATAACGGGTTGATCTTCGTTGCTGAGCTGTTCTAATTTGAGGAAGAAGAAGAGCAGGGTTGGGCCTTACTCTACCTACTGGGCTGAGTTGGGGCCTTGTGTATAGGCCTAGAATTTTCCTTTCCCAAGCATAAAAGAGCCCATCAGCCCTTGTGTGAAGATTTCTAAGCAATTTCGGCCCATCAGATTTTTCCCAACCTCGGTTTTCGCACCAACCCGCTCTCGTTTTATGTGGTATGAATTTCCGACCTATATTGAATTATCATTATTTTTAAATTAATTTTTGTTATAAAGAATTATTATTAAAGGATTTTGATAAATATTATAAATAGGCTTTATTAACGATTTTATTAAATAAAATTCCAAGCATGCTCACTTAGGAATTTATAATTTTTTATAAAATTATAAATGACTTCCTTAAGTAATAATATTAATGAGAATTTTGTTAATAAGAATGTTTAGACTAATTTATTTAAGGAAAATAATTTATACTAATATTCCTCTTATAATAAAAGGGTTATTTTCAATAAGGAATAAGAAATAAATTAATTATTAATTTATTTCATCTCTTTTTGTGAAAATCCGAATCCGGTTAGGTCAAGTACGTGAGTCATTCTCTGCTCGTGAATCAAGGATCCATCTCCATAAAGTTTAACCGACAATTTAAGGCAAGTGGATGGACCTCTTGCCCTTCTCTTTTATTAAACGTGGATTTACGTTTCGTTTAATATTCATGCTTGTTTGAGAATGACTTGTTTGTTCAAATAAATAAACTTAGGTTTAATTATTGCTTAGAAATAACGATCTCGTTATTCTGATCACTGTTTCGTACTATGCTAGCACTGGTTTTAGGACCGATGATTTATGACCTTATGTGTTTTAAGTGCCTCATTTGAGACCATGCATGGAATAGCATAGGGATATCGAGGACTAGCTCGATAACTGTTTATTCTAGGATGAAAGAGACCTATATACTTGGGATGGAAAAGGCCCGGTATCCTCAGGAAAAAAGGGGCCTGTACACTCAGGATGAAAGAGGCCTGAATGCTCAGGATGAAAGAGACTTGTATATCCAGGATGAAAGAGGCTTGAAATTCTTTCGATTTACCCATTCGTAATACCAAATTACAAATTACCGATTGGGAAGTGTAACGTAAAATGAAAATATTCCATTGTGGAATAGTATAGCATAAGATAGGAACTCGGGAATTCAAAATTCCTCTTTTCGATTGACCCAGTCTCCTTGGGGGTTGCCCTGGTTACGAGTCAACAACTAAGATAAGTAGTTGTTTGACTGATCAGTAAAGATTTCTCGAACTAATATTATGATACATCGAAGCCCTCACAACTATTATTCGTTTTTCATGGAACCCTACTCTAGTGATTTCTTATCTCCAAAGAAATCTCATATTTCTTTTCTCTTGGGCAAGAGTTTGACGCTTTCCCAATGGAAGCACATCCTCGTAGTATCAGACTTATCTCGGAATTTCCTAGCCTTTTCTCTTTCGATGGAAGTATTAACTATTGGATTATCGACCAATCACTATCATTTGGAGATCGATACCAACATACTCCGTTAATACCATAACAGTCATTCACTTGCTAGTCTTTCATTAGACTAACCCGTCTACTCTCTCTTTTTCTTTTTCTTGCATGTTTGGACATAGGATGCAAATGCGTGTTTTTTCAAAGACCTAGGATTCAAAGATAGACGCAGCGAGGTGACATATCGAGGAGGGATCAAATCCCTAAGTGAAAGTATTCAAGAGGAGGTACACGATCAAAAGAGTAGGTTCAAGATTTGACGATCAAGGCAAGACAAAGTTGAAGGAAGGAAGAATTTTCTCTAAGAGCAAAAGCATCC
The DNA here is from genome assembly GCA_964016875.1 of Fallopia convolvulus. NCBI lineage: Eukaryota > Viridiplantae > Streptophyta > Magnoliopsida > Caryophyllales > Polygonaceae > Fallopia > Fallopia convolvulus. The sequence goes on along the minus strand of OZ024718.1, from coordinate 20,697,842 downwards.
AAAAGGTGGTGCACCGACTCTCCATCTTAAACCAAGGAACTCATCATCACATGAGTATCCTTGAAGTATTCTTGTATTTTCAGTAATCCATTTAAAATATGAGCTTTTCTTTCCGCTGCCACATCATATGTAAAAAAAATATTCTTGTAATGAACTATGGTTTTTGTAATGAATAAAACTCCTGCCTTTAACTCAATTTTCATTTAAGTTATGTATTTTAAGCCTTGGCTGGTTCTAGGTAGGTTAATCTGGGATCACAGGCGATAATATCCCTTAGGATAAAATAGGGGTGTTACAATTATGGTATTAGAGCCGAAAGTTTTAAACCGAGCTTTTAACAATTTTCCTAGAAAGGATAAACCCTTTTCCATTCTATTTCCTATAGAAATTTTGAACAAAAATTTCTTCTTAGAAGACTTTAAAACCCAAGTAACAACTACTTTTAAAGAAATTTCTAAGTTAACTATGTTCCTAAAAGTTCTAGTCGAAACCCATATAAGAGAACTTTATATGTTGGGATTTCTAAGAGGACATCTTTCTCAAATCCGAAGTATTTCTTTTCTAAACCCAATCTTGTTCGAGGGTTTTGAAACCCAAGCCTTCAACCTAAGTTACCATAAGACCTAGTCCTTAATAAAATCTTATCTTTCTGTAAACTCGAGTCAAGAATTGTACTCCTAAAATTTATAAATTTTGAACTCTCCTCGTGTGATTTAAAATTTAAACGTACCTACTAAAAAGAACTTTCGACCTTAAAGGTTTTGCCTTAGAATTTTTGTGTTGCTAATAAATAGAGCCTTTATAGGAATGATAAATTCTCAAATTACTTTTAAGAATATAAATGTTTTAAACATCAAAAGTAAAAATACCTTTTTATTTTTATTTGTAATAACTTGAAGTCTTGAACATTATAGATAGAAAAATATTACAAATTGACGACTAATATTAGTAGATTTGACCAATATAGATAAAAAAGGACATTATATTTATTACATTTGTAAAATAATTTTTTTTTTAAAAAAGAAAAAATATGCACTTGTGATCATATATATATTTGAAATAAAAATAGCCATATAAATCATAATATCTTTTGAAATATAGATTATGTGTAATTTTAAATAATTAATATTTTTAAATAAAGATAAAATATATCTATCATCACATTGTATCACATCACCCTATATTAAAATAGCTATTTAAAATAGAGATATTAAAAATAACTTTTTATTTTTATTTGTAATAACTTGAAAAAAATAGATAGAAAAATATTACAAATTGACTACTACAATCTTATCTTATTATATGTAGTAAATATATATAAGCAATATATATAGAAAAATATTACAAAATGAAGACTACAATCTTAACTTATTTTATGTAAAGTAAATATATATAAGGAAATATTAGAATCTTTTATCATGTATTCCTGTACCTTGTACGAGTTTTGCTTAAACAAAATGTTAATAATAGTTTTTTTCAAATACATGAATTATCTATGAACAAATAATAATGATCTTCAGACGGAAATTAATTTTTAATTTGTATATAATTAAGATAAACTTAAAGGAATTTTAAAATCTAGAACTCTTTTTTATTAGTAATATCACAATTTAATAATAAATCAAGTTATCTTAAATTATTTATTTCAATAAAATGATCTTTTAAGTTATTCTATAAATTAGAACTTTTTATTATTAATATTCAAATTGAATAATACTTAAAAAATAAACTAAAAGTTATCTTAAATAAATTATGTGAATCGGTTTTTATTTTTATATTTAACATATAAATATAAACAATTATAAATAATCTACTTAAATTTCATCCAATCAGATTGATTTTAAAAAGATGGGTGGTGTGATTTAATATGTGATCGTTTTATATATTATTTTAACCTCCGCTTTAGTATATATTAATGATAACGATGATGATTAACTTTTACACCTACTATAGGAAAAAGACAAAAAATAATTGTACGCACATTACACTATCTTTATATTAAAGTTAATTATCTAAACCTAGCATACACATTGTATCTAAAAGTAAAATAAATTTCCTAATATTTGTATAATATATAGCATAAAATATCTTAATAATCTTCCTATTTATCATATTCAAAAATAAAAGATTATTTTTAAAACAAATTAATGGTTATTTTGCCTAAAATAACCAAATCTAAATCTTATAGAATATTTCATATGGATATAAATAATAACTTTATTATATGTGGGATCTATAATTATTTTTAACCAATAAAAATACCCAATTAAATTTCAACCAATCAGATTGGTTTTAAAAAAAATGGGTGGTGTGATCCAATCTAAAAGTGATATGTGTGATTTAATAATTTTTTTAACCTCCGCTTATGATTTATGGATAGTTTCATACTTGCCATTAAAAAAATAACAATACATATTAAAGATGATGATGTAAAATTATATAATATTTTAATTTTGTCCATAAAAAAGTAGTAGATAATTGTATATTAACAGGAATAGTAATATTATTATATTGTATAGTTTTAAGGATTGTAAATATTATAAAGAAGAAAGGGTAAAGAGGTAAATTTAAATATTAAGATGCTTATATGGCATAGTTAGATGGGTGACAAATAGGATAGATAAATTCTCGTACCTTATTATAATAATATTCATACCTGCCACTGAAGCAGGACATTCAAAAAATTCCCCTCACAAGATACAATGGGTCAAAGCACCAAGGCAGTCAAAATTTCTCTCATCGAGAAATCGAGAATACATGCCTTCTGCAGGTGATAACCATTTGGTTGGATTTATAGAGGTACAACCTATCAGCAGCAGGGTATAAAATCCCCCAGGCTCAAGCTTAGGCTCAGGCTCAGGCCTAGAGAAACGTGCCCTGCTTTTGCATCTAGCTAGCTTCTACTACTCACTCGGCTAGATAGATAGACATGTCGTTTTCATCTCTTCTGCTATCGGAATATTATCTCGACATGCTAAATCACTTGGCTACTATTGTATTTTAAGCAAGGGTTTGCTCCTGAAATGAGGTTGAAGAAGAGCTTTAGAGAGAAGGTCACTGAGTGGAAAAGGCTGCCTTATATGGGTCTGTATGAGGAGTTTATTGCAGGCAAGAAGTATAGCTCAAAAACTGAAATGATGAAATTGGAAACGAGGGCAATTGCAATCGTACATGACTTCATGAGCTTAACAATGGATATAATGGAAGAAGAGAAAATGATACGCAAAAGGCAACAACACCAGGGTCGATAACGACCTCTGCCAGTTCGGTACCCGGGTCGATAACGACCTCCTCTGGTTCGGTACCGAGTCTGGCAGTTGGGGTGACGTCGGTAATGAGACCCGCTAGGGATCGTCGTCCTCCGACTCATCTTACGGATTATTTAGTTAATTAATTAATGTAATTTTAAACAGAGTGATTATAAACTCCTTCTCGGTTTTTTTTACGGTTCTTTTCCGGGACGCTTTTATTAAACCGTTAGGGCTTAGTATTTATACTCTCTTGTTACTATCTTATCAATTATTCAATCAAGTATTTTGCCCTAATTTTCCTTTAGCTCTCTTTATCTCTATGTTCTTTGAGACTCGTGTCCACCTCGAATCGTTCTCTCCCCCTTGACCAACAAGGGTCCAATACGAGTCCACCTCGGGCTCGTATCAACTGGTGCTTTCACCTCGAATCACCATGCCCGCTTCCAGCGAAGAAACTGGTGATTCCATGGCCACCGCCATGAATGAGATGCGTGACATGTTACTACAATTGACCGATGATAGTCAGACAACTCGTCGGGAATTGGAGATTCAGCGTTTATGAACGGATACCGTTTACGACATCATGAATGCGCGATCGAACCCCAACGTGCCGGCGCATTCCGTCCACACGACCAGCACTGCGCACACAACCCATCAATTCGCAAACCCTAATCTGGTCGCAACGATAGGAGGGTTGGAGCCACCTCAGCCGAGCCCTCAGCCTATTCTAGCCACGCCCTTGGAAACATTCACGGGTCACCAGCCGCAACAAACCCTACTCCGAAAATAGCACAGTTGGGCTACATAGCTCCGCCCCTTCCACAACCGCCTGATCCGCGAGCGGAGAATCGCGTCGTGCTGCGGGCACCACCGGGCCACGATACTATACCGAAGATTCGAGTCGACGCACCTCATTTCAAAGGCTCGGATCCGCAAGGTTGGATCTTTAAGGTGCATGCCTATTTTGACTACTTCTATACCGCTGATCATGATCGTCTACGTTTGGTAGGCATGCTCTTTGACCATCCCGCTTCAGATTGGTTTCGCTATTAGAGACGAAACAATTGCGGTGAGACTTGGCTGACATTCTTGCTCTCTATTCAACAACGATTCGATCCACATCACTACGAGGATTATGTTGGCTCGCTCGCCAAGCCTCAGCAAAAAACTACGGTTCTGGATTATCAAACTGAGTTTGAGGCATTATTGAACAAGGTCGTCGGGTTGTCTAAACCGACACTAATTTCTCTCTTTAAAGAGAGATTGATTCACCCGGTGAAACGTGAGTTGAATCTACACAACCCGACCACATTGTCTCAGGCTTTTGCTCTGGCGCGTGAATTATCCGCATCTTTCGCCGATACGACAACGCCGTGGAACACCAACCAACGTAGCTGGACGCCAGGGGTATCCTGGTCGGTATCGAGTTCCGCAGGATCGGTACCGAATTTAGCAGGATCGGTACCGAGCACCTCATGGTCATTACCGAACCCATCTGCAGGGCCCTTGCCCGCCATACAACAACATTCCAACGCTGACGGTAATTACTCTTCTCTTCCAATTAAACGTCTTTCTATTGCGGAACGTAATGAACGTACTTAGAAAGGTTTATGTTGGAATTGTGATGAGAGGTACATTCGGGGCAATCGCTGTAAACCTCGCTTTCTGGCATTGTAAGCTGCGATGACAATGACGACGATGAACAAGAGGATGTCGTCAACGAGGAGTTAGCAGTCATGGGGGATGTCTCTAGCATTAATTCGATGGAAGGGCTTCCAAATCCTCGTTCCCTCAAGCTTGTGGGGTCTATTCACACACTTCAGGTACAGATTCTCATTGACAGTGGGAGTACCTACAACTTTCTTCATCCGGATATTGGGGAGAAGTTGCACCTTCCTTTGGCCGTCGTGACACCGTTTCGAGTCTTCATCGGAAATGGCACTTATTTGCTATGCACACATCAATGCGTTTCCATGCCACTTGAAATGCAGGGCCAAACTTTTTCGGTTGATCTCTATGTGTTAGCCATCCATTGTCTGCAGGTTGTTTTGGGAGTCCAGCGGTTGCAAACATTGGGGACAGTAGCACACGATTATGCTCAGTTGACAATGAAATTTTCATGGCACGTACAAGACGTTTTCCTTCAGGGTGCTCGTCAATCACCAAAACAGATTTCTATTCATGAGCTGCACTTATTGTGTGCGGCCGGAATGGTTTCTGAGTGCTTTGAAATTCTTCAGCTTTCCGCCGCAGAGACCGCGTTGTCCCAGGATAACGCCTTAGTTTTCCCACCAGATTTACCATCTTTGCTCAGTGACATTCTGCAGCACCACATTGCCGTCTTTCAGGTGCCTACGGGCCTTCCTCCTCAACGTCTATTGGAACACCACATTCGTCTGCAATCGGGCTCCAAGCCGATTAATGTGCGTCCATACCCTTATCCTCATTTTCAGAAGTCGGAAATTGAAAAACAAGTCCACACCATGCTTGATCAGGGTATTATCCGTCATAGTACAAGCCCTATTTCTTCCTCGGCTCTATTAGTCAAGAAGAAAGATGGCAGTTTTCGATTCCGCATCGATTACAGGGCGTTGAACACCACTACAATAGCCAACAAGTTCCCAATTCCGACAAGTGAAGAGTTATTCGATGAGCTGGGTAAGGCAGTGATATTTACTAAGCTCGATCTGGGCTCAAGCTATCATCAGATTCGTATGCATGCCTCGAATATTTATAAGACGACTTTTCATACCCATGATGACCATTTTGAGTTCTTCGTCATGTATTTTGGGCTGACAAATGCACCGTCCAAATTTCAAGCAGCAATAATCACATATTTGCTCAAATATCTTGATCTCGTCCTTGAGGTTTTACATGCCAATAATTTTTCGTTAAGAGTTCTAAATGTTCTTTCGGCACGTCTAAAGTTTCTTTCGTGGATCACATTGTCACTGTTGGCTAGCTCTTGACCGACCCGAGCAAATTAGCTTCCATGGCCGATTGGCCAGTTCCGAAGACCGTCAAACAGCTGCGTGGGTTCTTGTGTTTGACAGGGTATTACAGGAAGTTTTTTCATCATTATGCTATCATCGCTTGGCTCGTTAACTGACTTGTTACAAAAAGATAAGTTTGCTTGGTCAGACGCAGCGCAAACGGCATTCGACCGGCTGAAAAGTGCAATGATGCAGCCCCCAATCCTACAGTTACCCGATTTTGCTAAATTATTTATCGTCGAGACTGATGCCTCGGACGACCGCGTAGGCGCCGTATTGTTACAAGACGAACGACCATTATCATTCTTCAGCAAAACGTTGGGCGTTTGACGTCGTGGTTCTTCTGCTTATCACCGCGAACTTTTCGCCATTGTGTCTGTGGTTCAGAAATGGCGTCAATACTTGCTCGGTCGTGAATTTCTGATCCGAAGCGATCAAAAGAGTCTCACATAGGTTATTCAGACACCGGACCAACAATTCTTTATCAGAAAGCTCATGGGTTATAAGTTCCGTATCGAGAATAAGACTGGCGCTAGCAACAAAGTCGCGGATGCCCTGTCACGGTGTTTGAGTGATGAGGGCACTGCTGCGGATGAGCTTGTGACCAAGGGTGCTAAGCTCGTTATCGAGCATGCTAAGTTCGTTACCGAGGTTTCTGAGCTTGTTACCGAGGGTGCTGAGCTCGTTACCGAGGGGGCCTTGCATCAATTTTTGGCATTGTTAGCACCCCTACCGGATATCCTCAACCATCTTCGGAAGCAGAACGCGACCCTACCGAACCTCCAGGCTCGACACGCCGAGGCCGCCTTGGCAACTTGGCTGCTCCATTCCGTTTACATGTCGGTATTCTTTATTATGACCATTGGCTAGTGGTGGGCGTTGACTCTCCTCTTAAGGCCGAAATTTTGACTGAATTCCACTTGACGCCAAGTGCGGGTCATCTAGGCATTGATCGTACATTTCGGCGCGTCGCTGCCAGGTATGCATTCCGACGTTAAACGATTCGTTGATTCTTGTGTGATTTGCTAGTCGACCAAATATAACACCCGGAAACCTGCTGGATTACTTCAGCCTTTGCCGGTTCCACATCAAGTTTGGGATGAGTTTCTATGGATTTCAAAACTGGCCTACCGCCCTCTCGTGGTCATACGACAATCTTAGTCGTGGTGGATCGTCTTTCTAAATATGCACATTTCGGTGCACTTGGGCCCCATTATGACGCCCCTAAGGTGGCCGCGGTGTTTGTCGACATCGTGGTCAAGCATCATGATATCCCAGCATCTATTTTGTCTGATCGCGATCCTATCTTCACTAGTTCTTTTTGGTCTGAACTTTACCGTTTGTATGGTACCGAACTTCGGCTTAGTACTACCTATCATCCGCAGACAGACGGGCAAAACGAGGTTAGGAATCGGGGTCTTAAACAATATTTGCGTGCATTTACCCTGGGTCGCCCTCGACGATGGTTTGATTTTCTGCCTTGGGTTGAGTTTGCCCTGAATTCTATGTTTCATGAAGGGCTACGTATGTCGCCATTTAAGGCGCTTTATGGGCGCGAAGCACCACCCATTGGACGCGTCATCGCGCCTGTCGGGCCTCCTTCGCCGGCTGCCGGGGCTCATCGTGATCGCGAACAGGTTTTGGACCTCATCCGTGCTAATTTGCGGAAAATGCAGCAACGAATGGTCTCTCAAGCTAATAAACACCGGCGCGACCTCGAATTTAAGGTGGGTGATCAGGTGCTTTTGAAATTACAGCCTTATCGTCAACATTCTTTGAATCGACCTCTTTCGGCTAAGGTGGCACGTCGCTTTTATGGACCATTTACGGTCTTGGAACGTGTTGGTTCCGTCGCCTATCGGCTAGAGTTACCAGCTGCTGCACGTCTTCACAATGTTCTCCATGTATATTTGCTGCGTTCGTTTATTTCGGATGGTTTCACCAGTCCGCCGGCTTCCCTCCCTACCGAGTTTCTCAATGATCGACCGCTTTCTCGACCCCTGCGTGCGTCGATAGAACGTCAAGTGTTGGTTGATGGCTCACCTCGCATTGAATGGCTCATCGAGTGGGATGATGGCGCTCCCGATTCGTTAACGTGGGAGCCCGTGGAGCAACTCCGTCGATCCTTCCCTGCTTTACGGCTTGAGGACAAGCCGATTCTCATCGGGGGAGAGATTGATACGCAAAAGGCAATGACACCAGGGTCGATAACGACCTCTTCCAGTTCGGTACCCGGGTCGGTAAGGACCTCCTTTGGTTCGATACCGAGTCTGGCAGCTGGGGTGACGTTGGTAACGAGACCCGCTAGGGATCGTCGTCCTCCGACTCATGTTACAGATTATTTAGTTAATTAATAAGTGTAATTTTAAATAGAGTGATTATAAACTCCTTCTCGAGTTTTCTTTACGGTTCTTTCCCGACACGCTTTTATTGAATCGACATGGCTTAGTATTTATACTCTCTTGTTATTATCTTATCAATTTTTCAATCAAGTAATTTGCCCTAATTTTGCTTAGCTCTCTTTATCTCTACGTTCTTTGAGACTCGTGTCCACCTCGGACTGTTCTCGCCCCTTGACCAACAAGGGTCCGATACGAATCCACCTTGGGCTTGTATGAGAAAAGCACAGAGATTATGAACTCAATTTAAAGTTGTTGTGCTTGTGAACTAACTGTGGGTCACTAAATGGACAATGTTCAATTAGGTAAAACATTTATTGGAAGAACAATGTTGTTTGCAATAGTTACAACTGAATCACTGCAGTAGATAATGGATACTAAATATATTCAAAGGAAATCTTACTTGATCTTGCTCATTCAATGTGAGGTTAATTAATGCCAAGGATGGATAGTTTCTTTGCTTGTTTTGGCCACCAATATCTTGCTCACCGCGAGAAGGATTAAAACGCCTATTTTCTCCACGAGCTACAAAACCTTGACCATGTTCCGAGTTGGTCCCCTGGCCATAAGACCCACCAATTCCATTTTCAAAATGTCCTGTTTGATTTTGTCCATAAGAACCACACCCATCTTGCCCACCATATTGTGCTCCTCCTAAGGATGGAGGAGGAACGTGGAGTGAAGTTTGGGCCATCAAATTGCATGTGTCTTTGTTCAAGGTACCCTTGTGGATTCTGCGGTGGATCTCTTGGCCGCCTTTGCCTTCCATACTGAACAGGAAGAGGTCTAGGAAGGCTTCAAATTACATGGTCGAGGTTGTTTAACATACCTTGAGAGGTAACAGGTATAAAGACCACATGATGCAGCTCTTCTTTACCAAGATGGAACCTTAATAGGCTGTTCAAAGCAAAGGCGTCTAATCTGGGCATTTTATGGAACAGTTGGTGGGCGATTCTCATTTTTCAAATTTCAACACCAGAAACCACTTTGCGGATCCAACAGAGAGATTCAATCCGAATTCGAATCCGAACAATTGGAATTCACACGCTGGCTACAATCAAAGAGAGTGAGGGAGATGGAACCTTATTAGGCCGCTCAAAGCAAAGGCTTCTGATTTGGGGATTTAACCTAAACTTGTTTGGTCAATACGATTTGTTCAAATTTCAGCACCATGAAGGCATGAATTGAAATAAGGGAGGTCAAAATTTGACAGGTGGGCTGCAAGCAAAGAGAGTGACGGGAGAGAGGGGAAAGTAATCGGAAGTCCAATGAATTGAAATAAGGGAGGTCAAAATTGTGTGTTTTTTTTTGGAAAAATTCTAAATAATACCAACTATCGCCTTTAGACTATAAATAATACAAACTTTAGAAATTATAAAAAGATAGCCAAACTATCATCATATATACCAAAAATAATACAAGGTCAATTTCCGATGAAAAATATGTGACATGACTGCCGGAAAAATGACATGTCAATTTTTTTTAAACCTTGTCATTTATCTTTTTAACTGAGAATTACACATCACCGAACTATATTACACATCACAATTTATAATTTAAAGCGAAATAAAACGGACAACTAAAATTAATTTAGTGAAATCGTAATTTGTAGCAAGAAGCAAAGCGAAGAACTTCTTGCTTCTGAATAGCGAAGAACTTCAAAACCCACGAAGAAGAAAAATCAAAGCGAACGCACGAGAAGGGAAGAAGAGGACAGAAGGAGTCATCCACGAGCACGACATCAGCGAGAGCACGACATCTGCGGGCGATAGAAGAGAAGGAAACACTTGTTCCTGAATTTGAAGAGACAACAGCAAACGAAGAGAAGGAATCCTCTATCAGGGGCACTGTCTTTCCTTCATTATCTTTTCATAGTACAATTTTGAGTTTATTTATTTCTAGACTCTTATTACCAATATAAGTAATCTTTTCGTAGTACGATTTTGAGTTTATTTATTTCTAGCCTATTATTACCAATTTACGTAGTTTAAGCATGTCTTAGACTTCGATTATTAACTCTACCCTAAAAAATTGTTACATGATAATATCTTTAAATAAAATATATACACGTAGTTAGTGATTTAATTGTGGTACATACCCCATCTTGGTAGTCGTAATAGGCTCATGAAATATATAGTATTCAAATAGTAATATATGAAATTGGTTAAAAATATAGGTAAAAGATATCTGCACAATCGTAATAATTGATTTTATAAAGCCTAAAACTTAAAATATCGAAACTAAAATTCATAATCATTAGTTTTAAATTATAAAATGTAAAATCCAATACTACAACAAAAACAACAACATTGACCCAATGAGGTTTCACTACAGCGAAATTTAGCGGGTCAAGATAGAGGTACCCCTGTCCAAGGGAAGGGGGTACGTCCGAAAACCCGTGTAGAGTCTGTTGGGCCCTTCGAAATCAAGCCCAAAATTGTGGATACAAGGGATACGAGGCCCATGTTGATTAACACTAACGGGCATAAGAGGAGCTGTGAAGATCATGGCTATTAGGGAAATAATGGCGAAGATTACGGTATTAATGAGATCTCCGGATAACGGCCATGATGTTTATGGTGCTAGCGATAATTACAGTATTTGTTCGCGCTCCATAACGATGGCAGCGGTCACAAGGACGGAAGAGATATAAAAGGCACGCAAAGGGAAAGAAAGGGGATTCATCGGCCAACTCACATACTCTCGCATTCTGAAAAACTCTCGAATAGACCCACCTTTTGTGTTCAGAAATACTATCTTCTAATCTGATTGTTTGCTTATAATATGGAAGGAATTTGCATCGGAACGATTATAAATCAATCGTGTTATTTACCTTCGTTTGCTTCCTACTTCTTTCTCTCTAAAGCTTCATCTTGTTAACTAATTATAACGCGTTACGACTACCTTTTGGTTAGGTTTTCCTCATTGTAGCAGGTAAAACGTTCGCATGATAAATCTGCCCAAAACAATTGGCGCCCACCGTGGGGCCTTACCCAAAAGGAAGTCGCCAAGAACCGTAATATCTACCTACGCAAGATGGAAGGCATTCATGCTACCTGCAGTCATGTAGACGATCCCGAGAACAATGAAATCAATCAAGGTGGAGACAACCAGCAAACTAGAAATATGGACGAAGTCGAGCAAGATTCTGGAAATGGGAATGGCACTCCTACCACTTCCACGGCAGTAGAACGAGGAGGAGCGGTCGACTCCGATACTATCACTGAGCTCCGCACATCCATGATCGCTCTTCAAAAAGACTTGGAAAATCAAAAGGAAGCTCATGCCAAATTTATCGAGGTATACGAGAGACAAATTGAAACTTTAACTAATGAACGTAATTTGCTTCGATCTCAGGTACAATCAGCACCAAACCGTCAACGCATGACTGAAGCAATGGACGGCGTCGCTCGGCGATTGGACATGGACGACCCAAATCTTGTAACACCAGACGACATTAGGCTAGTGACTGGCTATCAGGTAAATGGTAATTCTTTGAGGGCTGTTAGAGAAGATGTTAAGGTTACCCAATTACGGGAACGCCTCAAAGCTCTAGAGGACTGAATCACTCAGGTCCCAAGGGCACCCCAACCGATAGCAGGAAAGGAGGGATGGTTATGCTGATTCTCCCTTCGTACCCGCCATCGCAAGGGTAGTCATCTCTCGCAAATACCACGTCCCCGATGTACCTAAGTACGAAGGGATTAACGATCCGGACCAACATGCAGCTGCATTTAAACAAGCTATGAACATTGGTACAGTTCCCTTTGACATGAAGGAAATTGTTATATGCCGTTGGTTCGGTAACATGTTATCCGGGCACGCGCTTAATTGGCACTCCCACTTACCTCTTGGGAGCATTTCATCTTTCGTTGATTTAATTGACAAGTTCAGGATAAGGTTCGCAAGCAGTCGACACGCTAAAAAGCGTTCGAGCGACATATATCGCATGGTCCAAAAGGCTGGCGAATCCTTGAAAGCTTTTCTTAACAGGTACAATGAGGAATTGGTTAACACAGAAGGATACGATGCTGTTATAGCTGTGGAAGCATTCCGAAGAGGCATCTCGGCTGGTAATCCCGATCTCTATCGTGAATTAACTAAATATCCTTGCTCAAATTTCGATGAGGTACAGGTAAAAGCATTGGCACATGTGCGATTAGAAGATGATGACCTCTTCACCGTCAAAGCTACCAGTCCTCACCGACCAGAGCGTAGGCAGGGGAGGCAAGAGACCAGATACGTTCCATACCCCAATCCGTCTCCTGCCAAAAAAACTTTGAACGCGGCATTCTCCAAGCAAAATGAGCGATATGAAGACCCAAGGTTGCCTCCCAAACTATCTCACTACAACTTTTGTATAGACGCGACAGAAGTAGTCCGAACACTTAATGGCATGGGCGATACTCTCAAGTGGCCAAGAAAGAGTAACACACCTTCACACCAAAAAGATAAATCCAGATGGTGTGATTTCCACTTCGATCACGGCCACCGAACGGACGACTGCATCGCTTTGAGGAAAGAGGTAAGCGAGTTACTACGCAGGGGATACCTCAAGGATTTAATATCAGAAAGAACAAGGGAGCAACTAGAACGCAACAAAGGGAAGGCCAGTCCACCACCACCCCCGAAGCATACAAGAGTAATCAACGTCATCACCGGGGGGTTCGAAATCTGTGGCGTAACCTATTCTGCAGCTAAGAGGATTGTAAGGAGTACCCGAAGAGAAGAGCCCTGAATCTCTGCTCGAAGGGGTCACGACGTGATGCCCATTACCTTTAATGACATCGAAGAAGAGGAAGTTCACCATGATTGTTTAATAATTTCCTTAACAATAGCAAACTTCCTCGTTAAAAGAGTTTTAGTTCATAATGGAAGTTCCACTAACTTGCTTATGCTGGATGCTTTGTACAGTTTAGGCCTAGGTTTGGACGATATTATCAAGAAGTCTACGACTTTGGTAGGCTTCAGTGGCGAATCGCGCAACACGTTGGGGGAAATATCATTACCAACGATCGCAGGAGGGGTAAACTACCAGGTAAAATTCAAGTACTTGATTGCCTATCACCTTTCAATGTTATCTTGGGCAGGCCCTGGATCCATGGAATGAAGGCCATTCCTTCAACCTATCATCAATGTGTAAAATTCCCATCACCATGGGGGATACAAGAAATCAAGGGGGAACAAAAGATAGCAAGGGAATGCTACTCTGTAACCATGAGAGCAACGAATTCGAAAAACCCACAGATCGAGGCAGAAAAGAAGTCGTCAGAATAGCAATTAAAGGACTGTAAGACTCCCACTTACTACGTGAAGCCGGAAACACCGGAACTCGAAGAAGTGGCCCTTGATCCACTCGATCCATCTAGAAAAATCAAGATAGGGGAAGATTTGGAGCCCACTTTACGAGAACAATTAGTGGAGTTCTTACGGTCCTACAATGATTGTTTTGCTTGGTCAAATGAAGATATGGTGGGAATTGACCCTAACGTGATTACACACGCTCTCAACGTCAATCAGAAGGTTCCGCCAGTCAAGTAGAAAAGGCGTAAGTTTGCACCCGAACGAAATCAGGTAATAAACGACGAGGTAAAATCCTTACTTGAGTCTGGTAAAATTAGAGAAGTAAAGTACCCTGACTGGTTAGCGAATATAGTTGTTGTGAAAAAGAAAAATGATAAGTGGCGCGTTTGCGTCGATTTTACCGATTTAAATAAAGCGTGTCCTAAAGATTCATTCCCCTTGCCTCATATCGATGCGATGGTGGATGCAACGGCGGGACATGAGCTTTTAACTTTCATGGACGCGTTCAGTGGATACCATCAGATAATGATGCATCCTGACGACCAAGAAAAAACTGCATTTGTAACTAATCAAGGAACTTATTGTTACAAAGTTATGCCTTTCGGACTAAAAAAAGCAGGTGCTACTTATTAGAGATTGGTTAATAAGATGTTTCAGGAAAAACTGGGGGATACAATGGAGATGTACATTGACGATATGTTGGTCAAATCTTTGAAGGCGAAAGATCACATCCAGCACTTTGAAGACGCGTTTCAGATTCTACGGAGCTACAAAATGAAGTTGAACCCAACCAAGTGTTCCTTTGGGGTTACATCAGGTAAATTCCTTAGATTCTACGGAGGGACTGAGGCAAGTCCGGATCAGATCAAGGCGATAATGGAGTTACAATCACCAAGATGTGTCAAAGACGCTCAGAAGTTGACAGGACGAGTAGTAGCACTCAACCGTTTCATATCCCGATCCTCAGACATGAACAAGCTGTTCTGCGATATCTTGAAGAAAAACATGTCATTCGAATGGACAGAAGCACACGAAGAAGCCTTTAATGAATTAAAGAGTTATTTATCCCACCCTCGGATACTTTCCAAACCCAAGCCAGGAGGGGTGTTGTACATATACTTGGCAGTCACAAAAGTAGACGTAAGCGCCGTCTTGATTCGGGAAGAAGACGGGAACTAGTTACCCATCTATTCTGTGAGTAAAACTTTACTTGATGCGGAAACCAGGTACTCACCCGTTGAGAAACTCGTACTATCTCTGGTAATGGCTTCTATAAAATTACGTCCCTATTTTGAAAGTCATTCTATTACTATGAGGACTAACTTTCCAATAAAGAGTATCATGTCAAAACCGGAGTTATCAGGTCGTCTGATGAGGTGGTTAATTCACCTCAACGGGTATGATATCACTTACGAGCCACGAACAACGTTGAAATTTCAAGCCTTGGCGGATTTTGTGGTTGACTTCACTCCACCCATGCCAGAAGAAGAAAATCAAGAAGTATTAATGGTAGCAAGATTGTTGAGAAGTGGCAAGTGGATGATGCACACCAATGGGGCGTCGAATCAAGTAGGTGTAGGGTTGGGGGTAGTCTTGAAGTCGCCATAGGGGGATAGGATAGCCCAGGCTGTTCGATGCATGTTCAAAGCCACCAACAACGAAGTAGAATACGAGGCACTCATAGCAGGGTTGCTTATTGCGAAGGAATTGAATGTGCAAGAAATCGAGGTAATATGTGATTCATTGCTTATTGTCAATCAAGTCACAAATTCCTATGTTGCCAGGGATTCGAAGATGAAGGCGTACTTGGAAAAAGTCGCCAGGGATTCGAAGATGAAGGCGCACTTGGAAAAAGTCCATGAAATTATTAAAAACTTTAAGCACTTTGAAATAAAGCAAGTACCTTGAGACGCTAACACACAAGCGGACGCCTTAGCAAATCTCGGATCCGCGATCGACCCAAGAGAGTATGACAAGATACCGTTCGTAAATTTGGATGCACCTTCCATAACAAAAGAAGCAGACATGTTCGAGGTACGGGATCCTGATGCAACTACTTCATGGGTAACCCCTTATCTAAGATGGTTACGAGATGAGATTCTACCAGATGACAAAGAAGAAGCTGGACGACTTAAGGTAAAAGCTTCTACTTTCGCCATTAAAGATAACATCTTGTTCAAGTGGATCTGATCAGGATTGTACGTACGATACGTGAAGTAGGAAGACGTACAGAAGTTGTTGTAGGATATACAAGATGGGGAATGCGGAAATCACACATGAGGTCGCAACTTGGCAAAGAAGGCAAGTAGGATGAGCTACTATTGGCCCACCATGAACAAAGACGCAGTGGAGTTTGCTCGGAAGTGTGACGCGTGCCAACGTCACAGACCTATACCACATTAGCCACCAGAGTTGTTACATCCTATAACTTTCCCTTGGCAATTCATGAAGTGGGGAATGGATATCGTAGGGAAACTCCCTCCAGCCTCGGGACAACGTGTTTACATCCTAGCCATGACTGACTACTTCTCTAAATGGATTGAAGCCGAAGCCTTCAAAGAGGTAAAAGACACATATTATTTCCTTCATAAAGAGAAATATCCTGAGCAGATTCGGAGTACCATCAGCCATAGTATGCGACAACGGGTCCCAATTCATCAGTGACAAAACAAGATCATTTTGCCAGCAATACAACATTCAGTTGGTGATGTCTAAGCCGCGTTACCCTCAAGACAATGGTCAAGCGAAAGCAAGTAACAAGGTAATCATCAACAATTTGAAAAACGCCTTAAAGAGGCCAAAGGAAGATGGGCCGACAAGTTACCCCTTATCCTCTGGTCAGATCGAACGACTCCTAAGACTTCTACAGGGAATACGCCTTTCTCTGTAGTATATGGATGTGAAGCCGTGTTATCCGTTGAAGTAACTTTTCCCACGGCTCGATATGGTCTCGCTACCGAAGAGTCAAATCGGTCCAATTTGTTCCATCATTTAGATATTGTTGATGAGTTACGTGATGAAGCATCGATTCGTATGGCGGCATATAGACAGGGGGTAGCTCGAAGTTACAGCAAACACGTCAGAGCAAAAGTATTTCAAGTAGGTGATTGGGTACTGAGAAAGGTTTTCCAAAATACCTAAGAACTGAATGTTGACAAGTTGGGAGCCAACTGGGAAGGACCCTACCAGATCACAAAAGTTGTCGGACAAGGAGCCTACGAATTAGTTTCCCATGATGGGAAGACAGTCCCAAGAAGCTGGAACGCGACGAATCTGAAATCATACCACTTTTGATAAGCAAGTCGCAACAAGGTATTTTTCTGTTACTTCATTTTGTTAAAATTATTTTTCACCTTCTCCTACACACATGGAACAACAACGATGTCACAAAAACTAACAAGGGACGCCTTGTGATGTTACAAGCCAAAACATAGGCCCTTGCCTTACAATCAGGCAACAATGTGCACACAACGACTAGTCACAAGATGCAATAGACGAGAATACATGAAGACAACTCTAGAGCAAAAGGAGTTTAATATAAATAAAGATACTTGTGTAACCAGTCTAGGCTTTATTGAATGAAACATGAGTATCTACATTCTATTACACACGTCATTCTCTCTTAGCATCATTTACAAAAGCGCTACTACTACATAACTTGGTCAAACACGGCTAACGACCGTCTTCCCAAACACGTCAATCCTTATCCTATGAACGCAGTCTTCAAAAACCTGTACCACCTGCAAAAGAGACAAACAAATTGAAGACCAGACAAACACCAAATTAGCATTCACCACGAAACCGCTAAAAGTAAAAGCGGGGTTAAAGGATTTGTCCACAGAAACGACCCTAAAAATGAGCGGCCACACAAACAAGTCAGTGTATTAAAACCCCGACACGCCGGGGGTACCAAAATACTTAAAGTTCAAAAACAGAAATAAGGAGATTACTCCTTGGAAACATCTTCGGAAGCCTTCTGGTTTTCCATGAGTTCCACCTAGGCTACCTCTTTAGCAACCTGAGCAATGTCGTCTACCATTGAAGGCTTCTTGGCACGTTTACTTCATCAGAGAATAGACTCTCGAACAATTATCTTTCCTTCACAGCATCCCATGAGGTGTGCTTCCCCGCGACAAACTCTTCTATCATTTCTACACGAGTCCTGCATGACCAGTAATCTGCAGTATCCTCGATCTCCTTTGCGAGAGTAACTTCCTTACTTGATGCGACGATGAATTTCTCTTCCCATTCCTTGGAACTCCTAGAGGCCTTCTCAAGAGCAACCGACAGCTCCTTAACCTTTTTCTCTAAAGCGTTCTTCTCTTGCCCCAGTATAGTACTCCTGTCTTTCTGAAGTTGCACGTTGATTTTGCTCTGAGCCAGTTGACTAGGAAGGTCTTTGAAGGCTTCGAAAGTTGAAAGTGTGAGCTGGAAGCTCTAGGAAAAACACGAGTAACGCGTTGAGATTGAGAAAACGCGTAAAGTAACAACACAATGAATCATCAAGAAATTATAATCATACCTGCCACTGGGCAGCTAGCATTTCTCCGAAGAATTCCGGCATAGAAGATCGATTTCCAGCACCCCGAGGATAATTTACGTGGAGAGGCATCAGAGAGCTTAAACACTTCTCTGCCGCCATATCTAGCGACATCATGGTACCTGGAAGATCAGTCAGGTTTGAAGCAGCGTTCTCCTTCGAAGAGGGAGCTTTTACGTCAGCCGTTTTTTTTGGCAGGGATATCGCCAAAGATGTTTCAGATGTCGATGTTGTTTCAGCCTTCCTCTTCTTCCGCACCTCAACCCGTTCCATGGTAGTAAGAGCAGCAATGGAGCGAGTGGTCCTTGAGCCTAGCAGCATGCAGACAAGCCGAGTCAACAGAAGTAAACACGTCAACATCTAGTATGAGGAAGAGATCTCAAAACTTACTTGACATCTCAGTATCTTCAGAATCAGCAAAACACGCCTTCACAAGATTAGGGTAAGATCTTTCTTTCGAAGAAAGAGCTTCTATGCGAGATATGATTTGAGCTGACACCTTGCGGGATTGAAGAGAAGCGAGATTCACTGCATCAAAGACAAACATATTCAAAGGTTAATGACATCTGGACAAAGTAAGCTAAGCATACAGAGAAAACACTACTTGATGAACACCACTGAGGTTTCAAGAAAGAGGTATCGGTTCCCAAAGAAGATAACTTTACAAAGAAGAATTTATCAGCCCAGCCTCGGTCAGACTTCGACATGTTGTAAATGAGGTCATATTTGTTTTTAAGGGTTTTCAAGGTAAAACGACCAGGTCCACCTTTGGAGAAACGATAATTGTGAAGGAAATCAATGGCTTTAAACGGGATATCGTGGGAAGAACACAAGAGATCTACAGACAGGAGAAGTCTCCATACTTGGGGAAGTATTTGCCCAGGAGACACATTGAGGGTAGTAAGGAAATCGATCACAAGAGGAGAGAAAGGAAAGCGATGGCCAATACGAAAGGGGTACTCGTACAAGCATACCCAATTGTCATTGTAAGAGTCAGCCCAGACGCCAGGGGGAGGAAGAAAAACTTCAGCGGAGGCAGTAAATTCAATAAAAAAAGCAAAAGAGCTTGGCTAGATAGAGAGGCTATCTTTCTAGTGGTAAGAGGTAAGAATATCGGAAGAAGCAAAGCAAGGGGGTCGATTGGTTCAAGGCAATGAGGGTGAGATTCCATGGAGAAATTAGAGTCTTCCATGAGAAAGACCAAAGAGAAGACGAAGAATCGGGAGTAGCAGAAACGTACCTGTCAACCAAAGAATGCAGACGGGGTTACAATGATGTCTGCAAGGGTCTTAAATACAGATTGATGGGACGCGCTACAACTTCCGAGGCTAAAAACTCAAAAAACCCTAGGAAAGTGGAGGGAAGTTTTCCCGGGTTTTTTTGGGGGGTATTGTTGGGCCCTTCGAGATCAAGCCCAAAATTGTGGATACAAGGGATACAAGGCCCATGTCAATTAACACTAACGGGCATAAGAGGAGATGTGAAGATAATGGCTATTACGGAAATAATGGCGAAGATTACGGTATAAATGAGATCTCCGGATAACGGCCACGATGTTTATGGCGTTGGCGATAATTACGGGATTTGTTTGCGCTCCATAACGACGGCAACGGTCACAAGGGGGGAAGAGATATAAAAGGAACGCAAAGGGAAAGAAAGGGGATTCATCGACCAACTCACATACTCTCGCATTCTGAAAAACTCTCGAATAGATCCACCTTTTGTGTTCAGAAATACTATCTTCTAATCTGATTGTTTGTTTGTAATCTGGAAGGAATTTGCACCAGAACGATTATAAATCAATCGTTTTATTTACCTTCGTTTGCTTCCTACTTCTTTCTCTCTAAAGCTTCATCTTGTTAACTAATTATAACGCGTTACGACTATGATGTTCGTGTTTTTAGTATAGTTTTTAGTAGGTTTTCTTTGTTTATTAGGTTTAGTTTTGATAAAATTAGGTTTAGTTTTGTGTGTTTTTGGATAGTTTTGCATATTTTCATGGAAAGTATGGAAGCTACTCTATTTTGTGTATTTTGTAGGTTTTAGCAAGGAAAAGGTGCTATATGGAGCTGAATTTGGAGCGCTACAGTGCAAGACGGAGGAATACAAGTATGGAAAAGTCAGAGTCCAAGTTTTACGAGATGAAGTGTGGAAGAAACCAAGCCCAGGCTCGTTAACGAGGCCACGTGATAGGAATTTCGAGGGTTGACTTTGTAACTCACCGATCCTGTGCGGGAAATTGTTTCCGTGTCGATAGAGTATCTTTTTATGATTTTTAGGGTTATTATATTATGTATTTTAGGTCTTGTTATCTTTCTAGATTTTATTTCTATCTTTTTAGATTTTATTTCTATCTTTTTAGGAAAGTTTTTATCTTCTAGCCTTATTAGTTTTTAGCCTTTTTTAGTATAAATAGCCCTCTTGTTTAGCCTAGAAGGGGGGGATTTGGAAGGGAGAGATTGACTTAGAGAGGAGGAAGAGCCGAGAGAAGAGAGAGGATCGGAGTCGAGTTCGGAGGTCGGTGAACGAAAGTTACCGAGTTCGTTGATCGAGATTTTGGTTCGGTGCTTTGTGTATTTTCGGTTTCTTCTGATTTTCTGTAAGACAATATTTTTTTATTAATTTGAGTAGTGATTTGTTTTCAATGATTTCTTTTGTTGAATTTATTTGTTTCATAGTCATGATTAGTGAGTAGTCTTCTTTTGTAGGATCGGGGTTAAGCCCAGCATAGTTAAGCATGTTTGATGAGTAAGATTGTGTGTTGAATGCCTTTTATCTATTATTAAGATTGTTTGTTGAGCTTGTACCAAGATGAAAGTTGAGGTAATTTGAGTTTTTAACTTGATTGAAAGAGAAAGTTATTAGCTTGAAGGTTGATATTGTTTGAATACGAAAGTTTCAAGCTTTAGATCCAAAACAAGCAATTAAGTGAATTGGGTTACGAAAGTAGGTTAATTTACTTGATAGTCAACGAAAGTTGGTGACTCTATCTATTTAAAGGCATGATCTATTCTTCTTACAAGTTTATATGCATGACTATGTCGTGGTGTCCCTAGTCCTAAATCTTTGTTTTTATTTGAATTATCTTAAGAGAATTTCGTTGCTGAGTTAGTTCTCTCGGTACCGAACTTATTTAGGTCATTAGATTGAGTCTTTTGTGTACGGTGGTTCGTTAACGACCCTGACGACGTCGTTAACGAGGCTGCTTGTGAGTGTTTTTGTTTGATTTTGTTTGTTTTTTTAGTAATTGATAAATGAACAACCTTGCTTCCTGTGGAACGATCCTGACCTCCCTATACTCAGCGGGGTCTTGATTATAAATTTATTTGTTGTCAAGAAACCCTCTCAACAAATTGGCGCCGTTGCCGGGGAAGCAACGAGTTTGTTTGTTTATCTGTGGGTCTGGGAATAGCCCGACCCCGTTTTTGTTTTTAATTTTTGTTTTCTCTATCTGTTTTCTCAGCGTATGCCGGTAGGACGACGAAGGCTCGAGTTTGACAACACTGGTTATTACTCAGAACCCGAACGTTCCCTGCACCGTAGACTCCGAGAAAACCGAGCCATGGCCACACCTGAAGAGATGGCTCGTCAAATGGAAGACCTCCGAAATCAGATGGAGGCGTTAAAAACTGAGAAAGAAGGCACTGCTGCTGAGGCTGAGCGTCAACGAGCTGCTAATGCTCGTCTACAAGAGGAGCTTAATGCCTATCCGAGGAATGCCAAACAGTACATGCATCCAGAACTGAGGGTGCCAGAATCTCCAATCGTGCTTCCCGAGATAGAGAAACCCTTTGAGATCAAGTCTCAATTCATATCTTTGATTAAACGAGCTCAGTTTGAAGGGAAACCTACTGAGTGCCCTATGGAGCATATTAGAAACTTTCTTGATTTATGTGACACCATAGCTGCTGAAGGTGTCTCACTTGAATATGTTCTGTTAAAAGCTTTTAGGTGGTCTCTTCCTGGGAAGGCCCTGAGCTGGTTGGAGAGCCTACCTTCTAAGTCTATCAGGACTTGGAAAGCTTTGTACGATCAATTTCTTACAAAGTTCTTCCCTCCTGCTAAGACGACGGAGTTGAGGAAACGCATCACCTCCTATCACCAGCTGCCTAATGAAACATTTGTTGAAACATGGGAAAGATTCAAAGAGATGCTTAGACAATGCCCCACTCATGGGCAACCTTTATATGTTTTGCAAGAAATCTTTTTCCAGGGTATCAACGCAGAGACCAAGAACCGCATCAACACGCATACTGCGTGCGATTTTATAGAGATGGACCCAACGGCTGCATGGGAACTGCTGGATAAGCTGTCCAATTATGATGCCATGTATGGAATCCAGCAGACTCCACAGCCCCAGAAGCGTCTCTACTTACCTAACCGAGACGAAGTTGACCCGGATGTTAAAAATCAATTCTTGCAAGATGAGGTCAACCGTTTGAAGAAGCAGGTAAGTTTTCTGAAATCCTCTCAATCATGTCAAGAATGTGGTTCTTCTGCACATAGTACATCTGCTTGCACTAACATAGAGCAGGTTAGAGCCGCTGAGACAATAGCTGAGATGAATTATATGAGAGGACCATACAGGAACCAGCCTAGCTATCATGACAGGTCAAACAACTATCAGGCATGGGGCAATCAGAATACCAATCAAAACTATGCAGTGCCTCCACCAGATAGACGACCTGCACCTTATCGACCTCCAGGCCATCAGGAGCCACCATCATGGGTTCAAGGATTACAGGAAGGCATTAACGGAGTGACCAACAAGGTTAACGAAGTTCAAGCCAACCTAAACCAACAAAATAAAAGATGGGGAGAGTTCGATATATGGAAGAAGAGTGTTGATTCCCAACTAGGGAACCTCGCTGCCCAAATTCCGAGACCACAAGGGCAACTCCCGGGCCGACCCGAGGAGAACCCTAGGGGACAAATAGCAGCGGTGCACCTTAGGAGCGGGAAGACATTGCCGGAGCGAGTCCAAGCTGAGGAGGAAGAGGACGTCACCAAACAGCTCGTTAACGAGCCAGCGAGGGCAAATAACGAGCCCATATACCAAGATGACGAGGCTCCGAGGGTTCCTGACGACCCTACCCCAAGTAAGTCTTCTAAACCGAGCCTTCCTCTCAACTCCAGGGTAGTTAACGACCCCATCAGGGTCGGTAACGACCCGCCGAGGCCACCAAACGATCCCAGTGTCGACCCGGTACTCTCACCTCTCGAGCCTAACTTCCATTTCCAACTAAGAAATCTATGGACTCTACTGAGAGTAAGTTCAAGCGTTTCGTAAAGATTCTTCAGGGCATTAATATTTCCATCCCATTCGCTGAGGCCCTAAGCGAAATGCCGGCTTACACAAAGTTTTTGAAGGATATTCTTAGCAGGAAAAGATCCATTACAGAGCTGCAGGATGAAGTCAGATCAATAGCTCTACCAGAAAAGCTAGGAGACCCAGGGAGATTTGCAATAACGATCGGCATAGGCAACCACAAGTTCAAGGCTTTATGTGATCTGGGCGCCAGCGCTAGTTTAGTTCCTCTCTCAATCTGGTCTAAAGCTAATATGGGACCACTAGAGCCGGTAGATATGAATCTGTACATGGCAGATGGATCATGTGTCAAAGCCACAGGAGTCGTGGACGACTATCCTATTCAAGTCGGGAAATTCTTTATACCGAATGATTTCATCGTCCTCGATATGCCTGAAGACCCTCATGTCCCCATAATTCTTGGCAGACCATTTTTAGCCACAGCAGGTGCAAGAGTTGATGTGCGGAAAGGACTCCTCACTTTTGATATTGGTGAGGAACGGGTGGAATTCAACTTGGATCAGAATGCCAACGACCCAATTGCAGTCGCACAAATCGAGTTGGCTCAACCAGAGCTCGATTCAGCCGTCCCTACCAGGCCTCATTGGCCAATCACCGAGTCCCACGTGCAAGAATACAACCAAGGTAAGTACTCTAACTATGAATCTGCTAAAGATGGTCATTCCTTATCTTTTGTTTCTACACCATGCCCCATCATATGCACTAGAGAGGAGTCCAAACCACCTTGGATTTCGGATTTCACTAACCATCATGTAGGAATACCGGGCATACTGATAGAAGAAAAGGGACCTAATTTAGCAACTCAAGCACACAAAAGCTGCAAAGCTAAGTATGGGGTACCTCAAGACCCCAACATAGCTACACGGGAGCCACCTTGAGTCAAAGGAGTATGTCGGCCTGACGACGTTAAAAATAGCGCTTACGGGAGGCAACCCGCTTTTTAGTATAGAATTAGATTTTTTATTCTTTTCTTTTTAGACTCTTTTTCTCAGCTTTCTTTTGAGTTCTTTTTAGTAGTTTTTAGGATAGAAATTAGGATTAAATTTTGAGCTAACAAGACGCAGGAGAAGGGATCGACAAATCACTTCAAGAGGCTACGGTGGCTCGTTAACGACCCACCCAGGGTCGTTAACGACCCGGTTCGAACGACCCGATTCGGCAAACGGGCAGGTAAGTGTTTTTAACCTAGTCTATCTTTTTTACCCTAGCTGCCACCCCCTCTACCCCTTCCTATCCCTACCCTCTCCTATATAACCCTCTTACTCCTCCCAAAAATCTTTCACTCTCAAAATTCTCCAAACTCAAAACTTCTCAAAAAAACTCAACCAAAGATTTTGAAGACTCCCACCACCGATCGGAATCCCTCACCAACCACCGAGTAGCCATCGTTACCGAAGCCCGGAAACTCTTCCTCCCACCGACGAAGATCCGAGTTTTCGTTAATTCGCTTTCACCGAGCTCGTTAAATCACCCAAAATCCGACCCCTTGTTCTTCAATTTCTCGATTCTCCGGTATGATTTCTAAACCCTAACTCAAAATTGCATGATTCATGGTTTTTAGGGTAGAAATTTCATGTCTAGAATTGAGTTCATATAGAGGATAGATGTCATGATTGGATTTTGCCCAAGAAAGTTTAATTTTGCTTAGTAATTCTAGATCTAGAGAAGGATATTCATGTTAGATATCTCATTGAGAAAAGTTGATTGTGAAAAGCATGAATTTTTCTTGTTCTAGTATCAAGATACAAACTTAGCATGTCAAAATTTCGGGTAAATTTAGCATGAGCGGGATGGGTAATCGAGCAAGTATGGGGTGCGTATATCCGATTGTGTGACTAAGTGAAGGAGTGTAGAGGATTGCATGCTTGATTTTGGCTTGATTTTTAAGATAGATTAAAAAAACTCGGAATTCTGCGATTTGGTTCTCGGCGGCTCGTTAACGACCCACCCAGGCTCGTTAACGACCCTGCGTGGCCTCACAGATCAATCCAGTCCAGATTCGTAAACGACCCAATTGGGTAATTAACGAATAATTCCGAGGCTATTTCGAGACCAAGTATGGGGTCTCTTGCCTTATGGGGTCTCTTGCCTATCTATTTTGAGTGGATCTTATCTTGGAAAATTCTTGATTATTTTGTAGATCTCATGGCAAGTTCAAGCAGACCCGCTACCCGAGCTCAGAAGAAGAGAAGGAACCAGAGGTCCCCATCTCCACCTCGCATGGACAACGTGATTTTGAGTACTCAAGGCCAAGTGCATCGATATCGTGCCATTCTAGAGAAGGACCACAACACCCGTTGGTTCTCGAAGTCCAGTGCTATAAACACGGGGATCTACACGGACGTCAAGGAGGCCTTCCTTATCCTTGGTGCATCCCATCTCCTGAAGAAGGAGAAGTTACCATATTATCCGGCCCTCACATCCGAGTTTTTGGCCACTCTAGAGTCTAGCTTCCCGTCGAAGACTTCGGCGGGACGAATCCGGTTTCGGCTCGGTAATGCGAGCCGTGAGTTCACCATGGCAGAGTTCAACGCAATCCTCGAGCTTCCGAATCCGTCTAGAGACTACAGCTTGAAAGACTACAGGGTGACTAGGACTTGGAGCTATATCACTGGGGAAGAACAATCCTCCACAGCGGCATTATCCGGGGCAAGCATCATCAACCCCATCTTCAGGATCATTCTCCAAGTCCTAGCCGCTACGTTTTGGCCGAAGAGAGAGTTGAACAGGCCAACGAGGACGGAAGTTGCTTGTCTCCGCACCATCCTTTTCGAGGAGCCCGGCCCCTTGAATTTGGGGTATGAATGGCTCTACTACGTCGAGAAATCAACCAAGTCCAAGGAAGTTTGGTGTGGCAACTTGGTTAGCCTTTTGGCTAAAAACCTCGGAGTCGACCTTACTCGCTACACACCGGCTCACGCTCAACTCCACAACAAGAGCTATTGGTATAGCTCCGGTATTTTCATTCAAGCCGAGGGAGGGTTCAAAGTGAAAGTTCAAGACCGCATCGTCACACCCACCCTCGACAAGTTGGAGCTACTCTATGTACCAAATTGGTACAAGGCGTGGACGGGGCATGCTTACCCGTTAGAGCCCAAGCCGGAGGATGAGCTATCACTTAGGACGTGTGAGACAAGATTTGAGCGAGAAGGTGAAGCAATGGATGAAGATGAAGATGAAGATGAGGATACTGAGGTAGTTGGCGATGACACTGAAGAAGCCGACACAGGGGGAGGAACTGAGGAGCTAAACCTCGAGGATAAAGACCTCGACACGGAAGTTTTGGGCACCAACGTCCTTGTTGACGAGCCTACCAGGCTCGTTAACGATCATTTCCAGCCTCCTTCCTATACTTCTAACGAGGCCCCCAGCTTCGTTAACGAGGCCCCGAGGACCACTACCGACCCACCGCCAGCTCCTACCGACCCTCATTCCTATGGACTAATGCCATACAACCCAGTGCTGTACCAAGATCATTTCCAGCCTCACTATCCACCTTCTCCTCCGCCTGAGTACACAGGATCGAGTATGCCACCACCATGGGTCGAGGATCTTTCTGCTCAGATGCAGCAACTTCACCTCCAGCAGGACCATATTCATAGAAGGATGGATAGATGGGAATCTGTCTATTCTGCTCGCATGTCGATGGAGGATGAGAGGCATCGTCAGAGAGAGGCGGATGATGCTGAGCGTTGGAGGACGATGTATGACTTCATGGGGAACTTTGAGCACTACTTTGCTCCACCAAACCGTTGATTCAGCCTGAAGATGAAGTTTTTCCTTGTTTTCCACTTTTGAGACTTTGTAAGTTTTTATGTTTGTTTTTTCTTTTTCTTATTTTTATCTTTGTTTGTTTTCTTTTCTATTTCTTTTCCTTCTTCTTATTTTTCTTACAGTGGGGACACTTTAATTTTAAGTATGGGGTGGGAGAAAATAGAAAACTTGTTGTCGTAGTTTTTTATGTGTTTTGAGTAGTTCTTTATTCTCTAAAAAATGACAAAAAAATCGAAAAAATGACAAAAAAATAATCGAAAAAAGAGTTTTAGAATTGATAGATATCCTTTTCTTAGGTTCTATGATAGTAATTGCTAGCTTAATCATATAATTCCTTGCAAACATGTCTTTAATAGTATAGCCGGATTCTTAACTTGAAATTATTTTTAGAAGAAGATAGAACTTGATGAAATTGAGCACATTTACTTTATAGCATAAGTGATGCAATCCAACAAAATCATTACCTAGTGAGGAATTTTTGGCCTTATAGGGAGAACATCAATAAATCCCTCTTCTTTTCTTGTGTGATTTACTCTCTATATGCATATTATCTCTTGGAATTGTGATGGTTATCTATTTCTTGAGACCCGTATGGGATTTATAGTTCATTACTTGTGAGAATCATATGATGGAGAACTTATTTTTATAAGCCCTATTATTCCCTATCCACCTTTACATGATCCTTCTTTTGACAGCCAATTCTAGCCTGAAGTCTTTATTTTTAGCTCCACAAAAATTTCCCTAGCCGAGATAAGCTTGACCTTATCCGGGGATTAGGACTTAGATTGGAGAGGTATTTTTGTTGAGTGTAAAAAAAGAGAGTGACATATAATGTTTGCTATGATTGAGGGATTATTGGGAAGGGTAGATTGGAAGTCTCTTATTTTACTTGTAAGAAAGATCTCTTGATAGCAAAAGATGCACAAAATAAAGTTGTTGAGAAGAAGAAGAATACACGATGAAGCTCGTTAACGACCCTGAAGTGGGCTCGTTAACGAGGCAGCGAAAAGAAAAGAGAAAAAAAAGAAGTTAGATAAATATAAAGTAAAGAAGAGAAGAAGGAAGTTTGAAGTGCATATGTGTTTATAGATAATATTAGAGATTCTTTTATTTCTTATGAGACTTTCTAGGATATAATGGGTGAGTGAAAGAGAGTGTGCATAATGAGAGAGTGTGTTTGGTATATGTGTTTATGAGAGTTTTTGGTTAGAGATGAGAGTTTTTAGGAGTCTTTGATTCGCGGATATTATTAGCACCACATGACCAAAATATTTTCCACGCCTTATTGTCTTTACCAAGCCCCATTACAACCCGGCCGAATGGAAGCTTCTATGAAGTTTTTCATTGAGCCCCCTAAGTTGCTCTTGATGATTTTTGCTTGTTTTGACAAATCTTGGGTGGAGAGTATTGGTGATATAAGTTCCAATTTCTATGAGTTTTTTGTATATAAGATGAGTTGAGAGATTGAATTTATAAGCCTAAACACTTGAGAGTTGAGTGAAACACATTATATCCCTTGTGAGGTTGGATTGTATTTTCTTATTTCTATTTGGTGCATATATGTTCCTTTGATATATTTTTCTCATGTGTAGATGTTGCTTTTTAGATGATAGCTATATCTTGATAAGTATGTTTGTTTGGTTTTGGTTATTGTTTAGTGATTGCTTGAGGACAAGCAAGTCTAAGTATGGGGTATTTTGATGTTCGTGTTTTTAGTATAGTTTTTAGTAGGTTTTCTTTGTTTATTAGGTTTAGTTTTGATAAAATTAGGTTTAGTTTTGTGTGTTTTTGGATAGTTTTGCATATTTTCATGGAAAGTATGGAAGCTACTCTATTTTGTGTATTTTGTAGGTTTTAGCAAGGAAAAGGTGCTATATGGAGCTGAATTTGGAGCGCTACAGTGAAAGACGGAGGAATACAAGTATGGAGAAGTCAGAGTACAAGTTTTACGAGATGAAGTGTGGAAGAAACCAAGCCCAGGCTCGTTAACGAGGCTGTGAGGGCTCGTTAACGAGGCCACGTGATAGGAGTTTCGAGGGTTGACTTTGTAACTCACCGATCCTGTGCGGGAAATTGTTTCCGTGTCGGTAGAGTATCTTTTTATGATTTTTGGGGTTATTATATTATGTATTTTAGGTCTTGTTATCTTTCTAGATTTTATTTCTATCTTTTTAGATTTTATATCTATCTTTTTAGAAAAGTTTTTATCTTCTAGCCTTATTAGTTTTTAGCCTTTTTAGTATAAATAGCCCTCTTGTTTAGCCTAGAAGGGGGGGATTTTGAAGGGAGAGATTGACTTAGAGAGGAGGAAGAGCCGAGAGAAGAGAGAGGATCGGAGTCAAGTTCGGAGGTCGGTGAACGAAAGTTACCGAGTTCGTTGATCGAGATTTTGGTTCGGTGCTTTATGTATTTTCGGTTTCTTCTGATTTTCTGTAAGACAATATTTTGTTATTAATTTGAGTAGTGATTTGTTTTCAACGATTTCTTTTGTTGAATTTATTTGTTTCATAGTCATGATTAGTGAGTAGTCTTCTTTTCTAGGATCGGGGTTAAGCCCGACATAGTTAAGCATGTTTGATGAGTAAGATTGTGTGTTGAATGCCTTTTATCAATTATTAAGATTGTTTGTTGAGCTTATACCAAGATGAAAGTTGAGGTAATTTGAGTTTTTAACTTGATTGAAAGAGAAAGTTATTAGTTTGAAGGTTGATATTGTTTGAATACGAAAGTTTCAAGCTTTAGATCCAAAACAAGCAATTAAGTGAATTGGGTTACGAAAGTAGGTTAATTTACTTGCTAGTCAATGAAAGTTGATGACTCTATCTATTTAAAGGCATGATCTATTATTCTTACAAGTTTATATGCATGACTATGTCGTGGTGTCCCTAGTCCTAGATCTTTGTTTTTATTTGACTTATCTTAAGAGAATTTCGTTGCTGAGTTAGTTGGCTCGGTACCGAACTTATTTAGGTCGTTAGATTGAGTCTTTTATGTACGGTGGTTCGTTAACGACCCTGACGACGTCGTTAACGAGGCTGCTTGTGAGTGTTTTTGTTTGATTTTGTTTGTTTTTTTTAGTAATTGATAAATGAACAACCTTGCTTCCTGTGGAACGATCCTGACCTCCCTATACTCAGCGGGGTCTACTTTTTGGTTAGCTTTCCCTCATTGTAGCATGTAACACGTTCGCGTGGTAAATCTGCCCAAAATAGAGTCCAAACTGCACAACCCAGAAAGTTAGCACCAGATAACGAAAACACACAAAACAGGAAAAGAGATACGTACAAAGCACGAAAGGGACGAAAGTAACAAACAAAAGCACAAACAAACACGCCCTTGTGACACGTGGGATCCTACCCTTTGAAAAGTCGACTAGTTGTCTACTACTCTAATCCTCTCTCTCTAGTCATCCCTGCACCTTGCCAGATCTATTGAGATTCCCAAAAGTTCAGTATACTGCTTTCTGTTGTCCTTCCAACACTTCTTCGGTCGCTCTCTACCGGCTCTCCAAGGCCCCTCCTCTACACATGCCCAAACCAAACGAGTCGGGTCTCTCGTAGATTGTTCCCTAAGCTGGGCACCCCTACCTTGTTTCTGATAACATCATTTCTAATCTTGTCCAGTCTTGTGTTCCCACACATCCATCTAAGCATTCGCATTTCAGCTACCATCAACCTCTGCTCTTGCGCTCTTGTAGCCGGCCAACATTCTGCCCCGTAGAGGATGGCCGGCCTCACAAACTGCTTTGTAGAACTTGCCTTTGAGTTTAAGTGGTACTTTCTTGTCGCAAAGTACTCCTGAGGCTGCTCTCCACTTATGCCACCCTCTCTGAATTCGAGACATGATATCCTCGTCTATGCCACCGTTGCTCTGCATGACTGACCCCAAATACTTGAAACTCTCCTTTTTCATAACTGCTTCCCCTCCTAGTCGTACTTCCTCATTGGTGCTCCGGCCTTGCCCGAACTTAAACTCTACGTATTCTGTCTTGGACCTGCTCAGTCTAAAGCCCTTGGATTCTAAATTGTCCCTCCAAGCTTTGAGTTTGGAACTGACACCCACTCTAGACTCGTCCCCTAAGACGATGTCATCTGCAAACAACATGCACCACGGGACCTCCCCCTGTATCTCTCTCGTAACAACGTCCAACACTATCGTGAAAAGGAAGGGACTTAGCACTGAACCTTGATGCAGGCCAACTCCCACCTTAAAGTACTTTGTATCTCCACCCGGGGTGTTGACGCTGGTCCTAAAACCCTCATACATGTCCCTGACTATTCGAGTAAACATGCCTGACACTCCTCTGGCTTCCAAGCAGTGCCAAATCAACTCTCGTGGTACCCTGTCGTACGCTTTGTCCAAGTCTATAAACGCCATGTGCAGATCCTTCCTCCTCTCCCTGTGCGCCTCTATCAACCTCCTCAAAAGATGAATGGCCTCCATGGACGACCTTCCCGACATAAATGATGTGAGCCCCACATTGACGGCGAGCCAAGAAGAGGAAGACATGTCTGTGCGCTCCGACGGACCCATCACTCGAGCTAGGACCCGTGCCATAGCCCGAGCCACTTCGTCCCTCGTCACGCGCGTCCTCGCAAGCCACGGGGCAGCCACCGGCGCGCCCCTCACCCGGTGCGTCTCCTTCATCGAAGGCGCGCCGGCACTCCAGGCCGACGCTACACACCGCGGCACCGAGAACCTCATTCTCGGTGCCGTGCCAGCCACGCAGGCCGAGCACCATGCCACGCCGGGCCACCCCGGCGTGGGAACTTGAGGTTCTGGTGCGCCTCGGCCTCGACACTCGAGGTTCGAGTGCGCACCAGCCCCGTCGACGCCGAAGTCATGCCGCGCCTCGTGTCGCGACACGCCCTTAGCGCGCCGACGCCTTGTCACGACCTTGTCGCGACACTCGCGACTAGGCCACCGTGACCATTTATGTTTCTTACTATTTTCAGTACTATTTCCTTTCCGAAACATTGCTACTTATGTCATTTCTATTTTTATGAGTTTTGGGCTTGGGCTATGTGGTTGGGCCGCATGCTTGCGCCTCCCTTCACTTCCCCACGCCGGTAGGGTTTTGTCTAGGGTTTGGCGTGCCCTCTTCCTTATAAAAGAGGCATGCCCCCTCATTATTTCTTACGCTTTGTTTGATTAATGTTATGCTGTCGAGATTTCTCCAGAACTCTTCATAAAGGCGTCAAAAACCAATTCTCTTCTCGTATCCCATACTCTTCCGATTTCCCTCAAAAGAGATCACCTCCTTAAATCCTTTCACTTCTTCTCTACCAAGTCTAGTCGTTAAATCGGCTCAACCCTATCAAAAACCGACGTGAGAACGGCCATTTACGAGTCCAAGATCGATCCTTTTGTGAATCCTTCAACGGGGTTCACATCAACTGGCATCAGAGCCTCGGATTGCGTAAGTCTTTCTCACTCATTTACTCGTTTTTTGCACGAAAATTTTTCTTTACCACCATTGTTTTCATTTAGCTTCCGCTATCTCTACCAACACCCACTAGTACCATCGTTTTTGCTTCGAAAAATTCAGAAAATTCACAAAAAAAAAAATTAGCCATATCCCTCGCCGACTTGCACTTGTTATCGGTTCATCATCTTAAGATTTCGAGCATTGCTTGAATTCTTCATGTTTGTTTGGATTGATTGAATTGTGCACGTCTCTCTTTGTTTCTATTTTTGCGAGATTTGGTCCGATTTGGCCTGATCTCGTGGTTGTTAGTAAAAGCAAGTATCTTGGGAGATCAAATCTCCAAGATCTCGTAGTTGCCGAAAATATAAAAAAAAAAATTTGGAAAAGCAAAGCCAAAATAAGGCAATCTTTATCCATTAGTTGTTATTAAAAAAAACCAAAAGATATTGTGAGATACACAAGCCAAAATAAGGTAAGTATCTCACAAATATTCGGCCCTCTTTCTCCAATCAAATAATATCTTCTCTTGATTTGATTTGCATATCTTTGATTGATTGCATATCTTTTTGTTTCTTTTTTGTTAAGACACAACCTCGCCTTTCCTCTTAGGCCAAGATCCTCTCCTTTTCTATCTTCTTTCCTTACGTGCCAAGGCTTACCAAAGCCGACGCCTTCTTCTTCTTTTCTTACTTGCATGCTTGATTGTCTTTCTTGTTTGTGCTTTTGTGTTGTTCCGTGCTTGTGCAACGTCGAGATCTTTAGCCTCCCATTCCTTTCAAGTACTTTTCGTGCAAACTAAGGGTACTTGCGTGGTGAGTCTTACAATATCTTGGCGTTTCTTTTGCCTGCTTGGTTTTTGGAACTTTTTACTCGTTCATGTCTATGGTTGAAATAGGAGACGGTAGCATGGAAGGTGACGAGCATTCCAACCAACAACACAACAAACCACCACTCGTGCCGGCGCTCCAACCGGGTCTCCTCGGGACGCCCGGCGCGACGCTGCCCGGTGTCGTGCCATCCGATGGCCTTGCGGCGCTTGAGGCACGCATCACCACTATGGAGCTTATGCTCAACCGGTTTTTCGAACAACAACAAGCGCCCCCTGCTGTGACGATCCACACGCAGCCCGCACAGCCGAGCGTAACGCCACACGGCGTCTCGGTTCCGCGGGCTACGGCGCAAGAAAAAGCTAAGGGTCCGATGGTTGAAGCGGCTAACCCGATGGGAGTCCAAAGTTTGGAATCCATGAAGGAAAGTCGCCCGACTAATCAGGCTCAAAATTTAGAAGAGGTTGTTGACGTTCATTCCGATGAGGAGTATGACTCCGAGGAGTGGCGACGTCAACAAGCCAAGAAAAAGAAAAAGGCGGTCACTCCGACGCCAAGGAGAAAGCACCAGAAAGACCGCGATGACTTCGATGTCGATGATTATCGAGGTTATCAAAGTCCAACAACTCCAATTTCGGATTCCGAGTTCTCTATAACGGAGTACGAGGAGGATTCCGAGGAGGAATTTGACCACCCTCCGGTCCATGATTCGGAGGAATGGATAGATCGGGATCGGGATTGGATTCCGAGACCCAAGTTGCCCGAGAGCCGCGCGGTGTATGATCGGCTCGAGCGCCGTGACGACCGCGATCGGCCTCAGCGCGATGGGGATCGGCGTCGCAATGACCGAGACCAGGAGCACCAGCGGCGCCCTCGGCACGATGGAGACGACGAGCCCAGCGATGATGGCGACGGGCCACACCGAGGATTTGGCCGAGGTCCCCGACGCCGACGCACACCGCCTCCCCGTGCCCATCGGTGCGCCGATAATGAACGTCCAGCGCATGTATCACGCCGCGACGTTAAGGTAAAATTTGAAGATTTTTTTGGAAATTACATCCCTGATGAATTTATTTCTTGGCTGCAGGGTTCGAACACGTGCTCAAGCATTGCCATTACGAGGAGCATGAAAAAGTCGAGGTGGTGACCCTTCATTTCAAGGGTGCCGCTCGTATGTGGTGGAACCGATTCGAATCGAATCGGGCCCAAAAGGGTAAAGCCCCCATAACCGAGTGGCATCAACTTGTTTTCATAATGAAGAGGAAATTTATCCCACCCGACTACAAGGAAAAGGTTCGGATTTTGATCCAAGACGCCCATCAAGGATCCCGGACTCCGGAGGAGTTCTTTGCTTACTTAGAAGATTTATTCTTCAAAGCCGGCATAAGCGCTTCACCGGGGGCATTGCGGTCTCGTTTCGTGGCGGCACTCCACCAATGGATCCGAGATCGCTTGGTTGTCTTGTCGATCAAGGATTTGGGACGCTTGATACACACGTCCATGGAGCTTCACACGCAATTCAAAAGGCCGAAGACGTCCCCATTTCAAAGGTATGGTTCTAACCCTAGTCCTTCTGCTTTGGGTACTAAACCGTTTGTTCCTTCTTCTTATTCTAAACCCAAGGTAGGTACCCCCGGAACGGACTCCAAAGGCGTTTCGGTTGGTCAAAACCGTGACAAGGCCGCCCCTCCCCCACAAAGGACTCGAGACATCGAGTGTTATTTATGTGGTGGCCGAGGGCACTTGAAACGGGATTGCCCTAACACGAAGAGTGTGCTATTCTCGGCTCAAACCGCAGCGTACGAAAGCGTTGATGAGGATGAGTCGGAGGAAGACAACGCCGGGCCAATCGAAGACGGTGCATATTGCGCACCATCGGACATCGACGCCGGCATTGATAAGCTGTTGCTAGTGACACGTCGCGCGCTTAGCATGAGGGAGGCCGTGCCCACCGATCAACGGGAAAATATTTTCCGTACTCGGTGCTTGGTTCAAAACGTCTCCCTAAGTGTAATAATCGATTCGGGAAGTTGCGGGAATTTCTTGTCAAGGAAGGTTGTTGACCACTTCAAGTTGCCTCAAACGGACCATCCAAAGCCCTACAAACTTGCTTGGATTTCGAATGATGGTGACCATTGGATCACGAAACAGGTTAGCCTTTCTTTTTCTATTGGTGTATATTCCGATTCGGTTTTATTTGATGTCACTGACATGGACGCCACTTATCTCCTTCTTGGTCGTCCATGGCAGTATGACCGTCACGTGATTTACGATGGCCGGTTGAACACTTACATGTTCAATTACCATGGTAAACGCGTGACCATCTTACCGATGTCTCCGAGTGAAGCTTTGCAGGATGAGGCCGAAAGGCAACAAGCCAATGCTCGGGACAAAGCCAAGGTCGTGCCTACGCCGAATGCCACCACCAGCGGCGCTTCTAGCCTTGGGAGCAATTCTGGCGGCGTTTCTGGTTCCCCCACTCCACATTCTGGATTTCAAGCAGATTCAACCCAAAAACGCCGACAGAAGTTGAAGGAAGAGCCTCGGACGCCGTCTGCGTCCTCGGCTGCGCGCCACAACGCGCCAGCGGCGTTGCCCAGCGGCGCTGGCCCGATCCAACCACATTCCAGCGGCGCGCCTGGGGCCCCTCTTCCTCACTGGAAGGGGCCTGTTGGCCAGCATCATGGCGCGCCTAGGACGAGCGAGGACGCCGAGCCCCCACTCCTCGGCTCGGTGCAGGGGATAGAGCATATAAGTATAGGTCTTAGAGCATGTTTTTATTCCCGTTTTAAGCATGTTTAGCTAGAATTTTACTTTAAGTTGTAGTTTAGGTTTATTTCGGTTTAGTTCGGAATCTACGCGTTTGTGTGCCTCATTTCAGGTTGGAAGGTGAAATATGGTTGGTGTGAGCCCAAGGACCGGATCTCGGGACGCGTGGTGAACATTGAAGAGAAGAACTGAAGGAAAAATCAAGAGTTAAGGCCCAAGATCTTGTGTGAGAAGAACGCTTAAATCCGGGTCAAGCATTGGAGTCTTATTTTGACACCTCTATCTTGCAATGCTTGGTTTGGGAGCTATAGTGGTCGGATGAAGCTGAATTTGGTATCACTGGAAAGCTAACTCCAAGAGCTACAATTCATTTTTTTACTCCGAGTCCAAATTCTATCTCGAAGGGGGTCAAAACAGCCTCTGAATTGTCACCAGAGTTGCTGCGACGTCAGCGCGGGAAGATCCGGGAGAGCGCCCCCGCGCTCTCAAGCCTACCAAACCGCGCTCTGGCGGTTGACGCGGCGATGACTTGGGCTTCCGCGAGATCTTGTGGGCCGACTCTAATATTTCTTTTAGATATTTTTAGACATAATATAAATACTCTCTCTAGGTTTTATTTGATTATTATGCTATCTATTATTCTTGGGTTCTAAGTTTGATTGAGTTTGGAGATTTGTGGGAGACAAAACCCTAATTTGCAATTGAAGACCAATTTGACTCTTGTAAGTTTTATTTTTCTTCAATGACAATTTCTAGCTAATTTTCTCATGTCCAACTAGTTAGTTGAAGTTGTATGCATGATCGTTTGTGAGGTTTGAATTATTTTAGTTTGCCTTGACTAGATTGAATCTCTCCATGCTTGATTAATTAAATTCACTTAGGATTAGTATAGATTGGCCACCTATTCTACTTCTAGGTTGAATTACAACTAGAATAATTAAATAGCTAGACGGTGGAATTTGATTATTCATGGATGAATCCTTTGATTAAACTTATAGACGGTGGAATAAGGTTAATCAAAGGCGGAGAATTTAATCACAAAACTTCGTGAACAGACGGTGGAATTCATGATTATTGTTTCTATTGAATGCTTTGAACTTAATTGCATGATCAATTTGACATAGAAGGTTTTCTAAGTTAATTGGTTAAAAGGTTGTTAAAGACGGTGTATATTAACAACCACATTAAGCTTGAATTCATAAATTCACAATAGATTAGTCAAGGGAAATTGAAATAGGGATAATCAAGGATCAAATCTCATGTATGCAATGGATACGAAACTAGTTGGACGCTTTTCTCCATATTTGAATCTCAAATCACTTTGCTTGCTTTGTTTTAATTAGATTTAATTACTTAGATTTTAGTTTATAACCAAAAAATCCCCCTTTTACTTTAGTAATATTACTTAAATACAAATTATCCGAGTCTTTGTGGGATCGACCCTTACTTCCACTTTACTAAGGTTAGGAAGTTAGGAATTTTCTTTGTCAGTGCTTTTATAACGACGTAAAAGTGCTCGTCAAATTTGGCGCCGTTGCCGGGGACTCGGCATATTATTTGTGTTTATTTAGTATTACTATTTTTTTTTTGGTGTTGTGAACCTATCTTACGGTTCATAACACCCGTTCTACTGATCCATGGCTTTGTTTGAATGTAGACAGCTGCAGGATGAACACTTCCATGACTATTTTGTTAGATTTCAACACCATGTGGTTAAACTTGGTACTTGGGGATTCCAATACAGTGATGGATACGTAAACATGGGAGTTATCCATGGTATGAATCTCGAGACAATGGGATTGGCTGACTACTTGAGCAATGAGAGGCTTTTATATATGGGATCTGAGGAATGCTGGGATTTCTTCTGTTTCATGAGCCATCAATGCTTTCTGGTCGAGTCATCTTCCCAACCAACCCAGCCGGTTGATAAGTCTCTTGAGGAAATAATCAAGGATCTCTCCAAAGGGGCAGATGCTTTAATTATGGAGCACTGTGAGTCATGCTCTTCAAGTTTTCATTCCACAACCTCATGCCCTTTTGAGTTGTGTGAAAGGAGAGGTGGAGTCACATTGGAGTCAAACGATCATGAGTCAGACACTCATATTCAAGTTGAGGAGAAATCTACTACACTTGATGTGAGTTATGAAGATGAATTTGATGCCCAACATGAATTCACACCTATAAGGCAAGTTGAGCAGATCATCACAGAGGCAAAGGAAGTCTGTGCTAACATAGAGATTCTTATAGAGCCTAGGGAGCCTGAGTCATTTTCACCCATGTGGAGTAAATTGCTTGAGGGTTTTGTGGTTTTGGAAGAAGACTCTTTTGTCGACCATGATGACTTCTTTGCTGAAGAAGTAGACAACCATGAGGGAGAAACAGAACATCATACATCTATTAAGGCTCCCGCTGTCATGGTGCACCCTATGTTAGGCCTTGACATCCCATGTTTCAGTTTCCCCACCTTCTCACATCCAAAGTTGATGGAGCTCCAAGATGAGGAACCAAGTCTACAACACAAGGTGGAAGATGGAGAATGTATGGAGTTCATCCTAGATAAAAGTGGTATTGCTGACAAGTGCTTTGATTCATACTGTAAGTATTTTCTAAAGCCACCACTTCTGTTGAATTTATTTGAACAAATGCCATCTCATGAAATTGGGCACACGAGTTTGATAAATTAAAACGGTCTTTGCAAGCTATATTATGCATCTTTAATTTATCATTGTGTTACTTATGCTTTTCTGAGATGTGTGCACAGGGGTTTGGCAGGTTATTAAGGGCATTGACAATGTCTAATCTTGTCAAATCATGCTAAACGTCAAGCTAATGACGTTAAACAAGCGCTTCTTGGGAGGCAACCCAAGCTTTGTTTTTAGTTTTTATAGAAATAGTTTTGCTTTTGGTGTGTTTTTGTGTGGTTTTCGGTTTGTTTTTGTTCTTAGTTGTAGGTAAAGTCGGCAAACAGGTACACGCGGTTCGAGGAAGCCAAGATGCTCTCGCACTCATATTCCGGATTTCTAGACCCTGCATATCCATAGCCGGGATACCCACCACCACCAACGCCGCCTGAGGAGTAGATTCTGGAGTATGTTGAGCTCTTGTGATGAGGTTAGTTTTCTTTTTCTCTTATGTTTTCATTTACTTTGGGGACAAAGTAAAGTTTAAGCATGGGGGAAGGGGATTATTTATTTTGTCATGAGTGCTTGGTTATAGTTAGATCATGTAGTTGCATTTGCATGTTTATATTTTTGCTTGCATTGATAAAAAAATGTAAAAAAAATCAGAAAAATTTGAAAAAAAAAATACAAAAATAATGCATTTAGGTTCTTATTTCCCCATTGTTTGTTTCCTCTTGTGTTTCAATGCTAAGTATAAGTTCTAACCCATGATTTGCATGATATGCTGAAGTTGATATGATATGAGCATGATCATTGATTAATTACCTTGATTATAGGATGGAGCATGTATTTAGTTTGAGTATTTGATTCATTCTGAAGTTCTAGACAATAATTAGCCTTGTGAGATATTTTTGGCCTTTCATGATATATTTGTTCTCTATATTTCTTGAGTGTATCACCATGATTATCTAGCTCTAGAACTTGCGTTATGACTCTTTGTCAAGACTGCTTTCTATGATTGAATGCATAGCATTAAAATGATTGAGGCAATGTTTCTTATAAGCCTATTATTCCCTTTCTACCTTACAAGATCCATGTTCTTGACACCCCATTTCTTTTAAGCTTTAAGCCTATTTTTGATAGCTCCACAAAATTTTCCAAGCCTAATAAGCTTGACCCAGGATCCGGGATTTAGGACTTTAGGTTGTGTTTTTGTTTTGTGTGAGTTATGTATAAGTATGGGGGCGTTGGAAGAAAAGGTGGAAAAAGAGGAGA
This sequence comes from Fallopia convolvulus, assembly GCA_964016875.1. Lineage (NCBI taxonomy): Eukaryota > Viridiplantae > Streptophyta > Magnoliopsida > Caryophyllales > Polygonaceae > Fallopia > Fallopia convolvulus. The sequence continues at coordinate 20,657,332 of OZ024718.1, read as the reverse complement.
TAAAACTCTTGGTTGCAAAGTAAAGTGAAAAAAAATGAAGATGAAAAGTCTATTGCAAAAGCGAAGACAAAATTTCAGTTTAATTATTAGTAGTCTTCATAAAGCAAAGAAAGAGTTGAAGAAGAGGCAAAGAAAAAAAAAGAAACAAAAAGTTAAAATGTGTGTATGGAGTTGACAAAGAAATTTTGGAAAAGATGAGATGAAAAGTGTGTTCAAGTTTGGGTTTAGGATTAGTTCTTTATCCCGGATTTAGCACCACATGCCAAATATGATCCCTTCCAAATTTCTCTTTACCTTGGCCCCATTACAAGCCTTAAAAAGACCTCATGATTTTTGTTATGTATTTGATCCCCAGCGTGGAGATTTAGTACGCTGATGCAAGCTTATGGTAGTCTAGTTTTCATGGTTGATTTTGAGTGAAACACATACCTTTAAACACTTGAGAGTTTGAGTGCAAACACATTTACCTTGGTGAGGTCTAGAATGGATTAATGGTCTTTACTTTTTTCTTATTATAATGCATGCTGAGAAGTCTTGGTCGGGTTTTGATTATATGTGAAATGCGTGTTTGATTTGAGATGGATGTATGATTGCATTTTTGTGGTGTGTTTTGGATTTATGTCTTGCTTGAGGGCAAGCAAGGTTCAAACATGGGGGAATTTGATAGAGCATATAAGTATAGGTCTTAGAGCATGTTTTTATTCCCGTTTTAAGCATGTTTAGCTAGAATTTTACTTTAAGTTGTAGTTTAGGTTTATTTCGGTTTAGTTCGGAATCTACGCGTTTGTGTGCCTCATTTCAGGTTGGAAGGTGAAATATGGTTGGTGTGAGGCCAAGGACCGGATCTCGGGACGCATGGTGAACATTGAAGAGAAGAACCGAAGGAAAAATCAAGAGTTAAGGCCCAAGATCTTGTGTGAGAAGAACGTTTAAATCCGGGTCAAGCATTGGAGTCTTATTTTGACACCTCTATCTTGCAATGCTTGGTTTGGGAGCTATAATGGTCGGATGAAGCTGAATTTGGTATCACTGGAAAGCTAACCCGAAGAGCTACAATTCATATTTTTACTCCGAGTCCAAATTCCATCTCGAAGGGGGTCAAAACAGCCTCTGAATTGTCACCAGAGTTGTTGCGGCGTCAGCGCGGGAAGATCCGGGAGAGCGCCTCCACGCTCTCAAGTGTACCAAACCGCGCTCTGGCGGTTGACGCGGCGATGACTTGGGCTTCCGCGAGATCTTGTTGGCCGACTCTAATATTTCTTTTAGATATTTTTAGACATAATATAAATACTCTCTCTAGGTTTTATTTGATTATTATGCTATCTATTATTCTTGGGTTCTAAGTTTGATTGAGTTTGGAGATTTGTGGGAGACAAAACCCTAGTTTGCAATTGAAGACCAATTTGACTCTTGTAAGTTTTATTTTTCTTCAATGACAATTTCTAGCTAATTTTCTCATGTCCAACTAGTTAGTTGAAGTTGTATGCATGATCGTTTGTGAGGTTTGAATTATTTTAGTTTGCCTTGACTAGATTGAATCTCTCCATGCTTGACTAATTAAATTCACTTAGGATTAGTATAGATTGGCCACCTATTCTACTTCTAGGTTGAATTACAACTAGAATAATTAAATAGACGGTGGAATTTGATTATTCATGGATGAATCCTTTGATTAAACTTATAGACGGTGGAATAAGGTTAATCAAAGGCGGAGAATTTAATCACAAAACTTCGTGAATAGACGGTGGAATTCATGATTATTGTTTCTATTAAATGCTTTGAACTTAATTGCATGATCAATTTGACATAGAAGGTTTTCTAAGTTAATTGGTTAAAAGGTTGTTAAAGACGGTGTATATTAACAACCACATTAAGCTTGAATTCATAAATTCACAATAGATTAGTCAAGGGAAATTGAAATAGGGATAATCAAGGATCAAATCTCATGTATGCAATGGATACGAAACTAGTTGGACGCTTTTCTCCATATTTGAATCTCAAATCACTTTGCTTGCTTTGTTTTAATTAGATTTAATTACTTAGATTTTAGTTTATAACCAAAAAATCCCCCTTTTACTTTAGTAATATTACTTAAATACAAATTATCCGAGTCTTTGTGGGATCGACCCTTACTTCCACTTTACTAAGGTTAGGAAGTTAGGAATTTTCTTTGTCAGTGCTTTTATAACGACGTAAAAGTGCTCGTCAAATTTGGCGCCGTTGCCGGGGACTCGGCATATTATTTGTGTTTATTTAGTATTACTATTTTTTTTTTGGTGTTGTGAACCTATCTTACGGTTCATAACACCCGTTCTACTGATCCATGGCTTTGTTTGAATGTAGACAGCTGCAGGATGAACACTTCCATGACTATTTTGTTAGATTTCAACACCATGTGGTTAAACTTGGTACTTGGGGATTCCAATACAGTGATGGATACGTAAACATGGGAGTTATCCATGGTATGAATCTCGAGACAATAGGATTGGCTGACTACTTGAGCAATGAGAGGCTTTTATATATGGGATCTGAGGAATGCTGGGATTTCTTCTGTTTCATGAGCCATCAATGCTTTCTGGTCGAGTCATCTTCCCAACCACCCCAGCCGGTTGATAAGTCTCTTGAGGAAATAATCAGGGATCTCTCCAAAGGGGCAGATGCTTTAATTATGGAGTACTGTGAGTCATGCTCTTCAAGTTTTCATTCCACAACCTCATGCCCTTTTGAGTTGTGTGAAAGGAGAGGTGGAGTCACATTGGAGTCAAACGATCATGAGTCAGACACTCATAACTAGGCAAGTTGAGCAGATCATCACAGAGGCAAAGGAAGTCTGTGCTAACATAGAGATTCTTACAGAGCCTAGGGAGCCTGAGTCATTTTCACCCATGTGGAGTAAATTGCTTGAGGGTTTTGTGGTTTTGGAAGAAGACTCTTTTGTCGACCATGATGACTTCTTTGCTGAAGAAGTAGACAACCATGAGGGAGAAACAGAACATCATACATCTATTAAGGCTCCCGCTGTCATGGTGCACCCTATGTTAGGCCTTGACATCCCATGTTTCAGTTTCCCCACCTTCTCACATCCAAAGTTGATGGAGCTCCAAGATGAGGAACCAAGTCTACAACACAAGGTGGAAGATGGAGAATGTATGGAGTTCATCCTAGATAAAAGTGGTATTGCTAACAAGTGCTTTGATTCATACTGTAAGTATTTTCTAAAGCCACCACTTCTGTTGAATTTATTTGAACAAATGCCATCTCATGAAAATTGGGCACACGAGTTTGATAAATTAAAACGGTCTTTGCAAGCTATATTATGCATCTTTAATTTATCATTGTGTTACTTATGCTTTTCTGAGATGTGTGCACATGGGTTTGACAGGTTATTAAGGGCATTGACAATGTCTAATCTTGTCAAATCATGCTAAACGTCAAGCTAATGACGTTAAACAAGCGCTTCTTGGGAGGCAACCCAAGCTTTGTTTTTAGTTTTTATAGAAATAGTTTTGCTTTTGGTGTGTTTTTGTGTGGTTTTCGGTTTGTTTTTGTTCTTAGTTGTAGGTAAAGTCGGCAAACAGGTACACGCGGTTCGAGGAAGCTAAGATGCTCTCGCGCTCATATTCCGGATTTCTAGACCCTGCATATCCATAGCCGGGATACCCACCACCACCAACGCCACCTGAGGAGTAGATTCTGGAGTATGTTGAGCTCTTGTGATGAGGTTAGTTTTCTTTTTCTCTTATGTTTTCGTTTACTTTGGGGACAAAGTAAAGTTTAAGCATGGGGGAAGGGGATTATTTATTTTGTCATGAGTGCTTGGTTATAGTTAGATCATGTAGTTTCATTTGCATGTTTATATTTTTGCTTGCATTGATAAAAAAAATGAAAAAAAAATCAGAAAAATTTGAAAAAAAAAATACAAAAATAATGCATTTAGGTTCTTATTTCCCCATTGTTTGTTTCCTCTTGTGTTTCAATGCTAAGTATAAGTTCTAACCCATGATTTGCATGATATGCTGAAGTTGATATGATATGAGCATGATCATTGATTAATTACCTTGATTATAGGATGGAGCATGTATTTAGTTTGAGTATTTTATTCATTCTGAAGTTCTAGACAATAATTAGCCTTGTGAGATATTTTTGGCCTTTCATGATATATTTGTTCTCTATATTTCTTGAGTGTATCACCATGATTATCTAGCTCTAGAACTTGCGTTATGACTCTTTGTCAAGACTGCTTTCTATGATTGAATGCATAGCATTAAAATGATTGAGGCAATGTTTCTTATAAGCCTATTATTCCCTTCCTACCTTACAAGATCCATGTTCTTGACACCCCATTTCTTTTAAGCTTTAAGCCTATTTTTGATAGCTCCACAAAATTTTCCTAGCCTAATAAGCTTGACCCAGGATCCGGGATTTAGGACTTTAGGTTGTGTTTTTGTTTTGTGTGAGTTATGTATAAGTATGGGGGCGTTGGAAGAAAAGGTGGAAAAAGAGGAGATAAAACTCTTGGTTGCAAAGTAAAGTGAAAAAAAATGAAGATGAAAAGTCTATTGCAAAAGCGAAGACAAAATTTCAGTTTAATTATTAGTAGTCTTCATAAAGCAAAGAAAGAGTTGAAGAAGAGGCAAAGAAAAAAAAAGAAACAAAAAGTTAAAATGTGTGTATGGAGTTGAAAAAGAAATTTTGGAAAAGATGAGATGAAAAGTGTGTTCAAGTTTGGGTTTAGGATTAGTTCTTTATCCCGGATTTAGCACCACATGCCAAATATGATCCCTTCCAAATTTCTCTTTACCTTGGCCCCATTACAAGCCTTAAAAAGATCTCATGATTTTTGTTATGTATTTGATCCCCAGCGGTGGAGATTTAGTACGCTGATGCAAGCTTATGGTAGTCTAGTTTTCATGGTTGATTTTGAGTGAAACACATACCTTTAAACACTTGAGAGTTTGAGTGCAAACACATTTACCTTGGTGAGGTCTAGAATGGATTAATGGTCTTTACTTTTTTCTTATTATAATGCATGTTGCGAAGTCTTGGTCGGGTTTTGATTATATGTGAAATGCGTGTTTGATTTGAGATGGATGTATGATTGCATTTTTGTGGTGTGTTTTGGATTTATGTCTTGCTTGAGGGCAAGCAAGGTTCAAACATGGGGGAATTTGATAGAGCATATAAGTATAGGTCTTAGAGCATGTTTTTATTCCCGTTTTAAGCATGTTTAGCTAGAATTTTACTTTAAGTTGTAGTTTAGGTTTATTTCGGTTTAGTTCGGAATCTACGCGTTTGTGTGCCTCATTTCAGGTTGGAAGGTGAAATATGGTTGGTGTGAGGCCAAGGACCGGATCTCGGGACGTGTGGTGAACATTGAAGAGAAGAACCGAAGGAAAAATCAAGAGTTAAGGCCCAAGATCTTGTGTGAGAAGAACGTTTAAATCCGGGTCAAGCATTGGAGTCTTATTTTGACACCTCTATCTTGCAATGCTTGGTTTGGGAGCTATAATGGTCGGATGAAGCTGAATTTGGTATCACTGGAAAGCTAACCCGAAGAGCTACAATTCATATTTTTACTCCGAGTTCCAAATTCCATCTCGAAGGGGGTCAAAACAGCCTCTGAATTGTCACCAGAGTTGTTGCGGCGTCAGCGCGGGAAGATCCGGGAGAGCGCCTCCACGCTCTCAAGTGTACCAAACCGCGCTCTGGCGGTTGACGCGGCGATGACTTGGGCTTCCGCGAGATCTTGTGGGCCGACTCTAATATTTCTTTTAGATATTTTTAGACATAATATAAATACTCTCTCTAGGTTTTATTTGATTATTATGCTATCTATTATTCTTAGGTTCTAAGTTTGATTGAGTTTGGAGATTTGTGGGAGACAAAACCCTAGTTTGCAATTGAAGATCAATTTGACTCTTGTAAGTTTTATTTTTCTTCAATGACAATTTCTAGCTAATTTTCTCATGTCCAACTAGTTAGTTGAAGTTGTATGCATGATCGTTTGTGAGGTTTGAATTATTTTAGTTTGCCTTGACTAGATTGAATCTCTCCATGCTTGACTAATTAAATTCACTTAGGATTAGTATAGATTGGCCACCTATTCTACTTCTAGGTTGAATTACAACTAGAATAATTAAATAGACGGTGGAATTTGATTATTCATGGATGAATCCTTTGATTAAACTTATAGACGGTGGAATAAGGTTAATCAAAGGCGGAGAATTTAATCACAAAACTTCGTGAATAGACGGTGGAATTCATGATTATTGTTTCTATTGAATGCTTTGAAATTAATTGCATGATCAATTTGACATAGAAGGTTTTCTAAGTTAATTGGTTAAAAGGTTGTTAAAGACGGTGTATATTAACAACCACATTAAGCTTGAATTCATAAATTCACAATAGATTAGTCAAGGGAAATTGAAATAGGGATAATCAAGGATCAAATCTCATGTATGCAATGGATACGAAACTAGTTGGACGCTTTTCTCCATATTTGAATCTCAAATCACTTTGCTTGCTTTGTTTTAATTAGATTTAATTACTTAGATTTTAGTTTATAACCACAAAATCCCCCTTTTACTTTAGTAATATTACTTAAATACAAATAATCCGAGTCTCTGTGGGATCGACCCTTACTTCCACTTTACTAAGGTTAGGAAGTTAGAAATTTTCTTTGTCAGTGCTTTTATAACGACGTAAAAGTGCTCGTCAGCAGGATCGCCTCTTCCTATGCCGACGGCGCGACGTGGTCAAACACATCGAGGGGAGTATTACTTGCTTTTTATTGTGTCCTTTACTTAATATTACTATTGATAAGACACATGTATTACCTCCCTCTATTTCTGCCTTGCTACAGGAGTTCTCGGATATTATGCCTACCGAGCTCCCCGACGGGTTAGCATCTATTCGGGGGATCAAGCATCGCATAGATCTCATTCCCGGTGCCTCACTGCCGAACCGGGCTGCATATAGGGCGTCGCCTAAGGAAACTCAAGAGCTACAATGCCAAGTCCAATCTCTTTTGGAAAAGGGTTATGTTCGGGAGTCCCTTAGCCCGTGTGCGGTTCCGGTTATCTTGGTGCCGAAGAAGGATGGTTCTTGGAGGATGTGCGTGGACTGCCGTGCCATCAACCAAATCACCATCAAATACCGCCACTCGATTCCCCGCTTGGATGACATGCTAGACGAGTTGCATGGTGCCGTGCTGTTTTCGAAGATTGATTTGAGGAGCGGCTACCATCAGATTCGGATGCAAGAAGGGGACGAGTGGAAGACGGCTTTTAAGACCAAACATGGTCTTTATGAGTGGTTGGTGATGCCTTTCGGCCTCACTAACGCTCCTTCTACTTTTATGAGATTGATGAACTTTGTTTTGCGCAAATTTTTGGGACTTTTCGTCGTTGTGTATTTTGACGACAATTTAGTTTATAGTAGAACTTTGGACTCTCACGCGGGGCACCTTAGGAAGGTGTTAAATTGCCTCCGCGAACACTCTTTGTATGTAAATTTGGACAAGTGTGTGTTTTGCTCGGATACGACGAATTTTCTTGGTTTCGTCGTATCCAAGGATGGCCTACAAGTGGATTCTGACAAAATCCGGGCCATCCGTGAGTGGCCAACCCCAACGACCCCGACGATGGTTCGTTCTTTTTTGGGGTTAGCTGGTTTCTATCGGCGATTTGTCAAGGACTTTAGTTCTATCGCCGGACCACTCCATTCTTTAACCAAGAAGGCAGCCACAATAAAGTGGATGCCGCATCACGAGGCCGCCTTCGAGGCCTTGAAAGATGCTTTGTGCTGAGCCCCGGTCCTGCAATTGCCGGACTTCTCCAAACGCTTCGAGATCGAGTGCGACACTTCCGACTATGGTATTAGCGGCGTACTCCTTCAAGAACAAAGGCCAATCGCTTACTTTAACGAAAAGCTAGCAGGGGATACGTTGAATTACCCGACCTATGATAAAGAGCTTTACGCTCTTATTAGGGTCCTTAAGACGTGGCAGCACTATCTATGGCCAAGCGAGTTCGTAATTCATACGGATCACGCGGCCTTGGCTTATCTCAAGAGTCAAACGACTCTGAATAGGCGCCACGCTCGTTGGGTTGAGTACATGGAGACATTTCCTTATGTCATTGCGCACAAAAAGGGAAAAGAGAACGTCGTCCCCGACGCTCTCTCGAGAAGGTACATTCTGTTAACTCAACTTAATTCCAAGTAGCTCGGATTCGCGATGATCAAGGAATTATACGCCTCAGATCCGTATTTTTCCTCAATCATTAAAGATCTCGAGCACTCTCGCATCCATGAGTCCTTCTTCTTGGACAATGGGTATCTTTACCGAGCTGGGAAGCTTTGCATTTCGGCCTCATCGGTGAGAGACTTGTTGCTCTAAGAGGCTCATGATGGCCGAGGCCACTTTGGCATAGCCAAAACATTGGCGGCACTTCGTGAGCATTTCTTCTGGCCTCACATGGCTCGAGATGTTAACAAGTACTGTCAAAGTTGTGTGCCGTGTCATACAGCCAAATCTCGGTCCGAACCACATGGACTTTACACGCCACTTCCAATTCCGGACGCCCCGTGGGAGGATCTTTCCATGGATTTTATCACGGGCCTGCCGACGTCAAGGCGTGCAAAGGATTCCATTTTCGTAGTCGTGGACCGGTTCTCCAAGATGGCCCACTTCATCGCATGTAAGGGGACTAATAACGCGGTGGAAATCACTAATTTGTTCTTCGAACATGTGGTGAAGTTGCATGGTATTCCTAGAACTATTGTTAGTGATAGGGATACCAAATTCTGCAGCCACTTTTGGAGAACGCTTTGGGGGAAGTTAGGGACACGACTCCTGTTTTCTACTGCTTATCACCCCCAGACCGATGGTCAGACTGAGGTGACCAATCGGACCTTGGGCACTCTTCTTAGGACGATGCTCAAGGCAAACCCACGTCGGTGGGAGGACTTGCTTTGCCATGTTGAGTTTGCTTATAACAGGTCCTACCACTCTGCGACGAAGATGACCCCCTTCGAGGTGGTCTATGGGCGTAATCCTCACACGCCGATGGACTTGGTGCCTTTGCCTTTCAAGCCCGAGGAGCATGTCGACGCGGCCAACCGCGCCGACCATATCCGACGCCTACATGAGCGCACCAAGGCCCAGCTGCTGAAACGCTCGGATCAATACGCGGCCCAACGCAACAAGGGACGCCGCGCTTTGATCTTTGAGCCCGGAGATTTGGTGTAGGTCCATCTTCGGAAGGAACGTTTTCCCGCTGCTCGAAAGACGAAGCTACACCCACGAGGGGACGGTCCTTTCAAGGTCCTCCGGCGCATCAACGACAACTCTTACATCATCGACCTCCCGGGTACGTACAACGTTTCCGCCTCCTTCAATGTCTCGGATCTCTCTCCATATATAGATCCCGAGTATCATGACGAGGAAACGGGGACGTTTCCCACCCAAGGGGGGGAGGGTGATGTGAGCACCACATTGACGGCGAGCCAAGAAGAGGAAGACATGTCTGTGCGCTCCGACGGACCCATTACTCGAGCCAGGACCCGTGCCATAGCCCGAGCCACTTCGTCCCTCGTCGCGCGCGTCCTCGCAAGCCACGGCGCAGCCACCGGCGCGCCCCTCACCCGGTGCGTCTCCTTCATCGAAGGCGCGCCGGCACTCCAGGCCGACGCTACGCACCGCGGCACCGAGAACCTCATTCTCGGTGCCGTGCCAGCCACGCATGCCGAGCACCATGCCACGCCGGGCCACCCCGGCGTGGGAACTTGAGGTTCTGGTGCGCCTCGGCCTCGACACTCGAGGTTCGAGTTCGCACCAGCCCCGTCGACGCCGAAGTCATGCCGCGCCTCGTGTCGCGATACGCCCTTGGCGCGCCGCATGCTTGCGCCTCCCTTCACTTCCCCACGCCGCTAGGGTTTTGTCTAGGGTTTGGCATGCCCTCTTCCTTATAAAAGAGGCACGCCCCCCTCATTATTTCTTACGCTTTGTTTGATTAATGTTATGCTGTCGAGATTTCTCCAGAACTCTTCATAAAGGCGTCAAAAACCAATTCTCTTCTCGTATCCCATACTCTTCCGATTTCCCTCAAAAGAGATCACCTCCTTAAATCCTTTCACTTCTTCTCTACCAAGTCTAGTCGTTAAATCGGCTCAACCCTATCAAAAACCAACGTGAGAACGGCCATTTACGAGTCCAAGATCGATCCTTTCGTGAATCCTTCAACGGGGTTCACATCAATAAACCAAACTGATTTTCTGACACCTCAACCATTCGTCTTAACCTCAACTCTCTAACTTTCTCCCACACTTTCATTGTATGGCTGATAAGTTTAATGCCCCTGTAACTGTTGCACTGCTGCACATCTCTCTTGTTTTTATACAAAGGGGTCAGTCTACTAAGCCTCAATTCCTATAGCATCTTAGATTTCTTGAAAATGACATTGAAGAGTGATACTAGCCACTTTAGGCCTCTCTCAACCAAGTACTTCCACGCTTCTACTGGGATCTCATCTGGCCCTACTGCCCTTTTTGTAATATCCGCAATATTCCAAGGTTTTTAAACCAAAAATAATATAATATTTAATTTTTATAAATACTTTTCTCAAAATAAAGAGAGAATTTTAATATATCATAATAACCTCTACTTTCTCTTTTAAAAGAGAATTTTCAAGTAAATTCAATTCAAGAAAATTCTAATATAATTTGGTAGGGGTTTTGAATAAATAAAGAGGCATCAAGTAAAAATAATACCTTATAAAAGCTTGATTTTATTTAAATAAAAAGGTATTGCATTAAGGCATAAAAATCCCTTTAAAAATCTAACAAAAAGAATGCAAGAGCCGGGACTTGAACCAGAGACCTGCATTACACTCACACGCCCAACCTCCTTAATCCGCTAGACCATTTGCAATTGCTTACACTTTTACCCACCCTTTTTATAATAAACCTTCTTCTTCTTCTTCTTCAAAAAGTAGTCAGACTTTGTCTGATGCAACTGACGTAAAAACAAAAGGAGCCATTGCATGCTCTTCTTCCCTTCATACTCTACAACTCTAGCCCCATGACATCATCAAGATTACATCACCAAGCTTGAATCACCATCCAACAACCCTCCCCAATCACCATTCTTCCTCCTCTTCATCCATTGGCCCTCCCCCATGGCCATGGATCTCAAGCTCCATCTCTTGGCCTATAAAAGGGGCATCAAATCAGCCATGGAACTCACACCTCTCATTCCTTCTTCTTCTCATTACAAATTTGCTCTCAAATCCCCCAAAAATCAGCCCCTCAAGCTTGATTCTTCCTTCAAAAATCCCATCAAAGAGCTCCTCTTTTCCCTCCTTTGGACCGCCGGCCACGCGCACCTGACCACCGGCGCCTCCACTGACGGCTGCCGCCTCCTCCAGTGCGCCGCCCCTGCTCGTCGGAGCCTCCCCTGGTGTCGCCCCTCACCGCCGGCCCTCCCGACCTCCTCTTCTCCTGTGTTCTGTAACACAGGCAAACAACAGTATAATCTCATAACCCTATTTTTATTTTATTTGATTTTATTTATGTTATTAAAATGTACTAGTAATATTAAGAAGACTAAATAGAATTATTTTGCAAAATTTTTAAGACTTATAAAAATGTTATGTAAATATTGCTAGTTGGAAGAAGGGAATAAATCCATTAAATAAACTATGGTTAAATTATTATATTAGGATATGATTAGTAAAGACATTATTATTTAAATAAATTCTAAGAAGACCTTATAAAAGTATTTTCATGAATTTAGTAGCCTATGAATTTATCTCAATGTTAAATATGACCCTTATAAAAATATATGATTTTTCCAAGTATAATGGTACTAAGCTATAAGAGTAGATGATATCAAAATTTTATGAAATTAAGTAGAGCAATGTTAGTTATATTAATAATTTAATATAATATTAGTTTCATTTAATTCTAAGTGTAAAGAATTTTCTATATGGCATAAACCTTTATTGCAAGTACAAGAGTTATAACAATAAAATAACTACAAGATAAATTGTAACCTTATATTGCTAAGTATATAAAAATATCTCACCTAGAAAGATATTGTAAAATATAGGAAAATATTATTTTGGGGCTTAGAATATCATAAAAATATACTATAAGGAAAAGATTAAATATTTTATACCATGATCATATAACTATAGATAAATTATGGGAATAAATTTAGAAATAAAATAAATAAGAATATTTATTTTATATTAGGATAGTTTTAGAAAGCTTACCTTATATAGTAAATAGGAATTTCTATTTATGGAAAGTTACTAAGAAATAACCTAGTATTATCCTATCTCTATTTTTTAATGTGATTCCTATAGTTAAATAAGAGTTTATTAAGAATGCATCATTGATAAAATATTCCTTGTAGAAGAAATGACCTTAAATAACATTTTTATATGTTGGAGAATAAAGAAACTATTTTGAATAATCAATGAGTTTTGTTTTAAAGGAATAAAAGGATATTATGAAATTAAAATAATAATAAAGGAAAATTATTATTTTAATTTAGCCACCTAAATTATTATCATAATAATTTAGAATTCCATTTTTATACTAAGTACATGTGAGAAATCCGAACCTTGAAAGAATTCGTATTTGAAAACCGTTCATGAATTCCGTGTCGATAGGTCGGGATTCTCATTTGAGGTTACGAACCACACCTCCGTCTTATCACTAAATCCGTCATCGTCAGAACTAAGGCAAGTGGAAATTCCCCCTTGTGACCTTGTTGAGCAAAAATGTACACAAAATTGCAAAACACATTTAAATTATTTTTATTTTAGTTCGACCCTCTCTTTTGACTCTTTTGATTAAAAGTAATACCGATACAAAATATTAAGTGGTTTTTAGGATTTGAGCTGCACCCAGTTTTGATGGGTTGCCTACGTATCTCTTTAAAGAGAATCAAGCCTTACGTAGTTCAGAATATTTTAATTTTTTGTGTTTGGTTTGATTTTCACGCATCAGTGGAACAAGCCCGAACCCACCTTCTAGGAAGGGTTGCTCGGATTCAAACCAACTATCATTTGCGCGATGTGAATAAAATTAAACCCACCTTCTAGGAAGGGTTGTCTAATCTCTTCACTATCAAACATATAACTTAAGGTTTGTATATTTTATTTAATTTACGACTGAATATGACATATTTATGTATTATGTCAAACGTCCTACGTATCCACATATTTGTTATGGAATCAAGTCAAACGTAGTTCTTAATAAAGACCAATTAAATGTGTCATATGGTCTACATTTTAATTTTAATTAAAGTTGCGATTGAACCCGACGAGCATTTACTTTATGTCAAGTTTCCTACGTACCCTTTTAAAAGGGATCAAATCATACGTAGTTCTATCATAAAAAAATACATATTTTTTACTCTTAACCCTTGACATATAAGAGTTAAAATAAAATTCATGACAAATTTTATAAATATATCATTTTTATGGGTGAATTCAACAATAAACCCATACCAAATAACAAAACCTACGCATGTACAAAATATTAAGTAAGGCAGGTTTTATATCTTATTAATGCATGGCTAAATATATATAATTAGCCAAGCGTACATAATCTGGACAAGCCCATCAAATTAACGGAAGTCCAAATTCATCAAAGCCCTTCCACATAATTCCTGCACATTAACATGGGCTTTTCTAATGATCTTTGTTAAACCATAGTTAATCCACGTTTCCTTTTTCTTAATTAATTTACATGTTTTCTTTATCCTTTTTTATCTGTTTAAGGAAGAAAACTTAATATTTATTATTAATAATTTTTCACGATCATTAACAGATTGGGTTTTTGATTAAACACACCAACCGAATCTCAAAAATCCAGGATCTCTTAAAGATTATATATATAGATATAATTTTATATCAATTAATTTCAAATTTCTCAAAAGACCTGAGTCTTCCTCAAAGTGAGACAAGTCCTGACATTAGGTCTTTACAGCAGGAGCGAGCCTGAGCATATTCTTAATCAATTCTTTGTCCAAGATATCCCAAAGGTATGATCTTTTAATTCTCCTCTTGCTTAGTTAATGAATATTCTATTGTCCATTGTGAATGATCTTGAATGATATATATCAGTCCATGAATGAACTTGAACGTAGAATTGTCAATTAGATATGGTTATTATTCAAACCTCTGTAATCTAATGTCCATACTATATCTTAAATCAAATTATTTAAACAAGACCTAAACGGGCATTAATTCAGTGACCCCGTATTGAGTAAAGAATCATCTTGTTGAAAATTGTATAATTCTGATTTGTATGAACAAGAAACCGTTCCCTTTTGTCAAACAGGATTATCCTTGTACTCAATCTCGATTAAATGTGGAATAAATCCTGGATAAAATTGGGCATTATAACGGCTAGGAAAGGTCTACTTTATGATTTTGTGGATCCATTCGGATCCACTGGTGTGGTGTTCGGATCCATTCGGTTCCTCCCAGGCCACGGATATGTATAAGAATGTGGTGTTTGGATCCATTCGGTTCCTCCCATACCACAGATTTAGATTTAAAGGGATTAAAACAAAAGTTTTTTTGAAAGAAATCACAATATATATGCTGATACGCATGTACAGTATACACGTATATATATATAATGTGCACTACCTTCTTCAAATAAAGATTTTGGGTGATGATAGATAGAACAAATTGTGCCCTCTGTACGTATCTCTTTCTTTCTTTTCTCAAACAAATTTTCCACTTCTTTTCTTGTGTATCTCTCTGCAAGGATTTGTTTTCTTGGAGTTAAACAGCCGAACCAAGAAAAAAAAGGCCGGTTACCAATTCAACCTTTATATGTGGAAGTCTAAGAGTTGGTTAATTAACTTCCCAAAACAACTGCCTCCTCCCCTTTTTAAACAAAATAAGAAATGAATAAAATTATTTTCAATTCTCAACTGTAAAAGTAGAGAATGCAGTGCTGATGTGTTTAATTAAATTAAGCATATTTAAATCATTTATTTTGCAATATCCAAAAGTAATTTCGTTGATCATCTTATAACAAATCAACTAATAATGCTCTTACCTAAGGCTTTAAGATAATCGCCCCATGATAAGATTGATTATATAATTACAATTTGTTAAAATTCGTTGGTGAACAGAGACCCCCCAAATTTTGTACAAGTGAAAAGTTGAACTTGTTCAAAATTTGCTATTTCAATTTTTTTAATCAAATATGATCTATATTGGCAGGTTATTACCATGGACTCTTTCGGTCAACTAAGCAAACAAAGAGTTATAGGGCCTGATGGTCAACTGATTAAGAATGGACCGTCATATAAGAGATCTCTCTCTTTCAAAGACATTATTGTCAACCCTGAGATACCTACCCGGGTGACATGGACATCAAAGGAGAAATTTTTTGAAGGGCATATAAGATTCAATTTTTATGAAGAGAGTGGACAAATCCTCAGCCATAGTGAGCATGGACGGGAACTCAGAGGTGTCTTCTTAGATAAGGTTTGCATTGATCGTGATTGTGCAAACAGATTCCCGGCTACAAAAGAATTTTATCCGATTCTGTTGAAACTTCTGGAGAACAAAACCAACTGGGGGTCAGTATTCTCATTTAGGGGTTTGGCTGATTTTACGTATTTTGTGATGGAGTGGACTGAGCAAGTTTTACAGGATTATGAACAAATACTCCGTCAAGCTGGAATTTATGGGTTGGTAGCTGTTTCTCAATTTTCATATGCGTACAATACAGAAGTGTGGAGAGCTTTTTGTGAGCTTTGGAGCCCATTGAAAAACACACTTCACCATGCAAGTGGTGAAATGGGTATATCTTTAAATGACCTTAAACAGATTGGTGGTCTACCTATTCTTGGAGAGCCGTACGAGGAGTTTTTGCCACCAAATGAGCACTTGTCAGATGAGTCAAAATATCCATCGACTGTTTTAGAACTTCTACAAATACATGCAGCTCTTTGCCAACATCATGGTGCAGAAGAGATATCTTGGTGGAGATGGATAACGCACTTTTATAGGGGAGAATTAGTCAACGTGGCTTATCAGGAGTCTTTTGAGAACAAACGTCCTAAGAAGAAAGACTTCCAGAATATCCCCCAAGTAGATGCTTCAAAACTATTGCCATTACATGTAAGTCATAAGGGAAATCTTGCTGCCTTTCTAGCCCTCTTGCTCAGCAGATTTGTTCTTCCACACGGTGGTAAGTTTGTTCGGCCTCAAACATTTGTGATGGCTTGTTTAATGGCGGAAGGAACCAAGGTCTCATTAGCTCCTACAGTTTTAGGCCATATTTGTCATGGCTTAGGAGAAATGGCAACCCGTGAGTTGACACCAGGCAGCGCCAATCCGTCTTTTGGTATTCATTTCGTAGTAGGATGGTTGGGAGAATACTTCTCTCATTTGTATGAGCGTCGCGCGGATGACGACTTTCATGAGAAATTCCCGCTTTTAGCCAGATATGCTGGAGCTAAACCTACCACAATGTCTACTTCCAATGCTAGGTCAATATTCAGGCATATACGCTATTTATCTCACCGAGCTGTGCCCTTCGGTGATGAGACAAAAGAGTCCGACCATCTTGACTTAGACACCTTATCAGACGTTGATTTCGAGCGCCTACTCTCCTTGCGTAGTTGTGTGCTACCAGTTAGGGTAGGTGACAGCCTGATCTTAGAACCTTATTATCCAAACAGGTTCGCATGTCAGTTTGGTTTTGTCCAAGGAGTCCCTTGTAATAACCTGAGGTTCAGCTTTTCTCAAAGGAGTCGACGCTCTTTGAAAGATATTGCTCTGAGTTATGCCCGCTTGTTTATCAGGAATACTTCAGCTAAGTTTCATATTCCTCGTTCTTATGATCTAGGGACATGTACTCTAGGCTATTGTCGATGGTGGGTTAGAATCTCAACCCCTTGTGCAGGCCAATCAATGACTAAAGTCCAGTCCACTTTGACAAAGAAAAAGGTTGTACTGAGGAACCCTGCATATGTGATTTATGACATAAAAAGCATTTCAAAGGTTTTCAGAGGTCCTGTAAAACTTTCTGATCTTGTTTCCTCATCTTCTGATGAGAATTCTCCTGATCTGGCTAGTGAGCCAACATATAGTGTGCATGCATCTAAAAGGCCCATGAGAGAGAGGTCTTTAAGCGATGATGTGCACTTTAAAAGAACAAAATATGTTAACAAAGACAAGACTTCTGACTCTAGCTCTGGAGAAAAAGTTGATTATGAGGATGATGAGGTGAATTCAGTCCCTTTCTTTGACTTTGACAAAGCAGCCTCTGTAGAAAGTGAACCGCCTGTTTCAAAGAACGACCCCAACAACAATGCAATCATAGTCGTGCCTGAACCGCAAACTTCTGAGACAGAGCAAGGTGCATTTGATGTCATCCCACTTGAGATTGTGCCTGCCACTTTGGATAGTCTACTTTCCTTGCCAATGGATGATTGGGTCCGAGAAAGTATCAAGAATGGTATTAATTCAGTCCTGAAACAGATTTTGAACCTCAAGTCTCCACGTGAACTCATAATTGCGCGTCCTCGCGTTTCTCAATCAATTGAAACGTTGCAAGCTATGGCTGCTGTCAATGATGTCGACCTTTCGACATTCGTCTCACAAGTTACAGAAGCATTTGATGTTGTCGAGGCTCTTACCGCAATAGAAAGCGTTGTAGACGTCAGCCGTGTTGAGCAACTCTCAGTCGATCTTGCCCAGCGACGCAGTGATCTTAAGTCGAATCAAGCTGAATTCCCTCGATTGGCCCAAGAATCTCTTCTCATACAAAAGCAAGAAGTTGAACTTTTGGCCTTAAAAGAGCAAGTTAGGAAGGTTGAAGCTGAACTTAGTAACAGGAAAGCTAATTTAGAGGCAAAAACTGCTACTCTTCAAAGTTCCGTTCAAAAATGTGAGGATGATCTTCAGCAGCTGCAAGAAGAACTTGACCGAGCTGGACAGGCTAAAGTTGAAGAGCTGAATGTTAGAAAATCCCGCCTTCAAAATCTATTCGTCAGCCTGTCTGTTTTTGCAGCTCCTCCTTGTCGAGATGCTTCTGCTTATTCCTTTTAACAAGTAAGCTGCAAGTTTACTTTGTAGTTTTTTTTTTAATCAAGCTCTGCAGTACACACTTTGATTAATATGCTGATATTTCCTGTGCAAATTTTTTAGGTTGAAGATGCAGCTGATGTTTGAAAACGATGGCTGTGATCTGATGCATCTGGTGTCTCCTATTTTATGGCCTGTAAGCGCGACCCAAACGAGAAAATGGGAGGCTTGACACATCGCATGTCTACAAATTCCAATTTGCTTAAATTCGTTCCATGTTTCATCAATTTTTACTCACGATTCAATCGTGTCAATTAACTAAACTAATTGCAATTTGTCACATTTCTTACCCCCCCTTTCGTTGTTTTAGCAGAGAGACCATTTATATATTTTGCATCAGAAAGAGAGTGCCATTCTGATCTCTAACTTGATTTATATAATGATTAAATGATGGTTTGATTATTTGTCATCATTTTTAATTACACCATGGCGTATATGGATTACCATGATTGTGCGTGGAATATCACTTATTTCTTTTTAATACTCATGTGCATTTTTCTTATATTGTACACACTTTTAAATCATACATATCAATTAAAAAAAGGTTATTTTGTTTATTTATGGGGCTGCGTCTAGCGTATTTGAGTAGCTAGATTGCCTACGTACCCTCTTTTTGAGGGATCAAGCCGACCGTAGTTCAAGGTTTTAATTAATTAATTAACTTTTTTTTTTGAAACCCACACGCATCAGAGGATAAAATCCAGACCCACCTTCTAGGAAGGGTTGCCTAAATTTAACCCAACTATCATGTGCATGTGAGATATGTTTTAATTATTTATCCCTCGTGCGCATCATAGGTACAACCCGAACCCACCTTCTAGGAAGGGTTGCTCGAATCGTCCCCACTATCATTTGCATACTACGGATTTTAAGTAAAGTATTTTTTTACAAATTTTCCGTTCACACAAGAACACAGAACTCCACCATCAATGTTTGAGAGTTCATAAGCACCTTTAGGGAAGACCTTAGTAATGACATAGGGACCCTCCCATTTTGATTCAAATTTTCCTTGTGCCTTTCGATTTATGACAATTGGCCTCCTTATAGTAAGAACCAAATCGCCAACTGAAAGAGAACGAAATTTGACCCGTTTATTAAATGCACCAGCAACTTGGGCTTGGTAAATTTCGAGTCTTTGTTGTGTTGCTAGCCTATGCTCATCCAATGCTTCCAGCTCGGCTAGGCGAATCTTGACATTTTCTTCAGGATCCGTAAGCTGAACCGCAACTCTAAGAGATGGCAATTGCACTTCCAAGGGTAAAACAGCTTCTGACCCAAAGACTAGATTATAAGGCGTACAACCCGTTGATGTTCGAACGGTTGTTCGATACGCCCATAGTGCTTCAGGGAGGCGTTCATGCCAATCCCTTTTGGATTTTGAAACCATCTTCTTAAGGATCTTACAAAGAACCTTATTAAATGCTTCGGCTTGACCATTTGAAGTTGGGTTGTAACTCGATGAGAAACTATGCTTAAACCCGAACTTCTCGGCCTGCTTCACCATGTATTGGTTTCTAAAGTAGAGAGCATTGTCGGAGATTATCTTTGAAGGGACTCCATATCTATAAATCAACTGAATCCTTATAAAGTCGACAACTTCTTTTGCTCCAACTGCCTTTAACGATATAGCCTCAGCCCATTTAGAAAAATAATCTGTCGCAGCCAAAATGTATTGATGACCACGAGATGAAGATGGTTTTATAGGTCCTACCACATCAAGACCCCATGCATTGAAGGGCATTGATAACGTAGATGGATGAAGAAGTTGGGGGGGGGGGGGGTTGGTGAATGAAGTCGCCATGAATTTGGCAAGCGTGACAAGCCTTAGCAAATGTCATCGCATCTTTCACCATGGTTGGCCAATAATAACCCAATCGTTTAACTTGATCAGCTAGTTTAGGACCAGCTTGGTGTGCCCCACACACCCCAGCATGAGTTTGAGCCAAGATATGCTTACTTTCCTCCTTCGACAAGCACCTAAGTAATATTCCATCAAAGGCCCTTCGATATAACGTATCGTTTCTCAATAAGAACCTTGGTGCTCGTCGTTTTATATCCACTTTTTTCTTTGAATCTTCAGGTAGAATTCCGTATTGAAGATACTCAACTAGTGGTTGTCGCCAATCAGAATCCTCATCAATCTCGTAAACTGAAACGACATTCACCTCTTCAAAGTCTGCAAGTCTATCTAGGGACGACTCTAGTACATGACGCTCCCCAATTGTGACTTGAATTTCCCTTTCATGAGGTAGCGTTAATGACGCTACTAATTTAGCTAGAGCATCAGCTTTGCCATTTTCAGACCTGGCTACATGCACAATTTCTATATCATCAAACTGATGCATGAGTTCTCTTGCCCTTTGGCACAAAGGGATTAGGCTTGAAGTTTTAACCTCATATAAGCCATTTACTTGTCTGATGACTAATTGAGAATCACCAAACACCCTTAAAGGATCAATATGCATTTCAAGGGCTACCTCGAGACCTATGATAAGTGCCTCGTATTTTGCCACGTTTTTTGTGCAATTCTCTAGTGGAGAAAAGGAATAAGGCACTAAACCGCCAGAGGGTGTGACAAAGACAATACCTACTCCAGCGCCTTTTCTTCGCTGCACCATCAAAATATAATTGCCATATATCTTCTTCCACTACAAAAACCTCTTCATCTGGAAGGTCATATAGCAACTCCTCAGTATCCAAGGTTGGATGGGCAGCAAGGAAATCAACAATAACTTGCCCTTTTATAGCCTTTTGAGGCACAAATTTGATGTCGAAGGGTGCTAGGAGCATCGCCCATTTGGCCAACCTCCCTGATAGCACGGCCTTCGAAAGGATATATCTTAAAGGGTCCGCCTTGGAGACCAAAGTAATCTGGTGGGATAATAGGTAATGTCGTAACTTTTGAACGGCGAATACCAATGCCAAGCAAATCTTCTCCATAGAGGAGTAGTTGTGTTCTGCCCCCACCATTGTTCGGCTTATGTAGTACAAAGCATTTTCTTTCCCCTCGTCATTATTTTGGGCCAACATAGCTCCTAAAGATCGATCGAGGGCTGCTGTATACAAAATCAAAGGCCTTCCTTGGATAGGCGCCATCAAGACTGGTGGACTCATCAAATATTGTTTGATGCTATCAAGAGCATTTTGGCATTGTTGATCCCATATGAAGGGTGAGTCCTTTTTCATCAACCTTAGAAATGGTTGACACCTCCCTGTCAAATTTGAAATGAAACGTCGAATATACGCGAGCTTTCCTTGTAATCCTCGGAGCTCACGAAGGTTTCTTGGAGGAGGCATTTGGATTATTGCTTTAATTTTATCAGGATCAATTTCAATTCCTCGGCCTCGTACCACAAAACCAAGAAACTTTCCTGATGTCACGCCAAAAGCGCATTTGAGAGGATTCATTTTAAGTTGGTGATCACGCAACCTCTCAAAAATTTTACGAAGATCATTTGGATGGTCTTCTCTTCTTTTGTCTTGACCACTAAGTCATCCACGTAACATTCGACGGTATTATGGAGTAGATCATGGAATATGACTGTCATGGCTCTTTGGTACGTTGCCCCAGGATTCTTCAGACCGAAAGGCATCACTGTATAGCAAAATGTGCCTAAGGGTGTCCTGAAGGCTGTCAACTCTTCATCTTTTGGATCCATCTTAATTTGATTGTACCCAGAGAAACCATCCATGAAAGACAAGGCTTGGAAACCCGTAGTGGCATCAACCAACAACTCGGTGATAGGTAGAGGGAATTCATCTTTAGGACACGCTTCATTTAAGTCCCTGAAGTCCACACAAATGCGAAGCTGGCCATTTTTCTTCTTAACAGGAACAATGTTAGCCAACCATATTGGATATTGGACCTCACGTATGAATCCTTCCTCAATGAGCTTGTTCACTTCAACTTTAATTCGAACAACTAACTCGGGGCGAAATCGTCTTTGTGCTTGCTTCACTGGCTTTTTCTCATCAGATATAGCCAATTTATGAACAGCAACTTTTGGATCCAATCCAGGCATATCTTGATACCCCCAAGCGAACACATCTTTATACTCTCTGAGGAGTTGTTCGTACACCACCTTTTCATCTTCCGTCAACAAAGCGCTAACGAAAATGGGTTTAGGATCCTCGAGAGTTCCCAAGTTGATTTCATGGAGTTCATCAGTTGTGGCTTGACCTCCATCTTCCATCTCTGGTGGTGCGGGTTGAACTGTGTTAATGAAATCTTGCGAGTCTTCTAATAGCTTTTGAGTGGACTCGTGACTCCGAGATTCTTCCTCCTCAGAGATAGATACCATGTTTACTTCCTCAGCATCAGTGATTGCAAGGTCGTCAAGCTTATCCATAAGAACCTTGACATGCTTCTTTTTCTTGAGCCTCCACTTTCTATTCCTTCTTGCTCGAACTTTCTTCCATTTAGGCTCGACATCTTCTAGCCTTTGGAATACAGAAGCTTGAGATGGCCTGTGTGTGGGAGTTGTATCAAGCCTTTCGAATACCGAAACTCGAGGAGATGAGACACGACCCCCTGTGAACATATCTTGCTCTTCAGGAGTCAACACCATAGGCTCTGTCACATTTGCAACCAAAAGTTCCCCATCTTGAGATAGTTGTAAATTCTTATAAGTACTCTCATCAAGAGTCCTTTGTATGGATTTCCCCTTGGAAGAGTGCTTTGATTTCCACATCTTGATTTTAGGTTTCTTATGTTTTCTTGAGGACGAGGCTTCGAAAGACGGATCGAAAGTGCTCCTTTTTAGTACCACCCTCTTATTGTCATCCTTGTTATCCCCATAAAATCGATGAATGACCAATGTTTCGTTAGGGATTGATTGATCAATTCTTCGAAGAGGACATGTATAGCTTGTCATGAGCAAGTGAAGGACCTCCTCAACAGAGGTTAGTGGCTTTTGATCGGCTCTTCTCTTATCTCTTTGTGTATATTTAAACAACACCTTAGATCGTGGACCTCTTTCACTCTCTTGCCCAAGGAATACTGTTGGAATTTGAGCAACCTTTGAGCCTGTCTTACTAATTTGAGATGCATTCACGTCGAAACTGACTGACTTATAGAACTTAGCATCGGCGTAGTTGACATCTTCCCCATGAAAAGGGTTAGGATCACCACGGATGGTTTTTTCATTCCCATCAATGTCAGTATACTTCAAGCATTGATGAAGTGTGGAAACAATGGACCTACTGGCATGTAGCCATGGCCGCCCAAGTAAGGCATTGTAGGAAGTGTTAGCATCAATGACATGGAAGAGAGCGTCTTTGTAAAGATCACCCAACACTATCTTTAAAGCAATAGTGCCCATGGCTTTTTGACCCACTTGGTTGAAGCCTTGAATTGTGAGCAATGTAGGGGACAAATGACTTGTTGTCAACCCTATCGCTCGTAATGTCTTCAAAGGAAGTATATTTACAGCCGATCCACAATCAAGTAGGATCCGGTTGACTTTTGCATCTCCAATCGTGCCTGTTATATATAATGGCCTATTATGATGTTCTTCCCCTAACTGAAGATCTTCATCGGAGAAGGTTATGCAAGCCATACAAGAAGCACACTGAAACTGCGGCGACAACGTCACCTCGTCAACTTCTATCGGATCGACTTGATCTTTATAGCCATCAGGATTAGTGAGAGCTTGAATGAGTGCTTTCCTTAAGTCATTTGATATTTGTAAAGCATCATAAACACTTAATCGCGCAGGAATACGCTTCAAGTGATTAACAACATCATATTGGACCTGCTCTTTTGGAAGAGATTTGCATCCCGATGTTGACACTTGAGGAACAGAATCTTTACTTGTCCCCTTTCGGTCTTCCTTGTTTTTTCGAGGTGACTTGGGAACTTCTTTCTCAACACCCTCCTCAAAATCCGATTCTTGTGGGACTTCGTTAGAGGTAGTTTCTTTTTCTTTGGATTTCAAAGGCGCGAGTTCACGCCCAGAACGAAGTTTAACTGCATCAACTTCTGATTCCTCTTCCTCACACATGTCAGCCCATGAGGCCATACAACATTGGACTACTTCTTCGCCCCAAAACATCTCATCTTCTGAGGATTCATCATCTAAGAAATTTTTAGGGACATAGTCTTTCAATGTGAATGGCACACGCTCGGGCAGCATATATTCTTCATCAGAGTCTACCTTCAACTTCTTTTCTTTCTTAGTAGACTTCTTCTTCTTTTTATTTTTCTTTTTATCAGGCTTTCTTCCTATCATTCTAAAGCCTGGAGGACCTGAACTTCGAATCATTGTTTGTCGAGGCTTTCTCTTGCTCGTACAAGTCTTCCATTCAGGGCCATTATCACCTTCAACATCGTTAGTTTCTAGGTGCAACTCCTTGATGTGCGGACTCATCACCACCTCGTATAATGTCGGTCGTGTAGGCTTAGGTCTTGGCATATCAGGGTAAGCCCAAATGATGCGGACTTCACCTTCCACTTGAAATTGAATTGGTATTGCCATTGGAGGCAAAGAAACAGTAGGAATATCCCGTATCTCAAGAGTCTCACTAGACTCTAAGGGTGAAGCACTAGATTCTTGGTTTTCCACTGTTGAGACTGTATTTGATGAGGCTGAGGGAGTTTTTGATGAGGCTCCTTCAATCTCAATTTCTCCTTTATTAATCCTCCTCTCTATGATGTCCTTGAGGACGTAACAATTTTCAATTGGATGACTAATCAATCGATGGTATGGGCAATACTTAGGATCGCTCGTTTTGCCAACTTCTTTAGGCCTTTTTTGCTCTGGGAGTGTTAGAAGCTTGGCAGCCATTAATTCTTCGAATATCCCCTTAACGTCATCATCATCAAAGGGATACTTCTTTTTCTTCCTCTCTTCAAGAGTGAGCTTTTTGTAGGGCTCCATGGAGTTTCCTCTTTCTTGAGCCTTGGAATTATTACCACTAGGGGGCTTGCTTCCAGGCTTGATGAAAGTAGCCATGGTTTCACCCTTCTTTTGTGGCTTCTTGTGATCATCTCTTTTCGTCTCATTATGGTGAGAACGACTAGAGCTTGCTTGACGTCTAGCAAGTTGACGCTCAACGTTACAAGCTTTCGATACCAAAGCATCAAAGGATGTAGGCTCGGCGCTTCCGACATGCACAACTAACTCAGGAAGGAGATTATTGGTGCACATTTGCACGCAAGCCTGCTCACTTAGTTTCTCTGGGCATTGTAACCTTAAACTCCTCCATCTAGCGATGAAGTCATTTGCGAACTCATTTGAGCGTTGATATGGATTTGCAAGGTCCATAATAGAGACCTTGGCTTTCGAGCTCACAAATTGGGCCAAGAATGCCCTTTGCAAGTCATCCCATGTTTGGATCGAGTCAGGCTGAAGTTGTGTATACCATGTAAACGCCGATCCTTTTAATGACTGCACAAATTGTCTTATAAGTAGTGCATCACTAAGTGCGGTTTCACCACATGCTGAATAGAAATGAGCAAGATGCTCATGCGGCGAGCCGTGAATGCCGTCAAACTTGTCAAAATTCGGCCTTTGATAACCAGGTGGAAACGGGACCGAATCATAATGAGTAGGGTATGGCTTTCGGTACCCCACAACAGGAGGATTCTGTAATGCTTGAAACTCCTTAATCCCTTGAGTTATCATCTCTCGGACTTCTTGTGGGGTAACAGCTAGCGTGGCACTTAGGGTTTCACCACTCGTCCCTGTTTGATTTTGCCTACTCTCATGATCTTGATTAGATACCTGAGCAGCAAGTGCTTCGATTCTAGCATCTTTTTCACTCAATTGCCTTTGTAACTCTCGAAGCTGATCTTCCACACTAGTAGCACCAGTGACCAGAACTGGCATGCTCTCCGTCTCTTCTCGTGAGACAATAGTAGCTTTTGACTTAGGTGACTTAGGAGTCATAGTTGGAAATTCCTCCTCTTGAAAAAGAGTGTTCAAGTCCCCATATAGTGGAGAACTCACAACCTCCTCCTCCGAACTACTTGTGTTTTGGGTAACAAGTGGTGGAGGAGAAGGGGAACGTGAGACTATGCTTGCAAAAGACATCTCTTTAGCCTTTGACCTAGTAATGGCACCAGTATAGGCTTGAGACCCGACTATTTGTGAAGTCGAGCTTGTAGCTTTCGATGAGCCTTTGTTCCTCGCAGAAGCATGTGGAATTTGAGCAACAGTTCGCTCTTCGTGACCCTTCTTGGATTGCGAGGGTTTGACTATCTTGATCTTCGAGGTCTTTGGAGGAGCATCTTCGGTGAAAGAAGCCATGTTAACTTCCTCGACCTCGCCTATATATATAGGTATGGACCCAATAAGGATATGGGTTTGAGGATTAACTTGAGGGACACGAGGTGGCCTCCTCGGCATCGCTAAATCGCGAGCAGCTTCCCACAAAGTCTTGTTAGCTAACTCTAAAGAAGTGGAGTGTGCTAGTCGACGCGCCGCTCCACCTCTCTTGGAACCGTTCTTACGACCCCTTCTCTTAGACTTCTTGGCCTTGGAGATAGGTTGGGTGGTAGTCTTCACAACCTCGTCACAAGTCTTCACGACCCGAATTGTGGGCCTGTGAGGGACTCCAACAACGGGCTTGGTGCCACTTGTGGATGGAGCCTTGTTGTCTATGGCTTGGTTGTCGTTAGGCTTGTTCACCCGAGGGTGACTAACCTTCACATACTTGGGCTTCATGCCCTGTTTGTCAACAACTTCCTCCGTAGGCAGTGGGAGAGCGTTGAAGGAGTTCTCTAAAGGGATCTCCGCAGTGATCGAATCCCTAGTGACATTAAAGAACACTTCAAACGAGCGTTTCTTGACCCAGCTACCCCCGTCAACGATGAAAGTCGCGGGGAGTTCGTTGAACTTGACAGTTGCTTGTGGAGCCATTTCCTTGCAACAAAACAAAGTATTATAAACGTTAGCATCGCTATTACTTAAAGATGAAAAGAAAGAAAGGGTCCCACTGGGCGTGCCAAAAATATGTTGAGCAAAAATGTACACAAAATTGCAAAACACATTTAAATTATTTTTATTTTAGTTCGACCCTCTCTTTTGACTCTTTTGATTAAAAGTAATACCGATACAAAATATTAAGTGGTTTTTAGGATTTGAGCTGCACCCAGTTTTGATGGGTTGCCTACGTATCTCTTTAAAGAGAATCAAGCCTTACGTAGTTCAGAATATTTTAATTTTTTGTGTTTGGTTTGATTTTCACGCATCAGTGGAACAAGCCCGAACCCACCTTCTAGGAAGGGTTGCTCGGATTCAAACCAACTATCATTTGCGCGATGTGAATAAAATTAAACCCACCTTCTAGGAAGGGTTGTCTAATCTCTTCACTATCAAACATATAACTTAAGGTTTGTATATTTTATTTAATTTACGACTGAATATGACATATTTATGTATTATGTCAAACGTCCTACGTATCCACATATTTGTTATGGAATCAAGTCAAACGTAGTTCTTAATAAAGACCAATTAAATGTGTCATATGGTCTACATTTTAATTTTAATTAAAGTTGCGATTGAACCCGACGAGCATTTACTTTATGTCGAGTTTCCTACGTACCCTTTTAAAAGGGATCAAATCATACGTAGTTCTATCATAAAAAAATACATATTTTTTACTCTTAACCCTTGACATATAAGAGTTAAAATAAAATTCATGACAAATTTTATAAATATATCATTTTTATGGGTGAATTCAACAATAAACCCATACCAAATAACAAAACCTACGCATGTACAAAATATTAAGTAAGGCAGGTTTTATATCTTATTAATGCATGGCTAAATATATATAATTAGCCAAGCGTACATAATCTGGACAAGCCCATCAAATTAACGGAAGTCCAAATTCATCAAAGCCCTTCCACATAATTCCTGCACATTAACATGGGCTTTTCTAATGATCTTTGTTAAACCATAGTTAATCCACGTTTCCTTTTTCTTAATTAATTTACATGTTTTCTTTATCCTTTTTTATCTGTTTAAGGAAGAAAACTTAATATTTATTATTAATAATTTTTCACGATCATTAACAGATTGGGTTTTTGATTAAACACACCAACCGAATCTCAAAAATCCAGGATCTCTTAAAGATTATATATATAGATATAATTTTATATCAATTAATTTCAAATTTCTCAAAAGACCTGAGTCTTCCTCAAAGTGAGACAAGTCCTGACATTAGGTCTTTACAGCAGGAGCGAGCCTGAGCATATTCTTAATCAATTCTTTGTCCAAGATATCCCAAAGGTATGATCTTTTAATTCTCCTCTTGCTTAGTTAATGAATATTCTATTGTCCATTGTGAATGATCTTGAATGATATATATCAGTCCATGAATGAACTTGAACGTAGAATTGTCAATTAGATATGGTTATTATTCAAACCTCTGTAATCTAATGTCCATACTATATCTTAAATCAAATTATTTAAACAAGACCTAAACGGGCATTAATTCAGTGACCCCGTATTGAGTAAAGAATCATCTTGTTGAAAATTGTATAATTCTGATTTGTATGAAAAAGTAACCGTTCCCTTTTGTCAAACAGGATTATCCTTGTACTCAATCTCGATTAAATGTGGAATAAATCCTGGATAAAATTGGGCATTATAACGGCTAGGAAAGGTCTACTTTATGATTTTGTGGATCCATTCGGATCCACTGGTGTGGTGTTCGGATCCATTCGGTTCCTCCCAGGCCACGGATATGTATAAGAATGTGGTGTTTGGATCCATTCGGTTCCTCCCATACCACAGATTTAGATTTAAAGGGATTAAAACAAAAGTTTTTTTGAAAGAAATCACAATATATATGCTGATACGCATGTACAGTATACACGTATATATATATATATATAATGTGCACTACCTTCTTCAAATAAAGATTTTGGGTGATGATAGATAGAACAAATTGTGCCCTCTGTACGTATCTCTTTCTTTCTTTTCTCAAACAAATTTTCCACTTCTTTTCTTGTGTATCTCTCTGCAAGGATTTGTTTTCTTGGAGTTAAACAGCCGAACCAAGAAAAAAAAGGCCGGTTACCAATTCAACCTTTATATGTGGAAGTCTAAGAGTTGGTTAATTAACTTCCCAAAACAACTGCCTCCTCCCCTTTTTAAACAAAATAAGAAATGAATAAAATTATTTTCAATTCTCAACTGTAAAAGTAGAGAATGCAGTGCTGATGTGTTTAATTAAATTAAGCATATTTAAATCATTTATTTTGCAATATCCAAAAGTAATTTCGTTGATCATCTTATAACAAATCAACTAATAATGCTCTTACCTAAGGCTTTAAGATAATCGCCCTATGATAAGATTGATTATATAATTACAATTTGTTAAAATTCGTTGGTGAACAGACCTTTTATCGTTTCGTGAAATTCTCAACGTTGGGAACAACTTGTGTGCTAAGTAACAAATAAACCTAGGAAATATCGATTGTTAGATATAATGACCATTGTTAGAGTAGTTCGTTATTATCGTTTGATAGGACTATTTATGCTAGTATGGTTGTGACCTTGGTTGTTATGATCTCGTTCAGAGATCACGTCAAATGAACTAGTAAGGGGCGCGGAATAACCGACGCCTCTATATAATCTCACTAAGTCGTAAGTGCCTACGTGTTTGAAGTACGACTTTCAGGATCATGATCCTATCCGCTCCGATTGGAAGGAGGGATGAGCGCACTCTGGCTAAGTGCCGGGAAACTGGGTTTCCCCTTGGTGGATCGGGCCATCCTAGCCCCCACCCTTTTAAAAGAATCATTAATGAAATCGAATACTTTTCACCATAAGATAAGTGCCTAAGGCACACTTAAGATACCAAAACCGGACCGGTCTCAAATGATCGATCCGGCTCTCGGTCCGCTCAGGGCGCGAGAGGTTTTTAACTTGTATAAATTAATAACGTTCCCAACATAATCTCAATTCTAAAAGAAGTCTACAATCTCGTAGTTCTTCTCTCGATTAACGAGCTATCTTCGCTTAATGATACGCTCTCCCTCGTACCATTAAACCTCACATAAATAAACCCTATCGTAAAACACAACCCGTTGTTATCTTACTCGCCATTACTCAAATTACCGAATTACCCTTGGGAAGTTCCCATTTCCGCTTGTTTAGTCTCTTAGACTAATTCTTCTTTTCCGCATGTTTGCCTTGCATATTCTCGCCCCTCGCGAATTATGTCAGAACCTAGGACTAATCACAAGGTGTAAGGTGAAGAGCAAAGGAAGGGCAAGAAGTTTCAAGATGTAATCAAATCTCCCTTTAGTTTATTTACATTATGTTTTAAAGACGGTTTCTTTTATGAATTGTACTTTCCGAACAAGTCTTAATGATGTGATTTGGGTTGTAAGAACAAAGTCTTCTGCGGAAGCATCTTTTATTTACATAAGTATGTTTAAATTCCGCATTTTATTTTTCTATATCATTCTAAAAGCCTTGGGTGACTTTGGATGGTAAAATCCGAGGACACTGGCGGTAATACCCAATGTTGTAAAATAGGGGTGTTACAATTATGGTATCAGAGACGAACGTTTTGTTTTCAAAACCGAAAACTTTTAAAACCGAAAAATTTTGAAAGTCGAGAATTTTTAAAACATAAGTTTTTCCTTCCGCTATACGAAACTTCCATTTGTAGAAAATTTTCTTCTATACCCCTTTAAGAAAATCATCACCTCCTAACTTAAACTTCTTAACTAAGAAAATATTTTTAAAGAATTTGAAAACTTTAAAGTACTTAATTCTAGAACTTACAAACTTCTTTCTCTTTCTCACCTCTTCGAAACTTAAGTAATAAAAATATTCCAAACATATAAGTTTTTACACTAGTGTTAGAACCTTTCTAAAACTTGAATTTTTCTTCAAATCTTATCGATAAAAGAACCTCTTCGAAGTAAAAGAAAAATCTTAGACTCTTAAATAGGACCATGAAAATGAAAAGTCTAAAAATAAACATTTATGTGTGGTCCTTTTAAATAGCGCCTTGACTCCCTTCACTTTATCTTCACCTAATAGAAACTAAGGATGTTCTATATTAATGCCTTTCTCTTCTTCCTTCCTCAGACCCCACGGTTAACCAAAGAAGAAACAACCGCTTAGGAAACCAAGACAACGAAGCCCGCTTTGGAATGCAGGCTCCAAACCCATATTTTCCTTACTACGAGGCTCCAAATAACTTCTTCCATCAACCCGAAGAAAATCATCTCGGAGAAAACATGGAGATCGATCAGAACGAGGAACACTGGGAAGAATCTGAAGAAGATCCGGAGGAGGACCCCGACCTCCCTATCGAGATTCCTGAGCACTACCCAGTGCCCATCGCACCCCCGCCATCTCCGGTGTATTACCCCGAGGACTATCCCTCGGATAAGGAGATAGCACCAGACTACGTACTGGAAGATCATACTGACGACGAGAACGAAGGATGGGTGCCCCAATACCAACCAGAGGGAATTGTACCCGAGCTCGACTTTGAGCACGGGGAACCAGATGAAGTGAATGATGAAGAATATGAGTTGCTATGGCAAGCACAAGAGGAATGGGATGCCATGAATCAACAAAATCAGGAGTTTGAGGAGTCCGAGGAAGAAGATTCGGACGGGGTGGTTATCGACCCCGAGACACCACCTCCACCACCTCCAACAAGTCCAAGAATGGAATATGTCCCCCCAGCACCCATGCCGCCTATGATCCAGGTTCCTAGAGTCATGCCATCCACGAGTCAGGTCCCAAGAGTGGAGCTAGTATCACCCCCACGAGCGCCAGAGCCCGAAGGAACGATGCCACCGATGACACACTTTTGGTGTCAAGAGGAAGAGGCACTCCTCCAACATCTTCAGCTAGAACCCAACAACATGGGGGAAAGATTCTACGGGCCACCCTCACTGCTCGAGCGGGCTAGGTAGGCATCGAGGGAGGCGTAGATGGAAGGGTTCACCACCTGGATGGAGGGTGAATCATCAAATGGCCAGGCTCGTCAGCCCTTGAACAACTGTCCCCCATCTCGCAGCCTTGCACCCACTAGAGGTTGTTGGGTGAACCGGTACCTACTACTGAGTCACCGGGAAGAAAGGGTCCGCGAGTCCGAAAGGGAACAAAGAGAGAGACTTCAATTCAGAATCTGCATTGCGGAGTCACAGGCCCGCGAAAACCGTCGCCACCGACGGATCGAGCAGGCCAACCTACTCCTTAACAACGAGACGTGCGTATTTGATGAGACTCTTTTCGAGGAAGGATTCCTCGATACTTACACCGGCCCTGTCTAGATGTCATTAGCATTGTATTTTCCTTCTAAGAAGTGAGCATAGACCGCTTCTTTCGACCCTATTTTGTCCTTAAGAGGTCGAATCGGCTTAGTTTATTTTCTATTTTTCTGTTTTAGGTGGCTGAAGTTATAAAGCCATTGTACTTCCGTTGGAACCAATTATAATAGAATTGTTCTTTGTTTTCTGCTATTAAAGCTTGCTCGTTAATTCTTGCACACTTTACTGAATTAACAAATGAGTCCAACCTAAAACATTCAGATGGTCAACACAAGGGCTACCAATCGCAGTCCTGATGGCATTAGAGAAGTCCATGCTGAAAGCGAATCCGAGGTCGGAGGAGGACCTCGAGTTAACCCACCTCCAACACCCGTAGCTCCCATTGCCCTCAATGCTGAAACGATAGCCGCCTTACGCGCTCTAGTACAACAGTTGGTACAAGAGGCCATCCCCGCTGTGATACCAAACTTGGAAAACCTCGAAGCCCCAGATGAGGTGCTAGAAGAAGTACAGGAGGAAGCAGCCCCGGTAGGACAGGTCAATCCGGAGAAACAAAAAGAAATCAGTTTTTCCGAAGGAATCAAAACCTTCAATGCCATGAAACCCGACTCCTATGATGGGACCGGCGACCCATCGGGAATCCAATATTGGTTCTCCCACGTCGAGAGACTTATAAGGAACATACCCTGCTCCGAAGCTGACAAGGTGCACATGGCTGCACTGAAACTGAAAGACGAAGCTGGTGAATGGTGGGAGAGCTCTAGTCTGTCTAAACGCCCTGATCTAAGTTGGGCCATGTTCAAAAGCAAGATGATGCGCCGATTCTTCTCTAAATCCATGAGAGAGGAAAAGCTGGACGAACTTCACTCTCCAAAGTTATATGGGCTAAGTGTGCTAGAGCGAGCAAAGAAGTTCAACCACCTCCTACAATACGCTGAAGAAGAGATCACAACGGAAAAACAAAAGATCAAGCACTTCCACCGCTGGATGAGCGACCACATCAAACCTTGGATGGCAAACCGCTCCTTCAGGACTTTGGAAGAATATGTGGACCATGCCCACAGAATGGAGACGACTCTCAAAGTCCCCGAGCGCAGGAAGTTCGACAGAGGAAAGCCTCACCACTCTAGCCACAGTGGGTTCAAGAGACCGGCATCTCCGCAAGGATCTCAGTGGTCCAAGAAAAGCAAGAACAAAGCCTCATCAGCTGGATCAAGACCTGGCCCGGGACCCGAATCAGTAAGGACCCCGATTGTCTGTCACAACTGTGCAGAACCTGGACACATAAACCGGAGGTATCCCAAACCTCCCAAGAAATGCTTCAACTGTAACAAGGACGGACATCTTCGGCAATTCTGCAGACAACCAGCAAATTCGGCAGGCCAGACCCGCTCCAACACCGTGTCTCAGCGTCCACAAACTTCTAACAAGCCCGCATGAACTACTTCGGTCCAGTCCACGGCTCATCAGAAAGGAAAAGGGCCTATGTATCCTCAAGGTCAAGGGCAGCGGTTGTACGAGATGCGCACCACCGATAAGCCTGAGGAACCTATTTGCCAAGGTACTCTCCAGATCCACTCTAAAGATGTGTTTATACTTTTCGATTCAGGCGCTTCACACTCCTTCATATCCGAAAAATGTGTAGAACTCTTAAGATTAGATAATCTCGAAGAGTGTGAGCCGTTTATTGTAAACCTCCCAAACGGAGAAAGAATCATAGGAGCCAAACAATTAGGTAGTTTCCCCTTATGCATTCAAGGCAGGAACTTCAGCTCCAACTTGATATGCATTCCAATGAACCTTATGACATCATTCTCGGAAGAGATTGGTTGTCTCAGCATGGAGCGGTAATCGACTTCTATACCCGAATCGTAACCATCAACTCTGGAGGGAAGCACATATGTAAATTCAAAGAAAAACGAGAAGAAGAAAATGGAAAAGTGATCAATGCCATGAAGGCCGGGAAGCTACTCCGACAAGGCTGCATTGGGTATCTTTGCTACCTCGAGTCGAGGTAGAAAGAGGTCATAGACATTCAAGAAATTCCAGTGGCCAGAGAATTTCCCGACGTCTTCCCAGAAGAGCTTCCTGGATTACCTCCCCGACGAGAAGTCGAGTTTACAATAAGCCTCGAGCCTGGAACAACACCAATCTCCAAGGCCCCCTACAGGATGGCTCCGCTGGAGATGAAAGAACTCAAGAGTCAACTCGAAGAACTGCTCGAGAAAGGGTACATCCAACCGAGTGCTTCACCTTGGGGCGCACCCGTGCTATTTGTGAGAAAGAAGGATGGGACTTTCCGTCTATGCATCGACTACAGAGAGTTGAACAAGGTTACCATCAAGAACAAATATCCTCTTCCAAGGATAGACGACATCTTAGACCAACTACGAGGTGCAAAAGTTTTCTCCAAGATCGACCTGAGATCAGGCTATCATCAACTTCGGATCCGCGAAGAAGACATCCCGAAGACAGCTTTCCGCACCCGCTATGGCCACTACGAGTTTGTGGTGATGCCATTCGGACTGACCAATGCACCTGCGGTGTTCATAGATCTGATGCACCGATGCTTCCATGAATACCTCGACAAGTTTGTCATCGTTTTCATCGACGACAGCCTAATCTACTCCGGAAATCAAGCTGAGCATCAAGAACACCTCCGGACAGTGCTACAGGTTCTAAGGCACAATCAGCTTTACGCCAAGTTGTCCAAATGCGACTTATGGCTTAAAGAAGTGGCTTTCTTAGGCCACATCATCAACCAAGAAGGAGTTATGGTAGACCCAAAGAAAATTGAAGCATTCTCAGAATGGAAGCAACCAAAGAATGTAAAGGAAATTCGCAGCTTCCTAGGACTTGCAGGGTACTACAGAAGGTTCGTCGAAGGATTTTCAAAGATTGCCCTCCCGATGACGAAACTACTCCGAAAGACCCATAAGAAGTTCGTGTGGGATGAAAAGTGTGAGGAAAGTTTCCAAGAGCTTAAGAAGCGCCTCACCAGTGCTAACATTGCCAGATGGACACGATGATTACGTGGTCTACAGTGATGCTTCGAAGCAAGGATTGGGATGCGTGCTGATGCAGAGAGGTAAAGTAATCGCCTATGCATCCCGACAACTCAAGGTCTACGAAGTGAATTATCCGACATACGACCTTGAGCTAGCAGCAGTAGTGTTCGCCTTGAAGATTTGGCGACATTACTTGTACGGTGTCAAATGTCAGATCTTCACCGATCACAAGAGTTTGAAATATGTGTTCACTCAGAAGGAACTAAACATGAGGCAGAGAAGATGGCTGGAACTACTAAAGGACTACGAAATCGAGCTGCTCTACCATCCAGGCAAAGCTAACGTCGTAGCCGATGCCCTCAGTCGTAAGACCCAACAAGAGGGTCTGGTCGCAATGCTAACGGCCCAACCAAAGTTACAACAAGAACTGATCAGAGAAGGCATCGAGGTCTGGTTTGGAAGACAACAAGGGTGTCTAAACACTTTGGAGATCCAATCCAACTTACTAACCGAGATCAAGGAAAAGCAGACTGATGACATCATGCTGATCAGAATAAGCGGCGAAGTACAAGAAGGCAAGGCACCTGGGTTTGTCATTCAAGATGACGGTTCCCTTTGGTTCAGAAACCGTATTTGTGTGCCAGCGGTGGACGAGCTTCAAAAGATCATCCTGAAAGAAGCCCACGCATCTGCCTATTCCGTTCACCCAGGAGCAAGTAAAATATACAAAGATGTACGAAGAAACTTCTGGTGGCCAAATTTGAAACAAGAAGTCGCAGAGTTTATATCCAAGTGCTTAGTTTGTCAGAAAGTGAAGATCGAGCGCCGAAGGCCTGGAGGAAAATTCCAATCCCTCCCCGTACCAGAATGGAAATGGGAGGATATAGCAATGGACTTCGTAACTGATCTACCCAAGACTCAAAAGCAGAAAGACTCAATCTGGGTCATTGTAGATCGGCTTACCAAGAGCGCTCATTTCATCGCTATTCAGAAGACGTGGAAAGCTCCAAAGCTGGCAACAGTCTTCATCAAGGAAATAGTCCGCCTCCATGGGACCCCGAAGACGATCATCTCCGATCAAGACGGTCGGTACATGGCATCTTTTTGGAAAGAGTTACATAAGGCCATGGGTACA
Source organism: Fallopia convolvulus (assembly GCA_964016875.1). Lineage (NCBI taxonomy): Eukaryota > Viridiplantae > Streptophyta > Magnoliopsida > Caryophyllales > Polygonaceae > Fallopia > Fallopia convolvulus. The sequence goes on along the minus strand of OZ024718.1, from coordinate 20,620,804 downwards.
GAACTGAAGTTTAGCACAGCTTTCCATCCTCAAACCGATGGTCAATCTGAAAGGACCATCCAGACTCTTGAGGACATGCTTCGAGCCTGCGTGCTAGATCGCACCACAAGTTGGGATGACAGCTTAAGCCTCATAGAATTCACATACAACAATAGCTGGCATTCTACCATCAAGATGGCTCCCTTCGAAGCTTTCTACGGCAGGAAGTGTCGTTCCCCACTCTGTTGGGACAACAATGTAGACAAGATTCTTCTAGGTCCAGATTTGATTGAAAAGACTGCTTCCGAGGTGGCCCTTATTCGCCAAAGAATGTTGATTGCTCAGAGTCGACAGAAATCCTATGCTGACTTGAAGAGACGAGACATCGAGTTCGTGGTTGGAGATAAGGTTTTCGTCAAAGTATCTCCCTCGAAGGGCGTTTTCCGCTTTGGGAAACGAGGCAAGCTCAACCCTCGTTATGTAGGACCTTTTGAGATCCTGGAAAGGGTTGGCAACCTAGCTTATCGGGTTGCCTTACCACCGTCAGCTCACCCCGTTCACAATGTGTTCCACGTGTCACTCCTAAGGAAGTATGTGCCCGACGAATCACATGTAATCAACTTCGACGACGTCGAAATCCAGTCGGATGGCACCTATGAGGAGAAACCACTCAAGATTGTAGAGTACCGAGTTAAGCAATTGCGCAACAAAGAAGTAACGTTAGTCCGTGTACTCTGGTCCAAAGATGGCAACGAAGGTACAACTTGGGAAACCTGGGAAACCGAGCAAGACATGCAGAGACGTTTTCCCGAGTTAATGTCTTCCTAAGCATCACTAGTATGATCTTTTTAAGGGGGTACTAGACGCCGTAGCATCCTCACAAGTCGTGAGTTTTGTAATTGCTTCTGTCTCTACATTCCAGTACCGCCCTACTTTTCTCTAGTTTCGGGGACAAAACTAATTTAAGGGGGTACTATTGTAATATCCGCAATATTCCAAGGTTTTTTAAACCAAAAATAATATAATATTTAATTTTTATAAATACTTTTCTCAAAATAAAGAGAGAATTTTAATATATCGTAATAACCTCTACTTTCTCTTTTAAAAGAGAATTTTCAAGTAAATTCAATTCAAGAAAATTCTAATATAATATGGTAGGGGTTTTGAATAACTAAAGAGGCATCAAGTAAAAATAATACCTTATAAAAGCTTGATTTTATTTAAATAAAAAGGTATTGCATTAAGGAATAAAAATCACTTTAAAAATCTAACAAAAAGAATGCAAGAGCCGGGACTTGAACCCGAGACCTCCTGCATTACACTCACACGCCCAACCTCCTTAATCCGCTAGACCATTTGCAATTGCTTACACTTTTACCCACCCTTTTTATAATAAACCTTCTTCTTCTTCTTCTTCTTCAAAAAGTAGTCAGACTTTGTCTGATGCAACTGACGTAAAAACAAAAGGAGCCATTGCATGCTCTTCTTCCCTTCATACTCTACAACTCTAGCCCCATGACATCATCAAGCTTACATCACCAAGCTTGCATCACCATCCAACAACCCTCCCCAATCACCATTCTTCCTCCTCTTCATCCATTGGCCCTCCCCCATGGCCATGGAACTCACACCTCTCATTCCTTCTTCTTCTCATTACAAATTTGCTCACAAATCCCCCATAAATCAGCCCCTCAAGCTTGATTCTTCCTTCAAAAATCCCACCAAAGAGCTCCTCTTTTCCCTCCTTTGGACCGCCGGCCACTGCACCTGACCACCGGCGCCTCCACCGACGGCTGCCGCCTCCTCCAGTGTGCCACCCCTGCTCGTCGGAGCCTCCCCTGCTATCGCCCCTCACCGCCGGCCCTCCCTGCCTCCTCTTCTCCTGTGTTCTATAACACAGGCAAACAACAGTATAATCTCATAACCCTATTTTTATTTTATTTGATTTTATTTATGTTATTAAAAAGTACTAGTAATATTAAGAAGACTAAATAGAATTATTTTGCAAAATTTTTAAGACTTATAAAAATGTTATGTAAATATTGCTAGTTGGAAGAAGGGAATAAATCCATTAAATAAACTATGGTTAAATTATTATATTAGGATATGATTAGTAAAGACATTATTATTTAAATAAATTCTAAGAAGACCTTATAAAAGTATTTTCATGAATTTAGTAGCCTATGAATTTATCTCAATGTTAAATATGACCCTTATAAAAATATATGATTTTTCCAAGTATAATGGTACTAAGCTATAAGAGTAGATGATATCAAAATTTTATGAAATTAAGTAGAGCAATGTTAGTTATATTAATAATTTAATATAATATTAGTTTCATTTAATTCTAAGTGTAAAGAATTTGCTATATGGCATAAACCTTTATTGCAAGTACAAGAGTTATAACAATAAAATAATTACAAGATAAATTGTAACCTTATATTGCTAAGTATATAAAAATATCTCACCTAGAAAGATATTGAAAAATATAGGAAAATATTATTTTGGGGCTTAGAATATCATAAAAATATACTATAAGGAAAAGATTAAATATTTTATACGTACCATGATCATATAACTATAGATAAATTATGGGAAGAAATTTAGAAATAAAATAAATAAGAATATTTATTTTATATTAGGATAGTTTTAGAAAGCTTACCTTATATAGTAAATAGGAATTTCTATTTATGGAAACTTACTAAGAAATAACCTAGTATTATCCTCTCTCTATTTTTTAATGTGATTCCTACAGTTAAATAAGAGTTTATTAAGAATGCATCGTTGATAAAATATTCTTGTAGAAGAAATGACTTTAAATAACATTTTTATATGGTGGAGAATAAAGAAACTATTTTGAATAATCAATGAGTTTTGTTTTAAAGGAATAAAAGGATATTATGAAATTAAAATAATAATAAAGGAAAATTATTATTTTAATTTAGCCACCTAAATTATTATCATAATAATTTAGAATTCCATTTTTATACTAAGTACATGTGAGAAATCCGAACCTTGAAAGAATTCGTATTTGAGAACCGTTCATGAATTCCGTGTCGATAGGTCGGGATTCTCATTTGAGGTTACGAACCACACCTCCGTCTTATCACTAAATCCGTCATCGTCAGAACTAGGGCAAGTGGAAATTCCCCCTTGTGACCTTTTATCGTTTCGTGAAATTCTCAACGTTGGGAACAACTTGTGTGCTAAGTAACAAATAAACCTAGGAAATATCGATTGTTAGATATAATGACCATTGTTAGTATAGTTCGTTATTATCGTTTGATAGGACTATTTATACTAGTATGGTTGTGACCTTGGTTGTTATGATCTCGTTCAGAGATCACGTCAAATGAACTAGTAAGGGGCGCGGAATAACCGACGCCTCTATATAATCTTACTAAGTCGTAAGTGCCTACGTGTTTGAAGTACGACTTTCAGGATCATGATCCTATCCGCTCCGATTGGAAGGAGGGATGAGCGCACTCTGGCTAAGTGCCGGGAAACTGGGTTTCCCCTTGGTGGATCGGGCCAACCTAGCCCCCACCCTTTTAAAAGAATCATTAATGAAATCGAATACTTTTCGACACCATAAGATAAGTGCCTAAGGCACACTTAAGATACCAAAATCGGACCGGTCTCAAATGATCGATCCGGCTCTCGGTCCGCTCAGGGCGCGAGAGGTTTTTAACTTGTATAAATTAATAACGTTCCCAACATAATCTCAATTCTAAAATAAGTCTACAATCTCGTAGTTCTTCTCTCGATTAACGAGCTATCTTCGCTTAAAGATACGCTCTCCCTCGTACCATTAAACCTCACATAAATAAACCCTATCGTAAAACACAACCCGTCGTTATCTTACTCGCCATTACTCAAATTACCGAATTACCCTTGGGAAGTTCCCATTCCCGCTTGTTTAGTCTCTTAGACTAATTCTTCTTTTCCGCATGTTTGCCTGGCATATTCTCGCCCCTCGCGAATTATGTCAGAACCTAGGACTAATCACAAGGTGTAAGGTGAAGAGCAAAGGAAGGGCAAGAAGTTTCAAGATGTAATCAAATCTCCCTTTAGTTTATTTACATTATGTTTTAAAGACAGTTTCTTTTATGAGTTGTACTTTCCGAACAAGTCTTAATGATGTGATTTGGGTTGTAAGAACAAAGTCTTCTTCGGAAGCATCTTTTATTTACATAAGTATGTTTAAATTCCGCATTTTATTTTTCTATATCATTCTAAAAGCCTTGGGTGACTCTGCATGGTAAAATCCGAGGCCACTGGCGGTAATACCCAATGTTGTAAAATAGGGGTGTTACACTTTTGTTGCCCATTTTCCTGACGACTTCCTTCACTTCTACTAAGGAGACACGTCTGTAGAAAAGAAGATTGTCTTGGCTCTCCGGTGTATTCTTGTTGTCCACCGACTCATAGCCCTCATTTAGAAGACCAAAGAAGTACCGCTCCCATCTCTGTCTAATCTGCGTATCCTCCACTAGAACACGCCCCTCTTCATCCTTAATGCACCTTACCTTGTCTATATCTCTACTCCTCCTCCTCTCTCTCTCTAGCCCTAGCCAGCCTGTAGAGAACTCGCTCTCCCCCTTTTTCGTCCAGTGCCTTGTACAGACTTTCATACGCTGATTCTTTCACGGCTGCCACTGCCCTTCTTGCTACCTTCTTTGTTGCTTTGTACTCGGCCAACCTCGCCTCCTTCTCTGACTCCCCACTCCTCACCTAGGTTGTGTAGGCTATCTGCTTGCCCTTAACCTTTTCTTGTACCTCACCGTCCACCAAGGCACCACTCTTCTGTTGTCACTTATACCTTTTGACAAGCTAAGGACCTGACATGCTGCCTGCGAATACACTCTGCCATTTGGCCCCACATCTCGTTGGTGTCACTCCTCTCACACCACGCTCCTTTTGCCTCTGCTTCCTCACAAATCCTCTCTCGTAGGCTCTGTACATTTTCTTCTGATAGACGCCACCACCTGATCCTAGGTTGCGCCTTTCTGCGTGCTCTTCTCTTTCTGCTCCCCCATTTAAAATCCAAAACTAATAACTTGTGTTATGTTGCCAACCCTTCAAACTGAATTACCTTACAATCCTTGCATCCTCCTCTGTCCTCCTTCCTGACCACAAAGTAGTCGATCTGTGACTTACCCAATGTGCTCTAAAACGTGACCAACTGTTATTCCCTCTTTCTAAACCACGAGTTTACCACTATACACCCAATAGATGTTGAGAAATCTAGCAGGGCACGACCACCCTCGTTTCTCTCTCCAAACTCACACCCCATGTTCTTCCTTAAAGATGTCCTTGGCCTTCCCAATATGGCCGTTGAAGTCCCCTCCGATCATCAGTTGCTCCGTCCTAGGGACGCCCCGCACTAAGCATTCTAGTTCATCCCAAAACCTTCTTTTTTCTTCTGAAATCAGGCCCCCGTGCGGCGCATAAGCGCTAATGACATTCAAGATCTTCTCCCCTAAGACAATATTGATCAACATCAAACGGTCACTTACTCGTTCCACTTGGACCACTTGATCCCTTAGTTTCATGTCAACCATAATACCAACTCCATTCTTGCTACTGGAGGCCCCCGAATACCATACTAAAAATGAAACTTAAAAATGAAATTTAAAATCTTAAAATCTCTAATCATCTTTTTCAATTTTGACGCGTATGGTGGGTTGAACATCTTTGCATCCATCTTCATTTTCAGCTTCAACATCAATAACATCATTAATAGCATTCCGTGTACGCTTGGCTGGAGTAAGGACACCAATCGATGGTATTGTAGACTCTACTTCATTATGACATGGAGAATCTAGAGATGTTGCAATTTCCTTATGTACATTAACAATAGTAAATTATATTTAATGAACTCATACTATGAATAGTATATTTCATGCAATATATTAACCTAATTTAATAAAATGCAACGTCTTTATATGTTACTTGGGTTATTACCTGTGCATGGGTAATAATTATGTAAATTTAGCAATCAATACTTCATCAGATGTCATTCTCGACACTGTATAAGAAGATTTGATTGTTTTCATTCTTTGCGCTGCAAACTTATTGGGTTTGATATCAATTTGGAACAAAAATTTCTTCCCTATAAAAGTATGCATATCTTTAGGTATTGAATTGAGATCATCATCCTGCAATACAATTATAAAAAAAAACATAAGTGAAGCAAATATAGATAAATTAAAATTTTTGAATTTTAATAATTTACGTTCTTTATAGAGTCTAGAATGGATGACACAGACTTTTGCACAATGACTTCAACTTCCTTATCAATTTTAATAAAAGATGTAATGTCTGTTCCATTAGTAACTCTAAGTTCAAGTTTAAACTAATTAAAAAAATATTATATTACAATAAAAATAAAAATAAAGTATAAAATGGATGTATTATTGAAATTCATATGCACGAATAATAGACCTAGGAATCACAGACGAATTGCAATTACACTTCTCACACCAAAAATTATCTTCCACATAATTAACCCTCTTCTTGCAGCGTTTACATGAATTATAATACCAGCCAAAGTCATCTTCAATATCCTCCACGGTAGCAAGGGTTACACATTTGGATTCCTAAGAAAAAGCATAAGTCAAATAAACTAAATCGCTTGAACTTGATAATTATAAAATATAATTACCGTTTTGATCTCAAGAATTTGAGCAATTGTTTTTTTGTTTATTCACATCCAAGAAGTGATCAAATGAAGAATTGGAGGACTCGCTTGCAATTTTGGATACACTTTGATTATCAAATTTGGCATCACCCTTCAACAAACTACAATTTAAAAAAAATTATATTAAATTGATTATAGTGATATAATTTAAAAATATCCTATCCTAAAAATATTTTAACATAATAAATATTACCTCTCCTTGAAGTCGTGTATTTCTTGAATCTTAGGGTCATTAATAAAAACCCTAGCACCACCATTCAAAAGGTTGGATACCTTGTTCTCTCCTAAAAAATATTTAAAAACAAAATGTTAAATAAATTGATGAATATAAATAAAATGTAGAAAGTTGAATAATTAATAAATTTAATATATGGGTAATTAATAAATAGACCACACATCTATCTAAGCACACTATTTAACGGTATAACTTTCACATATTTTTTAGGCAAATTGTAAATGATGCTCTCGTGTGGTTACAATATTTTAATAATATATTCAATTTTTTTCGAATGGGTCATTGACAATAACTGAGATAATCATTTTGGTAGAAATGATTATCTTATATAAAACGTGTTTAAAAGAATAATTGAGATCGGCGCCCTTCGTCATGTGTGATTGCGTTTCTTTTAATCCTATCGTGCCTTACCTTTCTGTACGATAAAAATTAGTTTCTATGTTGTGATGCTTTTGATAATACTAGCAAATAGGCCGCGCGTTACGCGGCGATTATAAGACGGAGACTTCGTTAGTGTAGAAATATGGAAATGACATTTTCGTAAATTTATTTAAAGGGATATGGTTTTTTTGGAAAAGGAATATGGAAATGGTATTTTCGTAAATTTATTTAAATGGGCATGGTTTTTTTGGTATTAATTTACCTGACTTTACGCCATCCAATGTCTTAAAACTTGTTTTTTTACGTATAAGAGCTTTCTTCACAACTAAGAAACAAACTTATCCGAGCTCGCTTACGAGCGAAGTAACTTGGACACGTTTTTCGTGACATGTCAAAATTACCCGTTCACATCCAAATATCACCTAAGTCGATCACGCTTTTCCAAGAATATATATCCCGAGATTACTTAAGAGCTAAGCAAAACCTTTTGGTATTAATTTAATTGATTTCATGCCATCCAATGTCTTAGAACTTGTTTTATTACGTATAAGAGCTTTCTTCACAACTAAGAAACAAACTTATCCGAGATTGCTTACGAGCGAAGTAACGTCGACACGTTTTTCGAGACATATCAAAATTACCCGTTCACATCCAAATATCACCTAAGTCGATCACGCTTTTCCAAGAATATATATCCCGAGATTACTTAAGAGCTAAGCAATACGATACGAATTTCAAGGAACATTAAAATATCAAAATTATTACTGAGAATGACATTTCCGTAAATTTATTTAAATGGGGATGGTATTTTTGGAAAAAGATATAAAAATGGCATTTTCATAAATTTATGTAAAGGGGCATGGTTTTTTTGGATATGCACTATTTTTTAAGTTTTTAGCAAAACATCTCACACGCTTTTATAATATGATAGATATATATGCATAATAATTAAAAAATTAAACAAATATAAAATTAAAATATTAAATATAACACATTACCTTAACATATTAAATATAACACATTACCTTGAAATGGCTTCTGTTTTCCAAATTGGATGATAACTATAATAGTGTCATTTGATGTTGTATTGATATAAGGAATAAATGGTCTTTTGTGTAATTTGTTACTCCCTCTGTTTCACAATTTAGGGGTATTTAGAACTTTGCACATATATTAAGACAAGCTTAAAGTGGAATTGATGAGATTTTGTTTTTTGCGTACAAAATAAATATGAGATTAAATCATATAATATCACCTAATAAGTGACTTTTTTAGTATTTATAAGTACATTGGAACTAGAAATACATTAATTAAATGTTATTTTTGGCAAATTTTAGTATTAGTTAATTAAAAAGAGACTTATATTTTGAGAATTTCTTTGAAGCTTAAAAGCCCTTAAATTGTGAAAGGGAGGTAGTATCATAAAAAACCCTTTGATTAGTAATATTTCCAATTCCTGAAATATAGCCTATAACATCTGCAAATATAAATTCAATATATAGGATTAAATATATGTGTGTGTGAATATGAAATTAAATAAATTTAAATGTACTCACCAACTAAGTAAATTTCATCGATTGAATATTTATTGATCTCTTCAAACTCGACAAAATCAAATGCTTTGTGAGAGATTGAGAGTTGCTCCATCTGTATGATGTTGGTGTTGTATAAAAAGAGAATCTTTTGAGCATGACATTAATAATGAAAATCACCAGTATAATTATTCAACCCAAATTTGGATATGAAGTATATCCCATCTTCTATGACATTTTCAAATTTGGAGAATAAGGATATTTTCATAAAAGCAACACATTTATTTCCCTTTAATTATAAAAAAATTACATATTATTAATATATAAATAAAAAAACAAACTTTAAATAAGAATTGACAAAAAGAATGATAATCATATATAAACTAATTAAAACTAAAATATACCGTTTCATCTACTAAGACCATCTCCTTAGCTATGATCTCTCTGCGAAACACATTCTAAAATTTGAGGATACGAACATGGATATTGTAATTCATATTATTTTTTAGTGTAAGTTCACTAAGAAGATTGTAGGTGTTATTCATTGTTCACCTGAATATATATATATATATATATAACATGAAATATAAATGTAAAATTCAAATAAATTAAATATGACCATAATAAATTTACAAATAAAAAACAGAAAAATTATATAGTCAACTATAATAATTAATTCAACTAAGATGGTCTTCTCCGAACAAATTGACTTCCTAGAGTCTTTAAGTATTCATGAAGAAAAAAATTTGGCAATAATTTAAAGCTATAAGTACCAAATCAATGCCCATATACTTTATAGCTTTAAAGTATTGCCAAATTTTTTTCTTCATGAATATTTAAAAACTCTAGGAATTCAACTAGTTAATTATTTGGAGAAGACCAACTTAGTTGAACTAATTGTTATAGTTGAGTATATAATTTTTCTATTTTTTATTTGTAAATTTATTATGCTCATATTTAATTTATTTGAATTTTATATTTATATATCATGTTATATATATATATATATGGTTGGGTTCAAGTAAGGAGGCTCCTTACGGTAAATAATAAGGAGCTTTCACAGCCTTTAGATTTTAAGAAAATCGATTGATATAATTTTTAGGTATTAAAAGAAAAGGAAAAAAAATCTAATGGTATATCTTAATATCTCTCTCTTCTTCCCTCTCTTCTATATTTCATCGCGTCTATATATAAGCGTTGATGAAAAACTCCCTAATATTCTAATGCATATTGAACAACTAATTATTATAAATGAACAACTACTTAATCGCGAATGAACGACTACAATCTCAGAACTATTAATAAGAATTATGAGAAGTTGTGACTTATGCCATTTTTGCTCTGTTTAGAAAGGCTCAAAAGGCACATATTTGCTCTGTTTGCCATTGTCTTGGCTCGTGATGGCTACCACGACTCGTGATGGCCCTTCTAACCTCTTCCTTCACTCCTTAGCTTGCATTTTGACTTGTAATAGCTCCTCCACAACTCTTGAAAGCTCTTGGAATCATCAAATCTTCATTCCTTAGTGTTAGTTGTGGTCTTTAAGCTTCACTAAGATCTTGTCCTCATGTCTTCCTCTCCATTTGACTCCAAAACACCATCAAATGACCTATAAAAGCAAAATAAACTTGTGTAGACCTCCATACTACAAATAATACGAAAATCAACAAAAAAAGGACCAAAACCTAAGCTAGAAAAGGAGAAATCTAATCCTAAATGCTCATGCAAACTAAGTAAAACTAGATGACATCAGTGGCCAAACAAGACAAAGGGAAGCAACAGTAGTATCCTGATCAAAAGGTGCACAGAATATGGCAAAAACAAACCCAGAACTCGACTCCCTCACAAATTGATTTTCAATCACGTATCAACAACAAACACATCTATCCGGGCTACATCAAGTATTTTGGCCTAAAGTCTCACAGGACATGTTGGTATTGCGACAAGCCTAGTCACTACCAACATGATTGTCATAAAAAGGCAAGAAATGATGAAAATACAAGGTCACAGACTCTAAATGACAATTCTGACAAATTTGTTGTCACTGACTGTCCTCTAGGATTTGTGTGTGCTAGTTGTAACAAGTGTTGTCCTAGAAACTACTATGTTGCCAAACCCAGAGGAGTTAGACAACTCTGAGTTTGTAAGAACTAATTCTTTCAATGCAGCTTGAAGTGGGTGACAAGAAGCCCTGGTTCATTGATAGTGCGTGCTCAACTCATATGTCGGAAAACCCCAAGGACTTCGTCTCACTTGAAGAATACAAGGGAGGTAAGATTACCTTCGCAAACAATAGTAAAGGTGGTATTTCTGGTATTGGTACGATAAGATTTTATGATAAGTTGACCATAGATAATGTGAATTTAGTTGATAATCTCAATTTTAAGTTGTTAAGTGTTTCCCAAATTTGTGCTAATGGAAAATATCAAGTTGTCTTTGATAAGAAGGGTTGTCAGGTCTAAGAAATTGACTCGGGGAAGATTCTTCTGAAAGGGGTGTGTGAAAACTATCTCTACAAAGTGGACCCCTGTTTCGAACTTGAAAAAAAACTGTCTTAGAACAGTTGCAGACGTCGCCGACCTCTGGCACAAAAGATTTGGTCATGCGAGCTTTCAACTCCTTGACAAACTTCATAGGCAAGAGCTGGTTAGAGGGCTACCCAAGATTGATCCAAACAAACATGAAGTTTGTGAGACGTGTGTAAGAGGTAAGCAAGTGAAGTCATCCTTCCAATCCAAGAAGGAGATAAGTACTACTAAACCCTTAGAGCTGATTCATATAGACTTGTGTGGTCCTATGAGAATCCAAAGTCGTGGAGGAAATATTTATATTTTTGTCATTGTTGATGACTTTTCACGGTATACTTGGACAATTTTTCTGTCTTCTAAAGATCAGGTCTTTGAAGAATTTGAAGCATGGGTAAAGGTTGTTGAGAAAAAGCTTGGAGTTGCTCTTGTATCTATTAGGTCAGATCATGGAATGGAATTTGACAACTTTGAGTATCTGGTTTTCTGCAAGAAAAATGGCATAAGTCACAACTTCTCAGCGCCAAGAACTCCACAGAAAAATGGCGTGGTCGAGAGGAAGAATCGTGCCTTGGAGACTATGTCGTGGACCATGCTTATCTCAAGTGGTCTTCCAAGAAATTTCTGGGGTGAATCCATTAATGCGTCTTGCTATGTGATGAATCGAGCCATGCTTCATCCACTCCTTGGAAAAACTCCTTATGAATTGCTTAGAGGAGTTAAGCCTAATGTCGCTCACTTACGCATTTTTGGATGCAAGTGCTATGTTCATAATAATGGCAAGGACGGTCTGGGAAAATTCGACCCAAGGAGTGATGTTGGCACTTTTGTAGGTTATTCCCCTCACAGTAAAGCCCACAAAGTGTTCAACAAGAGGACGAGGAAGATTGAAGAAAGTGTGCATGTCGTGTTTGATGAGAACACGATGGGAGGCTCGATGATTGAGGATCTTGATGATGGTGATCAAGGATATTATCTGGTTCAAGATGATCCACTTTCAACTGCTACAACAGAAAAAGAAATTGTAGTTAGTGACAATGATGGTGTCATCGACTCAGACAGAACAAGGGGAAGTGATCAAGATCAAAGAACAAGTGACAATGAGACAAATGATGAGAAAACGTCTGAGAGAAGTTCAAGTCCAAAAGACTCTGAAGAAGATTCAGAAAGAACGCCTTACACACAAGTCGGCGACTTGACAGAGTTACAGATCATGAATTATCAACAGAAAAGTGCTCATCTTGTCACTAACATCCTTACTGATTTCTCAAAGGGTGTGCAAACCAAATCTTCCCTAAAAAAACTTATTTTCTTTCAATGCTTTCATCTCTATGTTGGAGCCCAAGACTGTCGAACAAGCGTTGAAAGATTCGGATTGGGTCAGTGCCATGCAAGAAGAGCTCCATCAGTTTGAAAGAAATAAGGTTTGGCACTTGGTCCCAAGGCCAAAGGGAAGATCTGTGATTGGAACACGATGGATGTTCAGGAATAAGATGGATGATGAAGGAAATGTGGTCAGAAACAAAGCGAGGCTGGTAGTTAAGGGATACAATCAGTAGGAGGGCATTGACTATGATGAGACGTTTGCTCTAGTGGCTCGTCTTGAGGCTATTCGGTTGCTCATTGCCTATTCTGCTCACCATGGGTTTAAACTACAACAAATGGATGTCAAGACTGCTTTCTTAAATGGATATCTAAAGGAGGAGGTGTATGTTGAACAGACTCTGGGTTTTGAAGATGTCGCCCACCCGGATCATGTCTACAAACTGGACAAAGCTCTCTATGGATTGAAGCAAGCACCGCGTGCTTGGTATGATCGTTTGTCTCAGTTCTTGATTCAACATGGTTATGTTCGAGGAGAAGTAGACAAGACTCTGTTCTTGTTAAAGGAAGGAGGCCATACACTGGTTGTTCAGGTCTATGTCGATGACATCATCTTTGGTTCAACAAATGATAAGCTGGTGAAGAAGTTCGCTGACCTCATGTCTAGTGAGTTTGAAATGAGCATGGTCGGTGAGCTCAAGTTCTTTTTAGGACTTCAAGTCGTTCAGAGTGAAGATGGAACAAGAGTTCATCAACAGAAGTTTCTCAGAGAACGTGTTAAGACGTTTGGTCTCGAAAGTGGTAGAACTTTTGACACTCTCATGTGCCCGACCACATCACTTGGAAAAGATGACAAGGATCCAGGGGTCAATGCTACTATGTACAGGGTATGATTGGATCTTTGCTCTATCTTACTGCGAGTAGACCTGATATCGTGTTTGGAGTATGCCTATGTGCTAGATTTCAAGCTGACCCAAGAGAGTCCCACTTGAATGTTGTTAAGAGAATCATTCGATATCTTAAGGGGACTGACAATCTATGTTTGTGGTATCCAAGAGCATTTGATTAGGAACTTGTCGGCTACATAGATGCAGATTTTGGATGAAATCGTGTTGATAGAAAAAGCACTTCAGGGATGGCTCAATTTCTTGGGCCTTGCCTTGTGTCATGGGGATCTAGAAAGCAAAATTATGTTGCTCTATCAATAGCGGAAGCAGAGTACATTGCGGTTGCGGCGTGTTGCTCTCAACTCTTATGGATCAAGCAACAAGTCAGTGACTATGGTGTGAAGTGTGGGTCAGTGTCCATACTATGTGACAACACTAGTGCAATCAACATCTCAAAGAATCCAATGCAACATTCAAAGACAAAACATATGGAGATAAGGCACCACTTTCTTCGAGATTGTGTGGAAAAAGGCATGGTCACTATGGAATTATGTGGAACAGGTGATCAAAGAGCAGACATCTTCACAAAGGCCTTAAATCGTGAACCCTTTGAACAACTCCGCATGGAACTAGGTATGATCTCTCTTCAATGATCTATTTCCCTACATGAATTCCCTCGATGATTGGCTACAATTGATTGCTTTGAATATGTTTTGAAGTCATGCTCTTATGGTATAATTCTTTACATTCTTGATAGACATCATGTTTAGGAAACCCCATGCATTTGACTTGTCGGTGACTTTTACTACATTATGTATGTATACAACCTTTTTGAGCTCTTTGTTTTAGCCCAAAAGAATCAAACCTGATGATCTTATCCCTCATTACAAGCTCAAATGATGGTTGATTCTAATGCTTGTCCCTAACCTATCATGCTTTGAGAGTCTCTATGAGCCCGTTTTTTATCTTTCTTTAAACGGAGACTTATCATCATGATCGAAAAATCCACATCAATATCATGTCTCATACTTGGTTTGCTTTGGCACTCCCCGTGCAACCCCAACACCAAGTATTATTATTAGAGAAAGTCATGGGTCATGCAAAAGTCACGGACATATGAGAAGAGCAGATTATGTGATATGGGTCGCCGACTTGATCAGGGTCAGTGACTGTGTATTTTGGCGTGTGAATGAGATCATGGCTTAATAAGATCTTTTGAAATTGGAAAGTTTTTTTTCAAAAAGAGGAAAGAAAAGATTTGGTGATTTGAAAACTTCCATTATGATTGAAGTCATCTTCTTTAATATACTCCAACCGTCGAAGAGAAAAAGGTACACTTTCAAAACCCTCTCTCTCTCTCTCATTCTCTTCTCTCTCTCTCTCTCTCTCTCTCTCTCGAACTCAAACCCTCAAACCTTCAAACCCCTTCAATGGCATCCCCTTCCAAAACCTCTAACCACCCCGTTTCTCCCAAAACTCAAACCGAGAGTCCCGAATCGGCGAGGAAGAAAATCATTGCCCTTTTTGGTGATGACTTTCTTCACTCACTTATGTCTGGGCAATCGTCTCCCTCAATCGCTCTCCAAACCGCCATTGAAACACCATCCCAGAGCCCCTCTTCTTCACAAAACCAAAATCCTAACCCTTCTCCTCCAAAATCAACTCTCACTTTTCCCATTCCCACCGAAAAACCCCAAATCCCTCAACCCCCTACAAGAAACTAAAGCCCTAGCCCCTTTACCGGAATCTGAAACTCCGTGCCAAACAGCGCTACCGACGGTTGTTTTAGAAACCAGTGATGCTATTGAGAGGGTTTCTTGACAACAAATAAATTTATAATCAAGACACCGCTGAGTACAGGGGAGTTAGGTTCGTCCACGGGAGAAAGTCTAGTGTCAAGTTTTATTAATTAGAGCGCAAGTAATCAATCAAAAGCAAGGATTTTTATCAAAGGAGAGAGATTTCTAAGGTTAAGGTGTCCCCACAACAACAATCATGCATACAAAACGTTTAATGAAACATAAAGATCATGCCTTTATCACATAAAGTTGTCAACTTTCGTCAACTAAGCAAGTAAATCAACTAACTTCAACTAGGATTGATCCGCTTTCGCTTCAAAACCCTAAATTGACTATTCTGATTCAAGGTTTCCGCTTTCGCTTCAACTATGAATGAGAAATTCCCTTTCAACTTTCGTTTCAAGGATTAAGAGCAAGAGAATAAAATCATGCAATAAAGACAATCAAATCATGATCACAAATAAGCATGCACAACCATTGTTGGGTTTAACCCCAACCTTAGAGAGAGAAGACTACTCACAAATCATGATGAAACTTGTCTTCCAATCAATCTCTACTCGTCCTCTCTCTACGCTATCTCACGCCTCTCTCTTCTCTCTTTCTCCAAATTCCCCTCCCAAAAGATGATAGAAAAACTAGAGCTAGACAAGAGTATTTATAGATAAAACCTAATCTATCTAAAGCTATCTAAAAGAAAATAAATCTTTAAAAGATATATCCCTTAAAACTATCTAATAATAGGGATAAAAGATCATTAAGTGCGCCGACTCGGCTGTTCGCTAACGACCTTGAGTGCCTCGGAACCAACCCCCACAGGGTCGGTGGAACTTTGCTAAATTCTTGACTTTCTCTTCTTTTGTTGAGCACCTCGTTACCGACGTTGTACACCTCGGTAACGACCCATCCAGCCTCGTTATCGACCCCCCTTCAACATTGAAAACAGCCTTATAACTGAGAGTAAAACTTCGGTATAGGGTTCGTTACACCTTGTTTTGCCTTGATTCTTTTTTTCTTAAGCTTAGTAACGAGTCTCTAAACTCCTCTCATGGTTTGAAATTGAACTTGATCTTCAATGTCTCTCTTGAGTACTATCTTTAAGTGTTTTCCTCCTTTCTTCAAAATATGCTCCAAAACAGCTCCAAAACCTATAAAAACACCACCAAAGCTTATGTAGACTCCATATCTTAAGCAAATACGAGAACCTACAAAAACGACTCAAAACAAAGCACAAAACTAAAGAAAAAGACTCAAATACACAAAAACACACCCTAAAAACACGACTAAAAAGGTGGATTTCAAAATACCCCATACTTAGACTTGCTTGTCCTCAAGCAATCAACAAGACATCAATCAAAACCATCATCACATTCTTCAAGTCAATGCCCTTATCAAAAACAACATCAATGCACAAGTAGAACAAATAGACAAGTGAATCTAATGTCATCACACATATAGAAGCAACCTCAAGCAAAAGCAACTAAAAATCCAACCTCACAAGGGTATATTGTGTTTCTCTCAACTCTCATGTGTTTAGGCTTTTAATAACAACTCTCAACTCAATCCTATATACAAAAATCAACATATTCATTGTTACTTATATCACCAAACTCTCCACCGGAGATGTCAAAACACATAAAAATCATCAAGAGAACTTAGGCTCAATGGAAATTTTCTTAGAAGCTTCCATTCGGCCGGGTTGTAATGGGGCTTGGTAATAATAATAGGGCATGGAAATATTTTCGTTATGTGGTGCTAAAAATCTAGGAATCAAGACTCCTAAACTCTCTAACACAACTCACCAAAAACATCAAAACAACATACGAAACTCAATCAAACATTATGCACTCTCTTTAACTTAACCCCTTTAATATCCCAACTAATCTTGCTTACAAAATACTAAGGAAAATTTGGCTCATGCACACTTTCACTATTCAACTCTTTTTTTTTTCTCTTTTCATCTTTTAATTTTTCTCATCTTTTTTTTTCTCGATTTTTTTCATTGCTGAATTTTTCTGGAAAGGTCGGAACCGAACCTACTAGGGTCGGTAACGATGTCTTCTCATTTCTCCTTCTTTCTTCTCTTAGTGCATACAGAGAACCAAAACTCCTTTTACATGATAAACTGCAAGATCAACAATTACCCAACCCAAATTACCCCACACTTGAACCAATGCATCGCACTCAACAAAATCATCACAAACAATACTAAGTCCTAATCCCCGGATAGGGTCAAGCTTTATTCGGCTAGGGAATAATTTTGTGGAGCTTCAAATAAAAGGCTTAAAGGCTCAAATTGGCTTCAAAAAGAGGATAATGATAAGGTAGGTAAAAAGAAGGAATAAAAAGTGGTTTAAAAGAAATAAGTTCTCCATCATATGATATCACATGCAATGAACAAATATCTCATAAAGGTTTCAAGAAATAGATAACCATATCAATGACAAGAGATAATATGCATAAGGAGAGTAAATCACACAAGAAAAGAAGAGGGATTTTTGATGTTCTCCCTATAAGGCCAAAAATAACTCACAAGGTAGAAATTTTTGTTCGATTTAACTCACTTCTACCTAAGATCATATATGCTCAATTACATCACATGCTAAGTATCCAAATAAAACAATTTTTCAACATGATTCAGGCAAAGCTCTCCAAACATGCTAAACGAATTACATGATCACGCAAGTTATTACTATCATAGGACATCTAAGTGGAGCATTATCAATCCTAAAAACATAAACAAAAGACACAAAAACAACACAAAACTGAGTTTCCTTTTCCCTCACCCCATACTTAAACCAAATAGTGTCCTCACTATTTAAAACATAAAAACATAAAGAATAAAGAGGATAAGAAAAGGGAACTCACAAAATAAAACTGAAGCGGTGTGAAACCATTGATCATTGAGGAGTTTGAATTTTTTTTTCAGATTTCCTGTAGAGGTCGGTACTGACCTTGTAGGGTCGTTATCAAACCATCGATTTTTCTTCGTTGTTCCTTTTTGTACCGATTGTCTTTGATTATTCTCTTCTTTTGTGTAGCACTTCATCTTCTTCTTTTTGTACCTGAGTCACTTAGAAAAAAAAAATTATATCCCTACTATACCACTCTAACCTAAAAAACAAGTCAAAATAAAGCTACAAAAAAGATCTAAGAAAACAAAAACTAAAAAGCGGGTTGCCTCCCGTAAGCGCTATTTTTAACGTCGTTAGCCCGACGAACATACCTCGGCGGATCAGGGCGGCTGCCATCCAACTTTGTCGGGGTCAAGGGAAACCCCATACTTAGACGGAAAAGCTTCAAAGCTTCTCTCCAAAAGATGTGGTCCCCTATCATCAACAAGTATGCTCGGAATTCCTACATAAGGGTTAGTAAAGTTTGAAAACCAAGGAGGATTCGACTCTTTCACAGTATTCATAGTAGGATGGGATATAGAAAAAGGATGAAAGAAAGAATCATGACCAGAATGTATTGGATTAAAGTAAGAAGACTCACCTTTGTCTCTCAGGGAAGGGCCCGTTAACGAGGCTATGTGGGTCGTTACCGACCTATCTGGGTCAGGGAGTGCCTCAATATCGTGCCTGAATCTGCTTCTAGCTTCGTGCTCCTTCAGATAAGGGCCGTTACCGACCCATGGGGGTTGGTAGGCTCCTTGGTAGGCGTGTCTCCATTGAAGTTGCACGCTTTTGTACTCAAAGAGGGGTCGGTACCGAAACATGGTGGGTTGGTAGGTCCCTCGGTACTACACTTAGAAACCTCGTTCACCGCTAAATTGAAGCGAAACTCGGCTTTCTCTTCCCCAATGTCGAATGTGAGAAGGCCCTTCCTAACATCAACTCGTGCCCCTACGGTAGCCAAAAATGGTCTTCCAAGAATGATTGGTACCACAGGGTCTTCTGGCATGTCTAGAACAATGAAGTTGTTTGGAATAAAAAATATGCCAACTTGGATAAGGACATCGTCAACGACTCCAGTTGCCTTGACACAAGATCCGTCTGCCATGTACAGCCTCATGTTGATCGGTTACAATGGTCCCATACTAGCTTTTGACCAAATAGATAATGGCAATAGGCTGGCATTGGCTCCTAAATCACAAAGCGCTTTGAAACGGTGAGTCTCAATACCAATTGTAATTGCAAACTTACCAGGATCGCCGAGCTTTTCAAGGAGCGTTATGAATCAGACTTCATCAGTTAGCTCAAAAATTCATCTTTTCCTGCTTAAGATCTCTTTTAAGAATTTAGTATAGGCATACATTTCATTAAGGGCTTCAGTAAATGGAATAGAAATATTTAACCATTGAAGAATCTTAACAAAACGCCTAAACTTTCCTTCTGTGACATCATCAGCTTTCTTGGTCGGGAAAGGAAGAGTTTTTGATGGACTTGGAGTACAAAGAGGCCCGGATTGAGGCTCTACCGAGTCGACATGAGGGTCGACTGGTGCTTTAGAAGGGTGGGTACCGTTCCTGAGGGGGTCGGTACCGATCCTGGAACTAAGAGAGGGGTTCGATGGTGAAGACTTACCAGGGTTGGGGTCATTAACGACCTATGTGTAATCGGTACGGAGTGTTTGAGGCTCGTTATCGACCCTGGTGGATCCGTTATCGATCCGAGCTGTAGCATCTTCTTCGTTACCGGGCTCTTTCTCCTTGGCCTCAGCACGATCCCGTAGTGTCTTTCCGCTTCTTAGGTGTATAACTGCAATCTATCCTCTCAGGTTCTCTTCGGGATGGCCCGGAAGTTGCCCTTGAGGTCTTGGAATTTTGGCAGCTAGTTGGCCGAGTTGGGAGTTTACACTTTTTCTCCATGTTTCGATCTCTTCCAATTGTACGTGTATACCTTTTAGGTCAGAACGGACTCCATCAATCTTGTTGTGGACTCCATTAATACCCTCTTATAGCCCTTATATCCATGAAGGTGGCTCTTGATAGCCCGATGGTTTGTAAGGCGGAACCCTTTGGTCTTGCTGAGGAGGTTGGCTCCCTTGGCCATAGTTGCCCCAGGTGGGCTGATTGTTATTCCTCCCTGCATAAAAAGTATTACCTTGGTTCCTATATGGACCCCTCATGTAGTTAGCTTCTTCATATGCCTCAGCAGCACGGACCTGTTGCAAGTTAGTGCAGGCAGAAGTAGCATGGGCTTGGGACCCGCATTCAAGACAAGATGGAGATGATTTAAGATAACTTACCTGCTTTTTCAGGCGGTTGATCTCGTCTTGCAAGAACTGGTGCTTCACTTCGGGGTCTACCTCGTCCTTATTCGGATTATAGAGCCTTCGTTGGGGCTATTGGGCCTGCTGCGTTCCATACATCACATCGTAGTTGGTCAACTTGTCAAGCAATGCCCAAGCATCATCGGGATCCATCTCTATAAAATCGCAAGCAATATGCAGATTGATGCGGTTCTTCGTCTCAGCATTGATCCTTTGGAAGAAGAACTCTTGGAGCACATATTGTGGTTGCCCATGGGTAGGGCACTATCTAAGCATCTCCTTGAATCTCTCCCATGTCTCCACAAAGGTCTCATTAGGCAGCTGGTGGTAGGAGGTGATGCGCTTCCTTAGCTCCGTAGTCTTGGCAGGTGGAAAGAACTTTGTCATGAACAAGTCATGTAGAGTTTCCCACTTCTTTATTGACTTGGAAGGTAGGCTCTCTAACCAGCTCGGGGCCTTTCCTGTAAGAGACCACTTAAAAGCTTTCAATGGAACATATTTTAAAGGGACACCTTTAGCAGCAATAGTGTCACATAAATTAAGAAAATTTCTAATATGTTCTATTGGGCACTTAGTGGGTTTTCCCTCAAACTGAGCCCTTTTGATCAAGGATAAGAATTGAGGTTTGATCTCAAAGGTCTTCTCCATCTCAGGAAGCTCAATTGCGGACTCTAGCATCCTCAGTTCTGGATGCATGTACTATTTGACATTCCTTGGGAAGACATTCAACGGTTGATAGCATGCATTTACATAGTAGTTTTAGGGTAGTTTTAGTCTCTTTAATTGGTTTATTTTACATGCTTAGCTTAGTATTCTTAGCATTTTTAGTATTCTTGTGAAATCGGGATCTACACGCCTATATGTTGGATTTTAGGTGTTTTTGGAGACCCGAGGAGGTTGAAAGACGAGCAAAGATGACGGAAGAGTTGCCATAGAAGATTTGAAGTAAGAGCTTGAAGAAGGAGGAGGCTAAAGTTGAAGATTGGAGGCCAATTGAAGCAAAAGGAAGAACATGGGCCAGGACGAATAAACAACACCCAAGTTTTGGCTGTCCTGGACCATGTTTTGGGCTGCAGAGAAGAACGTAGGCTAGGAAGGGCAAACCGCGGTCGCGGTTTGGGGGTCCTGGACCGCGCTTTGCCCCGCGTCGGGATTGGGCCGAGATTTTTCTTTATCTTGTTGCTTAAAATATACTTTAACCTAGTTTTTGAGATTATTACGTATTATTCTCTTTAGTCTCCCTTTTTGAAGAACCCTAGAGTGGAGAATTGTGCATTTTTGCAAGACTTGATTGGAGTTGGATTTAGATCTATTGCAAAGATAATCGGTATATTTTTCTTTGATTTAGATTTCTCTTCTCTCCTTACTATGTCTAGCTGATTTCTTTATTCCTAGGAAGGGTGAACCCAATGAATGAGTAGGTAGATCTAAGGGTGATGTTTGGTTGAATTGAGATTTGAATTGTTGTTTGATTCATCCTAGGATGCTTAATGACCTAATTTAGGCCTTGTTTCACTTTCACCATAAAATCCCTTTCTACCCAAAATCCACTTTTAATCCTCTTGAAATCCGTGCAACTCTCTCTACTTTTTACGTTTTTCAAGACACTAAAAATCACTTTTCACCCAAACCCCATTTCTACTCACAAGTGAAACAACCCCTTACTTGAATTAGGAATCTTGTTAAGATTTGAGACCGAGAGGAGATAAAAATAACAAGAGGTTGATTGAATTTACAACTTGTTAATTCATGCTAGATCCCTAGGTTTGAACTTGTTAAATTATTTGTGCGAGAGCGCGAGAGCGGATGGAACTTAACCTATCCTAGAAATTATTGATTGAATAGTCTTCACGGAGCGCGAGAGCGGATGTTATTTCTATTGATTCAATGATCTCTAAAGAACTTAAAGGACCTAAATAAGACTTGCTTTGTGCGAGAGTGACTGCTAGTCGAGTCTATGTACATGCATTAATCGTCTGAAAAGAGTTAATGTTTACATTTGAGATAGTTAGTCCTTCAAACAACATTTGAATTGAAATCCAAATAAATATCACCGGTGATCTACTGAATAGTCATTGTGGGGATCCTGACCTTGGAATGCTTTTCTACATCGATAGTTAATTCTTAATTTTGATTTTAGTTATTTCTGAATACAATTACAACACCTTTTTCTTAATTTTGGCTTTGTCTACTAAATCGTGCTATAATCAATACTACAAAGTTCCCTGAGTTTAACACCTTGATACTACAATCGAACCGTATACTTGTGATGTAGGAAAATAGCCTATCAACTGCTCCTGTAATTGAGTACGTTGCTCTCGTTCTTGATCTCTCTCAGCTTGCAACGCTTCCATCTGTTTGCGGAGAGCAGCCATCTGTTGAGCCATCTCTTCAGGTGTTACAACCATTGCTTTGCGTTCTCTTAATCGGTGGTGAAAGGATCGCTCGGGTTCAAGGTCAACTACTGGAATAGAGACAACACGGCGTCCTTCAGCTGGCATATGAAACGAAAGTTGAAAGGGAATTTCTCATTCATAGTTGAAGCGAAAGCGGAAACCTTGAATCAGAATAGTCAATTTAGGGTTTTGAAGCGAAAGCAGATCAATCCTAGTTGAAGTAGAAGAGATAGATAGTAAAGTTTATTGATTGAACGAAAGTTAGTTGATTTACTTGCTTAGTTGACGAAAGTTGACAACTTTATGTGATAAAGGCATGATCTTTATATTTCATTAAACGTTTTGTATGCATGATTGTTGTTGTGGGAACACCTTAAACTTAGAAATCTCTCTCATTTGATAAAAAACCCTTGCTTTTGATTTATTGTTGTTGTGGGAACACCTTAAACTTAGAAATCTCACGCCTCTCTCTTCTCTCTTCCTCCAAATTCCCCTCCCAAAAGATGATAGAAAAACTAGAGCTAGACAAGAGTATTTATAGAGAAAACCTAATCTATCTAAAGCTGTCTAAAAGAAAATAAATCTTTAAAAGATATATCCCTTAAAACTATCTAATAATAGGGCTAAAAGATCGTTAAATGCGCTGACTCGGCTGTTCCCTAACGACCTTGAGTGTCTCGGTACCGACTGATGAGGTATTTTCAGTGGTCGTTAATACCTATCAAAGAAACCTAACTTAACCAACTCAGTAGAGCGGTAAGCAAGGGTCGATCTCACAGAGACTCTTGTATTTGTGTTATTACTTGTATGCCAAGTAACCAAGGGGGTTTGTAATTGTAAATTCTAAACTACTATGCAAATTGAAAAGTAAATATGAATGCAAAAGTTGATTTAAATATATGAGAGACAAACGTGTTCAACTAGTTAAATCCATCATGATATTGTTTTGTTGATCATCGACTCTCTTGATTCTCTTCTCACTTGAATAATCTGTTGTGGATAATGATCCTACTAAGGATTAAGACCCAAACTTCAGATTTAGTTGATAGAACTACCAGTCTAACAACCCTAATTAAATAACAACCTAGAAGACCTTCTAGATTCAATTAAATAACAGCATGACGATTCAAGTTATCAATAGAAACAAACACTTAGAGCAACCAGACATCTAAGTGACTTGTGAATTTATTCCCTTCTTTAACCAACTTGTCCAACCGGTACTAAATTGATTAAAGTATACTCTTGATCTAATTAACTCCAACCGGTAATTAATCACATTCAGTTTTAACTAGAAATTCAATTAGGTAGCTAATCTAATAAAACCCTAGTTTAGATTCAATTAAGAACAGAGAATAATTTCTATTCAAGTTTGTTGAGAATCAATCAAACCTCACAACTACATACAAATCATGACTTCAATAACTAGCCAAACACAAGAGAAATTAGCAATGCATAATTGAATTAAAATCAAACTTACAAAGGTTTCAAAGTCTTCCTTGAGAGAAAACCCTAGGCTCCAAAAGTATGACAAAAGTTATGATAATGATAGAGAGAGAAAACTAAAAACAAGGTTTAAATACCCCACAAGATATCCAAAGATAAAATATCCCGAAATTACATCAAACTAGTCGGAAAAGACCTAATAAAGTCCAACCCGAAGCCCAAAACACGCGGCCCAACTCTCCCACGACAGAACAGTAGGCGCGGTCTCATTCCAGGGTGGCGCAGCCGCGTCACTTCATGTTATGCCCGCGGCACTCTCGATTCAGCATTTCAGGTGACACTTCAGAGGCTGTTTTCACCCCCTTCGAGTTGGAATTTGGACTCGGAGTAAAAATATGAATTGTAGCTCTTCGAGTTAGCTTTCCAGTGATAGCAAATTCAGCTTCATCCAAGCACTATAGCTCCCAAACCAAGCACTGCAAGATAGGGTTGTCGAAATAAGAACTACAATGCATAGCCCGGATTTAAGCGTTCTTTTCACACAAGCTCTTGGGTCTTGGTTCTTCCAATCTTCACTTGTATCACTCTAAGCTTCCTCAAACACCTCCATAGTCCACTAATATCCATCCCATCCATGCTTGTTTACCTAAAGATCTGCAAAACCGAACAAAACAAGCGCAAAACCCGAATTTCCTAGAAAAACCTAGAAACCTAAGAACTAGACTAAACTAAGCTAAAACCATGCAAAATAAACATAAATATGCATCCTAAACTATACATAAATGCAAGCTATCACCGACCCCATGCTTATCCCTTGCTTGTCCTCAAGCAAGACATAAATCAAAGTCACACCACAGAAATGCAATCATACATCCATCTCAAGTCAAACAAGCATTTCACATATAATCAAAACCCGATCAAGACTTCCTAACATGCATTATGGTAAGCAAAAAGTAAAGACCATTCATTCATTCTAGACCTCACCAAGTTAATTGTGTTTGCACTCAACGCTCAAGTGTTTAAGGGTATGTGTTTCACTCAAAATCAACCATGAAAACTAGACTACCATAAGCTTGCATCAGAGTTCTAAATCTCCACCGCTGAGGATCAAACACATAACAAAATACATGAGGTCTTTTTAAGGCTTGTAATGGGGCCAAGGTAAAGAGAAATTTGGAAGGGATTATATTTGGCATGTGGTGCTAAATCCGGGATAAAGAACTAATCCTAAACCCAAACTTCAATACACTTTCTTTTCTTCCTTCTCCCAAACTTTCTTTTCCAACTCCATACACTCTCATTTAAACACTTTGTTTCTTTCTTCACTTTTTCTTGCCTCTTCTTCAACTCTTTTCTTTCATACTAATGAAGACTACTAACACTTTAAGCTCAATTTTCGTTTTTTTGCTTTTCAATAAACTTTACATCTTCATTTTTTCACTTTGCTCACACAAGAGTTGTTTCCCTCTTTTTCCTCCTTTCCCTCCAACTCCCCCATACTTACATCAAACTCACACAAGACACAATCACAACCTAAAGTCCTAAATCCCGGATTATCGGTCAAGCTTATTAGGCTAGGAATCATTTTGTGGAGCTAATAAAAAATAGGCTTAAAGCTCAAATAAGTGGGGTGTCAAAAAACATGGATCTTGTTAGGTAGGAAAGGAAACAATAGGCTATAAGAAATATTGCCTCAATCATTTTAATGGAATGCATTCAATCATATAAGCAGTCTTGACAAAGGGTCATAACGCAAGTTCTAGAGCTAGATAATCATGGTGATACACTCAAGAATGTAGAGAACAAATATAATCATGAAAGGCCAAAAATATCTCACAAGGCAAATTGTTGTCTAGAACTTCAGAATAAATCAAATACTCAAGCTAAATACATGATCTATCCTATAATCAAGGTAATCAATCAATGATCATGATCATGCTCATATCATATCAACTTCAGCAAATCATGCAAATCATGGGTTAGAACTTATACTCAACTTAGAGAAACAAGAGGTATCAAACAATGGGGAAATATGAACCTAGATTCAATATTTTTGTCTTTTTAAAAAAATTTCTAATTTTTTTCCATTTTTTTAAAGATTTTAATCAATGCATGCAAAAATTTAAATATGACCTAATCTAATGCAACTATATGCAATGCAAACAAGTAATTCCCTTCCCCCATGCTTAAAACATACTTTGTCCCCAAAGTATAGTAAAAAGTAAAGGAAAGAGAAAACTCACAAAACTCTAGTTATCTGGCGGGTAGTATGGTGGAAAATCTGACGATGGTAGTGGTAGGTAATCTGTCTTTGGACATGGGATATCTAAACACACACAAAGGCTACCAAAAAAAGCAAAAGATTATAACTGAAAATTAAATCTACTCTAAACCTTGGGTTGCCTCCCAAGAAGCGCTTGTTTAACGTCATTAGCTTGACTCTTAGCATGATTAGACAAGATTAGACATTGTCAATGCTCTTAATAACCTGTCAAATCCCTGTGCACACATCTCAGAAAAGCATAAGTAACACAATGATAAATCAATTAAGCATAATATAACATTCAAAGACCGTTTTAATTTATCAAACATGTGTGCCCAATTGGCATGAAATGGCATTTTCTCAAAAGAATTCAGCACAAGTGGTGGCTTTAGAAAATACTTACAATATGGGTTGAAGTACTTGCAATCACTACCACTTTCTTCAAAGATGAACTCCATGTATTTCTCATCGTCCACCTTGTGTTGTAGACTTGGCTTCTCATCTTGGAACTCCATAAGCTCTGGATGTGAGAAGGTGGGGAAACTGGAACATGGGATGTCAAGGCCTAACATAGGGCACACCATGACAGCGGGAGACTTAATAGATGCATCATGTTGATTTTCTCCCTCATGGTTGTCTACTTCATCAGCAAAGAAGTCATCATGGTCGACAAAAGAGTCTTCTTCCAAAACTGTAAAACCCTCAAGCAATTTACTCCACATGGGTGAATATGACTCAGGCTCCCTAGGCTCTGTAAGAATCTCTATGCCTGCACAAACTTCTCTTGACTCTGTGATGATCTGCTCAACTTGCCTTATAGGTGTGACTTCATATTGGGCATCAAATTCATCCTCATAACCCACATCAAGTGTCTTAGATTGCTCCTCAACTTGCATTTGTGTGTCTGACTCGTGATTGTTTGACTCCAATATGATTCCACCACTCCTTTCACACAACTCAAAAGGACATGAGATTGTGGAATGAAAATATGAAGAACATGACTCACAGTGCTCCTTGATTATAGCATCCGCCCCTTTGGAGAGATCCTTGATTATATCCTCAAGAGACGTATCAATCAGCTGGGTGGTTGGGAAGATGATTCGACCAAAAAGCTCTGATGGCTCATGAAACATAAGAAATCCCAGCATTCCTCAGGTCCCATAAACAAAAGCCTCTCATTGCTCATGTAGTCAGCCAATCCCCTTGTCTCAAGATTCATACCATGGATAACTCCCATGTTTACCTCTCTATCACTGTATCGTATTCCCCAAGCACCAATCTCGAACACATGGTCTTGAAATCTAGAAAAATAGTCATGAAAGTGTTCATCCTGCAACTGTATACATTCAAACAAAGCCATGAATTAGTAGCACGGGTGTTATGAACCGTAAGATAAGTTCACAGCACCAAGAATAGCACAAAAATAAAAACACAAATAGCAAGGAGTCCCTGGCAACGACGCCAAATTTGATGAGGT
Organism: Fallopia convolvulus; assembly: GCA_964016875.1. Classification (NCBI taxonomy): domain Eukaryota; kingdom Viridiplantae; phylum Streptophyta; class Magnoliopsida; order Caryophyllales; family Polygonaceae; genus Fallopia; species Fallopia convolvulus. Next base: position 20,592,650 of record OZ024718.1, on the reverse strand, counting down.
ATTTTCAGTGGTCGTTAATACCTATCAAAGAAACCTAACTTAACCAACTCAGTAGAGCGGTAAGCAAGGGTCGATCCCATAGAGACTCTTGTATTTGTGTTATTACTTGTATGCCAAGTAACCAAGGGGGTTTGTAATTGTAAATTCTAAACTACTATGCAAATTGAAAAGTAAATATGAATGCAAAAGTTGATTTAAATATATGAGAGACAAACGTGTTCAACTAGTTAAATCCATCATGATATTGTTTTGTTGATCATCGACTCTCTTGATTCTCTTCTCACTTGAATAATCTGTTGTGGATAATGATCCTACTAAGGATTAAGACCCAAACTTCAGATTTAGTTGATAGAACTACCAGTCTAACAACCCTAATTAAATAACAACCTAGAAGACCTTCTAGATTCAATTAAATAACAGCATGACGATTCAAGTTATCAATAGAAACAAACACTTAGAGCAACCAGACATCTAAGTGACTTGTGAATTTATTCCCTTCTTTAACCAACTTGTCCAACCGGTACTAAATTGATTAAAGTATACTCTTGATCTAATTAACTCCAACCGGTAATTAATCACATTCAGTTTTAACTAGAAATTCAATTAGGTAGCTAATCTAATAAAACCCTAGTTTAGATTCAATTAAGAACAGAGAATAATTTCTATTCAAGTTTGTTGAGAATCAATCAAACCTCACAACTACATACAAATCATGACTTCAATAACTAGCCAAACACAAGAGAAATTAGCAATGCATAATTGAATTAAAATCAAACTTACAAAGGTTTCAAAGTCTTCCTTGAGAGAAAACCCTAGGCTCCAAAAGTATGACAAAAGTTATGATAATGATAGAGAGAGAAAACTAAAAACAAGGTTTAAATACCCCACAAGATATCCAAAGATAAAATATCCCGAAATTACATCAAACTAGTCGGAAAAGACCTAATAAAGTCCAACCCGAAGCCCAAAACACGCGGCCCAACTCTCCCACGACAGAACAGTAGGCGCGGTCTCATTCCAGGGTGGCGCAGCCGCGTCACTTCATGTTATGCCCGCGGCACTCTCGATTCAGCATTTCAGGTGACACTTCAGAGGCTGTTTTCACCCCCTTCGAGTTGGAATTTGGACTCGGAGTAAAAATATGAATTGTAGCTCTTCGAGTTAGCTTTCCAGTGATAGCAAATTCAGCTTCATCCAAGCACTATAGCTCCCAAACCAAGCACTGCAAGATAGGGTTGTCGAAATAAGAACTACAATGCATAGCCCGGATTTAAGCGTTCTTTTCACACAAGCTCTTGGGTCTTGGTTCTTCCAATCTTCACTTGTATCACTCTAAGCTTCCTCAAACACCTCCATAGTCCACTAATATCCATCCCATCCATGCTTGTTTACCTAAAGATCTGCAAAACCGAACAAAACTAGCGCAAAACCCGAATTTCCTAGAAAAACCTAGAAACCTAAGAACTAGACTAAACTAAGCTAAAACCATGCAAAATAAACATAAATATGCATCCTAAACTATACATAAATGCAAGCTATCACCGACCCCCACAGGGTTGGTGGAACTTTGCTAAATTCTCGACTTTCTCTTCTTTTGTTGAGCACCTCGTTACCGACCATGTACACCTCGGTAACTACCCATCCAGCCTCGTTATCGACCCCCTTCAGCATTGAAAACAACCTTATAACTGAGAGTAAAACTTCGGTATAGGGTTCGTTACACCTTGTTTTTCCTTGATTCTTTTTTTTCTTAAGCTTAGTAACGAGTCTCTAAACTCCTCTCAGGATTTGAACTTGAAATTGATATTCAATGTCTCTCTTGAGTGCTATCTTTAAGTGCTTTCTTCAAAATATGCTCCAAAATAGCTCCAAAACCTATAAAAACACCACCAAAGCTTATGTAGACTCCATATTTTAAGCAAATACGAGAACCTACACAAACGACTGAAAACAAAACACAAAACTAAAGAAAAAGACTTAAACACACAAAAACACGACTAAAAAGGTGGATATCAGAAGCATCCTTACCCAAACCCAAGGAAGGAGAGATTGAGGAAGAGAGAGATAAAACTCCAAACTTGGAGTCGATGGAGTTTGAAGAAACTGAAACGATTGTCGGGTCATTTGAACAAAAAGATGAAGAGAAAGGCTTGGAGGATGTAATGGAAGGCACCCAATTGCAAATTGGAAAGGAATAGGTCCAACGACTATCTCCCAAGGATCAGACAAAGGATGTCGGTGACTCTTCGAAAGTCACTGACAAGAACGTTGTTGTGGACGTCGATGACAAGGTTTCTGAGAAGGAGGACTCTCCAAAGGAGCCTTTGGAAATTTCTAATGAAGGTACTCATTCTGATCCTTGAATAGTTTCTGAAAAATCTCAGAAAGTGGAATTTGTCAAGAGGAACTTGGAAAAAGATTTGTTTGGTGATGACTCTGAGTTGCTACAAGAGGAAGAAATTGAAATGCCTCCCTCTTCTCGCCCTAAAACTCGTTTAGCCATTGCTAGAGCCATGATTGTGGCTCTTAAGGCTAAAAAGGCTAAGGGGTTAGCAACCCCCGATGTTGTATCAGAGGGCGGTGACTCTTCTTTCTCTGAGAAGGTCACAAGGAAGAAAAGGGGGAGGTCACGACCAAAATTTGGTGTTGGCTCCAGTAAAAAGAAGAAGACTGTTGTCGTTGTTGATATGTCTTCTAGGAAGTTTACCAAAGATCTTTTGTGGGAGGAGAACTTCTTAGAAGAGTAAAAACTAACTAAGGTTAATGACTGGCTCAAGAAGCAAAAATGGGATCATTTGATTCAAGGAGAATACGAGTACAACCCTCAGATGGTCAAGATGTTCTATGAATCACTAGAGATCGAGGACACTGGGAACATGACTATAGGGCAATACATTGCTGGCAAAAAGAAGTACTCCTTTACTAGCAAGGATGTAAGTGACATCTTGGAGATACCCCATGAAGATTTTGCTGAGTACTACAAAGGATCAAGTTCGAAAGGAGTCGATGACTGTGAGATCATCAGAACTGTCACTAACAGTGATGATAATTTCACCAGTCCATATCTGGTCAACAGGATGGGAATAGAAAAGAAGGTGATGTTCAATTACCTAACAACAACCTGCTACCAAGAGAGCTTAAGAGAAATGTCGCTTCAATTCAAGATTTGCTTGTTATGGACAAGATTCTCAGGGGGAAGAAGGTGAACACGCCTTACTGATGATGCTCCACATGAAACATATGCTTGAAACTGCTAAGCATGCGCTTTCGTATGGTATGCATATTTCCTTATTGATGGTTGAGCACAAAGTCTATATGGATGGTGGTGATGTCCTCAACTTCAGGCTCTTGAACAAGGAAATGATCAAGAAATTTGGCTGGAATGTGGTTGATGGAAAGTGGGTTTTAAAGACTTCTGAGGTCAGTGACAAGGATCACCAGGAAGAGGGAATGCAATCTGCTCAAGTGGCCGGTGAACTGAAAGATCATAAGGAGCATAATATGATTCTAAAGGGGATGCTCGAGAAGCTTCAAAACATGTGTGGTTCTGTGCTATCAAAGATCAGTGCAATAGAGGAAAGGCTCAACGACTATGGATCTTGATGTCAGTGACCAGAGCACACTCATGACTATCCTTACCCCTCTCTTCTATCCTTTCCACATTATCTTCCCAGTTTAAAAGACATCTTTTTAGTTCGATTTGGTTGTACTACATTTTCTGAATTGTGTGTGTTTGCATCGTACATTATCTTTTGCTTTAGTGGATGACTTTTTATGACTGTTTTGCTATTATGTTTAAGTTTCCATATTCGCCTCTGACTTCTTTTCTTGTTTTAGCAATCTTTTTGATGATGCCAAAAATGGGGAATTAACCAAGGGAATAGATTTATTAGGGGGATCTAAAAACTGAAACCATGTGGATATTAAGTTTAGGGGGAACTTTTTATGGCTTTTGTGCTTTGCTCTTTATACTATGATGTTGTATGTATGTTGCAAAGATCTTATCAGGACAGGTTGTTTTTCACCATCAAAAAGGGGGAATTTGTTAGAAGATTTAGAGTTTTGATGGTTCTAGGAAAGTCAGTGATTCCAAGTTTGCAAGTCGAGTCGGCAACTAGGCAAAGTGATAGCTCGCATATAGGAGTAGTTTAGATGCATGTTTTATATATGTTTTAGCTAGTTTTAGGTTGGTTTTTATGTAGTTTTTAGGTTTTTGTATTGTCGGGTATTATGCGCTGGTTTGCTCGGTTTTGCAGGATTTTATGTATTGGAGCAAGACGGGACGTGATCCAAGACGGCTATGCTAGTGAAATGGAATGCTTGGGCAAGGATTGAAGAAGTGCAAATGGAGCTTTCAAGAACCAAAGTGCAACGGAATGAAGCAACGAGGAAGTACGCCTCAGAACAGGGTGACGCGGGCTGGAGCTGGAGGTGTCGCGGCCGCGGCGTGCTAGGGAGACCGCGCCTCCTTGTTTCGTTGCGAGATTATTGGGCCGACGGAATGGGCTTAGAGTTGGGCCTTGGTTATGTGTTTTCCGACTAGTTTAATGTAATTTCGGGATAATTTGATATTTGGATATCTTCTAGGGTATTTAAACCTTGTTTTTAGTTTTCTCTCTCTATCATTGTCATAATTTAGATCAACTTTTGGAGACTAGGGTTTTTCTCTCATGAGAGAAACTTTGAAACTCTTGTAAGTTTTTCTTAATTTTAATTATGCATTGCTAAATTTCATTGTGTTTGACTAGTTATTGAAATCATAGATTGCATAATATTGTGAGGTTTGATTGATTCTCATCAACTTGAATAGGTTTTATTCCTTGTGCTTGATTGAATCAGAATTATTCTAGGGTTTTGTTAGATTGGCCACCTAATAGAATTTCTAGGTTAATTTACAACTAATCCGATCAAGTCCCATTCGGGATTGATTAGATAAAGTAGAAACTATAATTGTTTAGACCCGTTCGTGCTATTCAGTTGTAGAAGGGAATAAACCACGGATAACTCGGTTAGCTGTTTGCGTTGAGTATTTGTTTCTATCGATACTTTGAACTTAAAGTTGTTGTTTAATTGAATCTAGGCGTTGTTCTAGATTGTTAGATGATTAGGGTTGTTCGGACTGTTAGCTCTTTCAACTAAATATAAAGTTTTGGATAACAATCCACGGTAGATTATTCAAGGGAATTGAGAATCGAAAGAATCGATGATCAATAAGCATATCTATGATGGATGTAACTAGTTGAACACGCTTTTCTCATATTTGCTAAACTTAATCAGATTTGCATTCTTAGTTAGTTCTCCATTTTGCATATTAGATTAGAATTTCAATCATTAAAACCCCCCTATTTGGTTACTTGGCACACAAGTAAAAGCATAAATACACAAGTCCTTGTGGGATCGACGCTTACTTGCCGCTCTATTGAGTTGGTTAAGCTAAGGATTCTTTGATAGGTATAAACGACCACGAAAATACCTCATCATAAAGTCATTGACATCACCAGCTGGCGAGAAAACTATTTAAGGAAGAAACGCGCAGATTGTGTGCGTGCATTTGGAGACAGCTGGGCCGTTCTATTAATGACCCTAAGATTCAAGAAATACACAACTTCAAGAAGAGGTAATATTTATTATGTTAAAATATTACTAAGATAGGATATTTTTAAATTATATCACTATAATCAATTTAATATAATTTTTTTTAAATTGTAGTTTGTTGAAGGGTAATGCCAAATTTGATAATCAAAGTGTATCCAAAATTGCAAGCGAGTCCTCCAATTCTTCATTTGATCACTTCTTGGATGTGAATAAACAAAAAACAATTGCTCAAATTCTTGAGATCAAAACGGTAATTATTTTTTATAATTATCAAGTTCAAGCGATTTAGTTTAATTGACTTATGTTTTTTTAGGAATCCAAATGTGTAACCCTTGCTACCGTGGAGGATATTGAAGATGAATTTGGTTGGTATTATAATTCATGTAAACGCTGGAAGAAGAGGGTTAATTATTTGGAAGATAATTTTTGGTGTGAGAAGTGTAATCGCAATTCATCTGTGATTCCTAGGTATATTATTCTTGCATATGAATTTCAATAATACATCCATTTTATACTTTTTTTTTATTTTTTTTGTAATATAATATATTTTTTTATTAGTTTAAAATTGAACTTAGAGTTACTGATGGAACATGCATTACATCTTTTAATTGATAAGGAAGTTGAAGTCATTGTGCAAAAGTTTGTGTCATCCATTCTAGACTCTATAAAGAACGTAAATAATTAAAATTCAAAAATTTTAATTTATCTATATTTGCTTCACTTATGTTTTTTTTGTAATTGTATTGCAAGATGATGATCTCAATTCAATACCTAAAGATATGCATGCTTTTATAGAGAAGAGATTTTTGTTCCAAATTGATATCAAACCCAATAAGTTTGCAGCGGAAAGAATGAAAACAACCAAATCTTCTTATACAGTGTCGAGAATGACATCTGATGAAGTATTGATTGCTAAATTTACGTTATTATTACACGATGCACAAGTAATAACCCAAGTAACATATAAAGACGTTACATTTTATTAAATTATGTTAATATATTGCATGACATATACTATTCATAGTAATAATGAGATTTTCTATACTATCATAACTTAAATAAAATAAATATTCTAGAATTTGTATGATAGCATAAAAAAATATCCTAATGATCATCCTATTTATCATATCCAAAAATAAAAGATTGTTTAATAATGGGATTTTCTATCTTATAATCTAAAAGCATGGATAAGAATTTTATCATATTCAAAAATAAAATATTATTTTTTTAATAAAAAGGGGTCGTGTGGTCCAATCTAAAAGTGACATGTGTCGTTTAATAATTTTTTTAACCTCCGCTTTAGGTTATAATTATGATTGTTTATGCACAGAAGGAAATTGTAACATCTCTAGATTCTCCGTGTCATAATGAAGTAGAGTCTACAATACCATCGATTGGCGCCCTTACTCCAGCCAAGCTTACACGGAATGCTATTAATGATGTTATTGATGTTGAAGATGAAAATGAAGATGGATGCAAAGATGTTCTACCCACCATACGCGTCAAAATTGAAAAGGATGATTAGAGATTTTAAATTTCATTTTTAGTATTGGATTTTACATTTTGTAATTTGAAAACTAATGATTATGAATATTAGTTTCGATATTTTAAGTTTTAGGCTTTATAAATTCAATTATTACGATTGTGCAGATATCTTTTACCTATATTTTTAACCAATTTCATATATTACTGTTTTAATACTATATATTTCATGAGCCTATTATGACTACCAAGATGGGGTATGTACCACAATTAAATCACTAACTACATGTATATATTTTATTTGAAGATATTATCATGTAACAATTTTTTAGGGTAGAGTTAATAATCGAAGTCTAAGACATGCTTAGACTACTTAAATTGGTAATAATAGTCTAGAAATAAATAAACACAAAATCGTACTATGAAAAGATAATGAAGGAAAGCCAGTGCCCCTGATAGATGATTCCTTCTCTTCGTTTGCTGTTGTCTCTTCAAATTCACGAACAAGTGTTTCCTTCTCTTCTAACACCCGCAGATGTCGTGCTCTCGCTGATGTCGTGCTCGTGGATGACTCCTTTTGTCCTCTTCTTCCCTTCTCGTGCGTTCTCTTTGATTTTTCTTCTTCGTGGGTTTTAAAGTTCTTCGCTATTCAGAAGCGAGAAGTTCTTCGCTTTGCTTCTTGCTACAGATTACGATTTCACTAAATTAATTTTAGTTGTCCTTTTTATTTCACTTTAAATTACAAATTGTGATGTGTAATATAGTTTGGTGATGTGTAATTCTCAGTTAAAAAGATAAATGACAAGGTTTAAAAAAAAATTGACATGTCATTTTTCCGCCAGCCATGTCACATATTTTTCAGCGGAAATTGACCTCGTATTATTTTTGCTATATATGATGATAGTTTGGCTATCTTTTTATAATTTCTAAAGTTTGTATTATTTTTAGTCTAAAGACGATAGTTGGTATTATTTAGAGTCATTTTTCCAAAAATAACACACAATTTTGACCTCCCTTATTTCAATTCAGTGGACTTCTGATTACTTTCCCCCTCTCCCGTCACTCTCTTTGCTTGCAGCCCACCTGTTAAATTTTGACCTCCCTTATTTCAATTCAAGCCTTCATGGTCCTGAAATTTGAACAAATCGTATTGACCCAACAAGTGTTAGGTAAAATCCCCAAATCAAAAGCCTTTTCTTTGAGCGGCCTAATAAGGTTCCATCTCCCTCACTCTCTTTGATTGTAGCCAACGTGTGAATTCCAATTGTTCGGATTCAGATTCGGATTGAATCTCTATGTTGGCTCCGCAAAGAGGTTTCTGGTGCAGAAATTTGAAAAATGAGAATCACCCACCAACTGTTCAATAAAATGCCCAGATTAGACGCCTTTGCTTTGAACACCTTATTAAGGTTCCATCTTGGTAAAGAAGAGTTGCATCATGTGGTCTTCATACATGTTACCTCTCAAGGTATGTTAAACAACCTCGACCATGTAATTTGAAGCATAGTCAGTTCTCAATTTGAATATATTTAGTATCCATTATCTACTGCAGTGATTCAGTTGAAACTATTGCAAACAACATGGTCAACTATTTTTACTCATGGTCAACTATATGTTGCGTTATCTCGAGTTACAAGTAAGAAAGGGTTGAAGGTTCTAATATGTGATAGTGAAAATCACCCACAAAATACTACTATAAATGTTGTCTACAAGGAGGTCTTTTCAAAACTTGACATGACAGGTAGGACTACTATTTTCATGTACATTATTAGTACTATACTAATTCATTTATCATTCGAAATAATCACAATATTACTATTTCTAACCAAAAAAACTTACCACTTAAATTTGCAGAATAAAGCTCGAGCAATGGAGAAAACAAGATTTCTTCCTCAACAAACATGTTCTCTTATATACATTTCCTACTAGGATTGACATTTACTACATCAATATACTTATTTCATAATATGTGCTTATATATTTTAAGTTTGAATAACTTTTATATTTGTTATGATGTTACTACTTATACCATTTTCAATGTCTAATAGGTATTTATTAAAAAGAATAGTATCATTTAATTATATTTTGGTGATTTTATTTTAATCACAACATTTTGTACAATGTGTTTCCTAATAAAAACAATAATAATTTAATAAACAAAGTCGTGCCTTCAAGGCACGGGTCCCTCCACTAGTTTTAAACCATAACTCTCAGGAATGGTTCATTCCGACAACATAACAAACAACATGTCACGGGATTGGTTCATTCCGATTCCTAATTCCATCCCGATTCTTGATTCCAATCTGATTCCAAACGAGACTTTAGATGATTGAGGAAATGTGGTTGGAGGGAGTGTTGCGGATGTTAAAGATTAAAAATATACATGTGAGCGGACCGATATCGATATATAGAGTAAAGATAAGCAATGAAAATTAACTTGTGTAATTTTATTAATCAAGGTGATTGGTACTTAAACAGAAGACACCACTAATATCTCAATGAAGAAGATATCACGTAGGTTATTCTAGGAAATAGATAATACAAACAAATCATATCTTTCCTAAAGTCTAGATAACAAATTGATTTATTTCCTAAGATAATTAATATCATTATTATGCCCCCTCAAGCCGGACTATCGAGACGGGAAAGGCCGAGCTTGGATACCAAATCTTGAAAACGTGATTTGAGCAATGCCTTTGTGAGGATATCAGCAAGTTGGTCATTGGTAGAGACGTGTTGCATTCAAAAAGTTCCACGATGTACATGCTCCCTCACAAAGTAAAAGGCTAATGCAATATGCTTCATTCTAGAGTGGAAAACCGGATTGAAACTAAGAAATTGTGCCCCCTGATTATCACAATAAAGAACATGTTTGTTGTACAATTGAACACCAATCTCCTAAAATAGACCACATACCCAAAGTAGCTCCGCAGATGTGTTTGTAACATCCCCGACCAAAGTGCATACGTCATTTTGCATGCATATAATATTAGTAACATATGCATAGCATATTGGCATGATATATAGTGAGTTTTTAAAAGTAATATTTATTTTCGAATTAAGTTTATTATATTTTAAAAAAATTTAACTAAAAAATAATTAATAATTATTTCAGGGTAAAGTTTGTAGTAAAGGATAGTTAAGGGTACAAACTGTAATTTTTACAAAAATCTAGCCAAAGTTCCCGACTCTCATTTTCTATCAATATATATTATGTGAAGTTCATTCTTTCATGTTAAGGAAAACACAGAGATGAAAAGGAGAGGAAGAAACGAGAATAAAAAAGAAGATTAAGGTTTCGTTGTTTTGGTTTTGATCAAGATCTTTTCTATCGGGTTTTAATCTCGAAGTACAAGTGTGGTTTGGTAAGTTTTTAATTAGTTAATGGTTTATTTTGATTTCATTGATTTTTTTCCAGATCTAGATCTATATTTGATTTTGATTTGAAAATCAATCGATTTATAGTTCTCAAAGGGTGTTTTCGATATTGGATTTATATTCGGTAAAAGATTTCAGAGTAATTTTAGGGTTTCGTTTTGTAAAGATATTAGGGAGCCCTTTGATCAAGTTTTACAAAAATGTTTGAACTAGAAAAGTGTTCTTCTATTTATATATAGTTTATCGTTGTAAAGTTTTAAAGGATTTGGAATTATGCACAAGAAGTTATAATGTATACTGTCATTTTATTGCATTTGGGGTTAAAGTTTGTAAGAGTAAATGGGTTGTGTTTGCATTGGGATATATATAGGAGCACCAATCATAGATCGTGGTCAGAGACAAGGGAGAGAGATATAGTATCTGTCCTGAACAGGTGAGTATAGGCCGAAGATTCAACCCTATGTGTTATATGTTCTATATGGATATATATGCTATATGGATATATGTGAGTATAGACCAGAGATTAAACCCTATGTGCTATATGGATATATATGCTATATGTACTATATGAATATAAGTGTTATATGAGCTATATGTGCTATATGAGTACAAGATGCACTTGATTGCATAGCATATTACAATAAGATTTAAAAGGACATGTGAATGTCTTGTCCTGAATTTGTATTACAGAACGTACGAGTCATACAGGATCTTCGGATCATACAGGATCTACGGATCATACAGGACCTACGGGTCATAATCAGGAAATCTTCGGATTTCTTTCTGAAAGCGACCATAAGAGTCATAATGAGGAGATCTTCGGATTTCTTTCTTAAAGGGACCATAAGAGTCCATATACAGTAAACTCGGGGTAGAATCAGGCTTGAACAGTTCACAGAATAATGAATCGGATACATCGACATTTGCATTTGCACAGTAAATTCATATATATAATATGTATGTATATGTAGATGGACTAATTGTTTGACTCTGTGTGAAATAATTGATTATGGTTTATATTCACTGAGTATGCGACTCACGTAAATCGCAAAATAATTTTTCAGGTTCAGATAGTTCTTACTGGCGTGTGTCTCTTTTAGATGTCACATTCATACAAGTCAGTCGGCTGAAGCTCAATGCAACCTTCTCCTCCTCATTTTTGCATCTTATACATATGAGTTGTAATATAAGTTAGAGTGACATATGTTTAGTATGAGAAGTAACAACATAGATGTGTGTGTGCAACCTTTTATGGTTGTTAATGTCTACTATATGCTTACGTGAATAGTTAGTATATGTGAATTATCTGTGTATACACGAGATAAGTTTTACGAAGTATACGTCATAGGGTATAAGGGTGTCACAGCTAGTTTTTGGTATCAGAGCAGGGAGATGATTCTTTAAGGGCATTCTGCATTCTGCATTTATAAGCATATGTAATTGACATTAGAATTACATTCATGAGCATGATGTATAAAGGAGAGAAGGTTCAGCCGTGCCACGTCAATCTATAAGAGCATCTCATACTGAACTACATGAACATACATTTCATACACATGAACCATAAGAAGAGGAAGTACAGAGGAAATGGTAAAGGTACATACAGTATATCAGGATTGTATAAATGAGTGGATACAGTAGAGTTACCAGCTGATCTGATCTTGTTATTCCTGCATGAGTTTAATGTTATATTGGATATGATTGGTTGGCAAGACACCATGATAAAGTGGATTGTTGTACTAAAGAGGTAGTGATAGACTCGCTTGAGAAATCTAGAGTAATTTTCTATGATAGACAAATGGTACCCACTTGCTTAATATCTGCAACAACGGCTTTTTGCTTGATCAGAGTGGGATGTGAGGCATATCTAGCCCATGTTATAGATCGTATAGTTGAATGTGATGAGGTTGGAAATATTCCAGTTGTTAAAGATTTTCTTGATGTGTTCCAAAAGATCTTCCTGGATTGCCACCTGATAGAGAAATAGAGTTTACTATAGAATTAATGTCAAGTACTGTATCGATTTGTATTCCTCCATATAGGATGGCTCCACTAGAGTTATAGGAACTGAAGAAGCAGTTACATGAGTTGTCAGACAAAGGGTTCATTAGAGCTAGTGTATCACCTTGAGGTGCACCAGTTTTATTTGTTAAAAAGAAAGATGGTACCTTACGGTTGTGCATAGATTACAGAAAGTTGAATCAGGTAACAGTGAAGAACAAATATCCATGCCAAGGATAGATGATTTGTTTGATCAACTTCAGTGTGCAAAAGTATTTTCGCAGATTGACCTTCGATCAGGATATCATCAGTTAAAGAATCTAGAGATGACATTACCTAGACAGTATTTGGGACTCGATATAGACATTATGAGTTTTTGGTAATGCCATTTAGTTTGACTAATGCACCAGCAGCATTCATGGCTTTGATGAACAAGGTGTTTCAATCATTTCTAGATAGATTTGTGATAATCTTTATTGATGACATATTGATGTATTCGCGAAGTATAGAGGAGCATACTGATCATTTGTGTACCGTGCTACAAGTCTTGGGGGAAAAACAATTATATGATTATGCTAAACTGAGTAAGTGTGAATTCTGGTTGGATCATGTGGTATTCTTAGGACATGTAGTATCTGGAAGAGGTATAGAGGTTGATTTTAAGAAGGTTGAAGCAGTGGTAAACTGGAAAGCACCAACTACAATCACAGAAGTTCGTAACTTTCTTGGTATAGCTGGATACTACAGACGATTTTTGAATGATTCTCTATTGTAGTTGCACTACTCACTAAATTGTTTGAAAGAATGCTCCATTCCATTGGAATTCTGCGTGAACAGAGCTTTGATGAGTTAAAGCACCGTCAGACTACAACACCAATACTAACAATTCATATAGGTACAAGAGGGTTTGTTGTTTACATTGATGCTTCATATCAGGTTCTTGGCTGTGTCTTAATGCTGGAAGGAAAAGTAATTGCTTATGTATCGCGGTAGTTACGCTAACATGAGGTTTCTTATCCTGTAAATGATTTAGAGCTGGCAGCAGTAGTTTTTGCCCTAAAGATTTGGCGACATTAAGTATATGGAGAACATTCCAAATCTTTACAGATCATAAGAGTTTGAAGTATTTGATGAGCCAAAAAGAGTTGAACATGCGTCAAAGGCGCTGGATGGAACTACTGAAAGATTATGATTGTACAATCGATTATCATGCAAGAAAACATTGTTATAGCAGATGCTTTAAGTTGAAAGTCCAGTGGTATGACAGAAAATTTGCACATGCTTCATTATCAGATTTGATTGCTTTGCGAGGTCTAAATGCTATACTACAATTTGATATAGATGGAGTATTTATTGCTACTTTGGAGATTCGGCCAGTGTTGAGTCAGAAAACTGAAGATGCATAAGTAAGAGATGGAAAGTAGACAGAAATTATTGAACCTGTTCGACAAGGTAAAGATATACCATTTGATGTTCAGGATGGCACATTGATGTTTGGTCCAGATTCATAATGTTTTCAATGATAGTATGTTACGACGATATCGATTTGATCCATCACATGTGTTAAAAGATTCAGAAGTACAGCTTGCAGAAAATCTGAGCTACAGAGAGGAACCGGTCATGATAGCAGGTTATAGAATCAAACAGTTATAGAATAAGGATCCGATGGTTAAAGTAATTTAGAAGAATCATGGAATAGAGGAAACAACTTGTGAAACTGAGGATAAGATGAGAAAGTCATATAAAGAGATAGTGAATTTTGAGGACAAAATTCTTATATAGGGGGGAAATGTAAAATCCCCAACCAAAGTGCATACGTCATTTTGCATGCATATAATATTAGTAGCATATGCATAGCATATTGACGTGATATATAGTGAGTTTTTAAAAGTAATATTTATTTTCGAATTAAGTTTATTATATTTTAAAAAAAATTAACTAAAAGTTAATTAATAATTATTTCAGGGTAAAGTTTGTAGTAAAGAAAATTTAAGGGTGCAAACTGTAATTTTTACAAAAATCTAGCCAAAGTTGCCGCCTCTCATTTTCTATCAATATATATTATGTGAAGTTCATTCTTTCATGTTAAGGAAAGCACAGAGATGAAAAGGAGAGGAAGAAACGAGAATAAAAAAGAAGATTAAGGTTTCGTTGTTTTGGTTTTGATCAAGATCTCTTCTATCGGGTTTTAATCTCGATGTACAAGCGTGGTTTGGTAAGTTTTTAATTAGTTAATGGTTTATTTGGATTTTATTGATTTTTTCCAGATCTAGATCTATAGTTGATTTTGATTTGAAAATCAATCGATTTATAGTTCTCAGAGGGTGTTTTCAATATTGGATTTATATTCGGTAAAAGATTTCAGAGTAATTTTAGGGTTTTGTTCTGTAAGGATATTAGGGAGCCCTTTGATCAAGTTTTACAAAAATGTTTGAACTAGAAAAGTGTTCTTCTATATAAATATAGTTTATCGTTGTAAAGTTTTAAAGGATTTGGAATTATGCACAAGAAGTTATAATGCATACTGTCATTTTATTGCATTTCGGGTTAAAGTTTGTAAGAGTAAATGGGCTGTTTTTCCATTGGGATATATATAGGAGCACCAATCATAGATCGTGGTCAGAGACAAGGGAGAGAGATATAGTATCTGTCCTGAACAGGTGAGTATAGACCGGAGATTCAACCCTATGTGCTAAATGTGCTATATGGATATATGTGAGTATAGACCACAGATTAAACCCTATGTGCTATATGGATATATATGCTATATGTGCTATATGGATATAAGTGTTATATGAGCTATATGTTCTATATGAGTTATATGGATATATGTGTTATATGTGATAGCTTTGAAATTTCCAGAGTTGTTTGCACAGAAAGTATGTTAGCAGATGGCATATGATATATGATTACAGGATGCACTAGATTGCATAGCATATTGCAATGAGATTTAAAAGGACATGTGACTATCTTGCCCTGAATTTGTATTACAGGACCTACGGGTCATACAGGATCTTCGAATCATATAGGACCTACGGGTCATAATGAGGAAATCTTCGGATTTCTTTCTTAAAGCGACCATAAGAGTCATAATGAGGAGATCTTCGGATTTCTTTCTTAAAGGGACCATAAGAGTCCATATGCAGTAAACCCGGGGCAGATTCAGGCTTGAACGGTTCACAGAATAATGAATCAGATACATCGGCATTTGCATTTGCATAGTAAATTCATATATATAATATGTATGTATATGTAGATGGACTAATTGTTTGACTCTGTGTGAAATAATTGATGATGGTTTATATTCACTGAGTATGCGACTCACGTAAATCGCAAAACAATTTTTCATGTTCAGATAGTTCTTACTAGCGTGTGTCTCTTTTAGAGGTCACATTCATACAGGTCGGCCGGCTAAAGCTCAATGCAACCTTCTACTCCTCATTTTTGCATCTTATACATATGATTTGTAATATAAGTTAGAGTGACATATGTTTTAGTATGAGAAGTAACGACATAGATGTGTGTGTGCAATCTTTTATGGTTGTTAATGTCTGCTATATGCTTACGTGAATAGTTGGTATATGTGTATTATCTGTGTATACAAGAGATAAGTTTTACGAAGTATACGTCATAGGGTATAAGGGTGTCACAGTATCAGCCAAGGCTATATATTCGGCCTCCATATAGGACCTTGCAACAGATCGTTGCTTTCGAGAACTCTAAGAAATGGGTGAGAGACCATAATATACAATATATCCAGTCGTTGAAATGAAATCATCGCAATCGCCTGCCCAATTGGCATCTGAAAATCCATGCAAGGACGGGTGGGAGTCGGAAACAATTGTAATACCAAGAGTAGATGTTCCTTCAAGATAGAGAAGGAGTCGCTTGAGTGCGAGCCAATGGTCAAAAGTTGGCTAGTGCAAGAATTGGGAGAGGCGGTTGACTCCAAACCCAACATTTGGACGAGTAAGAGCCAAATATTGTAGATTGTCCACCATCATGTGGAAGTCTGTAGGTGTTGGAAGCAAGCTGTCGGAGTTCTTCTTGAGAGGAGTTACTGAGAGTAGTGTTGAAGCTGGTTTTGTGTTAGACATTCCAGTCTTAAGGAGAAGATCTGATATATATTTCCTTTGAGAGAGAAATAACCCTTTAGAAAAAGGAATTACCTCGACCCCAAGAAAATATGATAGAGGACCTAAATACTTAAGTGAGAACTTTTTAGCCAGACGGGTGATCAATGTATCTAGAGCGAAAGCAGAATTGCCCGTTAGAATTATGTCATCAACATAAACCAATAAATAGATGGTTGCCGATTTGTGACGAAACATAAACAGAGAGGCATCAGATTGAATCATGATAAAGCCAAGAAGGTGCAAATAACTTTTCAACTCATTATACCAAGCACGAGGCGCCTGCTTGAGACCGTAGATTGCCTTGCTTAGTTTGCACACATGCATTGGCCGAGTTATCAATGAAGCTTGGCGGTTGGGCCATGTACACATGTTCATGCAACTTTCCTTATAAAAAGGCATTATTGACGTCAAGTTGACGGAGCATCCACCTATTTAAAACAGCAATGGTGAGAACAACACGAACAGTAACTGGCTTGACAACCAGACTAAAAGTCTCGGTGTAGTCACAACCTTCTCGTTGATGGAACCTTTTTTCTACAAGACGGGCCTTGTATCGATCAATCTTCCCGTTAGGTTGATATTTGATGTGATAAACCCACTTGCATCCTACTAGATTGTATGATGGAGATGGAGGCACCAGTGTCCAAGTTCGGTTGGAACTTAGAGCGTCATACTCATCTTGCATAGCAGCACTGATGCCTCCATACTTATTTCGGGTGCTTATAAGCAAAAAAAATAATCAACACCCCCATACTTATTGAAAATAAGCAAACTTATCCACAAAAAATAAGCAACGAGCCCCACCTACAACTTTTAATACCTACCCCCATACCCACAAATTCTCTCTCTTGTATCTCTCTCTCGCCTCTCACGCAGAAGCTCTCTGCCATTAATGACGACTTTGAAGCTCTCTGCCATTAACGCCATTGAAGCTCAAGCCCAAGCTTCCTTCCCAACCCGCCATTGAAGCCCAAGCTTCCTACAATCCTACCCCCTCATGAAGACTTTGACCTGCAACCCTACCCTTACCCCCGAACTCGATCTCGAACTAGAACAAGCTGGGAAGCTTCAATTGGACTGCTCCATCCTCCATTAAGAGTGTGACACACTCCCACCTCATCGGGTTAAACGCTAAACCTCACTCTAACCTCAGTGTATGTATCCGATCTCTTATGCTTCATGAAGCGTCACAAAATTATATTTCTGCATATAATACACTGTTAAATTAAATAAACCCATTCATTTGTCAATCTAATTTGTCAAGTTATCTTGAATAAATTTATTCAAATGAAATTTACTTTCTTATAATACACTGTTAATTATACAAACCTATTGATTTTGTCAAATTTTCTTATTTTAATTTGTATTGGCAATTATTCTAATGACTATCAATAAATATAATCGGATATTTACGAACAAATATTATATTGTAAAATTTTGATATAATTTTGTATGAAGAGGTTATCTTTTCCAAAAAAATGAGATTGTTTTTTTTATTTGGTAAGAAATGAGATTGTTTTTTATATTGAAATTACTAAAATTTATACTCAAAAGTAAATTGATAAATAGAAAAATGAAAAATACGAAGAAATGAAAAGAGACGTCGTTTTATACATAATTCATAGAAACACCATCGTTTATTTTTCTCATTTCAGATCTGGCAACTTTTCGAAGGTTCGCAGAGTCTTCAATGGTGGCCGCCCTCCTTGGCTCCTCTAGGGTCGCCGGCGTCGCGCCCTCACGCCCCGGATCACGCCTTCCCCCGCTCTCGCTCCAACCCGCACTCACCTGGCTGATGGCAAAAAATTCGGAAATACCCTAAAAAATCTACCTATAACGCCCCTGAATCGAAGAAGACTAGGTTTAGGGTTTATACTTTGCGGGATTATCTTAGGCACATCTTTGCTTGATTTAGAGGTGAATCGCGTCAAGCCCAATATTGGGACAACCTACATTATCATATCATGTCTGCATCCACCTGCAAGTAACGTATTGTGTTTCTTCTTCCTGAAGCCGATACGTTCTCACTTCAAGGATAAGGATAGCCTTTTGCTCTACTACATCACATATACGATCACTACTGCCCTTTCGATTCTCACCAGTGTGGCATCCACTTCAGACCGGTGCAGTATTATCAACTCATGTCTATTCATAGTTTGGGCATGGCTCTTTGATCATTCTTTGGGATGTAAAACATCCTTAAATTTGGCTGGGACGTGCACATCTGTTGCATTGACTTTGGTAAGAAACATAGTACAAGCCAACCACAACGGTCTTCTATGGCTTAATACAACAACTTCCCTCGCAATCCACTTCGTTTTGTATGCCTTTGCACATCGGTATAAGATGGAATTATTTCCGGATGAAGATCCTCCCATTGCCGAAGGAGAGATGGATCTAGAGGCAGTCATAATATTGCATGCTCGTGTAGAGAAAGCTCTAAATGCAGCTGCCGAAGCCGTCGGGAAATTACTTGTCCACACTCATCCTTCTACAACGGACGCCATCGCCATCGACATTCCTTCCTCCCCCACCATCAACCCATCATGGCCCCGTTAACGTCATCCATGAACCTCAAGGTAAGGGAGTACATTGATTATTTGTTTGCAGTCGTGGATGCCAATGGAAGTGACAATTATCACTTTAGGAGAATGTTGAAGCAATATCGTGTAGGGTGCTTGGGAGAGATTGAAAACAACCAAAGCAAGGAGGCTAAGTTGGTGTGGGATGATGATAACTATTGGGGTAACAATAAGATCCATCAGAAAAAAGAAGAAGAAGATAAAGAACGACACTCATGTGATTCGATATCTTATAAATGTTGTACATCATGTGAACGAGAAGTGGAGGAAAGAACTCAAAAAGTTTGGAACCTCTCCTTCAAGGAACCGAGTGAATTCTTGACTTTATGAAGACTTTGAGCAAGAATGATGTCTTGAATCGTATTTTTGCGGATAGCTTTGACCCTACCATAATATGTAACATCAACATGTTGGATGATTAGGCTAGGATGGATGATTATGCTATATTGAACTTATGTGTTTATTTTATGGTGGTGACCTACTGACTGGTGGTGAGCCCTAGTTGAAGAACTTTTGATGTTTAGTTTGTGTTTTGTGGTGAGCCAGCTTTCGCGGTAGAAAAAAACGCAATTAGGGTATTTATTATTTTTGGTTGAAAGATATCAATTATATAAAGATATTCACTACTCCGGAAAATATAAACCACTAATAAGGAAAATATGAACATATGTGTAACTCCGGAAAATATAAAAAAGGAGAAGAAGATAGAGAACCACCAAGGTAACTATTCAGGCTGCCTAGAAGCTAGGCGGCTCCTCTCCACCCAGAGTTCGTCTAGCGTTTTTGTTGAACATTGATTATAAGAATAAGATAAGAGTTTTATACTTATATTGATAAAAATATTTTTAAGTACTATTTTTATTAAAAAAAATGATAGTATGTGTTTCATATTGTTAGATATACATTATTTATTTTATAAAAATTAAAAATTTATAATGAAATAATTTTACAAGCTTTTTAAAATTTTGGAGAAAATTTAAAATAATACGAAATTTTCTAAAACAACATTGTTAGTTATACATTATTTATTTTATAAAAATTAAAATTTATCATAACTAGATACTACAGCGGAGGTTAAAAAAATTAATATATAATTAAAATAAATATCTTTATATTAGTTCAATTTATATATTAAATAAAATAATAATAAATCATAACTATATACGTACATTGCACTATCTTTATATTAAGCTTAATTATCTAAACCTAGAATATGCATTCTATCTAAAAATAAAACAAATATCCTAATATTTGTATGAAAAATGAAAAATACGAAGAAATGAAAAGATAAATGACGTCATTTTATGCATCATTAATAGAAACATCGTCGTTTATTTTTCCCATTTCAGATCTGGCAACTCTTCGCAGGTTCGTTGAGTCTTCAATGGCAGCCGCCCTCATCGGCTCCTCCAGGGTCGTCGGCATCGCGCCCTCACGCCCTAGATCACGCCTTCCCCCGCTCTCTCTCCCACCCGCATTCACCTGGTTGATGGCTCTGGGATTGGGTAAAAAATTCGGAAATACCTTAAAAATCTACCTATAGCGCCCCTGAATCGGAGAAGACTAGGTTTAGGATTAGGGTTTATACTTTGCGGGATTATTTTAGGCATATCTTTGCTTGATTTAGAGGCGAATCGCGTCAAGCCCAATATTGGGACAACCTACATTATCATATCATGTCTGCTTCCAGCTACAAGTAACGTATTGTGTTTCTTCTTCTTGAAGCCGATACGTTCTCACTTCAAGGATAAGGATAGCCTTTTGCTCTACTACATCACATATACGATCACTACTACCCTTTTGATTCTCACCAGTGTGGCATCCACTTCAGATCGGTGCAGTATTATCAACTCAAGTCAATTCATAGTTTGGGCAGGGCTCTTATATCATTCTTTGAGATGTAAAACTTCCTTAAATTTGGATGGGACGTGCACATCTGTTGCATTGACTTTTGAAAGAAATATAGTACAAGCCAACCACAACGGTCTGCTATGGCTTAACACAACAACTCCCCTCGCAATCCACTTCGTTTTGTATGCTTTTGCACGTCGGTATAAGACGGAATTATTTTCGGATGAAGATCCTCCCACTGCCGAAGGAGAGATGGATCTAGAGGCAGCCATAAGATTGCATGCTCGTGTAGAGGAAGCCCAAAATGCAACTGCCGAAGCCGTCGAGAAATTTCTTGTCCACACTCATCCTCCTGCAACGGACGCCATCACCATCGACATTCCTTCCTCCCCCACCATCAACCCATGGTGGCCCCGTTACCGTCATCCATGAACCTCAAGGTAAGGGAGTACATTTATTATTTGTTTGCAGTCGTGGATGCCAATGGAAGTGACAATTATCACTTTAGGAGAAAGTTGAAGCAATATCGCGTAAGGTGCTTGGGAGAGATTGAAAACAACCAAAGCAAGGAGGCTAAGTTGGTGTGGGATGATGATAACTATTGGGGTAACAACAAGATGCATCAGAAAAAAGGAGAAGAAAATAGAGAACGACACTCATCTGATTCGATATCTTATAAATGTTGTACATCATGTGAACGAGAAATGGAGGAAAGAACTCAAAAAGTTTGGAATCTCTCCTTCACGAAACCGAGTGAATTCTTGACTTTTGTGAAGACTTTGAGCAAGGATGATGTCTTGAATCGTATTTTTGCGGATAGCTTTGACCCTACCATAATATGTAAGATCAACATGTTGGATTATAGGCTAGGATGGATGATTATGCTATATTAAACTTATGTGTTTATTTTATGGTGATGACTTACTAACTAGTGGTGAGCCCTAGTTGTAGAACTTTTGATGTTTAGTTTTTGTTTTGTGTGGTGATCCAGCCCTCGCGGTAGAAAAAACACAATTAGAATATTTATTATTTTTGGTTGAAAGATATCAGATATCTAAAGATATTCACTACTCCGGAAAATATAAACCACTAATAAGGAAAATATGAACATATGTGTAACTCCGGAAAATATAAAAAAGGAGAAGAAGATATTGAACCATCAAGGTAACTATGCAGGCTGCCTAGAAGCTAGGTGGCTCCTCTCCACCCAGAGTACGCTAGTGTTTTTGTAGAACATTGATTATAAGAATAAGATAAGAGTTATATACTTATATTGATAAAAACATTTGTAAGTACTATTTTTATTTAAAAAAATAATAGTACGTGTTTCATATTGTTAGCTATACATTATTTATTATATAAAAATTAAAAATTTATAATGAAATAATTTTACAAGCTTTTTAAAATTTTGGAGAAATTTAAAATAATACGAAATTTTCTAAAACAACATTGTTAGTTACACATTATTTATTTTATAAAAATTAAAATTTATCATAACTATATACTAAAGTGGTGGTTAAAAAAATTAATATATAAATAAAATAAATATCTTTATATTTTTTAGATGTATATATTAAAAAAAATAGTAATTAGTGAGATTTATATATTAAATAAAATAATAATAAATCATAACTATATACGTACATTACATTGCACTATCTATAACTATATATTAGAGTTATACCTTTTCGAGCCACCAGAACGATTCTGGCCCCTCTCATATTTAAATTTTTTTTATTTCTATTATTATAACTTCTTTGTATGAAATTCTTTTTAACTATTTAAATTTATCTTTAACATCAAACAAATATCTATTTAGTATAACAATATCTTTTGAAAGCTTCCTTATACAAGCATTTAAAATTAAAGATAAAATATTTTAAATATTTTAAAATAAATATAAATCTTTTAGCATATATCTTTTGACAATTTATTTATAGATATATTGATTTTATTTTATAATTAAAAATTAATGATAAATATTTATAATGTTTAAAGTTACTAAACATAGATAATAAAATATTTAATAGATATATTAAAATATTTGATAATATCTAAATTTACGTACTTGAAAATTAATAAAATATGAATAATATTATATTTAATTTTATCTATTCTTTACTTTATCGAACCAAAAAATGAGTTTGGTCCCATCTTAAATTAATTTAATTAAAATTTAAAATTTAAATATAATTAATTATCTTTATCTTTCATATTTTATTATATCTTATTTATTAAGTTAACTATTATTTTTAAATTCTTATTTCTTCCATATTTGAATATATATATTTTATTCATATTTTATCTTCTTTTTTTAATTACATATCTATGAAATATCATCAAGGAAAAAGAGAAATGTAATTATTTTATCTTAATAATATATCTTCAATCTCAACATTAAATTTAACCATTTATATTGATTAAAAAATTATACATTCTACACGTGATAAAATTGCTTATATTAAAATTTATATTATATTCTTACTTATAAATATCCTATTTATAATGTCTATAAAATACCGAATAATAGTCGTGCAAGGTACGACGACTACAACTAGTCTTTATATTAAACTTAATTATCTAAACCTAGCATATGCAGTCTATCTAAAAATAAAACAAATATTCTAATATTTGTATAATATATAGCATAAAAAATATCTCAATAATCTTCCTGTTTATCATATCCTAAAATAAAAGATTATTTTTTTTTAAATTAAGAATGAGATTTTCTATCCATTCATTATAGTGATATAAGATTGTACGTACATATATTACACTATCTTTATTTTAAACTTAATTATTTTGCCAAAGATTGGGTTTTTTAATAAAAGGAGTGGTGTGGTCCTATTTAAAAGCGATATGTGTCGTTTAATAATTTTTGTAACCTACGCTTTGGTATATAGTTATGATGATATGATTATGATTATACCCTTTTTAGGACTATTTGCCAAAATCATCCATAAATATAACGCCGAAGTTTATATAAGCAAAATGCATTGATTCTTATCATCTTCTTTGATCTCCCAATTTTGTTCCAAGAATCTTTTATCCATAAACAAGTTGTTATTTAATCACATTACCTGTACGGTTCTCTTCCGCCATCTTTTTTTTTTTTTGTTGTTGTTGCAATTCTCTTCTGTCATCTAAAATATAAGAATCCAATTAATCATTGTTCAATGCATGAATAATCACAAAATATATTACTGTACTAAAAATGAGGTTAAAAAGAAATTGCACAAAAGGGGCATAATTAGTAATTTATTTCTAAACGGGACTACAATTTTTTATTTTTTTTGTTTCCCATCTGATTCGATCGATCGGCTGTTGCTTTTTTCCCCGGGCGCAGAGGATTTTTCGCCTCGGGGATGTGAGATTTGTCAGGCAGGGACCGGTTCTCTGGAGAAACAGCTTTCAAGGCCGGTTCTCCACTCAATTTCACAATTTAATATTATTAAGTGGTTAAATTAATTTAATAATATTTTGTATAGTTAATATATAATTTAATATGAATGAAAAATAAAAATGTTGTATAATGGTTAGGCAAACAAAGTAAACAAGTTAATTGATTACGGAAATACATCGAAATAAAAACTAAAAGCGTACACTGAAATAAATCTAGAAAAATTTGGGGTCTTGAGTTGACCAAAAACCCATTGAGTTAACTGAAACCCGATCCAACCCGAAATCAGTTTGGTTGAATCTCGAAACCTGTTGGGTTGACCGATTTTTTATAGAATTTATTATATAAAATCCTTTAGAATCGTTCATTATTATATGAAATCGTTTATAATCGTTCATTCTTATAAAAAATCGTAACATTCCTTTAAAATCATTGATTATCATAAGAAATCGTAACATTCCTTTAGAATCGTAACATTTCCAAGATTTTAATCAATGCATGCAAAAATTTTTAAATATGACTGTTGAAAGGGTTTCTTGACAACAAATAAATTTATAATCAAGATCCCGCTGAGTACAGGGAGGTCAGGTTCGTCCACGGGAGATAGTCAGTATCAAGTTTTGCTACTTTTCACGCAAGCAATCAATCAAAAGTAAGGAGTTTTTATCAAGGAAGAGAAATTCTAAGGTTTAGGGTATCCCCACAACAACAATCATGCATACAAACGCTCATGAAACACATAGATCATGCTTTTATCACATAAAGATGTCAACTTT
This sequence comes from Fallopia convolvulus, assembly GCA_964016875.1. Lineage (NCBI taxonomy): Eukaryota > Viridiplantae > Streptophyta > Magnoliopsida > Caryophyllales > Polygonaceae > Fallopia > Fallopia convolvulus. Next base: position 20,567,449 of record OZ024718.1, on the reverse strand, counting down.
CGTCAACCTAAGCAAGTAAATCAACTAACTTTCGTTCAATTAATAAACTTACTATCTAATCTCTTCTACTTCAACTAGGATAGATCCGCTTTCGCTTCAAAACCCTAAATTGACTTTTCTGATTCAAGGTTTCCGCTTTCGCTTCAACTATGAATGAGAAATTCCTTTCAACTTTCGTTTCAAGGATTAAGAACAAGAGAGAAGATTCATGCAATAAAAACAATCAAAACACGATCATGAACAAGCATGCACAACCATTGTTGGGTTTAACCCCAACCTTAGAGAGGAGAACTACTCACAAATCATAATTAAAAACAAACAACTATATTAAATAAAAGGGAAAGCTTACAACTTTGAATCCAAACGATAGTTCTTCTCCACAAACCCTACTCGTCTCCTCCTCTCGCCTCTCAATCGTGTCTATCTCTCCTTCTCTACTCTCCTCCTCCTCTTGAATGATTGATTGTGGGGTCCCCCCAAAACTAAAGAGGAGACAATTGTATTTATAGAGAAACTATTCTATCTTAAATCTATCTATAAGGAAATAAATCTTTTAATAAGATATACCCCTTCTATCTATCTAATAACATAAAAGGAAATAGGATAAAAGCCCAATTAAACACGCTGACTCGGTCTTCCGCTACTCTCGGGGTGGCTCGGCACCGACCCAAAGTGGGTCGTCACCGACCCTGTTCAGCACTACGAACCGCCTTGAGTAAAACTTGCGTAGAGGATTTGTTACAACTCCGTTTGACTCGATTCTTTTTCCTATATTCTTGTAACGAATTTCTCTATCTCTTTCCATGCTCAAACTTGATCTTCAATGAATTCATGAACTTCGTTCCTTGCGCTTTTCCTTAAGTGCTTCTCTTCGGTTTTGCTCTTTTCCTCAAAAATGCTCCAAATAGCTTCTAAAAACCTACAAAACACCACCAAAGCTTATGTAGACTCCATATCTCATGAAAATACGAAAACCTACACAAACGACTCAAAACAAAACACAAAACTAAAGAAAAAGACTCAAAGACACAAAAAACACACCTTAAAAACATGACTAAAAAGGCGGACATCAATGACCTAAACTAATGTAATTACATGAAATGCAAACAAGTAATTCCCTTCCCCCATGCTTAAAACATACTTTGCCCCCAAAGTATAGTAAAAAGTAGAGAGAAGAGAAAAACTCACAGAACCTAGTTGTTTGGCGGGTAATAGGGCGGAAAATCTTGTGGTGGCGGTGGCTGGTACTCCGGATGATACTCTGGATGCGGTGGATGGTACAGTGGAATCTCCTATGCTGGTGGTGGCTGGTATGGCGGGAACTGAGGGTAAGGAGGATCGGCAAAAGGCATACTGAGGATAAGACTGATTAGGTGGATAGCCCGCTGAACTCCATCCATCCAATCTGGTGTTGAGCAGTCTAAACTGCTCATCCTGGCGGGCCTGAAAAGCAGCAAGCTGCTGATCCAGATGAGTCTGATATGATGTGAACCTCTGATCCACATACCCCCTCATGCTCTGAAAGCTCTGATCGATATGAGATGACATGTCATTGTATCGCTACGTGTTGTCCAGCTGCATCTGTCTCATCATCTCCATCATCTGGTTGTATTGTGCATCAGAATACTAGTGATCACCTCCAGCAGGTCGAGACGCATCAAACTGTCTCTGTTGATCCTCCTCCTCAAATTCATCATCCTCATCAGTGTCTACATCTTCAGCAGATTCTTCCTCTTCTTCTTCTTCAGCCATGGTGAAATCCTCATCCATTTCCTCTTCATCAGAATCCACCACAATAGGAACTGAAACCGTCTTTTTACCCCTAACTGGGCCCTTAACGGTAGCCACATCTAAATCTTCAGCCTGAACCTTAATGAACCAGTTAGCTGGACTATCCCCAATCTACGTGTTGTCCAGCTGCATCTGTCTCATCATCTCCATCATCTGGTTGTATTGTGCATCAGAATACTGGTGATCACCTCCAGCAGGTCGAGACGCATCAAACTGTCTCTGTTGATCCTCCTCCTCAAATTCATCATCCTCATCAGTGTCTACATCTTCAGCAGATTCTTCCTCTTCTTCTTCTTCAGCCATGGTGAAATCCTCATCCATTTCCTCTTCATCAGAATCCACCACAATAGGAACTGAAACCGTCTTTTTACCCCTAACTGGGCCCTTAACGGTAGCCACATCTAAATCTTCAGCCTAAACCTTAATGAACCAGTTAGCTGGACTATCCCCAATCTGCACTCGGTGTCCATCAGGAAGCTTCATTACTCTCCCAGAATCACCAATCACCCAGAAATAGGATTTCCTATACTTATAGAGAGCGCCCATTTTCTTCAGCATGGTGAAATCAATAGGCAAAGGCGGGATATCAACCTTTAACCTGCTAAGATCAACTCCAAAGTGCTTGGCTAGGAAAGTCAATATCCCGCCAATACAAATAGCTCCACCACCTTTGTTTCCAACATGGGCCATGTGGTGCATCAGCATAGCACCCATATTCAACGGCTTCCTCTTCAAACTAGCAGCCAACACATTGACATCTTTCTTGGGACAATTGTTTCCCCCATCACCTCTCCAATTCAGAGTACTAGCAATAAACCGCTGGAAAACCTTAATAGCGGGATGAGTAATGGGAGAAGCTTTTTCTTTAGAAGGCTCATACTTGGGTCTCCCTGTGATGGCTTTCCAGAAGTGCTTGTCAGCCCATGTAGCACCTGCTTCAATAAGCACTAAATCTCTACTAATAGGAAAATTGCAGAAACCAAACACTCGGTTGACCTCTTTCAAGGTCATCTTCCTTCTAACTCCTCCTAGCCAAAACTTGATCTCCCCTTCTCCTTTAAAATTAGTGGACAAAGTGCTCAGAAACTCCAGTGTTAACCCCTAGAAGGTGGGTTCACACAGCTTCAAGAACTCGCCCATATGCAAATATGCCCCCATCTCATTCAACAGATGAGCTATCCCAAATTATTCCCGCCTGTCACGCGGGTGACCCGGGTTCGATCCCCGGCAGCAGCGCCAAATTTGATGAGTTATTTTTCAGTCATTTACCTATCAAAGAATCCTAACTTAACCAATCTGAGTAGAATGGTAAGCAAGGGTCGATCCCACAGAGACTCGTGTATTATTGTTATTACTTATGTGCCAAGTAACTAATAAGGGGGGTTTTATTGAATGGAAATCTAAACTACTATGCAAAATTTGAAAACTAAATATGAATGCAAAGTTGATTGTTAATATATATGAGAGAAATATGTTCAACTAGTTACATCCATCATAGATATGCTTATTGATCATTGATTATCTTGATTCTCAATTTCCTTGAATAATCTATTGTGGATTATACTCCTACTAAGGATTATGACCCAAACATCATAAATAGTTGAAAGAGCTAACAGTCTAAACAACTCTAATCATTTAACAACCTAAAACAACGTCTAGATTCAATTAAACAACAGCTTTACGAATCAAGTTATCAATAGAAACAAACACTTAGAGCAAACAGACATCTAAGTTATTTGTGGATTTATTCCCCTCTACAATTGAATAGCCCAAACGGGTCCAAACAATTATAAATGCTACTTTATCTAATCAACCCCGAACGGTCATCAATCAGATTAGTTGTAAATTAACCTAGAAATTCTATTAGGTAGCTAATCTAACAAAACCCTAGATAAATTGTGATTCAATTAAGCACAGGGAATAAAACCTATTCCAGTTGATGAGAATCAATCAAACCTCACAATAATATGCAATCTATGATTTCAATAACTAGTCAAACACAAAGAAATTAGCAACGCATAATTAAATTAAAATCAAACATACAAAGGTTCAAAGGTTCTTCCTTTAGAGAAAACCCTAGCCTCCAAAAGTATGATCAAAGTTGTGAGAAAATAAAACTAAGATAAAGTATATATATGTCTACTAAAAATATCCCTCAAAATATCATATCTTAAACATATATCTCCGATGACATAAGCCCAAATACACAAGTACCAAAGCCCAAAACCAAAATCCCGGCCCAAACTCTTGTCCGTGTAAAAGTCCCGATTGCGCGGGATCGGCCCAGAAAAGCGCGGCCGCACACTTGCCTCCCCGCGCTCTTGTGCTTCAGATGGGATTGCGCGGGATCGTTGCTCGGGTTCGATCCCGAGCACTTGGCTTGACTTGGCTTTGCATTATCCTTTGCTTGGCTCTTCTCCACATCATCCTAGCACCCCTTAGCTCGCTTAGCTCGCTTAGCTCGTCCACCACCGCCATGGTCAATCTGTACTCGCCCTGCTGTTGCTCCTGAACCTAAAAACCTGTAAAACCGAGCAAACCAGCGCATAATACCCGATAACACAAAAACCTAAAAACTACATAAAAACTATCCTAAAACATATATAAAACATGCAACTAAGCTATTCCTATATGCAAGCTATCAAATTCCCCCATGCTTAACCCTTGCTTGTCCTCAAGCAAGACATAAATCCAAATCACACCATAGAAATACAATCTTACATCCATCTCAAGTCAAACAAGCATTTCACATATAATTAATAACCCGACCAAGACTTCCTAACACGCATTATGGTAAGCAACAAGTAAAGATCATCCATTCATTCTAGACCTCACCAAGGATAATGTGTTTGCACTCAAACTCTCAAGTGTTTAAGGATGTGTTTCACTCAAAATTAACCATGAAAACTAGACTACCATATGCTTGCATCAGAGTTCTAAATCTCCACCGCTGGGGATCAAACACATAACAAAAATCAAGAGGTCTTTTTCCGGCTTGTAATGGGCCCAAGGTAAAGAGAAATTTGGAAGGGATAACATTTGGTCTGTGGTGCTTAATCCGGGATAAAGAACTAATCCTAAACCCAACTCAACACTTTCTTTTCTTACTTCACTTCCCAACTTCCCCTCTCAACTCCATACATTTACATTCAAACTCTTCGTTTCTTCTTTTCACTTTTTTTTCTTTTCTTGCTTCTTCTTCAACTCTTTCTTTGCTACTAATGAAGACTACTAACATTTAAGCTCAATTTTCTTTCTTTTGCTTTTCAACATAATTCATCTTCATTTTTTTTCGCTTTGCTCACACAAGAGTTGTTTCCCTATTTTTCTACTTTTTCCTCCAACTCCCCCATACTTACATCAAACTCACACAAAACACAATCACAACCTAAAGTCCTAAATCCCGGATTATGGGTCAAGCTTATTAGGCTAGGAATCATTTTGTGGAGCTAATAAAAATAGGCATAAAGCTCAAATAAGTGGGGTGTCAAAAACATGGATCTTGTATGGTAGGAAGGGAAATAATAGGCTAATAAGAAACATTGCATTAATCATTTTAATGTCATGCATTCAATCATATAAAGCAGCCTTGATAAAGAGTATTAACGCAAGTTCTAGAGCTAGATAATCATGGTGATACACTCAAGAATGTAGAGAACAAATATATCATGAAAGGCCAAAAAAAAAATCTCACAAGGCTAATTTTGTCTACAACTTCAGAATGAATCAAAAACTTAAGCTAAATACATGCTCCATCCTATAATCAAGGTAATTAATCAATGATCATGCTTATATCATATCAACTTCAGCAAATCATGCAAATCATGGGTTAGAATTTATACTCAACTTAGAAACACAAGAGGAATTAAACAATGGGGAAGTAAGAACCTAAATGCAATATTTTTGTTTTTTTTTTTAAATTTTTCTGATTTTTTTTTTCATTTTCCAAGATTTTAATCAATGCATGCAAAAACTTTTAAATATGACCTAAACTAATGCAATTACATGTAATGCAAACAAGTAATTCCCTTCCCCCATGCTTAAAACATATTTTGCCCCCAAAGTATAGTAAAAAGTAAAGAGAAGAGAAAAACTCACAGAACCTAGTTGTTTGGCGGGTAATAGGGCGGAAAATCTTGTGGTGGCGGTGGCTGGTACTCCGGATGATACTCTGGATGCGGTGGATGGTACGGTGGAATCTCCTGTGCTGGTGGTGGCTGGTATGGCAGGAGCTGAGGGTAAGGAGGATCGGAAAAGGTATACTGAGGATAAGACTGATGAGGTGGATAGCCCGCTGAACTCCATCCATCCAATCTGGTGTTGAGCAGTCTGAACTGCTCATCCTGGCGGGCCTGAAAAACAGTAAGCTGCTGATCCTGATGAGTCTGATATGATGTGAACCTCTGATCCACATACCCCCTCATGCTCTGAAAGCTCTGATCGATATGAGATGACATGTCATTGTATCGCTGCGTGTTGTCCAGCTGCATCTGTCACATCATCTCCATCATCTGGCTGTATTGTGCATCAGAATACTGGTGATCACCTCCAGCAGGTCGAAATGGATCAAACTGTCTCTGCTGATCATCCTCCTCAAACTCATCATCCTCATCAGTGTCTACATCTTCAGCAGATTCTTCCTCTTCTTCTTCTTCAGCCATGGTGAAATCCTCATCCATTTCCTCTTCATCAGAATCCACCACAATAGGAACTGAAACCGTCTTTTTACCCCTAACCGGGCCCTTAACGGTAGCCACATCTAAATCTTCAGCCTGAACCTTAATGAACCAGTTAGCTGGACTATCCCCAATCTGCACTCGGTGTCCATCAGGAAGCTTCATTACTCTCCCAGAATCACCAATCACCCAGAAATAGGAGTTCCTATACTTATAGAGAGCGCCCATTTTCTTCAGCATGGTGAAATCAATAGGCAAAGGCGGGATATCAACCTTTAACCTGCTAAGATCGACTCCAAAGTGCTTGGCTAGGAAAGTCACAATCCCGCCAATACAAATAGCTCCACCACCTTTGTTTCCAACATGGGCCATGTGGTGCATCAGCATAGCACCCATATTCAACGGCTTCCTCTTCAAACTAGCAGCCAACACATTGACATCTTTCTTGGGACAATTGTTTCCCCCATCACCTCTCCCATTCAGAGTACTAGCAATAAACCGCTGGAAAACCTTAATAGCGGGATGAGTAATGGGAGAAGCTTTTTCTTTAGAAGGCTCATACTTGGGTCTCCCTGTGATGGCTTTCCAGAAGTGCTTGTCAGCCCATGTAGCACCTGCTTCAATAAGCACTAAATCTCTACTAATAGGAAAATTGCAGAAACCAAACACTCGGTTGACCTCTTTCAAGGTCATCTTCCTTCTAACTCCTCCTAGCCAAAACTTGATCTCCCCTTCTCCTTTAAAATTAGTGGACAAAGTGCTCAGAAACTCCAGTGTTAACCCCTTGAAGGTGGGTTCACACAGCTTCAAGAACTCGCCCATATGCAAATATGCCCCCATCTCATTCAACAGATGAGCTATCCCAAATTATTCCCGCCTGTCACGCGGGTGACCCGGGTTCGATCCCCGGCAACGACGCCAAATTTGATGAGTTATTTTTCAGTCATTTACCTATCAAAGAATCCTAACTTAACCAATCTGAGTAGAATGGTAAGCAAGGGTCGATCCCACAGAGACTCGTGTATTAATGTTATTACTTATGTGCCAAGTAACTAATAAGGGGGGTTTTATTGAATGGAAATCTAAACTACTATGCAAAATTAGAAAACTAAATATGAATGCAAAGTTGATTGTAAATATATATGAGAGAAATATGTTGAACTAGTTAAATCCATCATAGATATGCTTATTGATCATTGATTATCTTGATTCTCAATTCCCTTGAATAATCTATTGTGGATTATACTCCTACTAAGGATTATGACCCAAACTTCATAAATAGTTGAAAGAGCTAAAAGTCTAAAAAACCCTAATCATTTGACAACCTAAAACAACGTCTAGATTCAATTAAACAACAACTTTACGAATCAAGTTATCAATAGAAACAAACACTTAGAGCAAACAGACATCTAAGTTATTTGTGGATTTATTCCCCTCTACAATTGAATAGACCAAACGGGTCCAAACAATTATAAATGCTACTTTATCTAATCAACCCCGAACGGGCATCAATCAGATTAGTTGTAAATTACCCTAGAAATTCTATTAGTTAACTAATCTAACAAAACCTTAGATAAATTCTGATTCAATTAAGCACAGGGAATAAAACCTATTCCAGTTGATGAGAATCAATCAAACCTCACAATAATATGCAATCTATGATTTCAATAACTAGTCAAACACAAAGAAATTAGCAACGCATAATTAAATTAAAATCAAACTTACAAAGGTTCAAATGTTCTTCCTTGAAAGAAAACCCTAGCCTCCAAAAGTATGATCAAAGTTGTGAGAAAATAAAACTAACATAAAGTATATATATGTCTACTAAAAATATCCCTCAAAATATCATATCTTAAACATATATCTCGGATGACATAAGCCCAAATACACAAGTACCAAAGCCCAAAACCAAAATCCCGGCCCAAACTCTTGTCCGTGTAAAAGTCCCGATTGCGCGGGATCGGCCCAGAAAAGCGCGGCCGCGCACTTGCCTCCCCGCGCTCTTGTGCTTCAGATGGGATTGCGCGGGATCGTTGCTCGGGTTCGATCCCGAGCACTTGGCTTGACTTGGCTTTGCATTATCCTTTGCTTGGCTCTTCTCCACATCATCCTAGCACCCCTTAGCTCGCTTAGCACGTCCACCACCGCCATGGTCAATCTGTACTCGCCCTGCTGTTGCTCCTGAACCTAAAAACCTGTAAAACCGAGCAAACCAGCGCATAATACCCGATAACACAAAAACCTAAAAACTACATAAAAACTATCCTAAAACTAACTAAAACATATATAAAACATGCAACTAAGCTATTCCTATATGCAAGCTATCAAATTCCCCCATGCTTAACCCTTGCTTGTCCTCAAGCAAGACATAAATCCAATCACACCATAGAAATGCAATCTTACATCCATCTCAAGTCAAACAAGCATTTCACATATAATTAATAACCCGACCAAGACTTCCTAACACGCATTATGGTAAGCAACAAGTAAAGATTATCCATTCATTCTAGACCTCACCAAGGATAATGTGTTTGCACTCAAACTCTCAAGTGTTTAAGGATGTGTTTCACTCAAAATTAACCATGAAAACTAGACTACCATATGCTTGCATAAGAGTTCTAAATCTCCACCGCTGGGGATCAAACACATAACAAAAATCAAGAGGTCTTTTTCCGGCTTGTAATAGGGCCAAGGTAAAGAGAAATTTGGAAGGGATAACATTTGGTCTGTGGTGCTAAATCCGGGATAAAGAACTAATCCTAAACCCAACTCAACACTTTCTTTTCTTACTTCACTTCCCAACTTCCCCTCTCAACTCCATACATTTACATTCAAACTCTTCGTTTCTTCTTTTCACTTTTTTTTCTTTTCTTGCTTCTTCTTCAACTCTTTCTTTGCTACTAATGAAGACTACTAACATTTAAGCTCAATTTTCTTTCTTTTGCTTTTCAACATAATTCATCTTCATTTTTTTTCGCTTTGCTCACACAAGAGTTGTTTCCCTATTTTTCCACCTTTTCCTCCAACTCCCCCATACTTACATCAAACTCACACAAAACACAATCACAACCTAAAGTCCTAAATCCCGGATTATGGGTCAAGCTTATTAGGCTAGGAATCATTTTGTGGAGCTAATAAAAATAGGCATAAAGCTCAAATAAGTGGGGTGTCAAAAACATGGATCTTGTATGGTAGGAAGGGAAATAATAGGCTAATAAGAAACATTGCCTCAATCATTTTAATGTCATGCATTCAATCATATAAAGCAGCCTTGATAAAGAGTATTAACGCAAGTTCTAGAGCTAGATAATCATGGTGATACACTCAAGAATGTAGAGAACAAATATATCAGAAAGGCCAAAAAAAAATCTCACAAGGCTAATTTTGTCTATAACTTCAGAATGAATAAAAAACATAAGCTAAATGCATGCTCCATCCTCTAATTAAGGTAATTAATCAATGATCATGCTTAATTCATATCAACTTCAGCAAATCATGCAAATCAGGGGTTAGAATTTATACTCAACTTAAAAACACAAGAGGAATTAAACAATGGGGAAATAAGAACCTAAATGCAATATTTTTGTATTTTTATTTCAAATTTTTCTGATTTTTTTTTTCATTTTCCAAGATTTTAATCAATGCATGCAAAAATTTTTAAATATGACCTAAACTAATGCAATTACATGTAATGCAAACAAGTAATTCCCTTCCCTCATGCTTAAAACATACTTTGCCCCCAAAGTATAGTAAAAAGTAAAGAGAAGAGAAAAACTCACAAAACCTAGTTGTTTGGCGGGTAATAGGGCGGAAAATCTTGTGGTGGCGGTGGCTGGTACTCCGGATGATACTCTGGATGCGGTGGATGGTACGGTGGAATCTCATGTGCTGGTGGTGGCTGGTACGGCGGGAACTGAGGGTAAGGAGGATCGGGAAAGGCATACTGAGGATAAGACTGATGAGGTGGATAGCCCGCTGAACTCCATCCATCCAATCTGGTGTTGAGCAGTCTGAACTGCTCATCCTGGCGGGCTTGAAAAGCAGCAAGCTGCTGATCCTGATGAGTCTGATATGATGTGAACCTCTGATCCACATACCCCCTCATGCTCTGAAAGCTCTGATCGATATGAGATGAAATGTCATTGTATCGCTGCATGTTGTCCAGCTGCATCTGTCTCATCATCTCCATCATCTGGCTGTATTGTGCATCAGAATACTGGTGATCACATCCAGCAGGTCGAGATGGATCAAACTGTCTCTGCTGATCATCCTCCTCAAACTCATCATCCTCATCAGTGTCTACATCTTCAGCAGATTCTTCCTCTTCTTCTTCTTCAGCCATGGTGAAATCCTCATCCATTTCCTCTTCATCAGAATCCACCATAATAGGAACTGAAACCGTCTTTTAACCCCTAACTGGGTCCTTAACGGTCGCCACATCTAAATCTTCAGCCTGAACCTTAATGAACCAGTTAGCTGGACTATCCCCAATCTGCACTCGGTGTCCATCAGAAAGCTTCATTACTCTCCCAGAATCACCAATCACCCAGAAATAGGAGTTCCTATACTTATAGAGAGCGCCCATTTTCTTCAGCATGGTGAAATCAATAGGCAAAGGCGGGATATCAACCTTTAACCTGCTAAGATCGACTCCAAAGTGCTTGGCTAGGAAAGTCACAATCCCACCTTTGTTTCCAACATGGGCCATGTGGTGCATCAGCATTGCACCCATATTCAACGGCTTCCTCTTCAAACTAGCAGCCAACACAGTGACATCTTTCTTGGGACAATTGTTTCCCCCATCACCTCTCCCATTCAGAGTACTAGCAATAAACCGTTGGAAAACCTTAATAGCGTGATGAGTAATGGGAGAAGCTTTTTCTTTAGAAGGCTCATACTTGGGTCTCCCTGTGATTGCTTTCCGGAAGTGCTTGTCAGCCCATGTAGCACCTGCCTCAGTAAGCACTAAATCTCTACTAATAGGAAAATTGCAGAAACCAAACACTCGGTTGACCTCTTTCAAGGTCATCTTCCTTCTAACTCCTCCTAGCCAAAACTTGATCTCCCCTTCTCCTTTAAAATTAGTGGACAAAGTGCTCAGAAACTCCAGTGTTAACCCCTTGAAGGTGGGTTCACACAGCTTCAAGAACTCGCCCATATGCAAATATGCCCCCATCTCATTCAACAGATGAGCTATCCCAAATTATTCCCGCCTGTCACGCGGGTGACCCGGGTTCGATCCCCGGCAACGGCGCCAAATTTGATGAGGTATTTTTCAGTCGTTTACCTATCAAAGAATCCTAACTTAACCAATCTGAGTAGAATGGTAAGCAAGAGTCGATCCCACATAGACTCGTGTATTAATGTTATTACTTATGTGCCAAGTAACTAATAAGGGGGGGTTTATTGAATGAAAATCTAAACTACTATGCAAAATTAGAAAACTAAATATGAATGCAAAGTTGATTGTAAATATATATGAGAGAAATATGTTCAACTAGTTACATCCATCATAGATATGCTTATTGATCATTGATTATCTTGATTCTCAATTCCCTTGAATAATCTATTGTGGATTATACTCCTACTAAGGATTATGACCCAAACTTCATAAATAGTTGAAAGATCTAACAGTCTAAACAACCCTAATCATTTAACAACCTAAAACAACGTCTAGATTCAATTAAACAACAGCTTTACGAATTAAGTTATCAATAGAAACAAACACTTAGAGCAAACAGACATCTAAGTTATTTGTGGATTTATTCCCCTCTACAATTGAATAGCCCAAACGGGTCCAAACAATTATAAATGCTACTTTATCTAATCAACCCCGAACGGGCATCAATCAGATTAGTTGTAAATTAACCTAGAAATTCTATTATGTAGCTAATCTAACAAAACCCTAGATAAATTCTGATTCAATTAAGCACAGGGAATAAAGCCTATTCCAGTTGATGAGAATCAATCAAACCTCACAATAATATGCAATCTATGATTTCAATAACTAGTCAAACACAAAGAAATTAGCAACGCATAATTAAATTAAAATCAAACTTACAAAGGTTCTAAGGTTCTTCCTTGAGAGAAAACCCTAGCCTCCAAAAGTATGATCAAAGTTGTGAGAAAATAAAACTAACATAAAGTATATATATGTCTACTAAAAATATCCCTCAAAATATCATATCTTAAACATATATCTCGGATGACATAAGCCCAAATACACAAGTACCAAAGCCCAAAACCAAAATCCCGGCCCAAACTCTTGTCCATGTAAAAGTCCCGATTGCGCGAGATCGGCCCAGAAAAGCGCGGCCGCGCACTTGCCTCCCCGCGCTCTTGTGCTTCAGATGGGATTGCGCGGGATCGTTGCTCGGGTTCGATCCCGAGCACTTGGCTTGACTTGGCTTTGCATTATCCTTTGCTTGGCTCTTCTCCACATCATCCTAGCACCCCTTAGCTCGCTTAGCTTGTCCACCACCGCCATGGTCAATCTGTACTCGCCCCGCTGTTGCTCCTGAACCTAAAAACCTGTAAAACCGAGCAAACCAGCGCATAATACCCGATAACACAAAAACCTAAAAACTACATAAAAACTATCCTAAAACATATATAAAACATGCAACTAAGCTATTCCTATATGCAAGCTATCACAGACCAGGCCCAATAAGCCTTTCGGGAGCGAGGAGAGGCCCAAGCTTGTTCTTTATAAAGGGGCGTCTCTCACACGCCTCATCCTCATCCTCTTCCTTCAGCATTTTCTACCTCTCTCTTTCGCCCTTACAGTTTCCGGTGAACGGTTTTCAGACGGTTTTTCGACGACTTTCCGACTTTCTCCAGGAGAGCCACCGTTTTTTCCACGCCAACTCTAAGCAAGTAAGTTCTCAACTCCCTTTTCTCATCTTCGATGTTTTTCATCTTTTTCTCGCCGCCCTCTGCTCTAACGGGAGACAAACGCTCCCTGGTGTTTCGTACCGGCATTACGGTGGCGAAATGGAGGGGGTGAGGGTGGCGCTCGTGCCTGCACAATGCTTTTGTTTTTCTTCTTTTTGTTCTCTCTTTGCTTCGTGCCCTAGGCGGGCGATGGTTCGTTTCTTTGGTGTTTCGTCAGTGTCATGGCGGCGAGACAATGGGGCGAGTGTGGCGTTGGCCACGCTCTCGAGCCCACCGTTCGCCAACCGATGGTCGAGTTTCTGCGACCCCTTGGCTTCTCTTTTTCTCATTGAAACTCGAGTGCCTCGGAAACCCAAACGTCATGATGTCCGACTGACGGAATGTTTGGGCTTCCACCGCTGGCGTCCACTCCGCCTTCTCTTTCCTCCTCTTGGCGCTTCACCTTCCGTTTTCTCTCTCCTGCTTTTAGTGCTTCACCTTCTTCCCCACTGTCCTATTTTGTCAGAATAGCCCTAGGGTGCCATGTGTCCTCTTCCCGTCTTTACCTCACGTATTCTTTTTGTGACTTTGCTTGATGTCTCAACACTTTTTCTTTTCCAGGTGTTCGCCTCTCGTGGCCTGGACGTCGTTCTTTCATGCCTAGAGGAGCTTCTTTGAGCCCCCCGCCAGGCTTCGTGTTCAAAGTTCAAGAGAGATTCTACGAGGAGGCCTCCGAGGTCGAGGAGAGTGTTGAGACCAGTGACTCCCAGAACCCGAGGTCTCCCTCGCTGATTTTTAGTGAGCCTTCTTCCAGTGATTCCAACGTCTCCGTCAACTCTCGCTTCCCCCGACTTCGCACCTCGTCTGGTCTTGAAATGGCCTCGTCCTCGATTTCTGATGAGGAAGTGGCTGGTGTTATTGCGAGGTCGTCCGACTCCAACGACCTGGCGAGCTTTTTTGCGCAGCATATCAATGATGCCGTGTTTGCCCTTCCGCTTGTCCTCGAGGAGCGGATACCCATGTCCTCGGATTCGAAGGAGACCTTTCTCTCCGAGGGGGTGCCGACTCCCTAGAACCGAAGGACCTTGCGAAGATCGCTAAGGACTTCGCTTGGCCTGAGGGGGTTGAGCTAGCGCTCCCCGAAGGGGAGGGCTGCTCCTTAGCGGTATACGACAGGTGCGTGGTTGTGCACCTGTTTAGTCTTCAAGCCGGCTTCAGGCTCCCACTGGCCCCGCACATCGTCGACTTCTTGTGGGCCATGTACGTCTGCCCCGCACAGCTTTTTCCCAATGTGTGGAGGCTCCTGTGTGCCTATACCCTTCGCAGCCACGAGCTCGGGGAGGGACCCGACCTCGACATCATGTCGATCCTATTTCTTGTGAGGAGGGAGCATGATTCTTGCCTCATCAACCTCAGCATGCCCGGCCTTAAGATCACCACGGCCCCTTCGAACGTCGGGTCGTGCAAGAAGAAGTGGTTCTTGGTCCGGGATCCGACCGGGAGGTATCTCAACTTCCCCACGGCCCCGGACAACTTCGTTCGACCCAAGGGAACGTAAAAGGCCGATGAGATCAAGAAAGACGAGGTCAAGAAATGATACGTTCCTGAGCGCACGGAACCGTTCCAAGAATACCTGGCACAAGACCGGCTTGAGCGGGCCGGCCTGAGCCTCAACCTTCCACCCCGTGAGGGCGAAGAGGGTACTCACTTTCCCTTTTTTTGCTTGTTTTTGTTACTTGCTTTTGGTTCTGGGCAACGCGTGGCCCCGAGGGAATACCTTGTTTGTGATATCTCGCTTTTTGTCTTTTATCTAACTTATTTCTTAACATGCTTTTTGTGTTTTTGCCAGTGGATCTCTTCAACGCTCTTACCTCGAGGTCGCAGGGAAAGAAACCTGCTACCTCCACCTCCACCTCCCAGGTCCCACGAGGTTCTAAGAGCCTCGTGATAAAGGAACCAGCCCCCCAAGCGAGGCCACCGACCTCGCAACCGAAGACAACACCCCTGCCACCGAAGGCGCCCGTGGTGTTGGTTATCGAGAGGGACTCGCCTAAGGGGAACATCGCGAGAATGTCCTCCCAAGCTGCCCGAGGATCCAGCGACGGAGCCGGGTCCAAGAGGAAAGGGCCCGAGGAAAGGGCCCGAGGATTCCTCCCGTCAAGACGAAAAGAAAAAACAGAAGGGGGACGGCCAGAAGGGGACCTCGGGAGGGGAGGTGGCCTCCGACCGCTCTGGCCCCGCGAGCCATGTTGTGTCCTTCACTAGGCCTCCCGCCGCCAAGTTTCACTGCCTTGGACCCGCCCGGAGCGTGCCCAAGGATTGGGACAGGGCGGACTGGAAGGAAGAGGTCGCATGGGAAAACAACCTCTCGGAGGCTGCCCTCAACGACTAGATCCTCCGTTACTCCGTGATGGTATGCCCTAGTTCTTCGAGGTTCTTTTTGTTGGTTCCATCATTATCATCTTTGTTTCAACATGTTTTTTGGTATTTCAGCATCATTTCTTCGAGAATTACAACTGCAGTCGCATCCGCCTCCTTCACAAGAAGATGGACAAGATGGAGGCGAAGCTCAAGGCTCGCGACGCCGAGATCGAGAAGAAGAACAAGGACCTCGCGGAGGCCGAGAGACGGATCCGGGCCGCTGAGGTTGCGGCGCTGAACGAGGCTAAGGCTGCCGCTAAGGCCAAGGAGGAGGCGAGGAGGCTTCGGGGGGAGGCGGAGAAAGCTAAGGAGGAGGTGGGGAAGGTTAAGGGGGGGCGGAGAAGGTTAAAGGCCGCATTGGGGATCTTGAGGCCGAGATCGAGGAGCTCCGAGGAAAACTCTCCGCGGAGCACAAGTTTTTCAAGGAGAAGAGCAACCTCCGACATCGCGTCATTGAGCTCAACGAGGAGGTGGAGGCTGCGGGGCCCAAGTACGTGGAGACCACGGAGTACAAAGAAGAGTTGTTGGGCAGCGTGAACAAGATGTTCCGCCAGGTCGTTCGCATGGGAGTCAAGCAGGCGGTCGCCAAGTATGGGCACATCAACCCCCGCATTTCCTTCTTCAACCCCAACTACGCGGAGACTATGGGGGAAGAGGTCGGGGAGGAGCCCGAGGGAGAATGCGAGTTCTTCCTCGGTGAGGATGGGACCGTGGCCTCCGAGGCACCCACCGCAAAGGACCACGGCCAGGGAGGCCTGAACCTTGTTGTCGCGGACTCTCATCCCGCGACCAACGTGTCGAGTTCCCAGCCCGTTGTGATATCCGACTCGACCGTCCCTCAAGCTCCCACGGAACCCGTCGCCGAGGTCCCCAAGGAACCTGCCGCCGAAGGCCTGAAAGAATGAAGGACGCCCCCGACTCTTTAACGTGTTTTTTTTATATTTTGGTGGCCCCACTGGGGTCTGTAATTATGACATCTCGGCGCTCGTGGCCTTATTTTATGTAATTCTTTTTTTTATGGTTGTGTTGTGCTTCTTATTTTAGTTTATTTGTATGTATACCCCCGATCCAACCCCATGGCCCGAGTGTCACAACATTTGTGGCATCCTCGAGCCACATCAGGCGTTCGTTTTACGCCGCGAACTCGAGCTTTGCTCGGATTACGCATGATTGTTGTAGTGCCAAGATCCAAGCCTCGCTCGGATCTTACATGATTGTTTTTATGCCGAAATCTCGAGCCTCGCTTGGGTCTCACACGATTGTTTTTATGCCACGCTCACGAGCCTTGCTCGGATCGCGCATGATAGATTTTATGCCGCGGTCACGAGCCTTGCTCGGATCGCGCATGACTGTTTTTATGCCACGGTCACGAGCCTCGCTCGGATCGCGCATGATGGATTTTATTGTCTCCAACCCCAAGCGGGAAGCGAGGGGTGGACTTTGTAACTTAAAACCGAGAATCTCCAACCCCAAGCGGGAAGCGAGGGGTGGACTTCGCAACTTAAAACCGAGAATCTCCATCCCCAAGCGGGAAGCGAGGGGTGGACTTCGCAACCTAAAACTGAGAATCTCCAACCCCAAGCGGGAAGCGAGGGGTGGACTTCGCAACTTAAAACCGAGAATCTCCAACCCAAAGCGGGAAGCGAGGAGTGGACTTTGCAACTTAAAACCGAGAATCTCCAACCCCAAGCGGGAAGCGAGGGTGGACTTCTGAACTTAAAACCCAGAATCTCCAACCCCAAGCGGGAAGCGAGGGGTGGACTTCGCAACTTAAAACCGAGAATCTCCAACCCCAACCGGGAAACGAGGAGTGGACTTCACAACTTAAAATCGAGAATCTCCAACCCCAAGCGGGAAGCGAGGAGTGGACTTCGCAACCTAAAACTGAGAATCTCCAACCCCAAGCGGGAAGCGAGGGGTGGACTTCGCAACCTAAAACCGAGAATCTCCAACCCCAAGCGGGAAGCGAGGGGTGGACTTCGCAACTTAAAATCGAGAATCTCCAACCCCAAGCGGGAAGCGAGGAGTGGACTTCGCAACTTAAAACTGAGAATCTCCAACCACATGCGGGAAGCGAGGGTGGACTTCGCAACTTAGAACTGAGAATCTCCAACCCCAAGCGGGATGCGAGGGGTGGACTTCGCAACTTAAAACCGAGAATCTCAAGCCCCAAGCGGGAAGCGAGGGGTGGACTTCACAACTTAAAACCGAGAATCTCCAACCCCAAGCGGGAAGCGAGGAGTGGACTTCGCAACCTAAAACTGAGAATCTCCAACCCCAAGCGGGAAGCGAGGGGTGGACTTCGCAACTTAAAACCGAGAATCTCCAACCCCAAGCGGGAAGCGAGGGGTGGACTTCGCAACTTAAAACCGAGAATCTCCAACCCAAAGCGGGAAGCGAGGGGTGGACTTCGCAACTTAAAATCGAGAATCTCCAACCCCAAGCGGGAAGCGAGGAGTGGACTTTGCAACTTAAAATCGAGAATCTCCAACCCCGAGCAGGAAGCGAGGAGTGGACTTCGCAACTTAAAACCGAGAATCTCCAACCCCAAGCGGAAAGCGAGGGGTGGACTTCGCAACTTAAAACCGAGAATCTCCAACCCCAAGCGGGAATCGAGGGGTGGACTTCGCAACCTAAAACCGAGAATCTCCAACCCCAAGCAGGAAGCGAGGGGCGGACTTCGCAACTTAAAACCGAGAATCTCCAACCCCAAGCGGGAAGTGAGGAGTGGACTTCGCAACTTAAAACCGAGAATCTCCAACCCCAAGCGGGAAGCGAGGGGTAGACTTCGCAACCTAAAACCGAGAATCTCCAACCTCAAGCGGGAAGCGAGGGGTGGACTTCGCAACTTAAAACCGAGAATCTACAACCCCAAGCGGGAAGCGAGGAGTGGACTTCGCAACTTAAAACCGAGAATCTCCAACCCCATGCGGGAAGCGAGGGTGGACTTCGCAACTTAGAACCGAGAATCTCCAACCCCAAGCGGGAAGCGAGGGGTGGACTTCGCAACTTAAAACCGAGAATCTCCAGCCCCAAGTGGAAAGCGAGGGGTGGACTTCGAACGAGATTTTTATTTTTGAGACAGATTTGAAAATTCCACAACCCTTTATTCACAAAACTTGTAGGAAACAGCGGAGTTTGGAGAGTTTACACATAATACTTTTTGAGCCGATCGATGTTCCATGTTTTGCTCAGGGTACGTCCCTCGCTGTCTTTGAGCTTGAAAGCTCTGGGCCCGACTTCCTCCCCGAGGAGGTATGGTCCCTCCCAATTGGGGTCCAACTTTCCACTTCGGTACGCCTCAAGACGAGGCTACCCGCGGCCAAGATCCAGGGTCTAACCTTCTTGTCGTGATAGACCGCCACACGTCGTTTATATTCTCTAGAGCGCAGGTCGGCCACCTCGCGCAACTCGTCCCTGAATAGCAGTTCGACCTTGAGGTTTGCCTCGTTCTCTTTTTCGTTGAAGTCAAAAACTCTTGCTGAAGGGACCAAGGTCTCCACTGGGACTAGCGCTTCCGCCCCGTAGGTGAGAGCGAAAGGTGTTTCGCCCGTTGCGCGACGCGCGGTGGTGCGATATGTCCATAGGACGAGTGGGAGAAGCTCCTCCCAGCGACCTTGCGCCATGCCCAGGCGCTTCTTCAGATCGGACAACATACGGGCATTGACGTTCTCCACCTGGCCGTTGGACTGAGGGTGGGCTACGGAGGAAAACTTGAGGGTTATGCCCAGGTCAGAGCAGAAAGTCCGGGTCTCCTCGCAATCAAATTGGGGGCCATGATCGGTCATGATGGTCATGGGAACGCCAAAGCGGCAAACGAGGTTCTTCCACAGGAAGTCGCAGACCTTTGTCCCCGTGATCTTTGCCATTGCTTGTGCCTCGACCCACTTCATGAAATAGTCGACGATGTCCAAGATATAACGCACCTAGCCAACAGCCTTGGGGAAGGGGCCGAGGATGTTCATCCCCCACATCGCGAAGGGGCATGGCGCGTGGATGGAGCGAAGACACGAGGTCGGGGCGTGTTGGAGGTTACCGTGCTTCTGACACCCGTCACACCGCTGGACGTAGGCCCTCGCGTCTTGCCGGAGAGTGGGCCAAAAGTATCCCAAATGGGTGATTTTATGTGATAGGGATCTCCACCCTGGGTGGCCGCCACATACCCCCTCGTGTGCCTCATAGAGGATATGCTCCGTAGACTCGGTCGACACACACAGAAGGTTGAGCTCAGCATAGCCTCGGCGATAAAGACGGCCGCCGATGACGCAATAGCGTGTCGCCTGCATTTTCAACTTCCGAGCTTCCGTGGGGTTGCCCCTGCGTTTTTAAGGCCGAAGGGCGTGACCTTATAGCAATACGTACCCCATTGCGTGATGAAGGACGTCTCCTCCTCGTCACGCGGACTCATCGAGATCTGATTGTATCCCGAGTACGCGTTGAGGAAACTCAAGACCCCGTGCCCCACGGTTGAATCAACTAGTTCGTCGATCGAGGGCAGGGGGTAGCTGTCTTTGGGGCACGCCTTGTTGAGGTCTTTGAAGTCCACGCACATCCGCCACTTGTCGCTGGCCTTTTTGACCAGCACAACGTTGGACAACCATTTCGGGTACTGGACCTCACGGATAAATCCCGCGGCCAGCAGCTTAGCCACCTCTTCATTTGCGGCGTTTGCCCTTTCCTCGTTCATCTTCCTCCGTCGTTGCACGATGGGGCGGGTGGTGACGTCGACGTTCAAGGAGTGTTGGGCCACGGTGCGTGGGACGCCGCGAAGGTCCTTGGCGGTCTAGGCGAACGCATCGCGGAATTTGGACAGCAAGGCCTCCAGCGACTCCGCCGATTTCCCGGAGAGGCATTCTCCAAGTAGATCTTCTCGAACTCATTCTCTTAGGGGGTAACCACCCTTCTTTCTGCCTCAGGGATGGGGACCGTGAAATCCCGTACTTTGAGGTCGGCCTCGCCGGGGGACTCCACCATGAACACCGGGCATTTTTGTTTCGCCGAGGTCGCATAGCAAACGCGGCCCTCTTTCTGGTTGCCTTTTACCTCTCCAACCCCGCCGTCAACGGGGAACTTCATCTCTAGGTGTTAGATGGAGACTACCGCCTGGAATTTCATCAGGGATACCCTCCCGGTGATCGCATTCCACACCGAGGGCAAGTGTACCACGGTGAACTCCACCATCTCGGTCCTCCTTGTGGTGCCCAGTGTCATCCAAAGGTCTATGAGACCTGCCACATCGACCTCGTCTCACGAGAAGGAGGTGAGCTTCCCAGCGTAGGGCTTCAAGGATGTTTCGGAGATGCCCAACTGTTCGAACGCACCGTAGTACATGATGTCCACAGAGGATCCCGTGTCCACCAATACTCGCTTCACCATTTTCGAGCCCACTTGAGCGTGTACCACCAAGGGGTCGGAGTGCGGCATGTGGAGTCCCTCGGCATCTTCGGAGGTGAAGGCCAAGCCTACGTGAGTCCGCGAGGTCTGGGCGACGCTAAATACCGAGGGCTCATGATGGCTTGCCCTCGCGTACCTCTTTCTTTCTGCCTGGCTTGACCCAGCCAGCGATGGTCCACCCGAGATGGTATGTATATACCCATCGGGCGTTGTTGTCTGCCCAGACCGTGCCTGCTTTGCGGGAGCTGTTGAAGGAGGGTTTCTTGACAACAAATAAATTTATAAGTCAAGACCCCGCGGTGTATAGCGAAGTCAGGATCCTTCCACAGGAAGCAAGGTTGTTCGTTTATCGACTACTAAAAAGCAAACACAATCAAACAAAAACACACAAGCAGCCTCGTTAACGACGTTGTCAGGGTCGTTAACGAACCACCGTAAACAAAAGACTCAAACTAACGACCTAAACCAGTTCGGTACCGAGCCAAGTAACTCAGCAACGAAATTCACTTAAGAATAACCAAATAAAAACAAAGATCTAGGACTAGGGACACCACAACATAGCCAAGCATATAAACTCGTAAGAAGAATAGATCATGCCTTTAAATAGATAGATTTATCAACTTTCGTTAATCATGAAGCAAATTAACCTACTTTCGCAACTTAACTCACTTAATTGTTTGTTTTGGATCTAAAGCTTGAAACTTTCGTATTCAAACAATATCAACCTTCAAGTTACTAACCTTCTCTTTCAATCAAGTTAAAAACTCAAATTACCTCAAGTTTCATCTCGGTATAAACACGACAAACAATCTCAATAATGGATAAAAGGCATTCAATACACAATCTTACTAATCAAACATGCTCAACTATGCCGGGCTTAACCCCGATCCTAGAAAAGAAAACTACTCACTAATCATAACTATGAAACAAATAAACTCTATAAAAGAAATCATTGAAAACATACTACTACTCAAATTAAATAGAAAATATTGTCTTACAGAAAAATCAGAAGAGAACCGAAAACAAACAAATATCGAACCGAAATACTCGATCAACGAACTCGGTAACTCTCGTCCA